>OY756957.1:17505000-18755000 GCA_963580455.1 Euonymus europaeus | reverse complement strand
AATCTACGAAGCTCATACTCATAAAATTTGACATATAAGAACAATAAAAATTATAAACCGGGCAACTTTGATGATCCGAAGTTGCTCAACTCTCTCTATGGAGGTGCTTTTAACGATTTTCTCCATTTGTCATAGAAAGTTGGTGTTTTGCATCGAAATAATCTAAGAAGCTTAAACTCGTAAAATTTGACATATAAGAACAATACAAATTATAAACCGGGCAACTTTGATGATACGAAGTTGCTCAACTCTCTCTATGGAGGAGCTTTTAACGGTTTTCTCCATTTGAAATAGAAAGTTAGTGTTTTGGCATCGAAATAATCTACGAAGCTTATACTCATAAAATTTGACATATAAGAACAATAAAAAGTGTACGCCGAGCACCTTTGATGGTCCGAAGTTGATCAACTCTCTCTATGGAGGAGCTTTTAACGGTTTTGTCTATTTGTCATACAAAGTTCGTGTTTTGCATCGAAATAATCTAGGAAGCTTATACTCCTAAAATTTGACATATAAGAACAATAAAAAGTGTACGCCGAGAAACTTTGATAGTCCGAAGTTGCTCAACTCTCTCTATGGAGGAGCTTTTAACTGTCTTGTCCATTTGTGATCGAAAGTTGCTGTTTTGGCATCGAAATAATCTATGAAGCTTAAACTCGTAAAATTTGACATATAAGAATAATAAAAACTATAAACCGAGCAACTTTGATGATCCGAAGTTGCTCAACTCTCTCTATGGAGGAGCTTTTAACGGTTTTCACCATTTGTCATAGAAAGTTGGTGTTTTGGCATCGAAATAGTCTATGAAGCTCAAACTCATAAAATTTTACATATAAGATCAATAAAAATTGTAAACCGAGAAACTTTGAAGATCCGAAGTTGCTCAACTCTCTCTATGGAGGTGCTTTTAACGGTTTTCTCCATTTGTCATAGAAAGTTGGTGTTTTGCATCGAAATAATCTAGGAAGCTTAAACTCGTAAAATTTTACATATAAGAACAATAAAAATTGTAAACCGAGCAACTTTGAAGATCCGAAGTTGCTCAACTCTCTCTATGGAGGAGCTTTTAAGGGTTTTCTCCATTTGTCATAGAAAGTTGGTGTTTTGCATCGAAATAATCTAGGAAGCTTATAGTAATAAAATTTTACATATAAGAACAATAAAAAGTGTACGCCGAGAAACTTTGACGGTCCGAAGTTGCTCAACTCTCTCTATGGAGGAGCTTTTAACGGTTTTCTCCATTTGTCATAGAAAGTTGGTGTTTTGGCATCGAAATAATCTATGAAGCTTAAACTCGTAAAATTTGACATATAAGAACAATAAAAATTATAAACCGAGCAACTTTGATGATCCGAAGTTGCTCAACTCTCTCTATGGAAGAGCTTTGAACGGTTTTGTCTATTTGTCTTCGAAAGTTGGTGTTTTGGCATCGAAATAATCTATGAAGCTTAAACTCCTAAAATTTGACATATAAGAACAATAAAAAGTGTACGCCGAGAAACTTTGATAGTCCGAAGTTGCTCAACTCTCTCCATGGAGGAGCTTTTAACGGTCTTGTCCATTTGTGATCGAAAGTTGGTGTTTTGGCATCGAAATAATCTATGAAGCTTAAACTCGTAAAATTTGACATATAAGAATAATAAAAACTATAAACCGAGCAACTTTGATGATCCGAAGTTGCTCAACTATCTCTATGGAGGAGCTTTTAACGGTTTTCTCCATTTGTCATAGAAAGTTGGTGGTTTGGCATCGAAATAGTCTATGAAGCTTAAACTCATAAAATTTTACATATAAGATCAATAAAAATTGTAAACCGAGCAACTTTGAAGATCCGAAGTTGCTCAACTCTCTCTATGGAGGTTCTTTTAACGGTTTTCTCCATTTGTCATAGAAAGTTGGTGTTTTGCATCGAAATAATCTAGGAAGCTTAAACTCGTAAAATTTTACATATAAGATCAATAAAAATTGTAAACCGAGCAACTTTGAAGATCCGAAGTTGCTCAACTCTCTCTATGGAGGTGCTTTTAACGGTTTTCTCCATTTGTCATAGAAAGTTGGTGTTTTGCATCGAAATAATCTAGGAAGCTTAAACTCGTAAAATTTTACATATAAGAACAATAAAAATTGTAAACCGAGCAACTTTGAAGATCCGAAGTTGCTCAACTCTCTTTATGGAGGAGCTTTTAACGGTTTTCTCCATTTGTCATAGAAAGTTGGTGTTTTGCATCGAAATAATCTAGGAAGCTTATAGTAATAAAATTTTACATATAAGAACAATAAAAAGTGTACGCCGAGAAACTTTGACGGTCCGAAGTTGCTCAACTCTCTCTATGGAGGAGCTTTTAACGGTTTTCTCCATTTTTCATAGAAAGTTCGTGTTTTGGCATCGAAATAATCTATGAAGCTTAAACTCGTAAAATTTGACATATAAGAATAATAAAAATTATAAACCGGGCAACTTTGATGATCCGAAGTTGCTCAACTCTCTCTATGGAGGAGCTTTTAACGGTTTTCTCCATTTGACATAGAAAGTTAGTGTTTTGGCATCGAAATAATCTACGAAGCTTATACTCATAAAATTTGACATATAAGAACAATAAAAAGTGTGCGCCGAGCACCTTTGATGGTCCGAAGTTGATCAACTCTCTCTAGGAAGGAGCTTTTAACGGTTTTGTCTATTTGTCATACAAAGTTCGTGTTTTGCATCGAAATAATCTAGGAAGCTTATACTCCTAAAATTTGACATATAAGAACAATAAAAAGTGTACGCCGAGAAACTTTGATAGTCCGAAGTTGCTCAACTCTCTCTGTGGAGGAGCTTTTAACGGTCTTGTCCATTTGTGATCGAAAGTTGGTGTTTTGGCATCGAAATAATCTATGAAGCTTAAACTCGTAAAATTTGACATATAAGAATAATAAAAACTATAAACCGAGCAACTTTGATGATCCGAAGTTGCTCAACTCTCTCTATGGAGGAGCTTTTAACGGTTTTCTCCATTTGTCATAGAAAGTTGGTGTTTTGGCATCGAAATAGTCTATGAAGCTTAAACTCATAAAATTTTACATATAAGATCAATAAAAATTGTAAACCGAGCAACTTTGAAGATCCGAAGTTGCTCAACTCTCTCTATGGAGGTGCTTTTAACGGTTTTCTCCATTTGTCATAGAAAGTTGGTGTTTTGCATCGAAATAATCTAGGAAGCTTAAACTCGTAAATTTTTACATATAAGAACAATAAAAATTGTAAACCGAGCAACTTTGAAGATCCGAAGTTGCTCAACTCTCTCTATGGAGCAGCTTTTAACGGTTTTCTCCATTTGTCATAGAAAGTTGGTGTTTTGCATCGAAATAATCTAGGAAGCTTATAGTAATAAAATTTTACATATAAGAACAATAAAAAATGTACGCCGAGAAACTTTGACGGTCCGAAGTTGCTCAACTCTCTCTATGGAGGAGCTTTTAAAGGTTTTCTCCATTTTTCATAGAAAGTTCGTGTTTTGGCATCGAAATAATCTATGAAGCTTAAACTCGTAAAATTTGACATATAAGAACAATAAAAATTATAAACCGGGCAACTTTGATGATCCGAAGTTGCTCAACTCTCTCTATGGAGGAGCTTTTAACGGTTTTCTCCATTTGGCATAGAAAGTTAGTGTTTTGGCATCGAAATAATCTACGAAGCTTATACTCATAAAATTTGACATATAAGAACAATAAAAAGTGTACGCCGAGCACCTTTGATGGTCCGAAGTTGATCAACTCTCTCTATGATGGAGCTTTTAACGGTTTTGTCTATTTGTCATACAAAGTTCGCGTTTTGCATCGAAATAATCTAGGAAGCTTATACTCCTAAAATTTGACATATAAGAACAATAAAAAGTGTACGCCGAGAAACTTTGATGGTCCGAAGTTGCTCAACTCTCTCTATGGAGGAGCTTTTAACGGTCTTGTCCATTTGTGATCGAAAGTTGGTGTTTTGGCATCGAAATAATCTATGAAGCTTAAACTCGTAAAATTTGACATATAAGAATAATAAAAACTATAAACCGAGCAACTTTAATGATCCGAAGTTGCTCAACTCTCTCTATGGAGGAGCTTTTAACGGTTTTCTCCATTTGTCATAGAAAGTTGGTGTTTTGGCATCGAAATAGTCTATGAAGCTTAAACTCATAAAATTTTACATATAAGATCAATAAAATTTTTAAACCGAGCAACTTTGAAGATCCGAAGTTGCTCAACTCTCTCTATGGAGGTGCTTTTAACGGTTTTCTCCATTTGTCATAGAAAGTTGGTGTTTTGCATCGAAATAATCTAGGAAGCTTAAACTCGTAAAATTTTACATATAAGAACAATAAAAATTGTAAACCGAGCAACTTTGAAGATCCGAAGTTGCTCAACTCTCTCTATGGAGGAGCTTTTAACGGTTTTCTCCATTTGTCATAGAAAGTTGGTGTTTTGCATCGAAATAATCTAGGAAGCTTATAGTAATAAAATTTTACATATAAGAACAATAAAAAGTGTACGCCGAGAAACTTTGACGGTCCGAAGTTGCTCAACTCTCTCTATGGAGGAGCATTTAACGGTTTTCTCCATTTTTCATAGAAAGTTCGTGTTTTGGCATCGAAATAATCTATGAAGCTTAAACTCGTAAAATTTGACATATAAGAATAATAAAAATTATAAACCGGGCAACTTTGATGATCCGAAGTTGCTCAACTCTCTCTATGGAGGAGCTTTTAACGGTTTTCTCTATTTGACATAGAAAGTTAGTGTTTTGGCATCGAAATAATCTACGAAGCTTATACTCATAAAATTTGACATATAAGAACAATAAAAAGTGTGCGCCGAGCACCTTTGATGGTCCGAAGTTGATCAACTCTCTCTATGAAGGAGCTTTTAACGGTTTTGTCTATTTGTCATACAAAGTTCGTGTTTTGCATCGAAATAATCTAGGAAGCTTATACTCCTAAAATTTGACATATAAGAACAATAAAAAGTGTACGCCGAGAAACTTTGATAGTCCGAAGTTGCTCAACTCTCTCTGTGGAGGAGCTTTTAACGGTCTTGTCCATTTGTGATCGAAAGTTGGTGTTTTGGCATCGAAATAATCTATGAAGCTTAAACTCGTAAAATTTGACATATAAGAATAATAAAAACTATAAACCGAGCAACTTTGATGATCCGAAGTTGCTCAACTCTCTCTATGGAGGAGCTTTTAACGGTTTTCTCCATTTGTCATAGAAAGTTGGTGTTTTGGCATCGAAATAGTCTATGAAGCTTAAACTCATAAAATTTTACATATAAGATCAATAAAAATTGTAAACCGAGCAACTTTGAAGATCCGAAGTTGCTCAACTCTCTCTATGGAGGTGCTTTTAACGGTTTTCTCCATTTGTCATAGAAAGTTGGTGTTTTGCATCGAAATAATCTAGGAAGCTTAAACTCGTAAATTTTTACATATAAGAACAATAAAAATTGTAAACCGAGCAACTTTGAAGATCCGAAGTTGCTCAACTCTCTCTATGGAGCAGCTTTTAACGGTTTTCTCCATTTGTCATAGAAAGTTGGTGTTTTGCATCGAAATAATCTAGGAAGCTTATAGTAATAAAATTTTACATATAAGAACAATAAAAAATGTACGCCGAGAAACTTTGACGGTCCGAAGTTGCTCAACTCTCTCTATGGAGGAGCTTTTAATGGTTTTCTCCATTTTTCATAGAAAGTTCGTGTTTTGGCATCGAAATAATCTATGAAGCTTAAACTCGTAAAATTTGACATATAAGAACAATAAAAATTATAAACCGGGCAACTTTGATGATCCGAAGTTGCTCAACTCTCTCTATGGAGGAGCTTTTAATGGTTTTCTCCATTTGGCATAGAAAGTTAGTGTTTTGGCATCGAAATAATCTACGAAGCTTATACTCATAAAATTTGACATATAAGAACAATAAAAAGTGTACGCCGAGCACCTTTGATGGTCCGAAGTTGATCAACTCTCTCTATGATGGAGCTTTTAACGGTTTTGTCTATTTGTCATACAAAGTTCGCGTTTTGCATCGAAATAATCTAGGAAGCTTATACTCCTAAAATTTGACATATAAGAACAATAAAAAGTGTACGCCGAGAAACTTTGATGGTCCGAAGTTGCTCAACTCTCTCTATGGAGGAGCTTTTAACGGTCTTGTCCATTTGTGATAGAAAGTTGGTGTTTTGGCATCGAAATAATCTATGAAGCTTAAACTCGTAAAATTTGACATATAAGAATAATAAAAACTATAAACCGAGCAACTTTAATGATCCGAAGTTGCTCAACTCTCTCTATGGAGGAGCTTTTAACGGTTTTCTCCATTTGTCATAGAAAGTTGGTGTTTTGGCATCGAAATAGTCTATGAAGCTTAAACTCATAAAATTTTACATATAAGATCAATAAAAATTTTAAACCGAGCAACTTTGAAGATCCGAAGTTGCTCAACTCTCTCTATGGAGGTGCTTTTAACGGTTTTCTCCATTTGTCATAGAAAGTTGGTGTTTTGCATCGAAATAATCTAGGAAGCTTAAACTCGTAAAATTTTACATATAAGAACAATAAAAATTGTAAACCGAGCAACTTTGAAGATCCGAAGTTGCTCAACTCTCTCTATGGAGGAGCTTTTAACGGTTTTCTCCATTTGTCATAGAAAGTTGGTGTTTTGCATCGAAATAATCTAGGAAGCTTATAGTAATAAAATTTTACATATAAGAACAATAAAAAGTGTACGCCGAGAAACTTTGACGGTCCGAAGTTGCTCAACTCTCTCTATGGAGGAGCTTTTAACGGTTTTCTCCATTTTTCATAGAAAGTTCGTGTTTTGGCATCGAAATAATCTATGAAGCTTAAAATCGTAAAATTTGACATATAAGAATAATAAAAACTATAAACCGGGCAACTTTGATGATCCGAAGTTGCTCAACTCTCTCTATGGAGGAGCTTTTAACGGTTTTCTCCATTTGACATAGAAAGTTAGTGTTTTGGCATCGAAATAATCTACGAAGCTTATACTCATAAAATTTGACATATAAGAACAATAAAAAGTGTGCGCCGAGCACCTTTGATGGTCCGAAGTTGATCAACTCTCTCTATGAAGGAGCTTTTAACGGTTTTGTCTATTTGTCATACAAAGTTCGTGTTTTGCATCGAAATAATCTAGGAAGCTTATACTCCTAAAATTTGACATATAAGAACAATAAAAAGTGTACGCCGAGAAACTTTGATAGTCCGAAGTTGCTCAACTCTCTCTGTGGAGGAGCTTTTAACGGTCTTGTCCATTTGTGATCGAAAGTTGGTGTTTTGGCATCGAAATAATCTATGAAGCTTAAACTCGTAAAATTTGACATATAAGAATAATAAAAACTATAAACCGAGCAACTTTGATGATCCGAAGTTGCTCAACTCTCTCTATGGAGGAGCTTTTAACGGTTTTCTCCATTTGTCATAGAAAGTTGGTGTTTTGGCATCGAAATAGTCTATGAAGCTTAAACTCATAAAATTTTACATATAAGATCAATAAAAATTGTAAACCGAGCAACTTTGAAGATCCGAAGTTGCTCAACTCTCTCTATGGAGGTGCTTTTAACGGTTTTCTCCATTTGTCATAGAAAGTTGGTGTTTTGCATCGAAATAATCTAGGAAGCTTAAACTCGTAAATTTTTACATATAAGAACAATAAAAATTGTAAACCGAGCAACTTTGAAGATCCGAAGTTGCTCAACTCTCTCTATGGAGCAGCTTTTAACGGTTTTCTCCATTTGTCATAGAAAGTTGGTGTTTTGCATCGAAATAATCTAGGAAGCTTATAGTAATAAAATTTTACATATAAGAACAATAAAAAATGTACGCCGAGAAACTTTGACGGTCCGAAGTTGCTCAACTCTCTCTATGGAGGAGCTTTTAATGGTTTTCTCCATTTTTCATAGAAAGTTCGTGTTTTGGCATCGAAATAATCTATGAAGCTTAAACTCGTAAAATTTGACATATAAGAATAATAAAAATTATAAACCGGGCAACTTTGATGATCCGAAGTTGCTCAACTCTCTCTATGGAGGAGCTTTTAACGGTTTTCTCCATTTGGCATAGAAAGTTAGTGTTTTGGCATCGAAATAATCTACGAAGCTTATACTCATAAAATTTGACATATAAGAACAATAAAAAGTGTACGCCGAGCACCTTTGATGGTCCGAAATTGATCAACTCTCTCTATGATGGAGCTTTTAACGGTTTTGTCTATTTGTCATACAAAGTTCGCGTTTTGCATCGAAATAATCTAGGAAGCTTATACTCCTAAAATTTGACATATAAGAACAGTAAAAAGTGTACGCCGAGAAACTTTGATGGTCCGAAGTTGCTCAACTCTCTCTATGGAGGAGCTTTTAACGGTCTTGTCCATTTGTGATCGAAAGTTGGTGTTTTGGCATCGAAATAATCTATGAAGCTTAAACTCGTAAAATTTGACATATAAGAATAATAAAAACTATAAACCGAGCAACTTTGATGATCCGAAGTTGCTCAACTCTCTCTATGGAGGAGCTTTTAACGGTTTTCTCCATTTGTCATAGAAAGTTGGTGTTTTGGCATCGAAATAGTCTATGAAGCTTAAACTCATAAAATTTTACATATAAGATCAATAAAATTTTTAAACCGAGCAACTTTGAAGATCCGAAGTTGCTCAACTCTCTCTATGGAGGTGCTTTTAACGGTTTTCTCCATTTGTCATAGAAAGTTGGTGTTTTGCATCGAAATAATCTAGGAAGCTTAAACTCGTAAAATTTTACATATAAGAACAATAAAAATTGTAAACCGAGCAACTTTGAAGATCCGAAGTTGCTCAACTCTCTCTATGGAGGAGCTTTTAACGGTTTTGTCCATTTGTCATAGAAAGTTCATGTTTTGGCATCGAAATAATCTAGGAAGCTTAAACTCGTAAAATTTGACATATAAGAACAATAAAAATTGTACACCGAGCACCTTTGATGGTCCGAAGTTGATCAACTCTCTCTATGGAGGAGCTTTTAACGGTTTTGTCTATTTGTCATACAAAGTTCGTGTTTTGCATCGAAATAATCTAGGAAGCTTATACTCCTAAAATTTGACATATAAGTACAATAAAAAGTGTACGCCGAGAAACTTTGATGGTCCGAAGTTGCTCAACTCTCTCTATGGAGGAGCTTTTAACGGTCTTGTCCATTTGTGATCGAAAGTTGGTGTTTTGGCATCGAAATAATCTATGAAGCTTAAACTCGAAAAATTCGACATATAAGAACAATAAAACAGTGTGCACCGAGTAACTTTTATGGTCCGAAGTTGCTCAACTCTCCCTATAGAGGTGCGTTTAACGGTTTTCCCCATTTGTCATAGAAAGTTGGTGTTTTGTCATCGAAATAATCTAGGAAGCTTATACTCCTAAAATTTGACATATAAGAACCATAAAAATTGTGCACCGAGCAACTTTGATGGTCCGAAGTTGCTCAACTCTCTCTATGGAGGAGCTTTTAACGGTTTTGTCCATTTGTCATACAAAGTTCGTGTTTTGGCATCGAAATAATCTATGAAGCTTAAACTCGTAAAATTTGACATAAACAAACAATAAAAAGTGTGCACCGAGCAACTTTGATGGTCCGAAGTTGCTCAACTCTCTCTATGGAGGAGCTTTGAACGGTTTTGTCTATTTGTCTTGGAACGTTGGTGTTTTGGCATCGAAATAATCTAGAAGCTTAAACTCGTAAAATTTGACATATAAGAACAATAAAAATTGTACACCGAGCACCTTTGATGGTCCGAAGTTGCTCAACTCTCTCTATGGAGGAGCTTTTAACGATTTTGTCCATTTGACATAGAAAGTTAGTGTTTTGGCATCGAAATAATCTACGAAGCTTATACTCAAAAATTTTGACATATAAGAACAAAAAAAAGTGTACGCCGAGAAACTTTGATGGTCCGAAGTTGCTCAACTCTCTCTATGGAGGAGCTTTTAACGGTTTTCTCTATTTGTCATAGAAAGTTGGTGTTTTGGCGTCGAAATAGTCTATGAAGCTTAAACTCGTAAAATTTGACATATAAGAACAATAAAAATTATAAACCGAGCAACTTTGACGATCCGAAGTTGCTCAACTCTCTCTATGGAGGAGCTTTTAACGGTTTTCTCCATTTGTCATAGAAAGTTGGTGTTTTGCATCGAAGTAATCTAGGAAGCTTATAGTAATAAAATTTGACATATAATAACAATAAAAAGTCTATCCCGAGCGACTTTGATACTCCGAAGTTGCCCAACTCTCTCTATAGAGGAGCTTTTATCGGTCTTGTCCATTTGTCATGGAAAGTTGGTGTTTTGGCTTCGAAATAATCTATGAAGCTTAAACTCGTAAAATTTGACATATAAGAACAATAAAAAGTGTGCACCGAGCAACTTTGATGGTCCGAAGTTGCTCAACTCTCCCTATAGAGGTGCTTTTAACGGTTTTCTCCATTTGTCATATAAAGTTTGTGTTTTGTCATCGAAATAATCTAGGAAGCTTATACTCCTAAAATTTGACATAAAAGAACCATAAATATTGTACACCGAGCAACTTTGATGGTCCGAAGTTGCTCAACTCTCTCTATGGAGGAGCTTTTAACGGTTTTGTTCATTTTTTATAGAAAGTTCGCGTTTTGGCATCGAAATAATCTATGAAGTTTAAACTCGTAAAATTTGACATATACGAACAATAAAAAGTGTGCACCGAGCAGCTTTGATGGTCTGAAGTTGCTCAACTCTCTCTATAGAGGAGCTTTGAACGGTGTAGTCTATTTGTCTTCGAAAGTTGGTTTTTTGGCATCGAAATAATCTATGAAGCTTAAACTCGTAAAATTTGACAAATAAGAACAATAAAAATTATAAACCGAGCAACTTTGATGATCCGAAGTTGCTCAACTCTCTCTATGGAGGAGCTTTTAACGGTTTTGTCCATTTGACATAGAAAGTTAGTGTTTTGGCATCGAAATAATCTACGAAGTTTATACTCATAAAATTTGACATATAAGAACAATAAAAAGTGTACGCCGAGCACCTTTGATGGTCCGAAGTTGATCAACTCTCTCTATGGAGGAGCTTTTAACGGTTTTGTCTATTTGTCATACAAAGTTCGTGTTTTGCATCGAAATAATCTAGGAAGCTTATACTCCTAAAATTTGACATATAAGAACAATAAAAAGTGTACGTCGAGAAACTTTGATGGTCCGAAGTTGCTCAACTCTCTCTATGGAGGAGCTTTTAACGGTCTTGTCCATTTGTGATCGAAAGTTGGTGTTTTGGCATCGAAATAATCTATGAAGCTTAAACTCGTAAAATTTGACATATAAGAACAATAACACAGTGTGCAGCGAGTAACTTTTATGGTCCGATGTTGCTCAACTCTCCCTATAGAGGTGCTTTTAACGGTTTTCCCCATTTGCATAGAAAGTTGGTGTTTTGTCATCGAAATAATCTAGGAAGCTTATACTCCTAAAATTTGACATATAAGAACCATAAAAATTGTACACCGAGCAACTTTGATGGTCCGAAGTTGCTCAACTCTCTCTATGGAGGAGCTTTTAACGGTTTTGTCCATTTGTCATAGAAAGTTCGTGTTTTGGCATCGAAATAATCTAGGAAGCTTAAACTCGTAAAATTTGACATATAAGAACAATAAAAATTGTACACCGAGCACCTTTGATGGTCCGAAGTTGATCAACTCTCTCTATGGAGGAGCTTTTAACGGTTTTGTCTATTTGTCATACAAAGTTCGAGTTTTGCATAGAAATAATCTAGGAAGCTTATACTCCTAAAATTTGACATATAAGTAAAATAAAAAGTGTACGCCGAGAAACTTTGATGGTCCGAAGTTGCTCAACTCTCTCCATGGAGGAGCTTTTACGGTCTTGTCCATTTGTGATCGAAAGTTGGTGTTTTGGCATCGAAATAATCTATGAAGCTTAAACTCGTAAAATTTGACATATAAGAACAATAAAAACTATAAACCGAGCAACTTTGATGATCCGAAGTTGCTCAACTCTCTCTGTAGAGGAGCTTTTAACGGTTTTGTCCATTTGTCATGGAAAGTTGGTGTTTTGGCTTCGAAATAATCTATGAAGCTTAAACTCGTAAAATTTGACATATAAGAACAATAAAAAGTGTGCACCGAGCAACTTTGATGGTGCGAAGTTGCTCAGCTCTCCCTATAGAGGTGCTTTTAACGGTTTTCTGCATTTGTCATAGAAAGTTTGTGTTTTGTCATCGAAATAATCTAGGAAGCTTATACTCCTAAAATTTGACATAAAAGAACCATAAAAATTGTACACCGAGCAACTTTGATGGTCCGAAGTTGCTCAACTCTCTCTATGGAGGAGCTTTTAACGGTTTTGTCCATTTTTCATAGAAAGTTCGTGTTTTGGCATCGAAATAATCTATGAAACTTAAACTCGTAAAATTTGTCATATACGAACAATAAAAAGTGTGCACCGAGCAACTTTGATGGTCCGAAGTTGCTCAACTCTCTCTATGGAGGAGCTTTGAACGGTTTTGTCTATTTGTCTTCGAAAGGTTGTGTTTTGGCATCGAAATAATCTATGAAGCTTAAACTCGTAAAATTTGACATACAAGAACAATAAAAATTATAAACCGAGCAACTTTGAAGTTGCTCAACTCTCTCTATGGAGGAGCTTTTAACGATTTTGTCCATTTGACATAGAAAGTAAGTGTTTTGGCATCGAAATAACCTACGAAGCTTATACTCATAAAATTTGACATATAAGAACAATAAAAAGTGTACGCCGAGAAATTTTGATGGTCAGAATTGTCCATTTGTCATAGAAAGTTCGTGTTTTGGCATCAAAATAATCTATGAAGCTTAAACTCGTAAAATTTGACATATAAGAACAATAAAAAGTGTGCACCGAGCAATTTTGATGGTCCAAAGTTGCTCAAATCTCCCTATAGAGGTTCTTTTAACGGTTTTCTCCATTTGTCATAGAAAGTTGGTGTTTTGTCATCGAAATAATCTAGGAAGCTTATACTCCTAAAATTTGACATATAAGAACCATAAAAATTGTACACCGAGCAACTTTGATGGTCCGAAGTTGCTCAACTCTCTCTATGGAGGAGCTTTTAACGGTTTTGTCCATTTGTCATAGAAAGTTCGTGTTTTGGCATCGAAATAATCTAGGAAGCTTAAACTCGTAAAATTCGACATATAAGAACAATAAAAATTGTACACCGAGCACCTTTGATGGTCCGAAGTTGCTCAACTCTCTCTATGGAGGAGCTTTTAACGGTTTTGTCTATTTGTCATACAAAGTTCGTGTTTTGCATCGAAATAATCTAGGAAGCTTATACTCCTAAAATTTGACATATACGAACAGTAAAAAGTGTACGCCGAGAAACTTTGATGGTCCGAAGTTGCTCAACTCTCTCTATGGAGGAGTTTTAACGGTCTTGCCCATTTGTGATCGAAAGTTGGTGTTTTGGCATCGAAATAATCTAGGAAGCTTAAACTCCTAAAATATGACATATAAGAACAATAAAAACTATAAACCGAGCAACTTTGATGATCCGAAGTTGCTCAACTCTCTCTATGGAGGAGCTTTTAACGGTTTTCTCCATTTGTCATAGAAAGTTGGTGTTTTGGCATCGAAATAGTCTATGAAGCTTAAAATCGTAAATTTTACATATAAGAACAATAAAAATTGTAAACCGAGCAACTTTGAAGATCCGAAGTTGCTCAACTCTCTCTATGGAGGAGCTTTTAACGGTTTTCTCCATTTGTCATAGAAAGTTGGTGTTTTGCATCGAAATAATCTAGGAAGCTTATAGTAATAAAATTTGACATATAATAACAATAAAAAGTCTATCCCGAGCGACTTTGATACTCCGAAGTTGCTCAACTCTCTCTATAGAGCAGCTTTTAACGGTTTTGTCCATTTGTCATGGAAAGTTAGTGTTTTGGCTTCGAAATAATCTATGAAGCTTAAACTCGTAAAATTTGACATATAAGAACAATAAAAAGTGTGCACCGAGCAACTTTGATGGTCCGAAGTTGCTCAACTCTCCCTATAGAGGTGCTTTTAATGGTTTTCTCCATTTGTCATAGAAAGTTTGTGTTTTGTCATCGAAATAATCTAGGAAGCTTATACTCCTAAATTTGACATAAAAGAACCATAAAAATTGTACACCGAGCAACTTTGATGGTCCGAAGTTGCTCAACTCTCTCTATGGAGGAGCTTTTAACGGTTTTGTTCATTTGTCTTAAAAAGTTTGTGTTTTGGCATCGAAATAATCTAGGAAGGTTATACTCATAAAATTTGACATATAAGAAAAATAAAAGTCTATCCCGAGCGACTTTGATAGTCCGAAGTTGCTCAACTCTCTCTATGGAGGAGCTTTTAACGGTTTTCTCCATTTGTCATAGAAAGTTGGTGTTTTGGCATCCAAATAATCTTTGAAGCTTATACTCCTAAAATTTGACATATAAGAACAATAAAAATATACACTGAGAAACTTTGATGGTCCGAAGTTGCTCAACTCTCTCTATGGAGGAGCTTTTAACGGTTTTCTCCATTTGTCATACAAAGTTCGTGTTTTGGCATCGAAATAATCTACGAAGCTTAAACTCGTAAAATTTGACATATAAGAACAATAAAAATTGTACACCGAGCAACTTTTTTGGTCCGAAGTTGCTCAACTCGCTCTATGGAGGTGCTTTTAACGGTTTTGTCCATTTGTCATAGAAAGTTGGTGTTTTGGCATCGAAATAATCTAGGAAGCTTATACTCATAAAACTTGACAGATAAGAATAATAAAAATTTTACATCAGGCATCCTTGATGGTCCGAAGTTGCTCAACTCTCTCTATGGAAGAGCATTTAACGATTTTGTCCATTTGACATAGAAAGTTGGTGTTTTGCATCGAAATAATCTAGGAAGTTTATAGTAATAAAATTTGACATATAAGAACAATAAAAAGTCTATCCCGAGCGACTTTGATAGTCCGAAGTTGCTCAACTCTCTCTATAGAGGAGCTTTTAACGGTTTTGTCCATTTGTCTTGGAAAGTTGGTGTTTTGGCATCGAAATAATCCGTGAAGCATAAACTCGTAAAATTTGACATATAAGAACAATAAAAATTACAAACCGAGCAACTTTGATGATCCGAAGTTGCTCAACTCTCTCTATGGAGGAGCTTTTAACGATTTTCTCCATTTGACATAGAAAGTTAGTGTTTTGGCATCGAAATAATCTACGAAGCTTATACTCATAAAATTTGACATATAAGAACAATAAAAAGTGTACGCCGAGAAACTTTGATGGTCCGATGTTGCTCAACTCTCTCTATGGAGGAGCTTTTAACGGTTTTGTCCATTTGTGATTGAAAGTTGGTGTTTTGGCATCGAAATAATCTATGAAGCTTAAACTCGTAAAATTTAACATATAAGAACAATAAAAATTATAAACCGAGCAACTTTGATGATCCGATGTTGCTCAACTCTCTCTATGGAGGAGCTTCTAATGGTTTTCTCCATTTGTCATAGAAAGTTGGTGTTTTGGCATCGAAATAGTCTATGAAGCGTAAACTCGTAAAATTTGACATATAAGAACAATAAAAATTATAAACCGAGCAACTTTGATGATCCGAAGTTGCTCAACTCTCTCTATGGAGGAGCTTTTAACGATTTTCTCCATTTGTCGTAGAAAGTTGGTGTTTTGCATTGAAATAATCTAGGAAGCTTATAGTAATAAAATTTGACATATAAGAGCAATAAAAAGTCTATCCCGAGCGACTTTGATAGTCCGAAGTTGCTCAACTCTCTCTATAGAGGAGCTTTTAACGGTTTTGTCCATTTGTCATGGAAAGTTGGTGTTTTGGCATTGAAATAATCTATGAAGCTTAAACTCGTAAAATTTGACATATAAGAACAATAAAAAGTGTGCATCGAGCAACTTTGATGGTCCGAAGTTGCACCACTCTTCCTATGCATTTAACGGTTTTTTCCATTTGTCATAGAAAGTTGGTGTTTTGTCATCGAAATAATCTAGGAAGCTTATACTCCTAAAATTTGACATATAAGAACCATAAAAATTGTAAACCGAGCAACTTTGATGATCCGAAGTTGCTCAACTCTCTCTATGGAGAAGCTTTTAACGATTTTGTCCATTTGTCATAGAAAGTTCGTGTTTTGGCATCAAAATAATCTATGAAGCTTAAACTCGTAAAATTTGACATATAAGAACAATAAAAAGTGTGCACCGAGCAATTTTGATGGTCCAAAGTTGCTCAAATCTCCCTATAGAGGTTCTTTTAACGGTTTTTTCCATTTGTCATAGAAAGTTGGTGTTTTGTCATCGAAATAATCTAGGAAGCTTATACTCCTAAAATTTGACATATAAGAACCATAAAAATTGTACACCGAGCAACTTTGATGGTCCGAAGTTGCTCAACTCTCTCTATGGAGGAGCTTTTAACGGTTTTGTCCATTTGTCATAGAAAGTTCGTGTTTTGGCATCGAAATAATCTAGGAAGCTTAAACTCGTAAAATTCGACATATAAGAACAGTAAAAATTGTACACCGAGCACCTTTGATGGTCCGAAGTTGCTCAACTCTCTCTATGGAGGAGCTTTTAACGGTTTTGTCTATTCGTCATACAAAGTTCGTGTTTTGGCATCGAAATAATCTACGAAGTCTAAACTTAAAAAATTTGACATATAAGAACAGTAAAAATTATACACCGAGCAACATTGATGGTACGAAGTTTCTCAACTCTCTCTATGGAGGTGCTTTTAACGATTTTCTCAATTTGTCATAGAAAATTGGTGTTTTGGCATGGAAATAATCTATGAAGCTTAAACTCGTAAAATTTGACATATAAGAACAATGAAAAGTGTACACCGAGCAACTTTGATGGTCCGAAGTTGCTCAACACTCTCTATGGAGGAGCTTTTAACGGTTTTGTTCATTTGTCGTAAAAAGTTGGTGTTTTGGCATCGAAATAATCTATGAAGGTTATACTCATAAAATTTGACATATAAGAACAATAAAAAGTCTATCCCGAGCGACTTTGATAGTCCGAAGTTGCTCAAGTTTCTTTATGGAGGAGCTTTTAACGGTTTTCTCCATCTGTCATAGAAAGTTGGTGTTTTTGCATCGAAATAATCTAGCAAGCTTATACTCCCAAAATTTGACATATGAGATTGTACACCGAGCAACTTTGATGGTCCGAAGTTGCTCAACTCTCTCTATGGAGGAGCTTTTAACGGTTTTGTCCATTTGTCATAGAAAGTTCGTGTTTTGGCATCGAAATAATCTATGAAGCTTATACTCATAAAATTTGACATATAAGAACAATAAAAAGTCTATCCCGAGCGACTTTGATAGTCCGAAGTTGCTCAACGCTCTCTATGGAGGAGCTTTTTACGATTTTTTCCATTTGTCATAGAAAGTTGGTGTTTTGGCATCCAAATATTCTTTGAAGCTTATACTCCTAAAATTTGACATTTAAGAACAATAAAAAGTGTACACCGAGAAACTTTGATGGTCCGAAGTTGCTCAACTCTCTCTATGGAGGAGCTTTTAACGGTTTTCTCCATTTGTCATACAAAGTTCGTGTTTTAGCATCGAAATAATCTATGAAGCTTAAACTCGTAAAATTTGACATATAAGAACAATAAAAATTGTACACCGAGCAACTTTGTTGGTCCGAAATTGCTCAACTCTCTCTATGGAGGTGCTTTTAACGGTTTTGTCCATTTGTCATAGAAAGTTCGTGTTTTGGCATCGAAATAATCTATGAAGCTTATACTCATAAAACTTGACATATAAGAATATTAAAAATTGTACATCGAGCATCTTTGATGGTCTGAAGTTGCTCAACTCTCTCTATGGAGGAGCTTTTAACGATTTTGTCCATTTGACATAGAAAGTTGGTGTTTTGGCATGGAAATAATCTACGAAGCTTATACTCATAAAATTTTACATATAAGAACAAGAAAAATTGTACACCGAGCAACTTTGATGGTCCGAAGTTGCTCAACTCTCTCTATGGAGGAGCTTTTAACGGTTTTGTCCATTTGTCATAGAAAGTTCGTGTTTTGGCATCGAAATAATCTATGAAGCTTAAATTCGTAAAATTTGACATATAAGAACAATAAAAAGTGTGCACCGAGCAACTTTGATAGTCCGAAGTTGTTCAACTCTCCCTATAGAGGTGCTTTTAACGGTTTTCTCCATTTGTCATAGAAAGTTGGTGTTTTGTCATCGAAATAATCTAGGAAGCTTATACTCCTAAAATTTGACATATAAGAACCATTAAAATTTTACACCGAGAAACTTTGATGGTCCGAAGTTGCTCAACTATCTCTGTGGAGGAGCTTTTAACGGTTTTGTCCATTTGTCATAGAAAGTTCGTATTTTGGCATCGAAATAATCTATGAAGCTTAAACTCGTAAAATTTGACATATAAGAACAATAAAAATTGTACACCGAGCACCTTTGATGGTCTGAAGTTGCTCAACTCTCTATATGGAGGAGCTTTTAACGGTTTTTTCTATTTGTCATACAAAGTTCGTGTTTTGTAATCGAAATAATCTACGAAGTCCAAACTCAAAAAATTTGACATATAAGAACAATAAAAAATGTAGACCGAGCAACTTTGATAGTCCGGAGTTTCTCAACTCTCTCTATGGAGGTGCTTTTAACGGTTTTCTCCATTTGTCATAGAAAATTGGTGTTTTGGCATCGAAATAATCTATGAAGCTTAAACTCGTAAAATTTGACATATAAGAACAACGAAAATTGTACACCGAGCAACTTTGATGGTTCAAAGTTGCCCAACTCTCCCTATAGAGGTTCTTTTAACGGTTTTCTCCATTTGTCATAGAAAGTTGGTGTTTTGGTATCGAAATAATCTATGAAGCTTAAACTCGTAAATTTGACATATAAGAAAAATAAAAATTGTACACCGAGCAACTTTGTTGGTCTGAAGTTGCTCAACTCTCTCTATGGAGGAGCTTTTATCGGTTTTCTCCATTTGTTATAGAAAGTTGGTGTTTTGGCATCAAAATAAGCTATACAGCTTATACTCTTAAAATTTGACATATAAGAACAATAAAAAGTGTACACCGAGCAACTTTGATGGTCCGAAGTTGCTCAACCCTCTCTATGGAGGTGCTTTAAACGGTTTTCTCCATTTGTGATAGAAAGTTGGTGTTTTGGCATCGAAATATTCTATGAAGCTTAAACTCATAAAATTTGACATATAAGAACAATAAAAAGTCTATCCTGAGCGACTTTGATAGTCCGAAGTTGCTCAACTCTCTCTATAGAGAAACTTTTAACGGTTTTGTCCGTTTGTCATGGAAAGTTGGTGTTTTAGCATCGAAATAATCTATGAAGCTTAAACTCGTAAAATTTGACATATAAGAACAATAAAAAGTGTACACCGAGCAACTTTGATGGTCCGAAGTTTCTCAACTCTCTCTATAGAGGTGCTTTTAACGGTTTTCTCCATTTGTCATTGAAATTTGGTGTTTTGGTATCGAAATAATCTATGAAGCTTAAACTCGTAAAATTTGACATATATGAACAATGAAAATTGTACACCGAGAAACTTTGATGGTCCGAAGTGGCTAAACTCTCTCTATGGAAGATCTTTTAACGGTTTCGTCCATTTGTCATAGAAAGTTGGTGTTTTGGCATCAAAATAATCTTTGAAGATTATACTCATAAAATTTTACATATAAGAACAATAAAAAGTGTACGCCGAGCAACTTTGATGGTCCGAAGTTTCTCAACTCTCTCTATAGAGGTGCTTTTAACGGTTTTCTCCATTTGTCATACAAAGTTCGTGTTTTAGGATCGAAATAATCTATGAAGCTTAAACTCGTAAAATTTGACATATAAGAACAATAAAAATTGTACACCGAGCAACTTTGTTGGTCCGAAGTTGCTCAACTCTCTCTATGGAGGAGCTTTTAACGGTTTTGTCCATTTGTCATAGAAAGTTCGTGTTTTGGCATCGAAATAATCTATGAAGCTTAAATTCGTAAAATTTGACATATAAGAACAATAAAAAGTGTGCACCGAGCAACTTTGATATTCCGAAGTTGTTCAACTCTCCCTATAGAGGTGCTTTTAACGGTTTTCTCCATTTGTCATACAAAGTTCGTGTTTTAGCATCGAAATAATCTATGAAGCTTAAACTCGTAAAATTTGACATATAAGAACAATAAAAATTGTACACCGAGTAACTTTGTTGGTCCGAAGTTGCTCAACTCTCTCTATGGAGGAGCTTTTAACGGTTTTCTCCATTTGTCATACAAAGTTCGTGTTTTAGCATCGAAATAATCTATGAAGATTAAACTCGTAAAATTTGACATATAAGAACAATAAAAAGTGTGCACCGAGCAACTTTGATAGTCCGAAGTTGTTCAACTCTCCCTATAGAGGTGCTTTTAACGGTTTTCTCCATTTGTCATAGAAAGTTAGGGTTTTGTCATCGAAATAATCTAGGAAGCTTATACTCCTAAAATTTGACATATAAGAACCATTAAAATTTTACACCGAGAAACTTTGATGGTCCGAAGTTGCTCAACTATCTCTGTGGAGGAGCTTTTAACGGTTTTGTCCATTTGTCATAGAAAGTTCGTATTTTGGCATCGAAATAATCTATGAAGCTTAAACTCGTAAAATTTGACATATAAGAACAATAAAAATTGTACACCGAGCACCTTTGATGGTCTGAAGTTGCTCAACTCTCTATATGGAGGAGCTTTTAACGGTTTTTTCTATTTGTCATACAAAGTTCGTGTTTTGTCATCGAAATAATCTACGAAGTCTAAACTCAAAAAATTTGACATATAAGAACAATAAAAAATGTAGACCGAGCAACTTTGATAGTCCGGAGTTTCTCAACTCTCTCTATGGAGGTGCTTTTAACGGTTTTCTCCATTTGTCATAGAAAATTGGTGTTTTGGCATCGAAATAATCTATGAAGCTTAAACTCGTAAAATTTGACATATAAGAACAACGAAAATTGTACACCGAGCAACTTTGATGGTTCAAAGTTGCTCAACTCTCCCTATAGAGGTTCTTTTAACGGTTTTCTCCATTTGTCATAGAAAGTTGGTGTTTTGGTATCGAAATAATCTATGAAGCTTAAACTCGTAAATTTGACATATAAGAAAAATAAAAATTGTACACCGAGCAACTTTGTTGGTCTGAAGTTGCTCAACTATCTCTATGGAGGAGCTTTTATCGGTTTTCTCCATTTGTTATAGAAAGTTGGTGTTTTGGCATCAAAATAAGCTATACAGCTTATACTCTTAAAATTTGACATATAAGAACAATAAAAAGTGTACACCGAGCAACTTTGATGGTCCGAAGTTGCTCAACCCTCTCTATGGAGGTGCTTTAAACGGTTTTCTCCATTTGTGATAGAAAGTTGGTGTTTTGGCATCGAAATATTCTATGAAGCTTAAACTCGTAAAATTTGACATATAAGAACAATAAAAAGTCTATCCTGAGCGACTTTGATAGTCCGAAGTTGCTCAACTCTCTCTATAGAGAAACTTTTAACGGTTTTGTCCGTTTGTCATGGAAAGTTGGTGTTTTAGCATCGAAATAATCTATGAAGCTTAAACTCGTAAAATTTGACATATAAGAACAATAAAAAGTGTACACCGAGCAACTTTGATGGTCCGAAGTTTCTCAACTCTCTCTATAGAGGTGCTTTTAACGGTTTTCTCCATTTGTCATAGAAATTTGGTGTTTTGGCATCGAAATAATCTATGAAGCTTAAACTCGTAAAATTTGACATATATGAACAATGAAAATTGTACACCGAGAAACTTTGATGGTCCGAAGTGGCTAAACTCTCTCTATGGAAGATCTTTTAACGGTTTCGTCCATTTGTCATAGAAAGTTGGTGTTTTGGCATCAAAATAATCTATGAAGCTTAAATTCGTAAAATTTGACATATAAGAACAATAAAAAGTGTGCACCGAGCAACTTTGATATTCCGAAGTTGTTCAACTCTCCCTATAGAGGTGCTTTTAACGGTTTTCTCCATTTGTCATACAAAGTTCGTGTTTTAGCATCGAAATAATCTATGAAGCTTAAACTCGTAAAATTTGACATATAAGAACAATAAAAATTGTACACCGAGTAACTTTGTTGGTCCGAAGTTGCTCAACTCTCTCTATGGAGGAGCTTTTAACGGTTTTCTCCATTTGTCATACAAAGTTCGTGTTTTAGCATCGAAATAATCTATGAAGCTTAAACTCGTAAAATTTGACATATAAGAACAATGAAAAGTGTACACCGAGCAACTTTGATGGTCCGAAGTTGCTCAACACTCTCTATGGAGGAGCTTTTAACGGTTTTGTTCATTTGTCGTAAAAAGTTGTTGTTTTGGCATCGAAATAATCTATGAAGGTTATACTCATAAAATTTGACATATAAGAACAATAAAAAGTCTATCCCGAGCGACTTTGATAGTCCGAAGTTGCTCAAGTTTCTTTATGGAGGAGCTTTTAACGGTTTTCTCCATCTGTCATAGAAAGTTGGTGTTTTTGCATCGAAATAATCTAGCAAGCTTATACTCCTAAAATTTGACATATGAGATTGTACACCGAGCAACTTTGATGGTCCGAAGTTGCTCAACTCTCTCTATGGAGGAGCTTTTAACGGTTTTGTCCATTTGTCATAGAAAGTTCGTGTTTTGGCATCGAAATAATCTATGAAGCTTATACTCATAAAATTTGACATATAAGAACAATAAAAAGTCTATCCCGAGCGACTTTGATAGTCCGAAGTTGCTCAACGCTCTCTATGGAGGAGCTTTTTACGATTTCTTCCATTTGTCATAGAAAGTTGGTGTTTTGGCATCCAAATATTCTTTGAAGCTTATACTCCTAAAATTTGACATTTAAGAACAATAAAAAGTGTACACCGAGAAACTTTGATGGTCCGAAGTTGCTCAACTCTCTCTATGGATGAGCTTTTAACGGTTTTCTCCATTTGTCATACAAAGTTCGTGTTTTAGCATCGAAATAATCTATGAAGCTTAAACTCGTAAAATTTGACATATAAGAACAATAAAAATTGTACACCGAGCAACTTTGTTGGTCCGAAGTTGCTCAACTCTCTCTATGGAGGTGCTTTTAACGGTTTTGTCCATTTGTCATAGAAAGTTCGTGTTTTGGCATCGAAATAATCTATGAAGCTTATACTCATAAAACTTGACATATAAGAATATTAAAAATTGTACATCGAGCATCTTTGATGGTCTGAAGTTGCTCAACTCTCTCTATGGAGGAGCTTTTAACGATTTTGTCCATTTGACATAGAAAGTTGGTGTTTTGGCATGGAAATAATCTACGAAGCTTATACTCATAAAATTTTACATATAAGAACAAGAAAAATTGTACACCGAGCAACTTTGATGGTCCGAAGTTGCTCAACTCTCTCTATGGAGGAGCTTTTAACGGTTTTGTCCATTTGTCATAGAAAGTTCGTGTTTTGGCATCGAAATAATCTATGAAGCTTAAATTCGTAAAATTTGACATATAAGAACAATAAAAAGTGTGCACCGAGCAACTTTGATAGTCCGAAGTTGTTCAACTCTCCCTATAGAGGTGCTTTTAACGGTTTTCTCCATTTGTCATAGAAAGTTAGGGTTTTGTCATCGAAATAATCTAGGAAGCTTATACTCCTAAAATTTGACATATAAGAACCATTAATATTTTACACCGAGAAACTTTGATGGTCCGAAGTTGCTCAACTATCTCTGTGGAGGAGCTTTTAACGGTTTTGTCCATTTGTCATAGAAAGTTCGTATTTTGGCATCGAAATAATCTATGAAGCTTAAACTCGTAAAATTTGACATATAAGAACAATAAAAATTGTACACCGAGCACCTTTGATGGTCTGAAGTTGCTCAACTCTCTATATGGAGGAGCTTTTAACGGTTTTTTCTATTTGTCATACAAAGTTCGTGTTTTGTCATCGAAATAATCTACGAAGTCTAAACTCAAAAAATTTGACATATAAGAACAATAAAAAATGTAGACCGAGCAACTTTGATAGTCCGGAGTTTCTCAACTCTCTCTATGGAGGTGCTTTTAACGGTTTTCTCCATTTGTCATAGAAAATTGGTGTTTTGGCATCGAAATAATCTATGAAGCTTAAACTCGTAAAATTTGACATATAAGAACAACGAAAATTGTACACCGAGCAACTTTGATGGTTCAAAGTTGCTCAACTCTCCCTATAGAGGTTCTTTTAACGGTTTTCTCCATTTGTCATAGAAAGTTGGTGTTTTGGTATCGAAATAATCTATGAAGCTTAAACTCGTAAATTTGACATATAAGAAAAATAAAAATTGTACACCGAGCAACTTTGTTGGTCTGAAGTTGCTCAACTCTCTCTATGGAGGAGCTTTTATCGGTTTTCTCCATTTGTCATAGAAAGTTGGTGTTTTGGCATCAAAATAAGCTATACAGCTTATACTCTTAAAATTTGACATATAAGAACAATAAAAAGTGTACACAGAGCAACTTTGATGGTCCGAAGTTGCTCAACCCTCTCTATGGAGGTGCTTTAAACGGTTTTCTCCATTTGTGATAGAAAGTTGGCGTTTTGGCATCGAAATATTCTATGAAGCTTAAACTCGTAAAATTTGACATATAAGAACAATAAAAAGTCTATCCTGAGCGACTTTGATAGTCCGAAGTTGCTCAACTCTCTCTATAGAGAAACTTTTAACGGTTTTGTCTGTTTGTCATGGAAAGTTGGTGTTTTAGCATCGAAATAATCTATGAAGCTTAAACTCGTAAAATTTGACATATAAGAACAATAAAAAGTGTACACCGAGCAAATTTGATGGTCCGAAGTTTCTCAACTCTCTCTATAGAGGTGCTTTTAACGGTTTTCTCCATTTGTCATAGAAATTTGGTATTTTGGCATCGAAATAATCTATGAAGCTTAAACTCGTAAAATTTGACATATATGAACAATGAAAATTGTACACCGAGAAACTTTGATGGTCCGAAGTGGCTAAACTCTCTCTATGGAAGATCTTTTAACGGTTTCGTCCATTTGTCATAGAAAGTTGGTGTTTTGGCATCAAAATAATCTTTGAAGCTTATACTCATAAAATTTGACATATAAGAACAATAAAAAGTGTACGCCGAGCAACTTTGATGGTCCGAAGTTTCTCAACTCTCTCTATAGAGGTGCTTTTAACGGTTTTCTCCATTTGTCATACAAAGTTCGTGTTTTAGCATCGAAATAATCTATGAAGCTTAAACTCGTAAAATTTGACATATAAGAACAATAAAAATTGTACACCGAGCAACTTTGTTGGTCCGAAGTTGCTCAACTCTCTCTATGGAGGAGCTTTTAACGGTTTTGTCCATTTGTCATAGAAAGTTCGTGTTTTGGCATCGAAATAATCTATGAAGCTTAAATTCGTAAAATTTGACATATAAGAACAATAAAAAGTGTGCACCGAGCAACTTTGATATTCCGAAGTTGTTCAACTCTCCCTATAGAGGTGCTTTTAACGGTTTTCTCCATTTGTCATACAAAGTTCGTGTTTTAGCATCGAAATAATCTATGAAGCTTAAACTCGTAAAATTTGACATATAAGAACAATAAAAATTGTACACCGAGTAACTTTGTTGGTCCGAAGTTGCTCAACTCTCTCTATGGAGGAGCTTTTAACGGTTTTCTCCATTTGTCATACAAAGTTCGTGTTTTAGCATCGAAATAATCTATGAAGCTTAAACTCGTAAAATTTGACATATAAGAACAATGAAAAGTGTACACCGAGCAACTATGATGGCCCGAAGTTGCTCAACACTCTCTATGGAGGAGCTTTTAACGGTTTTGTTCATTTGTCGTAAAAAGTTGGTGTTTTGGCATCGAAATAATCTATGAAGGTTATACTCATAAAATTTGACATATAAGAACAATAAAAAGTCTATCCCGAGCGACTTTGATAGTCCGAAGTTGCTCAAGTTTCTTTATGGAGGAGCTTTTAACGGTTTTCTCCATCTGTCATAGAAAGTTGGTGTTTTTGCATCGAAATAATCTAGCAAGCTTATACTCCTAAAATTTGACATATGAGATTGTACACCGAGCAACTTTGATGGTCCGAAGTTGCTCAACTCTCTCTATGAAGGAGCTTTTAACGGTTTTGTCCATTTGTCATAGAAAGTTCGTGTTTTGGAATCGAAATAATCTATGAAGCTTATACTCATAAAATTTGACATATAAGAACAATAAAAAGTCTATCCCGAGCGACTTTGATAGTCCGAAGTTGCTCAACGCTCTCTATGGAGGAGCTTTTTACGATTTTTTCCATTTGTCATAGAAAGTTGGTGTTTTGGCATCCAAATATTCTTTGAAGCTTATACTCCTAAAATTTGACATTTAAGAACAATAAAAAGTGTACACCGAGAAACTTTGATGGTCCGAAGTTGCTCAACTCTCTCTATGGAGGAGCTTTTAACGGTTTTCTCCATTTGTCATACAAAGTTCGTGTTTTAGCATCGAAATAATCTGTGAAGCTTAAACTGGTAAAATTTGACATATAAGAACAATAAAAATTGTACACCGAGCAACTTTGTTGGTCCGAAGTTGCTCAACTCTCTCTATGGAGGTGCTTTTAACGGTTTTGTCCATTTGTCATAGAAAGTTCGTGTTTTGGCATCGAAATAATCTATGAAGCTTATACTCATAAAACTTGACATATAAGAATATTAAAAATTGTACATCGAGCATCTTTGATGGTCTGAAGTTGCTCAACTCTCTCTATGGAGGAGCTTTTAACGATTTTGTCCATTTGACATAGAAAGTTGGTGTTTTGGCATGGAAATAATCTACGAAGCTTATACTCATAAAATTTTACATATAAGAACAAGAAAAATTGTACACCGAGCAACTTTGATGGTCCGAAGTTGCTCAACTCTCTCTATGGAGGAGCTTTTAACGGTTTTGTCCATTTGTCATAGAAAGTTCGTGTTTTGGCATCGAAATAATCTATGAAGCTTAAATTCGCAAAATTTGACATATAAGAACAATAAAAAGTGTGCACCGAGCAACTTTGATAGTCCGAAGTTGTTCAACTCTCCCTATAGAGGTGCTTTTAACGGTTTTCTCCATTTGTCATAGAAAGTTGGTGTTTTGTCATCGAAATAATCTAGGAAGCTTATACTCCTAAAATTTGACATATAAGAACCATTAAAATTTTACACCGAGAAACTTTGATGGTCCGAAGTTGCTCAACTATCTCTGTGGAGGAGCTTTTAACGGTTTTGTCCATTTGTCATAGAAAGTTCTTATTTTGGCATCGAAATAATCTATGAAGCTTAAACTCGTAAAATTTGACATATAAGAACAATAAAAATTGTACACCGAGAAACTTTGATGGTCCGAAGTTGCTCAACTCTCTCTATGGAGGAGCTTTTAACGGTTTTCTCCATTTGTCATACAAAGTTCGTGTTTTAGCATCGAAATAATCTATGAAGCTTAAACTCGTAAAATTTGACATATAAGAACAATAAAAATTGTACACCGAGCAACTTTGTTGGTCCGAAGTTGCTCAACTATCTCTGTGGAGGAGCTTTTAACGGTTTTGTCCATTTGTCATAGAAAGTTCTTATTTTGGCATCGAAATAATCTATGAAGCTTAAACTCGTAAAATTTGACATATAAGAACAATAAAAATTGTACACCGAGAAACTTTGATGGTCCGAAGTTGCTCAACTCTCTCTATGGAGGAGCTTTTAACGGTTTTGTCCATTTGTCATAGAAAGTTCGTGTTTTGGCATCGAAATAATCTATGAAGCTTAAATTCGTAAAATTTGACATATAAGAACAATAAAAAGTGTGCACCGAGCAACTTTGATAGTCCGAAGTTGTTCAACTCTCCCTATAGAGGTGCTTTTAACGGTTTTCTCCATTTGTCATAGAAAGTTGGTGTTTTGTCATCGAAATAATCTAGGAAGCTTATACTCCTAAAATTTGACATATAAGAACCATTAAAATTTTACACCGAGAAACTTTGATGGTCCGAAGTTGCTCAACTATCTCTGTGGAGGAGCTTTTAACGGTTTTGTCCATTTGTCATAGAAAGTTCGTATTTTGGCATCGAAATAATCCATGAAGCTTAAACTCGTAAAATTTGACATATAAGAACAATAAAAATTGTACACCGAGCACCTTTGATGGTCTGAAGTTGCTCAACTCTCTATATGGAGGAGCTTTTAACGGTTTTTTCTATTTGTCATACAAAGTTCGTGTTTTGTCATCGAAATAATCTACGAAGTCTAAACTCAAAAAATTTGACATATAAGAACAATAAAAAATGTAGACCGAGCAACTTTGATAGTCCGGAGTTTCTCAACTCTCTCTATGGAGTTGCTTTTAACGGTTTTCTCCATTTGTCATAGAAAATTGGTGTTTTGGCATCGAAATAATCTATGAAGCTTAAACTCGTAAAATTTGACATATAAGAACAACGAAAATTGTACACCGAGCAACTTTGATGGTTCAAAGTTGCTCAACTCTCCCTATAGAGGTTCTTTTAACGGTTTTCTCCATTTGTCATAGAAAGTTGGTGTTTTGGTATCGAAATAATCTATGAAGCTTAAACTCGTAAATTTGACATATAAGAAAAATAAAAATTGTACACCGAGCAACTTTGTTGGTCTGAAGTTGCTCAACTCTCTCTATGGAGGAGCTTTTATCGGTTTTCTCCATTTGTCATAGAAAGTTGGTGTTTTGGCATCAAAATAAGCTATACAGCTTATACTCTTAAAATTTGACATATAAGAACAATAAAAAGTGTACACCGAGCAACTTTGATGGTCCGAAGTTGCTCAACCCTCTCTATGGAGGTGCTTTAAACGGTTTTTTCCATTTGTGATAGAAAGTTGGTGTTTTGGCATCGAAATATTCTATGAAGCTTAAACTCGTAAAATTTGACATATAAGAACAATAAAAAGTCTATCCTGAGCGACTTTGATAGTCCGAAGTTGCTCAACTCTCTCTATAGAGAAACTTTTAACGGTTTTGTCCGTTTGTCATGGAAAGTTGGTGTTTTAGCATCGAAATAATCTATGAAGCTTAAACTCGTAAAATTTGACATATAAGAACAATAAAAAGTGTACACCGAGCAACTTTGATGGTCCGAAGTTTCTCAACTCTCTCTATAGAGGTGCTTTTAACGGTTTTCTCCATTTGTCATAGAAATTTGGTGTTTTGGCATCGAAATAATCTATGAAGCTTAAACTCGTAAAATTTGACATATATGAACAATGAAAATTGTACACCGAGAAACTTTGATGGTCCGAAGTGGCTAAACTCTCTCTATGGAAGAGCTTTTAACGGTTTCGTCCATTTGTCATAGAAAGTTGGTGTTTTGGCATCAAAATAATCTTTGAAGCTTATACTCATAAAATTTGACATATAAGAACAATAAAAAGTGTACGCCGAGCAACTTTGATGGTCCGAAGTTTCTCAACGCTCTCTATAGAGGTGCTTTTAACGGTTTTCTCCATTTGTCATACAAAGTTTGTGTTTTAGCATCGAAATAATCTATGAAGCTTAAACTCGTAAAATTTGACATTTAAGAACAATAAAAATTGTACACCGAGCAACTTTGTTGGTCCGAAGTTGCTCAACTCTCTCTATGGAGGAGCTTTTAACGGTTTTGTCCATTTGTCATAGAAAGTTCGTGTTTTGGCATCGAAATAATCTATGAAGCTTAAATTCGTAAAATTTGACATATAAGAACAATAAAAAGTGTGCACCGAGCAACTTTGATATTCCGAAGTTGTTCAACTCTCCCTATAGAGGTGCTTTTAACGGTTTTCTCCATTTGTCGTAGAAAGTTGGTGTTTTGTCATCGAAATAATCTAGGAAGCTTATACTCCTAAAATTTGACATATAAGAACCATTAAAATTGTACACCGAGAAACTTTGATGGTCCGAAGTTGCTCAACTATCTCTGTGGAGGAGCTTTTAACGGTTTTGTCCATTTGTCGTAGAAAGTTCGTATTTTGGCATCGAAATAATCTATGAAGCTTAAACTCGTAAAATTTGACATATAAGAACAATAAAAATTGTACACCGAGCACCTTTGATGGTCTGAAGTTGCTCAACTCTCTATATGGAGGAGCTTTTAACGGTTTTTTCTATTTGTCATACAAAGTTCGTGTTTTGTCATCGAAATAATCTACGAAGTCTAAACTCAAAAAATTTGACATATAAGAACAATAAAAAATGTAGACCGAGCAACTTTGATAGTCCGGAGTTTCTCAACTCTCTCTATGGAGGTGCTTTTAACGGTTTTCTCCATTTGTCATAGAAAATTGGTGTTTTGGCATCGAAATAATCTATGAAGCTTAAACTCGTAAAATTTGACATATAAGAACAACGAAAATTGTACACCGAGCAACTTTGATGGTTCAAAGTTGCTCAACTCTCCCTATAGCGGTTCTTTTAACGGTTTTCTCCATTTGTCACAAAAAGTTGGTGTTTTGGCATCGAAATAATCTATGAAGCTTAAACTCGTAAATTTGACATATAAGAAAAATAAAAATTGTACACCGAGCAACTTTGTTGGTCTGAAGTTGCTCAACTCTCTCTATGGAGGAGCTTTTAACGATTTTGTCCATTTGACATAGAAAGTTGGTGTTTTGGCATGGAAATAATCTACGAAGCTTATACTCATAAAATTTGACATATAAGATCAAGAAAAATTGTACACCGAGCAACTTTGATGGTCCGAAGTTGCTCAACTCTCTCTATGGAGGAGCTTTTCACGGTTTTGTCCATTTGTCATAGAAAGTTCGTGTTTTGGCATCGAAATAATCTATGAAGCTTAAATTCGTAAAATTTGACATATAAGAACAATAAAAAGTCCATCCCGAGCGACTTTGATAGTCCGAAGTTGCTCAACGCTCTCTATGGAGGAGCTTTTTACGATTTTTTCCATTTGTCATAGAAAGTTGGCGTTTTGGCATCCAAATATTCTTTGAAGCTTATACTCCTAAAATTTGACATTTAAGAACAATAAAAAGTGTACACCGAGAAACTTTGATGGTCCGAAGTTGCTCAACTCTCTCTATGGAGGAGCTTTTAACGGTTTTCTCCATTTGTCATACAAAGTTCGTGTTTTAGCATCGAAATAATCTATGAAGCTTAAACTCGTAAAATTTGACATATAAGAACAATAAAAATTGTACACCGAGCAACTTTGTTGGTCCGAAGTTGCTCAACTCTCTCTATGGAGGTGCTTTTAACGGTTTTGTCCATTTGTCATAGAAAGTTCGTGTTTTGGCATCGAAATAATCTATGAAGCTTATACTCATAAAACTTGACATATAAGAATATTAAAAATTGTACATCGAGCATCTTTGATGGTCTGAAGTTGCTCAACTCTCTCTATGGAGGAGCTTTTAACGATTTTGTCCATTTGACATAGAAAGTTGGTGTTTTGGCATGAAAATAATCTACGAAGCTTATACTCATAAAATTTTACATATAAGAACAAGAAAAATTGTACACCGAGCAACTTTGATGGTCCGAAGTTGCTCAACTCTCTCTATGGAGGAGCTTTTAACGGTTTTGTCCATTTGTCATAGAAAGTTCGTGTTTTGGCATCGAAATAATCTGTGAAGCTTAAATTCGTAAAATTTGACATATAAGAACAATAAAAAGTGTGCACCGAGCAACTTTGATAGTCCGAAGTTGTTCAACTCTCCCTATAGAGGTGCTTTTAACGGTTTTCTCCATTTGTCATAGAAAGTTGGTGTTTTGTCATCGAAATAATCTAGGAAGCTTATACTCCTAAAATTTGACATATAAGAACCATTAAAATTTTACACCGAGAAACTTTGATGGTCCGAAGTTGCTCAACTATCTCTGTTGAGGAGCTTTTAACGGTTTTGTCCATTTGTCATAGAAAGTTCGTATTTTGGCATCGAAATAATCTATGAAGCTTAAACTCGTAAAATTTGACATATAAGAACAATAAAAATTGTACACCGAGCACCTTTGATGGTCTGAAGTTGCTCAACTCTCTATATGGAGGAGCTTTTAACGGTTTTTTCTATTTGTCATACAAAGTTCGTGTTTTGTCATCGAAATAATCTACGAAGTCTAAACTCAAAAAATTTGACATATAAGAACAATAAAAAATGTAGACCGAGCAACTTTGATAGTCCGGAGTTTCTCAACTCTCTCTATGGAGGTGCTTTTAACGGTTTTCTCCATTTGTCATAGAAAATTGGTGTTTTGGCATCGAAATAATCTATGAAGCTTAAACTCGTAAAATTTGACATATAAGAACAACGAAAATTGTACACCGAGCAACTTTGATGGTTCAAAGTTGCTCAACTCTCCCTATAGAGGTTCTTTTAACGGTTTTCTCCATTTGTCATAGAAAGTTGGTGTTTTGGTATCGAAATAATCTATGAAGCTTAAACTCGTAAATTTGACATATAAGAAAAATAAAAATTGTACACCGAGCAACTTTGTTGGTCTGAAGTTGCTCAACTCTCTCTATGGAGGAGCTTTTATCGGTTTTCTCCATTTGTCATAGAAAGTTGGTGTTTTGGCATCAAAATAAGCTATACAGCTTATACTCTTAAAATTTGACATATAAGATCAATAAAAAGTGTACACCGAGCAACTTTGATGGTCCGAAGTTGCTCAACCCTCTCTATGGAGGTGCTTTAAACGGTTTTCTCCATTTGTGATAGAAAGTTGGTGTTTTGGCATCGAAATATTCTATGAAGCTTAAACTCGTAAAATTTGACATATAAGAACAATAAAAAGTCTATCCTGAGCGACTTTGATAGTCCGAAGTTGCTCAACTCTCTCTATAGAGAAACTTTTAACGGTTTTGTCCGTTTGTCATGGAAAGTTGGTGTTTTAGCATCGAAATAATCTATGAAGCTTAAACTCGTAAAATTTGACATATAAGAACAATAAAAAGTGTACACCGAGCAACTTTGATGGTCCGAAGTTTCTCAACTCTCTCTATAGAGGTGCTTTTAACGGTTTTCTCCATTTGTCATAGAAATTTGGTGTTTTGGCATCGAAATAATCTATGAAGCTTAAACTCGTAAAATTTGACATATATGAACAATGAAAATTGTACACCGAGAAACTTTGATGGTCCGAAGTGGCTAAACTCTCTCTATGGAAGAGCTTTTAACGGTTTCGTCCATTTGTCATAGAAAGTTGGTGTTTTGGCATCAAAATAATCTTTGAAGCTTATACTCATAAAATTTGACATATAAGAACAATAAAAAGTGTACGCCGAGCAACTTTGATGGTCCGAAGTTTTTCAACTCTCTCTATAGAGGTGCTTTTAACGGTTTTCTCCATTTGTCATACAAAGTTTGTGTTTTAGCATCGAAATAATCTATGAAGCTTAAACTCGTAAAATTTGACATTTAAGAACAATAAAAATTGTACACCGAGCAACTTTGTTGGTCCGAAGTTGCTCAACTCTCTCTATGGAGGAGCTTTTAACGGTTTTGTCCATTTGTCATAGAAAGTTCGTGTTTTGGCATCGAAATAATCTATGAAGCTTAAATTCGTAAAATTTGACATATAAGAACAATAAAAAGTGTGCACCGAGCAACTTTGATATTCCGAAGTTGTTCAACTCTCCCTATAGAGGTGCTTTTAACGGTTTTCTCCATTTGTCGTAGAAAGTTGGTGTTTTGTCATCGAAATAATCTAGGAAGCTTATACTCCTAAAATTTGACATATAAGAACCATTAAAATTGTACACCGAGAAACTTTGATGGTCCGAAGTTGCTCAACTATCTCTGTGGAGGAGCTTTTAACGGTTTTGTCCATTTGTCGTAGAAAGTTCGTATTTTGGCATCGAAATAATCTATGAAGCTTAAACTCGTAAAATTTGACATATAAGAACAATAAAAATTGTACACCGAGCACCTTTGATGGTCTGAAGTTGCTCAACTCTCTATATGGAGGAGCTTTTAACGGTTTTTTCTATTTGTCATACAAAGTTCGTGTTTTGTCATCGAAATAATCTACGAAGTCTAAACTCAAAAAATTTGACATATAAGAACAATAAAAAATGTAGACCGAGCAACTTTGATAGTCCGGAGTTTCTCAACTCTCTCTATGGAGGTGCTTTTAACGGTTTTCTCTATTTGTCATAGAAAATTGGTGTTTTGGCATCGAAATAATCTATGAAGCTTAAACTCGTAAAATTTGACATATAAGAACAACGAAAATTGTACACCGAGCAACTTTGATGGTTCAAAGTTGCTCAACTCTCCCTATAGCGGTTCTTTTAACGGTTTTCTCCATTTGTCATAGAAAGTTGGTGTATTGGCATCGAAATAATCTATGAAGCTTAAACTCGTAAATTTGACATATAAGAAAAATAAAAATTGTACACCGAGCAACTTTGTTGGTCTGAAGTTGCTCAACTCTCTCTATGGAGGAGCTTTTAACGATTTTGTCCATTTGACATAGAAAGTTGGTGTTTTGGCATGGAAATAATCTACGAAGCTTATACTCATAAAATTTGACATATAAGATCAAGAAAAATTGTACACCGAGCAACTTTGATGGTCCAAAGTTGCTCAACTCTCTCTATGGAGGAGCTTTTAACGGTTTTGTCCATTTGTCATAGAAAGTTCGTGTTTTGGCATCGAAATAATCTATGAAGCTTAAATTCGTAAAATTTGACATATAAGAACAATAAAAAGTCCATCCCGAGCGACTTTGATAGTCCGAAGTTGCTCAACGCTCTCTATGGAGGAGCTTTTTATGATTTTTTCCATTTGTCATAGAAAGTTGGTGTTTTGGCATCCAAATATTCTTTGAAGCTTATACTCCTAAAATTTGACATTTAAGAACAATAAAAAGTGTACACCGAGAAACTTTGATGGTCCGAAGTTGCTCAACTCTCTCTATGGAGGAGCTTTTAACGGTTTTCTCCATTTGTCATACAAAGTTCGTGTTTTAGCATCGAAATAATCTATGAAGTTTAAACTCGTAAAATTTGACATATAAGAACAATAAAAATTGTACACCGAGCAACTTTGTTGGTCCGAAGTTGCTCAACTCTCTCTATGGAGGTGCTTTTAACGGTTTTGTCCATTTGTCATAGAAAGTTCGTGTTTTGGCATCGAAATAATCTATGAAGCTTATACTCATAAAACTTGACATATAAGAATATTAAAAATTGTACATCGAGCATCTTTGATGGTCTGAAGTAGCTCAACTCTCTCTATGGAGGAGCTTTTAACGTTTTTGTCCACTTGACATAGAAAGTTGGTGTTTTGGCATGGAAATAATCTACGAAGCTTATACTCATAAAATTTGACATATAAGAACAAGAAAAATTGTACACCGAGCAACTTTGATGGTCCGAAGTTGCTCAACTCTCTCTATGGAGGAGCTTTTAACGGTTTTGTCCATTTGTCATAGAAAGTTCGTGTTTTGGCATCGAAATAATCTATGAAGCTTAAATTCGTAAAATTTGACATATAAGAACAATAAAAAGTGTGCACCGAGCAACTTTGATAGTCCGAAGTTGTTCAACTCTCCCTATAGAGGTGCTTTTAACGGTTTTCTCCATTTGTCATAGAAAGTTGGTGTTTTGTCATCGAAATAATCTAGGAAGCTTATACTCCTAAAATTTGACATATAAGAACCATTAAAATTGTACACCGAGAAACTTTGATGGTCCGAAGTTGCTCAACTATCTCTGTGGAGGAGCTTTTAACGGTTTTGTCCATTTGTCATAGAAAGTTCGTATTTTGGCATCGAAATAATCTATGAAGCTTAAACTCGTAAAATTTGACATATAAGAACAATAAAAATTGTACACCGAGCACCTTTGATGGTCTGAAGTTGCTCAACTCTCTATATGGAGAAGCTTTTAACGGTTTTTTCTATTTGTCATACAAAGTTCGTGTTTTGTCATCGAAATAATCTACGAAGTCTAAACTCAAAAAATTTGACATATAAGAACAATAAAAAATGTAGACCGAGCAACTTTGATAGTCCGGAGTTTCTCAACTCTCTCTATGGAGGTGCTTTTAACGGTTTTCTCCATTTGTCATAGAAAATTAGTGTTTTGGCATCGAAATAATCTATGAAGCTTAAACTCGTAAAATTTGACATATAAGAACAACGAAAATTGTACACCGAGCAACTTTGATGGTTCAAAGTTGCTCAACTCTCCCTATAGAGGTTCTTTTAACGGTTTTCTCCATTTGTCATAGAAAGTTGGTGTTTTGGCATCGAAATAATCTATGAAGCTTAAACTCGTAAATTTGACATATAAGAAAAATAAAAATTGTACACCGAGCAACTTTGTTGGTCTGAAGTTGCTCAACTCTCTCTATGGAGGAGCTTTTATCGGTTTTCTCCATTTGTCATAGAAAGTTGGTGTTTTGGCATCAAAATAAGCTATACAGCTTATACTCTTAAAATTTGACATATAAGAACAATAAAAAGTGTACACCGAGCAACTTTGATGGTCCGAAGTTGCTCAACCCTCTCTATGGAGGTGCTTTAAACGGTTTTCTCCATTTGTGATAGAAAGTTGGTGTTTTGGCATCGAAATATTCTATGAAGCTTAAACTCGTAAAATTTGACATATAAGAACAATAAAAAGTCTATCCTGAGCGACTTTGATAGTCCGAAGTTGCTCAACTCTCTCTATAGAGAAACTTTTAACGGTTTTGTCCGTTTGTCATGGAAAGTTGGTGTTTTAGCATCGAAATAATCTATGAAGCTTAAACTCGTAAAATTTGACATATAAGAACAATAAAAAGTGTACACCGAGCAACTTTGATGGTCCGAAGTTTCTCAACTCTCTCTATAGAGGTGCTTTTAACGGTTTTCTTCATTTGTCATAGAAATTTGGAGTTTTGGCATCGAAATAATCTATGAAGCTTAAACTCGTAAAATTTGACATATATGAACAATGAAAATTGTACACCGAGAAACTTTGATGGTCCGAAGTGGCTAAACTCTCTCTATGGAAGAGCTTTTAACGGTTTCGTCTATTTGTCATAGAAAGTTGGTGTTTTGGCATCAAAATAATCTTTGAAGCTTATACTCATAAAATTTGACATATAAGAACAATAAAAAGTGTACGCCGAGCAACTTTGATGGTCCGAAGTTTCTCAACTCTCTCTATAGAGGTGCTTTTAACGGTTTTCTCCATTTGTCATAGAAATTTGGTGTTTTGGCATCGAAATAATCTATGAAGCTTAAACTCGTAAAATTTGACATATATGAACAAGAAAAATTCTAAACCGAGCAACTTTGATGATCCGAAGTTCCTCAACTCTCTCTATGGAGGAGCTTTTAACGATTTCGTCCATTTGACTTAGAAAGTTAGTGTTTTGGCATCAAAATAATCTTTGAAGCTTATACTCATAAAATTTGACATATAAGAACAATAAAAAGTGTACGCCGAGAAACTTTGATGGTCCGAAGTTGCTCAACTCTCTCTATAGAGAAACTTTTAACGGTTTTGTCCGTTTGTCATGGAAAGTTGGTGTTTTAGCATCGAAATAATCTATGAAGCTTAAACTCGTAAAATTTGACATATAAGAACAATAAAAAGTGTACACCGAGCAACTTTGATGGTCCGAAGTTTCTCAACTCTCTCTATAGAGGTGCTTTTAACGGTTTTCTCCATTTGTCATAGAAATTTGGTGTTTTGGCATCGAAATAATCTATGAAGCTTAAACTCGTAAAATTTGACATGTATGAACAATAAAAATTATAAACCGAGCAACTTTGATGATCCGAAGTTGCTCAACTCTGTCTATGGAGGAGCTTTTAACGATTTCGTCCATTTGACTTAGAAAGTTAGTGTTTTGGCATCAAAATAATCTTTGAAGCTTATACTCAAAAAATTTGACATATAAGAACAATAAAAAGTGTACGCCGAGAAACTTTGATGGTCTGAAGTTGCTCAACTCTCTCTATGGAGGAGCTTTTAACGATTTTGTCAATTTGTCGTAGAAAGTCGGTGTTTTGGCATCGAAATAATCTATGAAGCTTAAACTCGTAAATTTGACATATAAGAACAACAAAAATTGTACACCGAGCAACTTCGTTGGTCCGAAGTTGCTCAACTCTCTCTATGGAGGAGCTTTTAACGGTTTTGTCCATTTCTCATTGAAAGTTGGTGTTTTGGCATCAAAATAATCTTGGAAACTTATACTTGCAAAATTATACATAGAAGAACAATAAAAAGTCTATCTCGAGCAACTTTGATAGTCCGAAGTTGGTCAACTCCCTCTATGGAGGACCTTTTAACGGTTTTCTCTATTTGTCATAGAAAGTTGGTGTTTTGGCATCAAAATAAGCTATGCAGCTTATGCTCCTAAAATTTGACATATAAGAACCATAAAAAGTGTACACCGAGCAACTTTGATGGTCTGAAGTTGCTCAACCCTCTCTATGGAGGTGCTTTAAACAGTTTTCTCCATTTGTGATAGAAAGTTGGTGTTTCGGCATCGAAATAATATATGAAGCCTAAACTCGTAAAATTTGACATATAAGAACAATAAAAAGTGTGGACCGAGCAATTTTGATGGTCCGAAGTTGCTCAACTCTCCCTATAGAGGTGCTTTTAACGGTTTTCTCCATTTGTCATTGAAATTTGGTGTTTTGTCATCGAAATAATCTAGAAAGCTTATACTCCTAAAATTTGACATATAAGAACCATAAAAATTGTACACCGAGCAACTTTGATGGTAAGAAGTTCCTCAACTCTCTCTATGGAGGAGCTTTTAACGGTTTTAACCATTTGTCATAGAAAGTTGGTGTTTTGGCATCGAAATAATCTTTGAAGCTTATACTCATAAAATTTGACATATAAGAAAAATAAAAAGTGTACATCGAGAAACTTTGATGGTCCGAAGTTTCTCAACTCTCTCTATAGAAGAGCTTTTAACGGTTTTGTCAATTTGTCGTAGAAAGTTGGTGTTTTGGAATCGAAATAATCTATGAAGCTTAAACTTGTAAATTTGACATATAAGAACAACAAAAATTGTACACCGAGCAACTTCGTTGGTCTGAAGTTGCTCAACTCTCTCTATGGGGGAGCTTTTAACGGTTTTGTCCATTTCTCATAGAAAGTTGGTCTTTTGGCATCAAAATAATCTTGGAAACTTATACTTGTAAAATTTGACATAGAAGAACAATAAAAAGTCTATCTCAAGCAACTTTGATAGTCCGAAGTTGCTCAACTCCCTCTATGGAGGAGCTTTTAACGGTTTTTCCCATTTGTCATAGAAAGTTGGTGTTTTGGCATCAAAATAAGCTATGCAGCTTATACTCCTAAAATTTGACGTATAAGAACAATAAAAAGTGTACACCGAGCAACTTTGATGATCCGAAGTTGCTCAACCCTCTCTATGGAGGTGCTTTAAACGGTTTTCTCCATTTGTGATAGAAAGTTGGTGTTTTGGCAACGAAATAATCTATGAAGCTTAAACTCGTAAAATTTGACATATAAGAACAATAAAAAGTGTGCACCGAGCAACTTTGATGGTCCGAAGTTGCTCAACTCTCACTATAGAGGTGCATTTAACGACTTTCTCCATTTGTCATAGAAAGTGGGTGTTTTGTCATCGAAATAATCTAGGAAGCTTATACTCCTAAAATTTGACATATAAGAACCATAAAAATTGTACACCGAGCAACTTTGATGGCAAGAAATTGCTCAACTCTCTCTATGGAGGAGCTTTTAACGGTTTTGTCCATTTGTCATAGAAAATTCGTGTTTTGGCATTGAAATAATCTATGAAGCTTAAACTCGTAAAATTTGACATATAAGAACAATAAAAATTGTACACCGAGCAACTTTGTTTGTCCGAAGTTGCTCAACTCTCTCTATGGAGGTGCTTTTAACGCTTTTGTCCATTTGTCATAGAAAGTTGGTGTTTTGGCATCGAAATAATCTAGGAAACTTATACTCCTAAAATTTGAAATATAAAAATAATAAAAATTGTACATCGAGCAACTTTGATGGTCCGAAGTTGCTCAACTCTCTCTATGGAGGAGCTTTTAACGGTTTTGTCCATTTGACATAGAAAGTTGGTGTTTTGGCATCGAAATAATCTAGGAAGCTTATACTCATAAAATTTGACATATAAGAACAATAAAAAGTGTACGCCGAGAAACTTTGATGGTCCGAAGTTGCTCAACTCCCTCTACGGAGGAGCTTTTAACTGTTTTGTCCATTTCTGATCGAAAGTTGGTGTTTTGCCATCGTAATAATCAATGAAGCTTAAACTCGCAAAAATTTGACATATAAGAAAAATAAAAATTGTACACCGAGCAACTTTGATGGTCCGAAGTTGCTCAACTCTCTCTATGGAGTTGCTTTTAACGGTTTTCTCCATTTGTCATAGAAAATTGGTGTTCTGGCATCGAAATAATCTCTGAAGCTTAAACTCGTATAATTTGACATATAAGAATAATGAAAATAGTACACCGAGCAATTTTGATGGTCCGAAGTTGTTCAACTCTCTCTATAGAGGAGCTTTTAACGTTTTTGTCCATTTCTCATAGAAAGTTGGTGTTTTGGCATCAAAATAATCTTGGAAACTTATACTTGTAAAATTTGACATAGAAGAACAATAAAAAGTCTATCTCGAGCGACTTTGATAGTCGGAAGTTGCTCAACTCCCTCTATGGAGGAGCTTTTAACGGTTTTCTCTATTTGTCATAGAAAGTTGGTGTTTTGGCATCAAAATAAGCTATGCAGCTTATACTCCTAAAATTTGACATATAAGAACAATAAAAATTGTACACAGAGCAACTTTGATGGTCCGAAGTTGCTCAACCCTCTCTATGGAGGTGCTTTTAACGGTTTTCTCCGTTTGTCATAGAAAGTTGGTGTTTTGGCATCGAAATAATCTATGAAGCTTAAACTCGTAAAATTTGACATATAAGAACAATAAAAAGTGTGCACCGAGCAACTTTGATGGTCCGAAGTTGCTCAACTCTCTCTATAGAGGTGCTTTTAACGGTTTTCTCCATTTGTCATAGAAAGTTGGTGTTTTGGCATCGAAATAATCTAGAAAGCTTATACTCCTAAAATTTGACATATAAGAACCATAAAAATTGTACACCGAGCAACTTTGATGCTCCAAAGTTGCTCAACTCTCTCTATGGAGGAGCTTTTAACGGTTTTGTCCATTTGTCATGGAAAGTTAATGTTTTGGCATCGAAATAATCTATGAAGTCTAAACTCGTAAAATTTGACATATAAGAACAATAAAAATTGTACACCGAGCAACTTTGTTGGTCCGAAGTTGCTCAACTCTCTCTATGGAGGTGCTTTTAACGGTTTTGTCCATTTGTCGTAGAAAGTTGGTGTTTTGGCAACGAAATAATCTCGGAAGCTTATACTCCTAAAATTTGACATATAAGAATAATAAAAATTGTACATCGAGCAACTTTGATGCTCCGAAGTTGCTCAACTCTCTCTATGGAGGACCTTTTAACAGTTTTCTCCATTTGTCATAGAAAGTTGGTGTTTTGCATCGAAATAATCTAGGAAGCTTATACTCATAAAATTTGACATATAAGAACAGTAAAAAGTCTATCCCGAGCGACTTTGATAGTCCGAAGTTGCTCAACTATCTCTATGGAGGTGCTTTTAACGTTTTTCTCCATTTGTCATAGGAAATTGGTGTTTTGGCATCGAAATAATCTATGAAGCTTAAACTCGTAAAATTTGACATATAAGAACAATGAAAATTATACACCGAGCGACTTCGATGGTCCGAAGTTGCTCAACTCTCTCTATGGAGGAACTTTTAACGGTTTTCTCCATTTGTCATAGAAAGTTGGTGTTTTGGCATCGAAATAATCATTGAAGCTTATACTCATAAAATTTGACATATAAGAACAGTAAAAAGTCTATCCCGAGCGACTTTGATAGTCCGAAGTTGCTCAACTCTCTCTATAGAGGAGCTTTGAACGGTTTTGTCCATTTGTCCTGGAAAGTTGGTGTTTTGGCATCGAAATAATCTATGAAGCTTAAACTCGTAAAATTTGACATATAAGAACAATAAAAAGTGTACACCGAGCAACTTTGATGGTCCGAAGTTTCTCAACTCTCTCTATGGAGGTGCTTTTAACGGTTTTCTCCATTTGTCATAGAAAATTGGTGTTTTGGCAACGAAATAATCTATGAAGCTTAAATTCGTAAAATTTGACATATAAGAACAATGAAAATTATACACCGAGCGACTTCGATGGTCCGAAGTTGCTCAACTCTCTCTATGGAGGAGCTTTTAACGGTTTTCTCTTTTTGTCATAGATATTTGGTGTTTTGGCATCGAAATAATCTATGAAGCTTAAACTCGTAAAATTTGAGATATGAGAACAATAAAAATTGTACACCGAGAAAATTTGTTGGTCCAAACTTGCTCAACTCTCTCTATGGAGGAGCTTTTAACGGTTTTGTCCATTTGTCATAGAAAGTTGGTGTTTTGGCATCGAAATAATCTATGAAGTCTAAACTCGTAAAATTTAACATATAAGAACAATAAAAATTGTACACCGAGCAACTTTGTTGGTCCGAAGTTGCTCAACTGTCTCTATGGAGGTGCTTTTAACGGTTTTGTCCATTTGTCGTAGAAAGTTGGTGTTTTGGCAACGAAATAATCTCGGAAGCTTATACTCCTGAAATTTGACATATAAGAATAATAAAAATTGTACATCGAGCAACTTTGATGCTCCGAAGTTGCTCAACTCTCTCTATGGAGGTGATTTAACGGTTTTGTCCATTTGACATAGAAAGTTGGTGTTTTGGCATCGAAATAATCTAGGAAGCTTATACTCCTAAAATTTGACATATAAGAACAATAAAAAGTGTACGCCGAGAAACTTTGTTGGTCCGAAGTTGCTCAACTCTCTGTATGGAGGAGCTTTTAACAGTTTTGTCCATTTGTCATAGAAAGTTCGTGTTTTGGCATCGAAATAATCTATGAAGTCTAAACTCGTAAAATTTGACATATAAGAACAATAAAAATTGTACACCGAGCAACTTTGTTGGTCCGAAGTTGCTCAACTCTCTCTATGGAGGTGCTTTTAACGGTTTTTTCCATTTGTCGTAGAAAGTTGGTGTTTTGGCATCGAAATAATCTAGGAAGCTTATACTCCTAAAATTCGACATATAAGAACAATAAAAATTGTATATCGAGCAACTTTGATGATCCGAAGTTGCTCCACTCTCTCTATGGAGGAGATTTAACGGTTTTGTCCATTTGACATAGAAAGTTGGTGTTTTGGCATCGAAATAATCTAGGAAGCTTATACTCTTAAAATTTGACATATAAGAACAATAAAAAGTGTACGCCGAGAAACTTTGATTGTCCGAAGTTGCTCAACTCTCTCTATGTAGGAGCTTTGAACGGTTTTGTCCATTTGTCATAGAAAGTTGGTGTTTTGGCATCGAAATAATCTATGAAGGTTATACTCATAAAATTTGACATATAAGAACAATAAAAAGTGTACATCGAGAAACTTTGATGGTCCGAAGTTTCTCAACTCTCTCTATGGAGAAGATTTAACGGTTTTGTCCATTTGACATAGAAAGTTGGTGTTTTGGCATCGAAATAATCCAGAAAGCTTATACTCCTAAAATTTGACATATAAGAACAATAAAATGTGTACGCCGAGAAACTTTGATGGTCCGAAGTTGCTCAACTCTCTCTATGGAGGAGCTTTTAACGGTTTTGTCCATTTGTGATCGAAAGTTGATGTTTTGGCATCGAAATAATCTATGAAGCTTAAACTCGTAAAATTTGACATATAAGAACAATAAAAATTGTACACCGAGCAACTTTGTTGGTCCGAAGTTGCTCAACTCTCTCTATGGAGGTGCTTTTAACGGTTTTGACCATTTGTCGTAGAAAGTTGGTGTTTTGGCATCGAAATAATCTAGGAAGCTTATACTCCTAAAATTCGACATATAAGAATAATAAAAATTGTACATCGAGCAACTTTGATGCTCCGAAGTTGCTCCACTCTCTCTATGGAGGAGATTTAACGGTTTTGTCCATTTGACATAGAAAGTTGGTGTTTTGGCATCGAAATACTCTAGGAAGCTTATGCTCCTACAATTTGACATATAAGAACAATAAAAAGTGTACACCGAGAAACTTTGATGGTCCGAAGTTGCTCAACTCTCTCTATGGAGGAGCTTTTAACGGTTTTGTCCATTTGTCATGGAAAGTTAATGTTTTGGCATCGAAATAATCTATGAAGTCTAAACTTGTAAAATTTGACATATAAGAACAATAAAAATTATACACCGAGCAACTTTGTTGGTCCGAAGTTGCTCAACTCTCTCTATGGAGGTGCTTTTAACGATTTTGTCCATTTGTCATAGAAAGTTGGTGTTTTGGCAACGAAATAATCTCGGAAGCTTATACTCCTAAAATTTGACATATAAGAATAATAAAAATTGTACATCGAGCAACTTTGATGCTCCGAAGTTGCTCAATTCTCTCTATGGAGGAGCTTTTAACAGTTTTCTCCATTTGTCATAGAAAGTTGGTGTTTTCCATCGAAATAATCTAGAAAGCTTATACTCATAAAATTTGACATATAAGAACAGTAAAAAGTCTATCCCGAACGACTTTGATAGTCCGAAGTTGCTCAACTATCTCTATAGAGGAGCTTTGAACGGTTTTGTCCATTTGTCTTGGAAAGTTGGCGTTTTGGCATCGAAATAATCTATGAAGCTTAAACTCGTAAAATTTGACATATAAGAACAATAAAAAGTGTACACCGAGCAACTTTGATGGTCCGAAGTTTCTCAACTCTCTCTATGGAGGAGATTTAACGGTTTTGTCCATTTGAAATAGAAAGTTGGTGTTTTGGCATCGAAATAATCCAGGAAGCTTATACTCCTAAAATTTGACATATAAGAACAATAAAAAGTGTACGCCGAGAAACTTAGATGGTCCGAAGTTGCTCAACTCTCTCTATAGAGGAGCTTTTAACGGTTTTGTCCATTTGATATCGAAAGTTGATGTTTTGGCATCGAAATAATCTATGAAGCTTAAACTCGTAAAATTTGACATATAAATACAATAAAAATTGTACACCGAGCAACTTTGATGGTCCGAAGTTGCTCAACTATCTCTATGGAGGAGCTTTTAACGGTTTTGTCCATTTGTCATTGAAAGTTGGTGTTTTGGCATCGAAATACTCTAGGAAGCTTATACTCATAAAATTTGACATATAAGAACAATAAAAATTGTACACCGAGAAACTTTGGTGTTCCAAAGTTGCTCAACTCTCTCTATGGAGGAGCTTTTAACAGTTTTCTCTATTTTTCATAGATAGTTTGTGTTTTGGCATCGAAATAATCTATGAAGCTTAAACTCGTAAAATTTGACATATAAGAACAATAAAAATTGTACACCGAGCAAATTTGATGGTCCGAACTTGCTCAACTCTCTCTATAGAGGAGCTTTTAATGGTTTTGTCCATTTTTCACGGAAAGTTGATGTTTTGGCATCGAAATAATCTATGACGCTTAAACTCGTAAAATTTGACATATAAGAACAACAAAAATTGTAAACCGAGCAACTTTGATGGTCCGAAGTCGCTCAACTCTCTCTATGGAAAAGCTTTTAACAGTTTTCTCCATTTGTCATAGAAAGTTGGTGTTTTGCATCGAAATAATCTAGGAAGCTTATACTCATAAAATTTGACATATAAGAACAGTAAAAAGTCTATCCCGAGCGACTTTGATAGTCCGAAGTTGCTCAACTCTCTCTATAGAGGAGCTTTGAACGGTTTTGTCCATTTGTCTTGGAAAGTTGGTGTTTTGGCATCGAAATAATCTATGAAGCTTAAACTCGTCAAATTTGACATATAAGAACAATAAAAAGTGTACACCGAGCAACTTTGATGGTCCGAAGTTTCTCAACTCTCTCTATGGAGGTGCTTTTAACGGTTTTCTTCATTTGTCATAGAAAATTGGTGTTTCGGCATCGAAATAATATATGAAGCTTAAACTCGTAAAATTTGACATATAAGAACAACAAAAATTGTAATACGAGCAACTTTGATGGTCCGAAGTTGCTCAACTCTCTCTATGGATGAGCTTTTAACAGGTTTCTCCATTTGTCATAGAAAGTTGGTGTTTTGCATCGAAATAATCTAGGAAGCTTATACTCATAAAATTTGACATATAAGAACAGTAAAAAGTCTATCCCGAGCGACTTTGATAGTCCGAAGTTGCTCAACTCTCTCTATAGAGGAGCTTTGAACGGTTTTGTCCATTTGTCTTGGAAAGTTGGTGTTTTGGCATCGAAATAATCTATGAAGCTTAAACTCGTAAAATTTGACATATAAGAACAATAAAAAGTGTACACCGCGCAACTTTGTTGGTCCGAAGTTTCTCAACTCTCTCTATGGAGGTGCTTTTAACGGTTTTCTCCATTTGTCATAGAAAATTGGTGTTTTGGCATCGAAATAATCTATGAAGCTTAAACTCGTAAAATTTGACATATAAGAACAATGAAAATTATACACCGAGCGACTTCGATGGTCCGAAGTTGCTCAACTCTCTCTATGGAGGAACTTTTAACGGTTTTGTCCATTTGTCATAGAAAGTTGGTGTTTTGGCATCGAAATAATCATTGAAGCTTATACTCATAAAATTTGACATATAAGAACAATAAAAAGTTTACACCGAGAAACTTTGATGGTCCGAAGTTGCTCAACTCTCTCTATGGAGGAGATTTTAACGGTTTTCTCCATTTGTCATAGATATTTGGTGTTTTGGCATCGAAATAATCTATGAAGCTTAAACTCGTAAAATTTGAGATATAAGAACAATAAAAATTGTACACCGAGCAACTTTTTTGGTCCAAACTTGCTCAACTCTCTCTATGGAGGAGCTTTTAACGGTTTTGTCCATTTGTCATAGAAAGTTGGTGTTTTGGCATCGAAATAATCATTGAAGCTTATACTCATAAAATTTGACATATAAGAACAATAAAAATTGTACACCGAGCAAATTTGATGGTCCGAACTTGCTCAACTCTCTCTATAGAGGAGCTTTTAATGGTTTTGTCCATTTTTCATGGAAAGTTGATGTTTTGGCATCGAAATAATCTATGACGCTTAAACTCGTAAAATTTGACATATAAGAACAACAAAAATTGTAAACCGAGCAACTTTGATGGTCCGAAGTCGCTCAACTCTCTCTATGGAAAAGCTTTTAACAGTTTTCTCCATTTGTCATAGAAAGTTGGTGTTTTGCATCGAAATAATCTAGGAAGCTTATACTCATAAAATTTGACATATAAGAACAGTAAAAAGTCTATCCCGAGCGACTTTGATAGTCCGAAGTTGCTCAACTCTCTCTATAGAGGAGCTTTGAACGGTTTTGTCCATTTGTCTTGGAAAGTTGGTGTTTTGGCATCGAAATAATCTATGAAGCTTAAACTCGTAAAATTTGACATATAAGAACAATAAAAAGTGTACACCGAGCAACTTTGATGGTCCGAAGTTTCTCAACTCTCTCTATGGAGGTGCTTTTAACGGTTTTCTCCATTTGTCATAGAAAATTGGTGTTTTGGCATCGAAATAATATATGAAGCTTAAACTCGTAAAATTTGACATATAAGAACAACAAAAATTGTAATACGAGCAACTTTGATGGTCCGAAGTTGCTCAACTCTCTCTATGGATGAGCTTTTAACAGTTTTCTCCATTTGTCATAGAAAGTTGGTGTTTTGGATCGAAATAATCTAGGAAGCTTATACTCATAAAATTTGACATATAAGAACAGTAAAAAGTCTATCCCGAGCGACTTTGATAGTCCGAAGTTGCTCAACTCTCTCTATAGAGGAGCTTTGAACGGTTTTGTCCATTTGTCTTGGAAAGTTGGTGTTTTGGCATCGAAATAATCTATGAAGCTTAAACTCGTAAAATTTGACATATAAGAACAATAAAAAGTGTACACCGAGCAACTTTGTTGGTCCGAAGTTTCTCAACTCTCTCTATGGAGGTGCTTTTAACGGTTTTCTCCATTTGTCATAGAAAATTGGTGTTTTGGCATCGAAATAATCTATGAAGCTTAAACTCGTAAAATTTGACATATAAGAACAATGAAAATTATACACCGAGCGACTTCGATGGTCCGAAGTTGCTCAACTCTCTCTATGGAGGAACTTTTAACGGTTTTGTCCATTTGTCATAGAAAGTTGGTGTTTTGGCATCGAAATAATCATTGAAGCTTATACTCATAAAATTTGACATATAAGAACAATAAAAAGTTTACACCGAGAAACTTTGATGGTCCGAAGTTGCTCAACTCTCTCTATGGAGGAGATTTTAACGGTTTTCTCCATTTGTCATAGATATTTGGTGTTTTGGCATCGAAATAATCTATGAAGCTTAAACTCGTAAAATTTGAGATATAAGAACAATAAAAATTGTACACCGAGCAACTTTTTTGGTCCAAACTTGCTCAACTCTCTCTATGGAGGAGCTTTTAACGGTTTTGTCCATTTGTCATAGAAAGTTGGTGTTTTGGAATCGAAATAATCATTGAAGCTTATACTCATAAAATTTGACATATAAGAACAATAAAAATTGTACACCGAGCAAATTTGATGGTCCGAACTTGCTCAACTCTCTCTATAGAGGAGCTTTTAATGGTTTTGTCCATTTTTCATGGAAAGTTGATGTTTTGGCGTCGAAATAATCTATGACGCTTAAACTCGTAAAATTTGACATATAAGAACAACAAAAATTGTAAACCGAGCAACTTTGATGGTCCGAAGTCGCTCAACTCTCTCTATGGAAAAGCTTTTAACAGTTTTCTCCATTTGTCATAGAAAGTTGGTGTTTTGCATCGAAATAATCTAGGAAGCTTATACTCATAAAATTTGACATATAAGAACAGTAAAAAGTCTATCCCGAGCGACTTTGATAGTCCGAAGTTGCTCAACTCTCTCTATAGAGGAGCTTTGAACGGTTTTGTCCATTTGTCTTGGAAAGTTGGTGTTTTGGCATCGAAATAATCTATGAAGCTTAAACTCGTAAAATTTGACATATAAGAACAATAAAAAGTGTACACCGAGCAACTTTGTTGGTCCGAAGTTTCTCAACTCTCTCTATGGAGGTGCTTTTAACGGTTTTCTCCATTTGTCATAGAAAATTGGTGTTTTGGCATCGAAATAATCTATGAAGCTTAAACTCGTAAAATTTGACATATAAGAACAATGAAAATTATACACCGAGCGACTTCGATGGTCCGAAGTTGCTCAACTCTCTCTATGGAGGAACTTTTAACGGTTTTGTCTATTTGTCATAGAAAGTTGGTGTTTTGGCATCGAAATAATCATTGAAGCTTATACTCATAAAATTTGACATATAAGAACAATAAAAAGTTTACACCGAGAAACTTTGATGGTCCGAAGTTGCTCAACTCTCTCTATGGAGGAGATTTTAACGGTTTTCTCCATTTGTCATAGATATTTGGTGTTTTGGCATCGAAATAATCTATGAAGCTTAAACTCGTAAAATTTGAGATATAAGAACAATAAAAATTGTACACCGAGCAACTTTTTTGGTCCAAACTTGCTCAACTCTCTCTATGGAGGAGCTTTTAACGGTTTTGTCCATTTGTCATAGAAAGTTGGTGTTTTGGCATCGAAATAATCATTGAAGCTTATACTCATAAAATTTGACATATAAGAACAATAAAAATTGTACACCGAGCAAATTTGATGGTCCGAACTTGCTCAACTCTCTCTATAGAGGAGCTTTTAATGGTTTTGTCCATTTTTCATGGAAAGTTGATGTTTTGGCATCGAAATAATCTATGACGCTTAAACTCGTAAAATTTGACATATAAGAACAACAAAAATTGTAAACCGAGCAACTTTGATGGTCCGAAGTCGCTCAACTCTCTCTATGGAAAAGCTTTTAACAGTTTTCTCCATTTGTCATAGAAAGTTGGTGTTTTGCATCGAAATAATCTAGGAAGCTTATACTCATAAAATTTGACATATAAGAACAGTAAAAAGTCTATCCCGAGCGACTTTGATAGTCCGAAGTTGCTCAACTCTCTCTATAGAGGAGCTTTGAACGGTTTTGTCCATTTGTCTTGGAAAGTTGGTGTTTTGGCATCGAAATAATCTATGAAGCTTAAACTCGTAAAATTTGACATATAAGAACAATAAAAAGTGTACACCGAGCAACTTTGATGGTCCGAAGTTTCTCAACTCTCTCTATGGAGTTGCTTTTAACGGTTTTCTCCATTTGTCATAGAAAATTGGTGTTTTGGCATCGAAATAATATATGAAGCTTAAACTCGTAATATTTGACATATAAGAACAACAAAAATTGTAATACGAGCAACTTTGATGGTCCGAAGTTGCTCAACTCTCTCTATGGATGAGCTTTTAACAGTTTTCTCCATTTGTCATAGAAAGTTGGTGTTTTGGATCGAAATAATCTAGGAAGCTTATACTCATAAAATTTGACATATAAGAACAGTAAAAAGTCTATCCCGAGCGACTTTGATAGTCCGAAGTTGCTCAACTCTCTCTATAGAGGAGCTTTGAACGGTTTTGTCCATTTGTCTTGGAAAGTTGGTGTTTTGGCATCGAAATAATCTATGAAGCTTAAACTCGTAAAATTTGACATATAAGAACAATAAAAAGTGTACACCGAGCAACTTTGTTGGTCCGAAGTTTCTCAACTCTCTCTATGGAGGTGCTTTTAACGGTTTTCTCCATTTGTCATAGAAAATTGGTGTTTTGGCATCGAAATAATCTATGAAGCTTAAACTCGTAAAATTTGACATATAAGAACAATGAAAATTATACACCGAGCGACTTCGATGGTCCGAAGTTGCTCAACTCTCTCTATGGAGGAACTTTTAACGGTTTTGTCCATTTGTCATAGAAAGTTGGTGTTTTGGCATCGAAATAATCATTGAAGCTTATACTCATAAAATTTGACATATAAGAACAATAAAAAGTTTACACCGAGAAACTTTGATGGTCCGAAGTTGCTCAACTCTCTCTATGGAGGAGATTTTAACGGTTTTCTCCATTTGTCATAGATATTTGGTGTTTTGGCATCGAAATAATCTATGAAGCTTAAACTCGTAAAATTTGAGATATAAGAACAATAAAAATTGTACACCGAGCAACTTTTTTGGTCCAAACTTGCTCAACTCTCTCTATGGAGGAGCTTTTAACGGTTTTGTCCATTTGTCATAGAAAGTTGGTGTTTTGGCATCGAAATAATCATTGAAGCTTATACTCATAAAATTTGACATATAAGAACAATAAAAATTGTACACCGAGCAAATTTGATGGTCCGAACTTGCTCAACTCTCTCTATAGAGGAGCTTTTAATGGTTTTGTCCATTTTTCATGGAAAGTTGATGTTTTGGCGTCGAAATAATCTATGACGCTTAAACTCGTAAAATTTGACATATAAGAACAACAAAAATTGTAAACCGAGCAACTTTGATGGTCCGAAGTCGCTCAACTCTCTCTATGGAAAAGCTTTTAACAGTTTTCTCCATTTGTCATAGAAAGTTGGTGTTTTGCATCGAAATAATCTAGGAAGCTTATACTCATAAAATTTGACATATAAGAACAGTAAAAAGTCTATCCCGAGCGACTTTGATAGTCCGAAGTTGCTCAACTCTCTCTATAGAGGAGCTTTGAACGGTTTTGTCCATTTGTCTTGGAAAGTTGGTGTTTTGGCATCGAAATAATCTATGAAGCTTAAACTCGTAAAATTTGACATATAAGAACAATAAAAAGTGTACACCGAGCAACTTTGTTGGTCCGAAGTTTCTCAACTCTCTCTATGGAGGTGCTTTTAACGGTTTTCTCCATTTGTCATAGAAAATTGGTGTTTTGGCATCGAAATAATCTATGAAGCTTAAACTCGTAAAATTTGACATATAAGAACAATGAAAATTATACACCGAGCGACTTCGATGGTCCGAAGTTGCTCAACTCTCTCTATGGAGGAACTTTTAACGGTTTTGTCCATTTGTCATAGAAAGTTGGTGTTTTGGCATCGAAATAATCATTGAAGCTTATACTCATAAAATTTGACATATAAGAACAATAAAAAGTTTACACCGAGAAACTTTGATGATCCGAAGTTGCTCAACTCTCTCTATGGAGGAGATTTTAACGGTTTTCTCCATTTGTCATAGATATTTGGTGTTTTGGCATCGAAATAATCTATGAAGCTTAAACTCGTAAAATTTGACATATAAGAACAATGAAAATTATACACCGAGCGACTTCGATGGTCCGAAGTTGCTCAACTCTCTCTATGGAGGAACTTTTAACGGTTTTGTCTATTTGTCATAGAAAGTTGGTGTTTTGGCATCGAAATAATCATTGAAGCTTATACTCATAAAATTTGACATATAAGAACAATAAAAAGTTTACACCGAGAAACTTTGATGGTCCGAAGTTGCTCAACTCTCTCTATGGAGGAGATTTTAACGGTTTTCTCCATTTGTCATAGATATTTGGTGTTTTGGCATCGAAATAATCTATGAAGCTTAAACTCGTAAAATTTGAGATATAAGAACAATAAAAATTGTACACCGAGCAACTTTTTTGGTCCAAACTTGCTCAACTCTCTCTATGGAGGAGCTTTTAACGGTTTTGTCCATTTGTCATAGAAAGTTGGTGTTTTGGCATCGAAATAATCATTGAAGCTTATACTCATAAAATTTGACATATAAGAACAATAAAAATTGTACACCGAGCAAATTTGATGGTCCGAACTTGCTCAACTCTCTCTATAGAGGAGCTTTTAATGGTTTTGTCCATTTTTCATGGAAAGTTGATGTTTTGGCATCGAAATAATCTATGACGCTTAAACTCGTAAAATTTGACATATAAGAACAACAAAAATTGTAAACCGAGCAACTTTGATGGTCCGAAGTCGCTCAACTCTCTCTATGGAAAAGCTTTTAACAGTTTTCTCCATTTGTCATAGAAAGTTGGTGTTTTGCATCGAAATAATCTAGGAAGCTTATACTCATAAAATTTGACATATAAGAACAGTAAAAAGTCTATCCCGAGCGACTTTGATAGTCCGAAGTTGCTCAACTCTCTCTATAGAGGAGCTTTGAACGGTTTTGTCCATTTGTCTTGGAAAGTTGGTGTTTTGGCATCGAAATAATCTATGAAGCTTAAACTCGTAAAATTTGACATATAAGAACAATAAAAAGTGTACACCGAGCAACTTTGATGGTCCGAAGTTTCTCAACTCTCTCTATGGAGGTGCTTTTAACGGTTTTCTCCATTTGTCATAGAAAATTGGTGTTTTGGCATCGAAATAATATATGAAGCTTAAACTCGTAATATTTGACATATAAGAACAACAAAAATTGTAATACGAGCAACTTTGATGGTCCGAAGTTGCTCAACTCTCTCTATGGATGAGCTTTTAACAGTTTTCTCCATTTGTCATAGAAAGTTGGTGTTTTGGATCGAAATAATCTAGGAAGCTTATACTCATAAAATTTGACATATAAGAACAGTAAAAAGTCTATCCCGAGCGACTTTGATAGTCCGAAGTTGCTCAACTCTCTCTATAGAGGAGCTTTGAACGGTTTTGTCCATTTGTCTTGGAAAGTTGGTGTTTTGGCATCGAAATAATCTATGAAGCTTAAACTCGTAAAATTTGACATATAAGAACAATAAAAAGTGTACACCGAGCAACTTTGTTGGTCCGAAGTTTCTCAACTCTCTCTATGGAGGTGCTTTTAACGGTTTTCTCCATTTGTCATAGAAAATTGGTGTTTTGGCATCGAAATAATCTATGAAGCTTAAACTCGTAAAATTTGACATATAAGAACAATGAAAATTATACACCGAGCGACTTCGATGGTCCGAAGTTGCTCAACTCTCTCTATGGAGGAACTTTTAACGGTTTTGTCCATTTGTCATAGAAAGTTGGTGTTTTGGCATCGAAATAATCATTGAAGCTTATACTCATAAAATTTGACATATAAGAACAATAAAAAGTTTACACCGAGAAACTTTGATGGTCCGAAGTTGCTCAACTCTCTCTATGGAGGAGATTTTAACGGTTTTCTCCATTTGTCATAGATATTTGGTGTTTTGGCATCGAAATAATCTATGAAGCTTAAACTCGTAAAATTTGAGATATAAGAACAATAAAAATTGTACACCGAGCAACTTTTTTGGTCCAAACTTGCTCAACTCTCTCTATGGAGGAGCTTTTAACGGTTTTGTCCATTTGTCATAGAAAGTTGGTGTTTTGGCATCGAAATAATCATTGAAGCTTATACTCATAAAATTTGACATATAAGAACAATAAAAATTGTACACCGAGCAAATTTGATGGTCCGAACTTGCTCAACTCTCTCTATAGAGGAGCTTTTAATGGTTTTGTCCATTTTTCATGGAAAGTTGATGTTTTGGCGTCGAAATAATCTATGACGCTTAAACTCGTAAAATTTGACATATAAGAACAACAAAAATTGTAAACCGAGCAACTTTGATGGTCCGAAGTCGCTCAACTCTCTCTATGGAAAAGCTTTTAACAGTTTTCTCCATTTGTCATAGAAAGTTGGTGTTTTGCATCGAAATAATCTAGGAAGCTTATACTCATAAAATTTGACATATAAGAACAGTAAAAAGTCTATCCCGAGCGACTTTGATAGTCCGAAGTTGCTCAACTCTCTCTATAGAGGAGCTTTGAACGGTTTTGTCCATTTGTCTTGGAAAGTTGGTGTTTTGGCATCGAAATAATCTATGAAGCTTAAACTCGTAAAATTTGACATATAAGAACAATAAAAAGTGTACACCGAGCAACTTTGTTGGTCCGAAGTTTCTCAACTCTCTCTATGGAGGTGCTTTTAACGGTTTTCTCCATTTGTCATAGAAAATTGGTGTTTTGGCATCGAAATAATCTATGAAGCTTAAACTCGTAAAATTTGACATATAAGAACAATGAAAATTATACACCGAGCGACTTCGATGGTCCGAAGTTGCTCAACTCTCTCTATGGAGGAACTTTTAACGGTTTTGTCCATTTGTCATAGAAAGTTGGTGTTTTGGCATCGAAATAATCATTGAAGCTTATACTCATAAAATTTGACATATAAGAACAATAAAAAGTTTACACCGAGAAACTTTGATGATCCGAAGTTGCTCAACTCTCTCTATGGAGGAGATTTTAACGGTTTTCTCCATTTGTCATAGATATTTGGTGTTTTGGCATCGAAATAATCTATGAAGCTTAAACTCGTAAAATTTGAGATATAAGAACAATAAAAATTGTACACCGAGCAACTTTTTTGGTCCAAACTTGCTCAACTCTCTCTATGGAGGAACTTTTAACGGTTTTGTCCATTTGTCATAGAAAGTTGGTGTTTTGGCATCGAAATAATCATTGAAGCTTATACTCATAAAATTTGACATATAAGAACAATAAAAAGTTTACACCGAGAAACTTTATGGTCCGAAGTTGCTCAACTCTCTCTATGGAGGAGATTTTAACGGTTTTCTCCATTTGTCATAGATATTTGGTGTTTTGGCATCGAAATAATCTATGAAGCTTAAACTCGTAAAATTTGAGATATAAGAACAATAAAAATTGTACACCGAGCAACTTTTTTGGTCCAAACTTGCTCAACTCTCTCTATGGAGGAGCTTTTAACGGTTTTGTCCATTTGTCATGGAAAGTTAATGTTTTGGCATCGAAATAATCTATGAAGTCTAAACTTGTAAAATTTGACATATAAGAATAATAAAAATTATACACCGAGCAACTTTGTTGGTCCGAAGTTGCTCAACTCTCTCTATGGAGGTTCTTTTAACGATTTTGTCCAATTGTCATAGAAAGTTGTTGTTTTGGCGACGAAATAATCTCGGAAGCTTATACTCCTAAAATTTGACATATAAGAATAATAAAAATTGTACATCGAGCAACTTTGATGCTCCGAAGTTGGTCAACTCTCCCTATGGAGGAGCTTTTAACAGTTTTCTCCATTTGTCATAGAAAGTTGGTGTTTTCCATCGAAATAATCTAGGAAGCTTATACTCATAAAATTTGACATATAAGAACAGTAAAAAGTCTATCCCGAGCGACTTTGATAGTCCGAAGTTGCTCAACTATCTCTATAGAGGAGCTGTGAACGGTTTTGTCCATTTGTCTTGGAAAGTTGGCGTTTTGGCATCGAAATAATCTATGAAGGTTAAACTCATAAAATTTGACATATAAGAACAATAAAAAGTGTACACCGAGCAACTTTGATGGTCCGAAGTTTCTCAACTCTCTCTATGGAGGAGATTTAACGGTTTTGTCCATTTGAAATAGAAAGTTGGTGTTTTGGCATCGAAATAATCCAGGAAGCTTATACTCCTAAAATTTGACATATAAGAACAATAAAAAGTGTACGCCGAGAAACTTAGATGGTCCGAAGTTGCTCAACTCTCTCTATAGATGAGCTTTTAACGGTTTTGTCCATTTAATATCGAAAGTTGATGTTTTGGCATCGAAATAATCTATGAAGCTTAAACTCGTAAAATTTGACATATAAAAACAATAAAAATTGTACACCGAGCAACTTTGATGGTCCGAAGTTGCTCAACTATCTCTATGGAGGAGCTTTTAACGGTTTTGTCCATTTGTCATAGAAAGTTGGTGTTTTGGCATCGAAATAATCTAGGAAGCTTATACTCATAAAATTTGACATATAAGAACAATAAAAATTGTACACCGAGAAACTTTGGTGTTCCAAAGTTGCTCAACTCTCTCTATGGAGGAGCTTTTAACAGTTTTCTCTATTTTTCATAGATAGTTAGTGTTTTGGCATCGAAATAATCTATGAAGCTTAAACTCGTAAAATTTGAGATATAAGAACAATAAAAATTGTACACCGAGCAAATTTGTTGGTCCGAACTTGCTCAACTCTCTCTATAGAGGAGCTTTTAATGGTTTTGTCCATTTTTCAGGGAAAGTTGATGTTTTGGCATCGAAATAATCTATGAAGCTTAAACTCGTAAAATTTGACATATAAGAACAACAAAAATTGTAAATCGAGCAACTTTGATGGTCCGAAGTTGCTCAACTCTCTCTATGGAAAAGCTTTTAACAGTTTTCTCCATTTGTCATAGAAAGTTGGTGTTTTGCATCGAAATAATCTAGGAAGCTTATACTCATAAAATTTGACATATAAGAACAGTAAAAAGTCTATCCCGAGCGACTTTGATAGTCCGAAGTTGCTCAACTCTCTCTATAGAGGAGCTTTGAACGGTTTTGTCCATTTGTCTTGGAAAGTTGGTGTTTTGGCATCGAAATAATCTATGAAGCTTAAACTCGTAAAATTTGACATATAAGAACAATAAAAAGTGTACACCGAGTAACTTTGATGGTCCGAAGTTTCTCAACTCTCTCTATGGAGGTGCTTTTAACGGTTTTCTCCATTTGTCAGAGAAAATTGGTGTTTTGGCATCGAAATAATATATGAAGCTTAAACTCGTAAAATTTGACATATAAGAACAACAAAAATTGTAATACGAGCAACTTTGATGGTCCGAAGTTGCTCAACTCTCTCTATGGATGAGCTTTTAACAGTTTTCTCCATTTGTCATAGAAAGTTGGTGTTTTGCATCGAAATAATCTAGGAAGCTTATACTCATAAAATTTGACATATAAGAACAGTAAAAAGTCTATCCCGAGCGACTTTGATAGTCCGAAGTTGCTCAACTCTCTCTATAGAGGAGCTTTGAACGGTTTTGTCCATTTGTCTTGGAAAGTTGGTGTTTTGGCATCGAAATAATCTATGAAGCTTAAACTCGTAAAATTTGACATATAAGAACAATAAAAAGTGTACAACGAGCAACTTTGATGGTCTGAAGTTTCTCAACTCTCTCTATGGAGGTGCTTTTAACGGTTTTCTCCATTTGTCATAGAAAATTGGTGTTTTGCCATCGAAATAATCTATGAAGCTTAAACTCGTAAAATTTGACATATAAGAACAATGAAAATTATACACCGAGCGACTTCGATGGTCCGAAGTTGCTCAACTCTCTCTATGGAGGAACTTTTAACGGTTTTGTCTATTTGTCATAGAAAGTTGGTGTTTTGGCATCGAAATAATCATTGAAGCTTATACTCATAAAATTTGACATATAAGAACAATAAAAAGTTAATACCGAGAAACTTTGATGGTCCGAAGTTGCTCCACTCTCTCTATGGAGGAGATTTTAACGGTTTTCTCCATTTGTCATAGATATTTGGTGTTTTGGCATCGAAATAATCTATGAAGCTTAAACTCGTAAAATTTGAGATATAAGAACAATAAAAATTGTACACCGAGCAACTTTTTTGGTCCAAACTTGCTCAACTCTCTCTATGGAGGAGCTTTTAACGGTTTTGTCCATTTGTCATGGAAAGTTAATGTTTTGGCATCGAAATAATCTATGAAGTCTAAACTTGTAAAATTTGACATATAAGAACAATAAAAATTATCCACCGAGCAACTTTGTTGGTCCGAAGTTGCTCAACTCTCTCCATGGAGGTGCTTTTAACGATTTTGTCCATTTGTCATAGAAAGTTGTTGTTTTGGCAACGAAATAATCTCGGAAGCTTATACTCCTAAAATTTGACATATAAGAATAATAAAAATTGTACATCGAGCAACTTTGATGCTCCGAAGTTGCTCAACTCTCCCTATGGAGGAGCTTTTAACAGTTTTCTCCATTTGTCATAGAAAGTTGGTGTTTTCCATCGAAATAATCTAGGAAGCTTATACTCATAAAATTTGACATATAAGAACAGTAAAAAGTCTATCCCGAGCGACTTTGATAGTCCGAAGTTGCTCAACTATCTCTATAGAGGAGCTGTGAACGGTTTTGTCCATTTGTCTTGGAAAGTTGGCGTTTTGGCATCGAAATAATCTATGAAGCTTAAACTCATAAAATTTGACATATAAGAACAATAAAAAGTGTACACCGGGCAACTTTGATGGTCCGAAGTTTCTCAACTCCCTCTATGGAGGAGATTTAACGGTTTTGTCCATTTGAAATAGAAAGTTGGTGTTTTGGCATCGAAATAATCTATGAAGCTTAAACTCGTAAAATTTGACATATAAGAACAATGAAAATTATACACCGAGAGACTTCGATGGTCCGAAGTTGCTCAACTCTCTCTATGGAGGAGCTTTTAACAGTTTTCTCCATTTGTCATAGAAAGTTGGTGTTTTCCATCGAAATAATCTAGGAAGCTTATACTCATAAAATTTGACATATAAGAACAGTAAAAAGTCTATCCCGAGCGACTTTGATAGTCCGAAGTTGCTCAACTATCTCTATAGAGGAGCTTTGAACGGTTTTGTCCATTTGTCTTGGAAAGTTGGCGTTTTGGCATCGAAATAATCTATGAAGCTTAAACTCGTAAAATTTGACATATAAGAACAATAAAAAGTGTACACCGAGCAACTTTGATGGTCCGAAGTTTCTCAACTCTCTCTATGGAGGTGCTTTTAACGGTTTTCTCCATTTGTCATAGAAAATTGGTGTTTTGGCATCGAAATAATCTATGAAGCTTAAACTCGTAAAATTTGACATATAAGAACAATGAAAATTATACACCGAGAGACTTCGATGGTCCGAAGTTGCTCAACTCTCTCTATGGAGGAACTTTTAACGGTTTTGTCCATTTGTCATAGAAAGTAGGTGTTTTGGCGTCGAAATAATCATTGAAGCTTATACTCATAAAATTTGACATATAAAAATAATAAAAAGTTTACACCGAGAAACTTTGATGGTCCGAAGTTGCTCAACTCTCTCTATAGAGGTGCTTTTAACGGTTTTCTCCATTTGTCATAGAAAGTTGGTGTTTTGGCATCGAAATAATCTAGGAAGCTTATACTCCCAAAATTTGAGATATAAGAACAATAAAAATTGTACACCGAGCAACTTTGTTGGTTCAAACTTGCTCAACTCTCTCTATGGAGGTGCTTTTAACGGTTTTGTCCATTTGTCATAGAAAGTTGGTGTTTTGGCATCAAAATAAGCTATGAAGCTTAAACTCATAAAATTTGACATATAAGAACAATAAAAATTGTACACCGAGCAGCTTTGTTGGTCCGAAGTTGCTCAACTCTCTCTATGGAGGTGCTTTTAACGGTTTTGTCCATTTCTCATTGAAAGTTGGTGTTTTGGCATCGAAGTATTCTATGAAGCTTAAACTCATAAAATTTGACATATAAGACAATAAAAATTGTACATCGAGCAACTTTGATGCTCCGAAGTTGCTCAACTCTCTCTATGGAGGAGCTTTTAACGGTTTTGTCCATTTGTCATAGAAAGTTGGTGTTTTGGGATCGAAATAATCTAGGAAGGTTATACTCATAAAATTTGACATATAAGAACAATAAAATCCCTATCCCGAGCGACTTTGATAGTCAAAAGTTGCTCAACTCTCTCTATGGAGGAGCTTTTAACGGTTTTGTCCATTTGTCATAGAAAAAGTTGGTGTTTTGGCATCGAAATAATCTAGGAAGCTTATACTCCTAAAATTTGACGTATAAGAAACATAAAAATTGTAAACCGAGCAACTTTGATGGTTTGAAGTTGCTCAACTCTCTCTATGGAGGAGCTTTTAACGGTTTTCTCCATTTGTCATAGAAAGTTGGTGTTTTGCATCGAAATAATCTAGGAAGCTTATACTCATAAAATTTGACATATAAGAACAGTAAAAAGTCTATCCCGAGCGACTTTGATAGTCCGAAGTTGCTCAACTCTCTCTATAGAGGAGCTTTGAACGGTTTTGTCCATTTGTCTTGGAAAGTTGGTGTTTTGGCATCGAAATAATCTATGAAGCTTAAACTCGTAAAATTTGACATATAAGAACAATAAAAAGTGTACAACGAGCAACTTTGATGGTCCGAAGTTTCTCAACTCTCTCTATGGAGGTGCTTTTAACGGTTTTCTCCATTTGTCATAGAAAATTGGTGTTTTGGCATCGAAATAATCTATGAAGCTTAAACTCGTAAAATTTGACATATAAGAACAACAAAAATTGTAAACCGAGCAACTTTGATGGTCCGAAGTTGCTCAACTCTCTCTATGGAGGAGCTTTTAACAGTTTTCTCCATTTGTCATAGAAAGTTGGTGTTTTGCATCGAAATAATCTAGGAAGCTTATACTCATAAAATTTGACATATAAGAACAGTAAAAAGTCTATCCCGAGCGACTTTGATAGTCCGAAGTTGCTTAACTCTCTCTATAGAGGAGCTTTGAACGGTTTTGTCCATTTGTCTTGGAAAGTTTGTGTTTTAGCATCGAAATAATCTATGAAGCTTAAACTCGTAAAATTTGACATATAAGAACAATAAAATCCCTATCCCGAGCGACTTTGATAGTCAAAAGTTGCTCAACTCTCTTTATGGAGGAGCTTTTAACGGTTTTGTCCATTTGTCATAGAAAGTTGGTGTTTTGGCATCGAAATAATCTAGGAAGCTTATACTCCTAAAATTTGACATATAAGAAACATAAAAATTGTAAACCGAGCAACTTTGATGGTTTGAAGTTGCTCAACTCTCTCTATGGAGGATCTTTTAACGGTTTTCTCCATTTGTCATAGAAAGTTGGTGTTTTGCATCGAAATAATCTAGGAAGCTTATACTCATAAAATTTGACATATAAGAACAGTAAAAAGTCTATCCCGAGCGACTTTGATAGTCCGAAGTTGCTCAACTCCCTCTATTGAGGAGCTTTTAACAGTTTTCTCCATTTGTCGTAGAAAGTTTGTGTTTTGGCATCGAAATAATCTAGGAAGCTTATACTCATAAAATTTGACATATAAGAACAATAAAAATTGTACACCGAGAAACTTTGGTGGTCCAAAGTTGCTCAACTCTCTCTATGGAGGAGCTTTTAACGGTTTTCTCCATTTGTCATAGATAGTTAGTGTTTTGGCATCGAAATAATCTATGAAGCTTAAACTCGTAAAATTTGACATATAAGAACAACAAAAATTGTAAACCGAGCAACTTTGATGGTCCGAAGTTGCTCAACTCTCTCTATGGAGGAGCTTTTAACAGTTTTCTCCATTTGTCATAGAAAGTTGGTGTTTTGCATCGAAATAATCTAGGAAACTTATACTCATAAAATTTGACATATAAGAACAGTAAAAAGTCTATCCCGAGCGACTTTGATACTCCGAAGTTGCTCAACTCTCTCTATAGAGGAGCTTTGAACGGTTTCTCCATTTGTCTTGGAAAGTTTGTGTTTTAGCATCGAAATAATCTATGAAGCTTAAACTCGTAAAATTTTGACATATAGGAACAATAAAAAGTGTACACTGAGCAACTTTGATGTTCTGAAGTTTCTCAACTCTCTCTATGGAGGTGCTTTTAACGGTTTTCTCCATTTGTCATAGAAAATTGGTGTTTTGGCATCGAAATAATCTATGAAGCTTAAACTCGTAAAATTTGACATATAAGAACAACAAAAATTGTAAACCGAGCAACTTTGATGGTCCGATGTTGCTCAACTCTCTCTATGGAGGAGCTTTTAACAGTTTTCTCCATTTGTCATAGAAAGTTGGTGTTTTGCATCGAAATAATCTAGGAAGCTTATACTCATAAAATTTGACATATAAGAACAGTAAAAAGTCTATCCCGAGCGACTTTGATAGTCCGAAGTTGCTCAACTCTCTCTATAGAGGAGCTTTGAATGGTTTTGTCCATTTGTCTTGGAAAGTTGGTGTTTTGGCATCGAAATAATCTATGAAGCTTAAACTCGTAAAATTTAACATATAAGAACAATAAAAAGTGTACACCGAGCAACTTTGATGGTCCGAAGTTTCTCAACTCTCTCTGTGGAGGTGCTTTTAACGGTTTTCTCCATTTGTCATAGAAAATTGGTGTTTTGGCATCGAAATAATCTATGAAGCTTAAACTCGTAAAATTTGACATATAAGAACAATGAAAATTACACACCGAGCGACTTCGATGGTCCGAAGTTGCTCAACTCTCTCTATGGAGGAACTTTTAACGGTTTTGTCCATTTGTCTTAAAAAGTTGGTGTTTTGGTATCGAAATAATCATTGAAGCTTATACTCATAAAATTTGACATATAAGAATAATAAAAAGTTTACACCGAGAAACTTTGATGGTCCGAAGTTGCTCAACTCTCTCTATGGAGGAGCTTTTAACGGTTTTCTCCATTTGTCATAGATATTTGGTGTTTTGGCATCGAAATAATCTATGAAGCTTAAACTCGTAAAATTTGAGATATAAGAACAATAAAAATTGTACACCGAGCAACTTTTTTGGTCCAAACTTGCTCAACTCTCTCTATGGAGGAGCTTTTAACGGTTTTGTCCATTTGTCATAGAAAATTAGTGTTTTGGCATCGAAGTATTCTATGAAGCTTAAACTCATAAAATTTGACATATAAGAACAATAAAAATTGTACATCAAACAACTTTGATGCTCCGAAGTTGCTCAACTCTCTCTATGGAGGAGATTTTAACGGTTTTGTCCATTTGACATAGAAAGTTGGTGTTTTGGCATCGAAATAATCTAGGAAGCTTATACTCCTAAAATTTGACATATAAGAACAGTAAAAAGTATACGCCGAGCAACTTTGTTGGTCCGAAGTTGCTCAACTCTCTCTATGGAGGAGCTTTTAACGGTTTTTTCCATTTGTCATAGAAAGTTGGTGTTTTGGGATCGAAATAATCTAGGAAGGTTATACTCATAAAATTTGACATATAAGAACAATAAAAAGCCTATCCCGAGCGACTTTGATAGTCCGAAGTTGCTCAACTATCTCTATAGAGGAGCTTTTAACGGTTTTGTCCATTAGTCATAGAAAGTTGGTGTTTTTGCATCGAAATAATCTAGGAAGGTTAAACTCATAAAATTTGACATATAAGAAGAATAAAAAGTCTATCCCGAGCGACTTTGATAGTACGAAGTTGCTCAACTCTCTCTATGGAGGAGCTTTTAACGGTTTTCTCCATTTGTCATAGAAAGTTGGTGTTTTGGCATCAAAATAAGCTATGAAGCTTATACTCATAAAATTTGACATATAGGAACAATAAAAAGTGTGCACCGAGCAACTTTAATGGTCCGAAGTTGCTGAACTCTCTCTTTAGAGGTGCTTTTAACGATTTTGTCCATTTGTCATAGAAAGTTGGTGTTTTGGCATCGAAATAATCTAGGAAGCTTATACTCCTAAAATTTGAAATATAAGAACAATAAAAATTGTACACCGAGCAACTTTGTTGGTTCAAACCTGCTCAACTCTCTCTATGGAGGTGCTTTTAACGGTTTTGTCCATTTGTCATAGAAAGTTGGTGTTTTGGCATCAAAATAAGCTATGAAGCTTAAACTCATAAAATTTGACATATAAGAACAATAAAAATTGTACACCGAGCAACTTTGTTGGTCCGAAGTTGCTCAACTCTCTCTATGGAGGTGCTTTTAACGGTTTTGTCCATTTCTCATTGAAAGTTGGTGTTTTGGCATCGAAGTATTCTATGAAGCTTAAACTCATAAAATTTGACATATAAGACAATAAAAATTGTACATCGAGCAACTTTGATGCTCCGAAGTTGCTCAACTCTCTCTATGGAGGAGCTTTTAACGGTTTTGTCCATTTGTCATAGAAAGTTGGTGTTTTGGGATCGAAATAATCTAGGAAGGTTATACTCATAAAATTTGACATATAAGAACAATAAAATCCCTATCCCGAGCGACTTTGATAGTCAAAAGTTGCTCAACTCTCTCTATGGAGGAGCTTTTAACGGTTTTGTCCATTTGTCATAGAAAGTTGGTGTTTTGCATCGAAATAATCTAGGAAGCTTATACTCCTAAAATTTGACATATAAGAAACATAAAAATTGTAAACCGAGCAACTTTGATGGTTTGAAGTTGCTCAACTCTCTCTATGGAGGAGCTTTTAACGGTTTTCTCCATTTGTCATAGAAAGTTGGTGTTTTGCATCGAAATAATCTAGGAAGCTTATACTCATAAAATTTGACATATAAGAACAATAAAAAGTCTATCCCGAGCGACTTTGATAGTCCGAAGTTGCTCAACTCCCTCTATGGAGGAGCTTTTAACAGTTTTCTCCATTTGTCGTAGAAAGTTTGTGTTTTGGCATCGAAATAATTTAGGAAGCTTATACTCATAAAATTTGACATATAAGAACAATAAAAATTGTACACCGAGAAACTTTGGTGGTCCAAAGTTGCTCAACTCTCTCTATGGAGGAGCTTTTAACGGTTTTCTCCATTTGTCATAGATAGTTAGTGTTTTGGCATCGAAATAATCTATGAAGCTTAAACTCGTAAAATTTGACATATAAGAACAACAAAAATTGTAAACCGAGCAACTTTGATGGTCCGAAGTTGCTCAACTCTCTCTATGGAGGAGCTTTTAACAGTTTTCTCCATTTGTCATAGAAAGTTGGTGTTTTGCATCGAAATAATCTAGGAAGCTTATACTCATAAAATTTGACATATAAGAACAGTAAAAAGTCTATCCCGAGCGATGTTGATAGTCCGAAGTTGCTCAACTCTCGCTATAGAGGAGCTTTGAACGGTTTTGTCCATTTGTCTTGGAAAGTTTGTGTTTTAGCATCAAAATAATCTATGAAGATTAAACTCGTAAAATTTGACATATAAGAACAATAAAATCCCTATCCCGAGCGACTTTGATAGTCAAAAGTTGCTCAACTCTCTCTATGGAGGAGCTTTTAACGGTTTTGTCCATTTGTCATAGAAAGTTGGTGTTTTGGCATCGAAATAATCTAGGAAGCTTATACTCCTAAAATTTGACATATAAGAAACATAAAAATTGTAAACCGAGCAACTTTGATGGTTTGAAGTTGCTCAACTCTCTCGATGGAGGAGCTTTTAACGGTTTTCTCCATTTGTCATAGAAAGTTGGTGTTTTGCATCGAAATAATCTAGGAAGCTTATACTCATAAAATTTGACATATAAGAACAGTAAAAAGTCTATCCCGAGCGACTTTGATAGTCCGAATTTGCTCAACTCCCTCTATGGGGGAGCTTTTAACAGTTTTCTCCATTTGTCGTAGAAAGTTTGTGTTTTGGCATCGAAATAATCTATGAAGCTTAAACTCGTAAAATTTGACATATAAGAACAACAAAAATTGTAAACCGAGCAACTTTGATGGTCCGAAGTTGCTCAACTCTCTCTATGGAGGAGCTTTTAACAGTTTTCTCCATTTGTCATAGAAAGTTGGTGTTTTGCATCGAAATAATCTAGGAAGCTTATACTCATAAAATTTGACATATAAGAACAGTAAAAAGTCTATCCCGAGCGACTTTGATAGTCCGAAGTTGCTCAACTCTCTCTATAGAGGAGCTTTGAATGGTTTTGTCCATTTGTCTTGGAAAGTTGGTGTTTTGGCATCGAAATAATCTATGAAGCTTAAACTCGTAAAATTTAACATATAAGAACAATAAAAAGTGTACACCGAGCAACTTTGATGGTCCGAAGTTTCTCAACTCTCTCTATGGAGGTGCTTTTAACGGTTTTCTCCATTTGTCATAGAAAATTGGTGTTTTGGCATCGAAATAATCTATGAAGCTTAAACTCGTAAAATTTGACATATAAGAACAATGAAAATTATACACCGAGCGACTTCGATGGTCCGAAGTTGCTCAACTCTCTCTATGGAGGAACTTTTAACGGTTTTGTCCATTTGTCTTAAAAAGTTGGTGTTTTGGCATCGAAATAATCATTGAAGCTTATACTCATAAAATTTGACATATAAGAACAATAAAAAGTTTACACCGAGAAACTTTGATGGTCCGAAAGTGCTCAACTCTCTCTATGGAGGAGCTTTTAACGGTTTTCTCCATTTGTCATAGATATTTGGTGTTTTGGTATCGAAATAATCTATGAAGCTTAAACTCGTAAAATTTGAGATATAAGAACAATAAAAATTGTACACCGAGCAACTTTTTTGGTCCAAACTTGCTCAACTCTCTCTATGGAGGAGCTTTTAACGGTTTTGTCCATTTGTCATAGAAAATTAGTGTTTTGGCATCGAAGTATTCTATGAAGCTTAAACTCATAAAATTTGACATATAAGAACAATAAAAATTGTACATCAAGCAACTTTGATGCTCCGAAGTTGCTCAACTCTCTCTATGGAGGAGATTTTAACGGGTTTGTCCATTTGACATAGAAAGTTGGTGTTTTGGCATCGAAATAATCTGCGAAGCTTATACTCCTAAAATTTGACATATAAGAACAATAAAAAGTATACGCCGAGCAACTTTGTTGGTCCGAAGTTGCTCAACTCTCTCTATGGAGGAGCTTTTAACGGTTTTTTCCATTTGTCATAGAAAGTTGGTGTTTTGGGATCGAAATAATCTAGGAAGGTTATACTCATAAAATTTGACATATAAGAACAATAAAAAGCCTATCCCGAGCGACTTTGATAGTCCGAAGTTGCTCAACTATCTCTATAGAGGAGCTTTTAACGGTTTTGTCTATTAGTCATAGAAAGTTGGTGTTTTTGCATCGAAATAATCTAGGAAGGTTAAACTCATAAAATTTGACATATAAGAAGAATAAAAAGTCTATCCCGAGCGACTTTGATAGTACGAAGTTGCTCAACTCTCTCTATGGAGGAGCTTTTAACGGTTTTCTCCATTTGTCATAGAAAGTTGGTGTTTTGGCATCAAAATAAGCTATGAAGCTTATACTCATAAAATTTGACATATAAGAACAATAAAAAGTGTGCACCGAGCAACTTTAATGGTCCGAAGTTGCTGAACTCTCTCTTTAGAGGTGCTTTTAACGATTTTGTCCATTTGTCATAAAAGTTGGTGTTTTGGCATCGAAATAATCTAGGAAGCTTATACTCCTAAAATTTGAAATATAAGAACAATAAAAATTGTACACCGAGCAACTTTGTTGGTTCAAACTTGCTCAACTCTCTCTATGGAGGTGCTTTTAACGGTTTTGTCCATTTGTCATAGAAAGTTGGTGTTTTGGCATCAAAATAAGCTATGAAGCTTAAACTCATAAAATTTGACATATAAGAACAATAAAAATTGTACACCGAGCAACTTTGTTGGTCCGAAGTTGCTCAACTCTCTCTATGGTGGTGCTTTTAACGGTTTTGTCCATTTCTCATTGAAAGTTGGTGTTTTGGCATCGAAGTATTCTATGAAGATTAAACTCATAAAATTTGACATATAAGACAATAAAAATTGTACATCGAGCAACTTTGATGCTCCGAAGTTGCTCAACTCTCTCTATGGAGGAGCTTTTAACGGTTTTGTCCATTTGTCATAGAAAGTTGGTGTTTTGGGATCGAAATAATCTAGGAAGCTTATACTTCTAAAATTTGACATATAAAAAACATAAAAATTGTAAACCGAGCAACTTTGATGGTTTGAAGTTGCTCAACTCTCTCTATGGAGGAGCTTTTAACGGTTTTCTCCATTTGTCATAGAAAGTTGGTGTTTTGCATCGAAATAATCTAGGAAGCTTATACTCATAAAATTTGACATATAAGAACAGTAAAAAGTCTATCCCGAGCGACTTTGATAGTCCGAAGTTGCTCAACTCTCTCTATGGAGGAGCTTTTAACAGTTTTCTCCATTTGTCGTAGAAAGTTTGTGTTTTGGCATCGAAATAATTTAGGAAGCTTATACTCATAAAATTTGACATATAAGAACAATAAAAATTGTACACCGAGAAACTTTGGTGGTCCAAAGTTGCTCAACTCTCTCTATGGAGGAGCTTTTAACGGTTTTCTCCATTTGTCATAGATAGTTAGTGTTTTGGCATCGAAATAATCTATGAAGCTTAAACTCGTAAAATTTGACATATAAGAACAACAAAAATTGTAAACGGAGCAACTTTGATGGTCCGAAGTTGCTCAACTCTCTCTATGGAGGAGCTTTTAACAGTTTTCTCCATTTGTCATAGAAAGTTGGTGTTTTGCATCGAAATAATCTAGGAAGCTTATACTCATAAAATTTGACATATAAGAACAGTAAAAAGTCTATCCCGAGCGACTTTGATAGTCCGAAGTTGCTCAACTCTCGCTATAGAGGAGCTTTGAACGGTTTTGTCCATTTGTCTTGGAAAGTTTGTGTTTTAGCATCGAAATAATCTATGAAGCTTAAACTCGTAAAATTTGACATATAAGAACAATAAAATCCCTATCCCGAGCGACTTTGATAGTCAAAAGTTGCTCTACTCTCTCTATGGAGGAGCTTTTAACGGTTTTGTCCATTTGTCATAGAAAGTTGGTGTTTTGGCATCGAAATAATCTAGGAAGCTTATACTTCTAAAATTTGACATATAAGAAACATAAAAATTGTAAACCGAGCAACTTTGATGGTTTGAAGTTGCTCAACTCTCTCTATGGAGGAGCTTTTAACAGTTTTCTCCATTTGTCGTAGAAAGTTTGTGTTTTGGCATCGAAATAATCTAGGAAGGTTATACTCATAAAATTTGACATATAAGAACAATAAAAATTGTACACCGAGAAACTTTGGTGGTCCAAAGTTGCTCAACTCTCTCTATGGAGGAGCTTTTAACGGTTTTCTCCATTTGTCATAGATAGTTAGTGTTTTGGCATCGAAATAATCTATGAAGCTTAAACTCGTAAAATTTGACATATAAGAACAACAAAAATTGTAAACCGAGCAACTTTGATGGTCCGAAGTTGCTCAACTCTCTCTATGGAGGAGCTTTTAACAGTTTTCTCCATTTGTCATAGAAAGTTGGTGTTTTGCATCGAAATAATCTAGGAAGCTTATACTCATAAAATTTGACATATAAGAACAGTAAAAAGTCTATCCCGAGCGACTTTGATAGTCCGAAGTTGCTCAACTCTCTCTATAGAGGAGCTTTGAACGGTTTTCTCCATTTGTCTTGGAAAGTTTGTGTTTTGGCATCGAAATAATCTATGAAGCTTAAACTCGTAAAATTTGACATATAGGAACAATAAAAAGTGTACACCGAGCAACTTTGATGTTCCGAAGTTTCTCAACTCTCTCTATGGAGGTGCTTTTAACGGTTTTCTCCATTTGTCATAGAAAATTGGTGTTTTGGCATCGAAATAATCTATGAAGCTTAAACTCGTAAAATTTGACATATAAGAACAACAAAAATTGTAAACCGAGCAACTTTGATGGTCCGTAGTTGCTCAACTCTCTCTATGGAGGAGCTTTTAACAGTTTTCTCCATTTGTCATAGAAAGTTGGTGTTTTGCATCGAAATAATCTAGGAAGCTTATACTCATAAAATTTGACATATAAGAACAGCAAAAAGTTTATCCCGAGCGACTTTGATAGTCCGAAGTTGCTCAACTCTCTCTATAGAGGAGCTTTGAATGGTTTTGTCCATTTGTCTTGGAAAGTTGGTGTTTTGGCATCGAAATAATCTATGAAGCTTAAACTCGTAAAATTTAACATATAAGAACAATAAAAAGTGTACACCGAGCAACTTTGATGGTCCGAAGTTTCTCAACTCTCTCTATGGAGGTGCTTTTAACGGTTTTGTCCATTTGTCATGGAAAATTGGTGTTTTGGCATCGAAATAATCTATGAAGCTTAAACTCGTAAAATTTGACATATAAGAACAATGAAAATTATACACCGAGCGACTTCGATGGTCCGAAGTTGCTCAACTCTCTCTATGGAGGAGCTTTTAACGGTTTTTTCCATTTGTCATAGAAAGTTGGTGTTTTGGGATCGAAATAATCTAGGAAGGTTATACTCATAAAATTTGACATATAAGAACAGTAAAAAGCCTATCCCGAGCGACTTTGATAGTCCGAAGTTGCTCAACTATCTCTATAGAGGAGCTTTTAACGGTTTTGTCCATTAGTCATAGAAAGTTGGTGTTTTTGCATCGAAATAATCTAGGAAGGTTAAACTCATAAAATTTGACATAAAAGAAGAATAAAAAGTCTATCCCGAGCGACTTTGATAGTACGAAGTTGCTCAACTCTCTCTATGGAGGAGCTTTTAACGGTTTTCTCCATTTGTCATAGAAAGTTGGTGTTTTGGCATCAAAATAAGCTATGAAGCTTATACTCATAAAATTTGACATATAAGAACAATAAAAAGTGTGCACCGAGCAACTTTAATGGTCCGAAGTTGCTGAACTCTCTCTTTAGAGGTGCTTTTAACGATTTTGTCCATTTGTCATAGAAAGTTGGTGTTTTGGCATCGAAATAATCTAGGAAGCTTATACTCCTAAAATTTGAAATATAATTACCATAAAAATTGTACACCGAGCAACTTTGATAGTCCGAAGTTGCTCAACTCTCTCTATGGAGGAGCTTTTAACGATTTTGTCCATTTGTCATAGAAAGTTGGTGTTTTGGCATCGAAATAATCTAGGAAGCTTATACTCCTAAAATTTGACTAATAAGAACCATAAAAATTGTAAACCGAGCAACTTCGATGGTCCGAAGTTGCTCAACTCTCTCTATGGAGGAGCTTTTAACGGTTTTCTCCATTTGTCACAGAAAGTGGGTGTTTTGCATCAAAATAATCTTGGAATCTTATACTCATAAAATTTATAGAGGAGCTTTTAACCGTTTTCTCCATTTTTCATAGAGAGTTTGTGTTTTGGAGTCCAAATAATCTATGAAGCTTAAACTAGTAAAATTTGACATATAAGAACAATAAAAAGTGTACATCGAGCAACTTTGATGATCCGAAGTTGCTCAACTCCCTCTATAGAGGTGCTTTTAACGGTTTTGTCCATTTGTCATAGAAAGTTGGTGTTTTGGCATCGAAATAATCTAGGAAGCTTATACTCCCAAAATTTGACATATAAGAACCATAAAAATGGTAAACCGAGCAACTTATAATCATAAAATTTGACATATAAGAACAGTAAGAAGTCTATCCCGAGCGACTTTGATAGTCCGAAGTTGCTCAACTCTCTCTATAGAGGAGCTTTGAACGGATTTGTCCATTTGTCATGGAAAGTTGGTGTTTTGGCATCGAAATAATCTATGAAGGTTAAACTCGTAAAATTCGAAATATAAGAACAATAAAAAGTGTACACCGAGCAACTTTGATGGTCCGAAGTTGCTGAACTCTCTCTTTAGAGGTGCTTTTAACGATTTTGTCCATTTGTCATAGAAAGTTGGTGTTTTGGCATCGAAATAATCTAGGAAGCTTATACTCCTAAAATTTGAAATATAATTACCATAAAAATTGTACACCGAGCAACTTTGATAGTCCGAAGTTGCTCAACTCTCTCTATGGAGGAGCTTTTAACGATTTTGTCCATTTGTCATAGAAAGTTGGTGTTTTGGCATCGAAATAATCTAGGAAGCTTATACTCCTAAAATTTGACTAATAAGAACCATAAAAATTGTAAACCGAGCAACTTCGATGGTCCGAAGTTGCTCAACTCTCTCTATGGAGGAGCTTTTAACGGTTTTCTCCATTTGTCACAGAAAGTGGGTGTTTTGCATCAAAATAATCTTGGAATCTTATACTCATAAAATTTATAGAGGAGCTTTTAACCGTTTTCTCCATTTTTCATAGAGAGTTTGTGTTTTGGAGTCCAAATAATCTATGAAGCTTAAACTAGTAAAATTTGACATATAAGAACAATAAAAAGTGTACATCGAGCAACTTTGATGATCCGAAGTTGCTCAACTCCCTCTATAGAGGTGCTTTTAACGGTTTTGTCCATTTGTCATAGAAAGTTGGTGTTTTGGCATCGAAATAATCTAGGAAGCTTATACTCCCAAAATTTGACATATAAGAACCATAAAAATGGTAAACCGAGCAACTTATAATCATAAAATTTGACATATAAGAACAGTAAGAAGTCTATCCCGAGCGACTTTGATAGTCCGAAGTTGCTCAACTCTCTCTATAGAGGAGCTTTGAACGGATTTGTCCATTTGTCATGGAAAGTTGGTGTTTTGGCATCGAAATAATCTATGAAGGTTAAACTCGTAAAATTCGAAATATAAGAACAATAAAAAGTGTACACCGAGCAACTTTGATGGTCCGAAGTTTCTCAACTCTCTCTATGGAGGTACTTTTAACGGTTTTCTCCATTTGTCATAGAAAATTGGTGTTTTGGCATCGAAATAATCTATGAAGCTTAAATTCGTAAAATTTGACATATAAGAACAATGAAAATTGTACACGAGCAACTTAGATGGTCCGAAGTTACTCAACTCTCTCTATGGACGAACTTTTAACGGTTTTATCCATCTGTCATAGAAAGATGGTGTTTTTGCATCGAAATAATCATTGAAGCTTATACTCATAAAATTTGACATATAAGAACAATAAAAAGTTTACACCGAGAAACTTTGATGGTCCGAAGTTGCTCAACTCTCTCTATGGAGGAGCTTTTAACGGTTTTCTCCATTTGTCATAGATATTTGGTGTTTTGGCATCGAAATAATCTATGAAGCCTAAACTCGTAAAATTTGAGATATAAGAACAATAAAAATTGTACACCGAGCAACTTTTTTGGTCCAAACTTGCTCAACTCTCTCTATGGAGGAGCTTTTAACGGTTTTGTCCATTTGTCATAGAAAATTAGCGTTTTGGCATCGAAGTATTCTATGAAGCTTAAACTCATAAAATTTGACATATAAGAACAATAAAAATTGTACATCAAGCAACTTTGATGCTCCGAAGTTGCTCAACTCTCTCTATGGAGGAGATTTTAACGGTTTTGTCCATTTGACATAGAAAGTTGGTGTTTTGGCATCGAAATAATCTAGGAAGCTTATACTTCTAAAATTTGACATATAAGAACAATAAAAAGTATACGCCGAGCAACTTTGTTGGTCCGAAGTTGCTCAACTCTCTCTATGGAGGAGCTTTTAACGGTTTTTTCCATTTGTCATAGAAAGTTGATGTTTTGGGATCGAAATAATCTAGGAAGGTTATACTCATAAAATTTGACATATAAGAACAATAAAAAGCCTATCCCGAGCGACTTTGATATTCCGAAGTTGCTCAACTATCTCTATAGAGGAGCTTTTAACGGTTTTGTCCATTAGTCATAGAAAGTTGGTGTTTTTGCATCGAAATAATCTAGGAAGCTTAAACTCATAAAATTTGACATAAAAGAAGAATAAAAAGTCTATCCCGAGCGACTTTGATAGTACGAAGTTGCTCAACTCTCTCTATGGAGGAGCTTTTAACGGTTTTCTCCATTTGTCATAGAAAGTTGGTGTTTTGGCATCAAAATAAGCTATGAAGCTTATACTCATAAAATTTGACATATAAGAACAATAAAAAGTGTACACCGAGCAACTTTAATGGTCCGAAGTTGCTGAACTCTCTCTTTAGAGGTGCTTTTAACGATTTTGTCCATTTGTCATAGAAAGTTGGTGTTTTGGCATCGAAATAATCAATGAAGGTTAAACGCGTAAAATTCGACATATAAGAACAATAAAAAGTGTACACCGAGCAACTTTGATGGTCCGAAGTTTCTCAACTCTCTCTATGGAGGTGCTTTTAACGGTTTTCTCCATTTGTCATAGAAAATTGGTGTTTTGGCATCGAAATAATCTATGAAGCTTAAATTCGTAAAATTTGACATATAAGAACAATGAAAATTGTACACGAGCAACTTAGATGGTCCGAAGTTGCTCAACTCTCTCTATGGAGGAACTTTTAACGGTTTTATCCATCTGTCATAGAAAGATGGTGTTTTGGCATCAAAATAATCATTGAAGCTTATACTCATAAAATTTGACATATAAGAACAATAAAAAGTGTACACCGAGCAACTTTGATGGTCCGAAGTTGCTCAACCCTCTCTATGGAGTGCTTTTAACGGTTTTCTCCATTTGTCATAGAAAATTGGTGTTTTGTCATCGAAATAATCTATGAAGCTTAAACTCGTAAAATTTGACATATAAGAACAATGAAAATTGTACACCGAGCAACTTTGATGGTCCGAAGTTGCTCAACTCTCTCTATGGAGGAGCTTTTAACGGTTTTCTCCATTTATCATAGAAAGTTGGTGTTTTGCATCGAAATAATCTAGGAAGCTTATACTCATAAAATTTGACATATAAGAACAGTAAAAAGTCTATCCCGAGCGACTTTGATAGTCCGAAGTTGCTCAACTCTCTCTATAGAGGAGCTTTGAACGGTTTTGTCCATTTGTCATGGAAAGTTGGTGTTTTGGCATCGAAATAATCTATGAAGCTTAAACTCGTAAAATTTGACATATAAGAACAGTAAAAAGTCTATCCCGAGCGACTTTGATAGTCCAAAGTTGCTCAACTCTCTCTATAGAGGAGCTTTGAACGGTTTTGTCCATTTGTCATGGAAAGTTGGTGTTTTGGCATCGAAATAATCTATGAAGCTTAAACTCGTAAAATTTGACATATAAGAACAATGAAAATTGTACACCGAGCAACTTCGATGGTCCAAAGTTGCTCAACTCTCTCTTTGGATGAACTTTTAACGGTTTTGGCCATTTGTCATAGAAAGTTGGTGTTTTGGCATCGAAATAATCATTGAAGCTTATACTCATAAAATTTGACATATAAGAACAATAAAAAGTGTACGCCGAGAAACTTTGATGGTCCGAAGTTGCTCAACTCTCTCTTTGGTGGAGCTTTTAACGGTTTTGTCAATTTGTCTTAGAAGGTTGGTGTTTTGGCATCGAAATAATCTATGAATCTTAAACTCGTAAATTTGACATATAAGAACAATAAAAAGTGTGCACCGAGCAACTTTGATGGTCCGAAGTTGCTGAACTCTCTCTATAGAGGTGCTTTTAACGATTTTGTCCATTTGTCATAGAAAGTTGGTGTTTTGGCATCGAAATAATCATTGAAGCTTATACTCATAAAATTTGACATATAAGAACAATAAAAAGTGTACACCGAGAAACTTTGATGGTCCGAAGTTGCTCAACTCTCTCTTTGGAGGAGCTTTTAACGGTTTTGTCAATTTGTCTTAGAAGGTTGGTGTTTTGGCATCGAAATAATCTATTAAGCTTAAACTCGTAAATTTGACATATAAGAACAATAAATATTGTACACCGAGCAACTTTGATGATCCGAAGTTGCTCAACTCTCTCTATGGAGGAGCTTTTAATGGTTTTGTCCATTTATCATAGAAAGTTGGTGTTTTGGGATCGAAATAATCTAAGAAGGTTATACTCATAAAATTTATAGAGGAGCTTTTAACGGTTTCCTCCATTTGTCATAGAGAGTTTGTGTTTTGGAGTCCAAATAATTTATGAATCTTAAACTAGCAAAATTTGACATATAAGAACAATAAAAAGTGTATAACGAGAAACTTTGATGGTCCGAAGTTGCTCAACTCTCTCTATGGAGGAGCTTTTGACGGTTTTGTCAATTTGTCATGGAAAATTGGTGTTTTGGCATCGAAATAATCTAGGAAGCTTATACTCCTAAAATTTGACATATAAGAACAATAAAAAGTATACGCCGAGCAACTTTGTTGGTCCGAAGTTGCTCAACTCTCTCTATGGAGGAGCTTTTAACGGTTTTTTCCATTTGTCATAGAAAGTTGGTGTTTTGGGATCGAAATAATCTAGGAAGGTTATACTCATAAAATTTGACATATAAGAACAATAAAAAGCCTATCCCGAGCGACTTTGATAGTCCGAAGTTGCTCAACTATCTCTATGGAGGAGCTTTTAACGGTTTTGTCTATTTGTGATCGAAAGTTGATGTTTTAGCATCGAAATAATCTATGAAGCTTAAACTCATAAAATTTGACATATAAGAACAATAAAAATTGTACACCGAGCAACTTTGATGGTCCGAAATTGCTCAACTATCTCTATGGAAGAGCTTTTAACGGTTTTGTCCATTTGTCATAGAAAGTTGGTGTTTTGGCATCGAAATAATCTAGGAAGCTTATACTCATAAAATTTGACATATAAGAACAATAAAAAGTGTACACCGAGAAACTTTGATGGTCCAAAGTTGCTCAACTCTCTCTATGGAGGAGCTTTTAACGGTTTTCTTCATTTGTCATAGATAGTTGGTGTTTTGTCATCGAAATAATCTATGAAGCTTAAACTCGTAAAATTTGAGATATAAGAAAAATAAAAATTGTACACCGAGCGACTTCGATGGTCCGGAGTTGCTCAACTCTCTCTATGGAGGAACATTTAACGGTTTTGTCCATTTGTCATAGAAAGTTGGTGTTTTGGCATCGAAATAATCATTGAAGCTTATACTCATAAAATTTGACATATAAGAACAATAAAAAGTGTACATCGAGAAACTTTGATGGTCCGAAGTTGCTCAACTCTCTCTATGGAGGAGCTTTTAACGATTTTGTCAATTTGTCGTAGAAGGTTGGTGTTTTGGCATCGAAATAATCTTTTAAGCTTAAACTCGTAAATTTGACATATAACAACAAAAAAAAGTGTATACCGAGAAACTTCGATGGTCCGAAGTTGCTCAACTCTCTCTATGGAGGTGCTTTTAACGGTTTTTACCATTAGTCATAGAAAATTGGTGTTTTGGCATCGAAATAATCTCTGAAGCTTAAACTCGTAAAATTTGACATATAAGAACAATGAAAATTGTACACCGAGCAACTTTGATGGTCCGAAGTTTCTCAACTCTCTTTATGGAGGAGCTTTTAACTGTTTTGTCCATTTGTCGTAGAAAGTTGGTGTTTTGGCATCGAAGAAATCTATGAAACTTTAACTTGTAAAATTTGACATATAAGAACAATGAAAATTGTACACCGAGCAACTTTGATGGTCCGAAGTTTCTCAACTCTCTCTGTAGAGGTGCTTTTAGCGGTTTTCTCAATTTTCCATAGAAAATTGATGTTTTGGCATCGAAATAATCTATGAAGCTTAAACTCTTAAAATTTGACATATAAGAACAATGAAAATTGTACACCGAGCAACTTTGATCGTCCGTAGTTGCTCAACTCTCTCTATGGAGGAGCTTTTAACGGTTTTCTCCATTTGTCATAGAAAGTTGGTGTTTTGGCATCAAAATAAGCTATGAAGCTTATACTCATAAAATTTGACATATAAGAACAATAAAAAGTGTACACCGAGCAACTTTGATGGTCCGAAGTTGCTCAACCCTCCCTATGGAGGTGCTTTTAACGGTTTTCTCCATTTGCCATAGAAAATTGGTGTTTTGGCATCGAAATAATCTATGAAGCTTAAACTCTTAAAATTTGACATATAAGAACAATGAAAATTGTACACTGAGCAACTTTGATGGTCCGAAGTTGCTCAACTCTCTCTATGGAGGAGCTTTTAACGGTTTTGTCAAATTGTCATAGAAAGTGGGTGTTTTGCATCGAAATAATCCTGGAATCTTATACTCATAAAATTTATAGAGGAGCTTTTAACCGTTTTCTCCATTTGTCATAGAGAGTTTGTGTTTTGGAGTCCAAATAATCTATGAAGCTTAAACTAGTAAAATTTGACATATAAGAACAATAAAAAGTGTACACCGAGCAACTTTGATGGTCCGAAGTTTCTCAACTCTCTCTATGGAGGTGCTTTTAACGGTTTTCTCCATTTGTCATAGAAAATTGGTGTTTTGGCATCGAAATAATCTATGAAGATTAAATTCGTAAAATTTGACATATAAGAACAATGAAAATTGTACACGAGCAACTTAGATGGTCCGAAGTTGCTCAACTCTCTCTATGGAGGAACTTTTAACGGTTTTATCCATCTGTCATAGAAAGATGGTGTTTTGGCATCAAAATAATCATTGAAGCTTATACTCATAAAATTTGACATATAAGAACAATAAAAAGTGTAACCGAGCAACTTTGATGGTCCGAAGTTGCTCAACCCTCTCTATGGAGGTGCTTTTAACGGTTTTCTCCATTTGTCATAGAAAATTGGTGTTTTGTCATCGAAATAATCTATGAAGCTTAAACTCGTAAAATTTGACATATAAGAAAAACGAAAATTGTACACCGAGCAACTTTGATGGTCCGAAGTTGCTCAACTCTCTCTATGGAGGAGCTTTAAACGGTTTTCTCCATTTATCATAGAAAGTTGGTGTTTTGCATCGAAATAATCTAGGAAGCTTATACTCATAAAATTTGACATATAAGAACAGTAAAAAGTCTATCCCGAGCGACTTTGATAGTCCGAAGTTGCTCAACTCTCTCTATAGAGGAGCTTTGAACGGTTTTGTCCATTTGTCATGGAAAGTTGGTGTTTTGGCATCGAAATAATCTATGAAGCTTAAACTCGTAAAATTTGACATATAAGAACAGTAAAAAGTCTATCCCGAGCGACTTTGATAGTCCGAAGTTGCTCAACTCTCTCTATAGAGGAGCTTTGAACGGTTTTGTCCATTTGTCATGGAAAGTTGGTGTTTTGGCATCGAAATAATCTATGAAGCTTAAACTCGTAAAATTTGACATATAAGAACAATGAAAATTGTACACCGAGCAACTTCGATGGTCCAAAGTTGCTCAACTCTCTCTTTGGAGGAACTTTTAACGGTTTTGGCCATTTGTCATAGAAAGTTGGTGTTTTGGCATCGAAATAATCATTGAAGCTTATACTCATAAAATTTGACATATAAGAACAATAAAAAGTGTACGCCGAGAAACTTTGATGGTCCGAAGTTGCTCAACTCTCTCTTTGGTGGAGCTTTTAACGGTTTTGTCAATTTGTCTTAGAAGGTTGGTGTTTTGGCATCGAAATAATCTATGAATCTTAAACTCGTAAATTTGACATATAAGAACAATAAAAATTGTACACCGAGCAACTTTGTTGGTCCGAAGTTGCTCAACTCTCTCTATGGAGGAGCTTTTAAAGGTTTTGTCCATTTCTAATAGAAAGTTCGTGTTTTGGCATTAAAATGATCTTGAAAACTTATACTTGTAAAATTTGACATAGAAGAACAATAAAAAGTCTATCTCGAGCGACTTTGATAGTCCGAAGTTACTCAACTCCCTCTATGGAGGAGCTTTTAACGGTTTTCTCCATTTGTCATAGAAAGTTGGTGTTTTGGCATCAAAATAAGCTATGAAGCTTATACTCATAAAATTTGACATATAAGAACAATAAAAAGTGTACACCGAGCAACTTTGATTGTCTGAAGTTGCTCAACCCTCTCTATGGAGGTGCTTTTAACGGTTTTCTCCATTTGTCTTAGAAAATTGGTGTTTTGGCATCGAAGTATTCTATGAAGCTTAAACTCATAAAATTTGACATATAAGAACAAAAAAAGTGTGCACCGAGCAACTTTGATGGTCCGAAGTTGCTGAACTCTCTCTATAGAGGTGCTTTTAACGATTTTGTCCATTTGTCATAGAAAGTTGGTGTTTTGGCATCGAAATAATCATTGAAGCTTATACTCATAAAATTTGACATATAAGAACAATAAAAAGTGTACACCGAGAAACTTTGATGGTCCGAAGTTGCTCAACTCTCTCTTTGGAGGAGCTTTTAACGGTTTTGTCAATTTGTCTTAGAAGGTTGGTGTTTTGGCATCGAAATAATCTATTAAGCTTAAACTCGTAAATTTGACATATAAGAACAATAAAAATTGTACACCGAGCAACTTTGATGATCCGAAGTTGCTCAACTCTCTCTATGGAGGAGCTTTTAACGGTTTTGTCCATTTATCATAGAAAGTTGGTGTTTTGGGATCGAAATAATCTAGGAAGGTTATACTCATAAAATTTATAGAGGAGCTTTTAACGGTTTCCTCCATTTGTCATAGAGAGTTTGTGTTTTGGAGTCCAAATAATTTATGAAGCTTAAACTAGTAAAATTTGACATATAAAAACAATAAAAAGTGTATACCGAGAAACTTTGATGGTCTGAAGTTGCTCAACTCTCTCTATGGAGGAGCTTTTGACGGTTTTGTCAATTTGTCATGGAAAATTGGTGTTTTGGCATCGAAATAATCTAGGAAGCTTATGCTCCTAAAATTTGACATATAAGAACAATAAAAAGTGTACGCCGAGAAACTTTGATGGTTCAAAGTTGCTCAACTCTCTCTATGGAGGAGCTTTTAACGGTTTTGTCTATTTGTGATCGAAAGTTGATGTTTTAGCATCGAAATAATCTATGAAGCTTAAACTCATAAAATTTGACATATAAGAACAATAAAAATTGTACACCGAGCAACTTTGATGGTCCGAAATTGCTCAACTATCTCTATGGAAGAGCTTTTAACGGTTTTGTCCATTTGTCATAGAAAGTTGGTGTTTTGGCATCGAAATAATCTAGGAAGCTTATACTCATAAAATTTGACATATAAGAACAATAAAAAGTGTACACCGAGAAACTTTGATGGTCCAAAGTTGCTCAACTCTCTCTATGGAGGAGCTTTTAACGGTTTTCTTCATTTGTCATAGATAGTTGGTGTTTTGTCATCGAAATAATCTATGAAGCTTAAACTCGTAAAATTTGAGATATAAGAAAAATAAAAATTGTACACCGAGCGACTTCGATGGTCCGGAGTTGCTCAACTCTCTCTTTGGAGGAACATTTAACGGTTTTGTCCATTTGTCATAGAAAGTTGGTGTTTTGGCATCGAAATAATCATTGAAGCTTATACTCATAAAATTTGACATATAAGAACAATAAAAAGTGTACATCGAGAAACTTTGATGGTCCGAAGTTGCTCAACTCTCTCTATGGAGGAGCTTTTAACGATTTTGTCAATTTGTCGTAGAAGGTTGGTGTTTTGGCATCGAAATAATCTTTTAAGCTTAAACTCGTAAATTTGACATATAACAACAAAAAAAAGTGTATACCGAGAAACTTCGATGGTCCGAAGTTGCTCAACTCTCTCTATGGAGGTGCTTTTAACGGTTTTTACCATTAGTCATAGAAAATTGGTGTTTTGGCATCGAAATAATCTCTGAAGCTTAAACTCGTAAAATTTGACATATAAGAACAATGAAAATTGTACACCGAGCAACTTTGATGGTCCGAAGTTTCTCAACTCTCTTTATGGAGGAGCTTTTAACTGTTTTGTCCATTTGTCGTAGAAAGTTGGTGTTTTGGCATCGAAGAAATCTATGAAACTTTAACTTGTAAAATTTGACATATAAGAACAATGAAAATTGTACACCGAGCAACTTTGATGGTCCGAAGTTTCTCAACTCTCTCTGTAGAGGTGCTTTTAGCGGTTTTCTCAATTTTCCATAGAAAATTGATGTTTTGGCATCGAAATAATCTATGAAGCTTAAACTCTTAAAATTTGACATATAAGAACAATGAAAATTGTACACCGAGCAACTTTGATCGTCCGTAGTTGCTCAACTCTCTCTATGGAGGAGCTTTTAACGGTTTTCTCCATTTGTCATAGAAAGTTGGTGTTTTGGCATCAAAATAAGCTATGAAGCTTATACTCATAAAATTTGACATATAAGAACAATAAAAAGTGTACACCGAGCAACTTTGATGGTCCGAAGTTGCTCAACCCTCCCTATGGAGGTGCTTTTAACGGTTTTCTCCATTTGCCATAGAAAATTGGTGTTTTGGCATCGAAATAATCTATGAAGCTTAAACTCTTAAAATTTGACATATAAGAACAATGAAAATTGTACACTGAGCAACTTTGATGGTCCGAAGTTGCTCAACTCTCTCTATGGAGGAGCTTTTAACGGTTTTGTCAAATTGTCATAGAAAGTGGGTGTTTTGCATCGAAATAATCCTGGAATCTTATACTCATAAAATTTATAGAGGAGCTTTTAACCGTTTTCTCCATTTGTCATAGAGAGTTTGTGTTTTGGAGTCCAAATAATCTATGAAGCTTAAACTAGTAAAATTTAACATATAAGAACAATAAAAAGTGTACACCGAGCAACTTTGATGGTCCGAAGTTTCTCAACTCTCTCTATGGAGGTGCTTTTAACGGTTTTCTCCATTTGTCATAGAAAATTGGTGTTTTGGCATCGAAATAATCTATGAAGATTAAATTCGTAAAATTTGACATATAAGAACAATGAAAATTGTACACGAGCAACTTAGATGGTCCGAAGTTGCTCAACTCTCTCTATGGAGGAACTTTTAACGGTTTTATCCATCTGTCATAGAAAGATGGTGTTTTGGCATCAAAATAATCATTGAAGCTTATACTCATAAAATTTGACATATAAGAACAATAAAAAGTGTAACCGAGCAACTTTGATGGTCCGAAGTTGCTCAACCCTCTCTATGGAGGTGCTTTTAACGGTTTTCTCCATTTGTCATAGAAAATTGGTGTTTTGTCATCGAAATAATCTATGAAGCTTAAACTCGTAAAATTTGACATATAAGAAAAACGAAAATTGTACACCGAGCAACTTTGATGGTCCGAAGTTGCTCAACTCTCTCTATGGAGGAGCTTTAAACGGTTTTCTCCATTTATCATAGAAAGTTGGTGTTTTGCATCGAAATAATCTAGGAAGCTTATACTCATAAAATTTGACATATAAGAACAGTAAAAAGTCTATCCCGAGCGACTTTGATAGTCCGAAGTTGCTCAACTCTCTCTATAGAGGAGCTTTGAACGGTTTTGTCCATTTGTCATGGAAAGTTGGTGTTTTGGCATCGAAATAATCTATGAAGCTTAAACTCGTAAAATTTGACATATAAGAACAGTAAAAAGTCTATCCCGAGCGACTTTGATAGTCCGAAGTTGCTCAACTCTCTCTATAGAGGAGCTTTGAACGGTTTTGTCCATTTGTCATGGAAAGTTGGTGTTTTGGCATCGAAATAATCTATGAAGCTTAAACTCGTAAAATTTGACATATAAGAACAATGAAAATTGTACACCGAGCAACTTCGATGGTCCAAAGTTGCTCAACTCTCTCTTTGGAGGAACTTTTAACGGTTTTGGCCATTTGTCATAGAAAGTTGGTGTTTTGGCATCGAAATAATCATTGAAGCTTATACTCATAAAATTTGACATATAAGAACAATAAAAAGTGTACGCCGAGAAACTTTGATGGTCCGAAGTTGCTCAACTCTCTCTTTGGTGGAGCTTTTAACGGTTTTGTCAATTTGTCTTAGAAGGTTGGTGTTTTGGCATCGAAATAATCTATGAATCTTAAACTCGTAAATTTGACATATAAGAACAATAAAAATTGTACACCGAGCAACTTTGTTGGTCCGAAGTTGCTCAACTCTCTCTATGGAGGAGCTTTTAAAGGTTTTGTCCATTTCTAATAGAAAGTTGGTGTTTTGGCATTAAAATGATCTTGAAAACTTATACTTGTAAAATTTGACATAGAAGAACAATAAAAAGTCTATCTCGAGCGACTTTGATAGTCCGAAGTTACTCAACTCCCTCTATGGAGGAGCTTTTAACGGTTTTCTCCATTTGTCATAGAAAGTTGGTGTTTTGGCATCAAAATAAGCTATGAAGCTTATACTCATAAAATTTGACATATAAGAACAATAAAAAGTGTACACCGAGCAACTTTGATTGTCTGAAGTTGCTCAACCCTCTCTATGGAGGTGCTTTTAACGGTTTTCTCCATTTGTCTTAGAAAATTGGTGTTTTGGCATCGAAGTATTCTATGAAGCTTAAACTCATAAAATTTGACATATAAGAACAAAAAAAGTGTGCACCGAGCAACTTTGATGGTCCGAAGTTGCTGAACTCTCTCTATAGAGGTGCTTTTAACGATTTTGTCCATTTGTCATAGAAAGTTGGTGTTTTGGCATCGAAATAATCATTGAAGCTTATACTCATAAAATTTGACATATAAGAACAATAAAAAGTGTACACCGAGAAACTTTGATGGTCCGAAGTTGCTCAACTCTCTCTTTGGAGGAGCTTTTAACGGTTTTGTCAATTTGTCTTAGAAGGTTGGTGTTTTGGCATCGAAATAATCTATTAAGCTTAAACTCGTAAATTTGACATATAAGAACAATAAAAATTGTACACCGAGCAACTTTGATGATCCGAAGTTGCTCAACTCTCTCTATGGAGGAGCTTTTAACGGTTTTGTCCATTTATCATAGAAAGTTGGTGTTTTGGGATCGAAATAATCTAGGAAGGTTATACTCATAAAATTTATAGAGGAGCTTTTAACGGTTTCCTCCATTTGTCATAGAGAGTTTGTGTTTTGGAGTCCAAATAATTTATGAAGCTTAAACTAGTAAAATTTGACATATAAAAACAATAAAAAGTGTATACCGAGAAACTTTGATGGTCTGAAGTTGCTCAACTCTCTCTATGGAGGAGCTTTTGACGGTTTTGTCAATTTGTCATGGAAAATTGGTGTTTTGGCATCGAAATAATCTAGGAAGCTTATGCTCCTAAAATTTGACATATAAGAACAATAAAAAGTGTACGCCGAGAAACTTTGATGGTTCAAAGTTGCTCAACTCTCTCTATGGAGGAGCTTTTAACGGTTTTGTCTATTTGTGATCGAAAGTTGATGTTTTAGCATCGAAATAATCTATGAAGCTTAAACTCATAAAATTTGACATATAAGAACAATAAAAATTGTACACCGAGCAACTTTGATGGTCCGAAATTGCTCAACTATCTCTATGGAAGAGCTTTTAACGGTTTTGTCCATTTGTCATAGAAAGTTGGTGTTTTGGCATCGAAATAATCTAGGAAGCTTATACTCATAAAATTTGACATATAAGAACAATAAAAAGTGTACACCGAGAAACTTTGATGGTCCAAAGTTGCTCAACTCTCTCTATGGAGGAGCTTTTAACGGTTTTCTTCATTTGTCATAGATAGTTGGTGTTTTGTCATCGAAATAATCTATGAAGCTTAAACTCGTAAAATTTGAGATATAAGAAAAATAAAAATTGTACACCGAGCGACTTCGATGGTCCGGAGTTGCTCAACTCTCTCTATGGAGGAACATTTAACGGTTTTGTCCATTTGTCATAGAAAGTTGGTGTTTTGGCATCGAAATAATCATTGAAGCTTATACTCATAAAATTTGACATATAAGAACAATAAAAAGTGTACATCGAGAAACTTTGATGGTCCGAAGTTGCTCAACTCTCTCTATGGAGGAGCTTTTAACGATTTTGTCAATTTGTCGTAGAAGGTTGGTGTTTTGGCATCGAAATAATCTTTTAAGCTTAAACTCGTAAATTTGACATATAACAACAATAAAAAGTGTATACCGAGAAACTTCGATGGTCCGAAGTTGCTCAACTCTCTCTATGGAGGTGCTTTTAACGGTTTTTACCATTTGTCATAGAAAATTGGTGTTTTGGCATCGAAATAATCTCTGAAGCTTAAACTCGTAAAATTTGACATATAAGAACAATGAAAATTGTACACCGAGCAACTTTGATGGTCCGAAGTTTCTAAACTCTCTTTATGGAGGAGCTTTTAACTGTTTTGTCCATTTGTCGTAGAAAGTTGGTGTTTTGGCATCGAAGAAATCTATGAAACTTTAACTTGTAAAATTTGACATATAAGAACAATGAAAATTGTACACCGAGCAACTTTGATGGTCCGAAGTTTCTCAACTCTCTCTCTGGAGGTGCTTTTAGCGGTTTTCTCAATTTTCCATAGAAAATTGATGTTTTGGCATCGAAATAATCTATGAAGCTTAAACTCTTAAAATTTGACATATAAGAACAATGAAAATTGTACACCGAGCAACTTTGATCGTCCGTAGTTGCTCAACTCTCTCTATGGAGGAGCTTTTAACGGTTTTCTCCATTTGTCATAGAAAGTTGGTGTTTTGGCATCAAAATAAGCTATGAAGCTTATACTCATAAAATTTGACATATAAGAACAATAAAAAGTGTACACCGAGCAACTTTGATGGTCCGAAGTTGCTCAACCCTCCCTATGGAGGTGCTTTTAACGGTTTTCTCCATTTGCCATAGAAAATTGGTGTTTTGGCATCGAAATAATCTATGAAGCTTAAACTCTTAAAATTTGACATATAAGAACAATGAAAATTGTACACTGAGCAACTTTGATGGTCCGAAGTTGCTCAACTCTCTCTATGGAGGAGCTTTTAACGGTTTTGTCAAATTGTCATAGAAAGTGGGTGTTTTGCATCGAAATAATCCTGGAATCTTATACTCATAAAATTTATAGAGGAGCTTTTAACCGTTTTCTCCATTTGTCATAGAGAGTTTGTGTTTTGGAGTCCAAATAATCTATGAAGCTTAAACTAGTAAAATTTGACATATAAGAACAATAAAAAGTGTACACCGAGCAACTTTGATGGTCCGAAGTTTCTCAACTCTCTCTATGGAGGTGCTTTTAACGGTTTTCTCCATTTGTCATAGAAAATTGGTGTTTTGGCATCGAAATAATCTATGAAGATTAAATTCGTAAAATTTGACATATAAGAACAATGAAAATTGTACACGAGCAACTTAGATGGTCCGAAGTTGCTCAACTCTCTCTATGGAGGAACTTTTAACGGTTTTATCCATCTGTCATAGAAAGATGGTGTTTTGGCATCAAAATAATCATTGAAGCTTATACTCATAAAATTTGACATATAAGAACAATAAAAAGTGTACACCGAGCAACTTTGATGGTCCGAAGTTGCTCAACCCTCTCTATGGAGGTGCTTTTAACGGTTTTCTCCATCTGTCATAGAAAATTGGTGTTTTGGCATCGAAATAATCTATGAAGCTTAAATTCGTAAAATTTGACATATAAGAACAAAGAAAATTGTACACGAGCAACTTTGATGGTCCGAAGTTGCTCAACTCTCTCTATGGAGGAACTTTTAACGGTTTTATCCATCTGTCATAGAAAGATGGTGTTTTGGCATCAAAATAATCATTGAAGCTTATACTCATAAAATTTGACATATAAGAACAATAAAAAGTGTACACCGAGCAACTTTGATGGTCCGAAGTTGCTCAACCCTCTCTATGGAGGTGCTTTAAACGGTTTTCTCCATTTGTCATAGAAAATTGGTGTTTTTTCATCGAAATAATCTATGAAGCTTAAACTCGTAAAATTTGACATATAAGAACAATGAAAATTGTACACCGAGCAACTTTGATGGTCCGAAGTTGCTCAACTCTCTCTATGGAGGAGCTTTTGACGGTTTTCTCCATTTATCATAGAAAGTTGGTGTTTTGCATCGAAATAATCTAGGAAGCTTATACTCATAAAATTTGACATATAAGAACAGTAAAAAGTCTATCCCGAGCGACTTTGATAGTCCGAAGTTGCTCAACTCTCTCTATAGAGGAGCTTTGAACGGTTTTGTCCATTTGTCATGGAAAGTTGGTGTTTTGGCATTGAAATAATCTATGAAGCTTAAACTCGTAAAATTTGACATATAAGAACAGTAAAAAGTCTATCCCGAGCGACTTTGATAGTCCGAAGTTGCTCAACTCTCTCTATAGAGGAGCTTTGAACGGTTTTGTCCATTTGTCATGGAAAGTTGGTGTTTTGGCATCGAAATAATCTATGAAGCTTAAACTCGTAAAATTTGACATATAAGAACAATGAAAATTGTACACCGAGCAACTTCGATGGTCCAAAGTTGCTCAACTCTCTCTTTGGAGGAACTTTTAACGGTTTTGGCCATTTGTCATAGAAAGTTGGTGTTTTGGCATCGAAATAATCATTGAAGCTTATACTCATAAAATTTGACATATAAGAACAATAAAAAGTGTACGCCGAGAAACTTTGATGGTCCGAAGTTGCTCAACTCTCTCTTTGGTGGAGCTTTTAACGGTTTTGTCAATTTGTCTTAGAAGGTTGGTGTTTTGGCATCGAAATAATCTATGAATCTTAAACTCGTAAATTTGACATATAAGAACAATAAAAATTGTACACCGAGCAACTTTGTTGGTCCGAAGTTGCTCAACTCTCTCTATGGAGGAGCTTTTAAAGGTTTTGTCCATTTCTAATAGAAAGTTGGTGTTTTGGCATTAAAATGATCTTGAAAACTTATACTTGTAAAATTTGACATAGAAGAACAATAAAAAGTCTATCTCGAGCGACTTTGATAGTCCGAAGTTACTCAACTCCCTCTATGGAGGAGCTTTTAACGGTTTTCTCCATTTGTCATAGAAAGTTGGTGTTTTGGCATCAAAATAAGCTATGAAGCTTATACTCATAAAATTTGACATATAAGAACAATAAAAAGTGTACACCGAGCAACTTTGATTGTCTGAAGTTGCTCAACCCTCTCTATGGAGGTGCTTTTAACGGTTTTCTCCATTTGTCTTAGAAAATTGGTGTTTTGGCATCGAAGTATTCTATGAAGCTTAAACTCATAAAATTTGACATATAAGAACAAAAAAAGTGTGCACCGAGCAACTTTGATGGTCCGAAGTTGCTGAACTCTCTCTATAGAGGTGCTTTTAACGATTTTGTCCATTTGTCATAGAAAGTTGGTGTTTTGGCATCGAAATAATCATTGAAGCTTATACTCATAAAATTTGACATATAAGAACAATAAAAAGTGTACACCGAGAAACTTTGATGGTCCGAAGTTGCTCAACTCTCTCTTTGGAGGAGCTTTTAACGGTTTTGTCAATTTGTCTTAGAAGGTTGGTGTTTTGGCATCGAAATAATCTATTAAGCTTAAACTCGTAAATTTGACATATAAGAACAATAAAAATTGTACACCGAGCAACTTTGATGATCCGAAGTTGCTCAACTCTCTCTATGGAGGAGCTTTTAACGGTTTTGTCCATTTATCATAGAAAGTTGGTGTTTTGGGATCGAAATAATCTAGGAAGGTTATACTCATAAAATTTATAGAGGAGCTTTTAACGGTTTCCTCCATTTGTCATAGAGAGTTTGTGTTTTGGAGTCCAAATAATCTATGAAGCTTAAACTAGTAAAATTTGACATATAAGAACAATAAAAAGTGTATACCGAGAAACTTTGATGGTCCGAAGTTGCTCAACTCTCTCTATGGAGGAGCTTTTGACGGTTTTGTCAATTTGTCATGGAAAATTGGTGTTTTGGCATCGAAATAATCTACGAAGCTTATACTCCTAAAATTTGACATATAAGAACAATAAAAAGTGTACGCCGAGAAACTTTCATGGTTCAAAGTTGCTCAAATCTCTCTATGGATGAGCTTTTAACGGTTTTGTCTATTTGTGATCGAAAGTTGATGTTTTAGCATCGAAATAATCTATGAAGCTTAAACTCATAAAATTTGACATATAAGAACAATAAAAATTGTACACCGAGCAACTTTGATTGTCCGAAATTGCTCGACTCTCTCTATGGAGGAGCTTTTAACGGTTTTGTCCATTTATCATAGAAAGTTGGTGTTTTGGGATCGAAATAATCTAGGAAGGTTATACTCATAAAATTTATAGAGGAGCTTTTAACGGTTTCCTCCATTTGTCATAGAGAGTTTGTGTTTTGGAGTCCAAATAATCTATGAAGCTTAAACTAGTAAAATTTGACATATAAGAACAATAAAAAGTGTATACCGAGAAACTTTGATGGTCCGAAGTTGCTCAACTCTCTCTATGGAGGAGCTTTTGACGGTTTTGTCAATTTGTCATGGAAAATTGGTGTTTTGGCATCGAAATAATCTAGGAAGCTTATACTCCTAAAATTTGACATATAAGAACAATAAAAAGTGTACGCCGAGAAACTTTGATGGTTCAAAGTTGCTCAACTCTCTCTATGGAGGAGCTTTTAACGTTTTTGTCTATTTGTGATCGAAAGTTGATGTTTTAGCATCGAAATAATCTATGAAGCTTAAACTCATAAAATTTGACATATAAGAACAATAAAAATTGTACACCGAGCAACTTTGATGGTCCGAAATTGCTCAACTATCTTTATGGAAGAGCTTTTAACGGTTTTGTCCATTTGTCATAGAAAGTTGGTGTTTTGGCATTGAAATAATCTAGGAAGCTTATACTCATAAAATTTGACATATAAGAACAATAAAAAGTGTACACCGAGAAACTTTGATGGTCCAAAGTTGCTCAACTCTCTCTATGGAGGAGCTTTTAACGGTTTTCTTCATTTGTCATAGATAGTTGGTGTTTTGTCATCGAAATAATCTATGAAGCTTAAACTCGTAAAATTTGAGATATAAGAAAAATAAAAATTGTACACCGAGCGACTTCGATGGTCCGGAGTTGCTCAACTCTCTCTATGGAGGAACATTTAACGGTTTTGTCCATTTGTCATAGAAAGTTGGTGTTTTGGCATCGAAATAATCATTGAAGCTTATACTCATAAAATTTGACATATAAGAACAATAAAAGGTGTACATCGAGAAACTTTGATGGTCCGAAGTTGCTCAACTCTCTCTATGGAGGAGCTTTTAACGATTTTGTCAATTTGTCGTAGAAGGTTGGTGTTTTGGCATCGAAATAATCTTTTAAGCTTAAACTCGTAAATTTGACATATAACAACAATAAAAAGTGTATACCGAGAAACTTCGATGGTCCGAAGTTGCTCAACTCTCTCTATGGAGGTGCTTTTAACGGTTTTTATCATTTGTCATAGAAAATTGGTGTTTTGGCATCGAAATAATCTCTGAAGCTTAAACTCGTAAAATTTGACATATAAGAACAATGAAAATTGTACACCGAGCAACTTTGATGGTCCGAAGTTTCTCAACTCTCTTTATGGAGGAGCTTTTAACTGTTTTGTCCATTTGTCGTTAGAAGCTCCTCCATAGAGAGAGTTGAGCAACTTCGGACCATCAAAGTTGCTCGGTGTACAGTTTTTATTGTTCTTATATGTCAAATTTTATGAGTATAAGCTTCATAGATTATTTCGATGCGAAAACACCAACTTTCTATGACAAATGGACGAAACCGTTAAAAGCACCTCCATAGAGAGAGTTGAGCAACTTCGGATCATCAAAGTTGCTCGGTGCACAATTATTATTGTTCTTATATGTCAAATTTTATGAGTATAAGCTTCAAAGATTATTTCGATGCCAAAACACCAACTTTCTATGACAAATGGACAAAACCATTAAAAGCTCCTCCATAGAGAGAGTTGAGCAACTTCGGACTATCAAAGTCACTCAGGATAGACTTTTTATTGTTCTTATATGTCAAATTTTATGACTATAACCTTCCTAGATTATTTTGTTGCCAAAACACCAAATTTCTATGACAAATGGACAAAACCGATAAAAGCACCTCCATAGAGAGAGTTGAGCAACTTCGGATAATCAAAATTGCTCGGTGTACAATTTTTATTTTTCTTATATGTGAAATTTTATGAGTATAAGCTTCCAAGATTATTTCGATGCCAAAACACCACCTTTCAATGACAAATGGACAAAACCGTTAAAAGCTCCTCCATAGAGAGAGTTGAGCAACTTCAAACCATCAAAGTTGCTCGGTGTACAATTTTTATTGTTCTTATATGTCAAATTTTACGAGTTTATGCTTCCAAGATTATTTCGATGCCAAAACACCAACTTTCTATGAAAAATGGACAAAACTGTTAAAAGCTCCCCCATAGAGAGAGTTGAGCAACTTCGGACTATCAAAGTCGCTCGGAATACACTTTTAATTGTTTTTATATGTCAAATTTTATGAGTATAACCTTCCTATATTATTTCGATGCCGAAACACCAACTTTCTATGACTAATGGAGAAAATCGTTAGAAGCTCCTCCATAGAGAGAGTTGAGCAACTTGAAACCATCAAAGTTGCTCAGTGTACACTTTTTATTGTTCTTATATGTCAAATTTTTTGAGTATAAGCTTCAAAGATTATTTCGATGCCAAAACACCAACTTTCTATGACAAATGGACGAAACCGTTAAAAGCTTCTCCATAGAGAGAGTTGAGCAACTTCGGATCATCAAAGTTGCTCGGTGTACAATTATTATTGTTCTTATATGTCAAATTTTACGAGTTTAAACTTCATAGATTATTTCGATGCTAAAACACCAACTTTCTATGACAAATGGAGAAAACCGTTAAAAGCTCCTCCATAGAGAGAGTTGAGCAACTTCGGATCATCAAAGTTGCTCGGTGCACAATTATTATTGTTCTTATATGTCAAATTTTATGACTATAAACTTCCTAGATTATTTCGATGCAAAAACACCAACTTTCTATGACAAATGGACAAAACCGATAAAAGCACCTCCATGGAGAGAGTTGAGCAACTTCGGATCATCAAAGTGGCTCGGTGTACAATTTTTATTTTTCTTATATGTGGAATTTTATGAGTATAAGCTTCCAAGATTATTTCGATGCCAAAACACCACCTTTCTATGACAAATGGACAAAACCGTTAAAAGCTCCTCCATAGAGAGAGTTGAGCAACTTCAAACCGTCAAAGTTGTCGGTGTACAATTTTTATTGTTCTTATATGTCAAATTTTACGAGTTTATGCTTCCAAGATTATTTCGATGCCAAAACACCAACTTTCTATGAAAAATGGACAAAACTGTTAAAAGCTCCCCCATAGAGAGAGTTGAGCAACTTCGGACTATCAAAGTCGCTCGGAATACACTTTTAATTGTTGTTATATGTCAAATTTTATGAGTATAACCTTCCTAGATTATTTCGATGCCGAAACACCAACTTTCTATGACTAATGGAGAAAATCGTTAGAAGCTCCTCCATAGAGAGAGTTGAGCAACTTGAAACCATCAAAGTTGCTCGGTGTACACTTTTTATTGTTCTTATATGTCAAATTTTTTGAGTATAAGCTTCAAAGATTATTTCGATGCCAAAACACCAACTTTCTATGACATATGGACGAAACCGTTAAAAGCTCCTCCATAGAGAGAGTTGAGCAACTTCGGATCATCAAAGTTGCTCGGTGTACAATTATTATTGTTCTTATATGTCAAATTTTACGAGTTTAAACTTCATAGATTATTTCGATGCTAAAACACCAACTTTCTATGACAAATGGAGAAAACCGTTAAAAGCTCCTCCATAGAGAGAGTTGAGCAACTTCGGATCATCAAAGTTGCTCGGTGCACAATTATTATTGTTCTTATATGTCAAATTTTATGACTATAAACTTCCTAGATTATTTCGATGCAAAAACACCAACTTTCTATGACAAATGGACAAAACCGATAAAAGCACCTCCATAGAGAGAGTTGAGCAACTTCGGATCATCAAAGTGGCTCGGTGTACAATTTTTATTTTTCTTATATGTGAAATTTTATGAGTATAAGCTTCCAAGATTATTTCGATGCCAAAACACCACCTTTCTATGACAAATGGACAAAACCTTTAAAAGCTCCTCCATAGAGAGAGTTGAGCAACTTCAAACCGTCAAAGTTGCTCGGTGTACAATTTTTATTGTTCTTATATGTCAAATTTTACGAGTTTATGCTTCCAAGATTATTTCGATGCCGAAACACGAACTTTCTATGAAAAATGGACAAAACTGTTAAAAGCTCCCCCATAGAGAGAGTTGAGCAACTTCGGACCATCAAAGTTGCTCGGTGTACACTTTTTATTGTACTTATATGTCAAATTTTACGAGTTTAAGCTTCATAGATTATTTTGATGCCAAAACACCAACTTTCTATGACAAATGGACGAAACCGTTAAAAGCTTCTCCATAGACAGAGTTGAGCAACTTCGGATCATCAAAGTTGCTCGGTGTACAATTATTATTGTTCTTATATGTCAAATTTTACGAGTTTAAACTTCATAGATTATTTCGATGCTAAAACACCAACTTTCTATGACAAATGGAGAAAACCGTTAAAAGCTCCTCCATAGAGAGAGTTGAGCAACTTCGGATCATCAAAGTTGCTCGGTGCACAATTATTATTGTTCTTATATGTCAAATTTTATGACTATAAACTTCCTAGATTATTTCGATGCAAAAACACCAACTTTCTATGACAAATGGACAAAACCGATAAAAACACCTCCATAGAGAGAGTTGAGCAACTTCGGATCATCAAAGTGGCTCGTTGTACAATTTTTATTTTTCTTATATGTGAAATTTTATGAGTATAAGCTTCCAAGATTATTTCGATGCCAAAACACCACCTTTTTATGACAAATGGACAAAACCGTTAAAAGCTCCTCCATAGAGAGAGTTGAGCAACTTCAAACCGTCAAAGTTGCTCGGTGTACAATTTTTATTGTTCTTATATGTCAAATTTTACGAGTTTATGCTTCCAAGATTATTTCGATGCCGAAACACCGACTTTCTATGAAAAATGGACAAAACTGTTAAAAGCTCCCCCATAGAGAGAGTTGAGCAACTTCGGACCATCAAAGTTGCTCGGTGTACACTTTTTATTGTACTTATATGTCAAATTTTACGAGTTTAAGCTTCATAGATTATTTTGATGCCAAAACACCAACTTTCTATGACAAATGGACGAAACCGTTAAAAGCTTCTCCATAGAGAGAGTTGAGCAACTTCGGATCATGAAAGTTGCTCGGTCTACAATTTTTATTTTTCTTATATGTGAAATTTTATGAGTATAAGCTTCCAAGATTATTTCGATGCCAAAACACCACCTTTCTATGACAAATGGACAAAACCGTTAAAAGCTCCTCCATAGAGAGAGTTGAGCAACTTCAAACCATCAAAGTTGCTCGGTGTACAATTTTTATTGTTCTTATATGTCAAATTTTACGAGTTTATGCTTCCAAGATTATTTCGATGCCAAAACACCAACTTTCTATGAAAAATGGACAAAACTGTTAAAAGCTCCCCCATAGAGAGAGTTGAGGAACTTCGGACCATCAAAGTTGCTCGGTGTACACTTTTTATTGTACTTATATGTCAAATTTTACGAGTTTAAGCTTCATAGATTATTTTGATGCCAAAACACCAACTTTCTATGACAAATGGCAAAAACCGTTAAAAGCTTCTCCATAGAGAGATTTGAGCAACTTCGGACTATCAAAGTCGCTCGGAATACACTTTTAATTGTTTTTATATGTCAAATTTTATGAGTATAACCTTCCTAGATTATTTCGATGCCGAAACACCAACTTTCTATGACTAATGGAGAAAATCGTTAGAAGCTCCTCCATAGAGAGAGTTGAGCAACTTCAAACCATCAAAGTTGCTCGGTGTACACTTTTTATTGTTATTATGTCAAATTTTATGAGTATAAGCTTCAAAGATTATTTCGATGCCAAAACACCAACTTTCTATTACAAATGGACAAAACCGTTAAAAGCTTCTCCATAGAGAGAGTTGACCAACTTCGGATCATCAAAGTTGCTCGGTGTACAATTATTATTGTTCTTATATGTCAAATTTTACGAGTTTAAACTTCATAGATTATTTCGATGCTAAAACACCAACTTTCTATGACAAATGGAGAAAACCGTTAAAAGCCCCTCCATAGAGAGAGTTGAGCAACTTCGGATCATCAAAGTTGCTCGGTGCACAATTATTATTGTTCTTATATGTCAAATTTTATGAGTATAAGCTTCAAAGATTATTTCGATGCCAAAACACCAACTTTCTATGACAAATGGACAAAACCATTAAAATCTCCTCCATAGAGAGAGTTGAGCAACTTCGGACTATCAAAGTCACTCAGGATAGACTTTTTATTGTTCTTATATGTCAAATTTTATGACTATAACCTTCCTAGATTATTTCGATGCCAAAACACCAACTTTCTATGACAAATGGACAAAACCGATAAAAGCACCTCCATAGAGAGAGTTGAGCAACTTCGGATCATCAAAGTTGCTCGGTGTACAATTTTTATTTTTCTTATATGTGAAATTTTATGAGTATAAGCTTCCAAGATTATTTCGATGCCAAAACACCAACTTTCTATGACAAATGGACAAAACCGTTAAAAGCTCCTCCATAGAGAGAGTTGAGCAACTTCAAACCATCAAAGTTGCTCGGTGTACACTTTTTATTGTTCTTATATGTCAAATTTTATGAGTATAAGCTTCATAGATTACTTCGATGCCAAAACACCAACTTTCTATGACAAATGGACGAAACAGTTAAAAACTTCTCCATAGAGAGAGTTGAGCAACTTCGGATCATCAAAGTTGCTCGGTGTACAATTATTATTGTTCTTATATGTCAAATTTTACGAGTTTAAACTTCATAGATTATTTCGATGCTAAAACACCGACTTTCTATGACAAATGGAGAAAACCGTTAAAAGCTCCTCCATAGAGAGAGTTGAGCAACTTCGGACCATCAAAGTTGCTCGGTGTACAGTTTTTATTGTTCTTATATGTCAAATTTTATGAGTATAAGCTTCATAGATTATTTCGATGCGAAAACACCAACTTTCTATGACAAATGGACGAAACCGTTAAAAGCACCTCCATAGAGAGAGTTGAGCAACTTCGGATCATCAAAGTCACTCAGGATAGACTTTTTATTGTTCTTATATGTCAAATTTTATGACTATAACCTTCCTAGATTATTTCGATGCCAAAACACCACCTTTCAATGACAAAAGGACATAACCGTTAAAAGCTCCTCCATAGAGAGAGTTGAGCAACTTCAAACCATCAAAGTTGCTCGGTGTACAATTTTTATTGTTCTTATATGTCAAATTTTACGAGTTTATGCTTCCAAGATTATTTCGATGCCAAAACACCAACTTTCTATGAAAAATGGACAAAACTGTTAAAAGCTCCCCCATAGAGAGAGTTGAGCAACTTCGGACTATCAAAGTCGCTCGGAATACACTTTTAATTGTTTTTATATGTCAAATTTTATGAGTATAACCTTCCTAGATTATTTCGATGCCGAAACACCAACTTTCTATGACTAATGGAGAAAATCGTTAGAAGCTCCTCCATAGAGAGAGTTGAGCAACTTGAAACCATCAAAGTTGCTCGGTCTACACTTTTTATTGTTCTTATATGTCAAATTTTTTGAGTATAAGCTTCAAAGATTATTTCGATGCCAAAACACCAACTTTCTATGACAAATGGACGAAACCGTTAAAAGCTTCTCCATAGAGAGAGTTGAGCAACTTCGGATCATCAAAGTTGCTCGGTGTACAATTATTATTGTTCTTATATGTCAAATTTTACGAGTTTAAACTTCATAGATTATTTCGATGCTAAAACACCAACTTTCTATGACAAATGGAGAAAACCGTTAAAAGCTCCTCCATAGAGAGAGTTGAGCAACTTCGGATCATCAAAGTTGCTCGGTGCACAATTATTATTGTTCTTATATGTCAAATTTTATGACTATAAACTTCCTAGATTATTTCGATGCAAAAACACCAACTTTCTATGACAAATGGACAAAACCGATAAAAGCACCTCCATAGAGAGAGTTGAGCAACTTAGGATCATCAAAGTGGCTCGGTGTACAATTTTTATTTTTCTTATATGTGAAATTTTATGAGTATAAGCTTCCAAGATTATTTCGATGCCAAAACACCACCTTTCTATGACAAATGGACAAAACCGTTAAAAGCTCCTCCATAGAGAGAGTTGAGCAACTTCAAACCGTCAAAGTTGCTCGGTGTACAATTTTTATTGTTCTTATATGTCAAATTTTACGAGTTTATGCTTCCAAGATTATTTCGATGCCGAAACACGAACTTTCTATGAAAAATGGACAAAACTGTTAAAAGCTCCCCCATAGAGAGAGTTGAGCAACTTCGGACCATCAAAATTGCTCGGTGTACACTTTTTATTGTACTTATATGTCAAATTTTACGAGTTTAAGCTTCATAGATTATTTTGATGCCAAAACACCAACTTTCTATGACAAATGGACAAAACCGTTAAATGCTCCTCCATAGAGAGAGTTGAGCAACTTCGGACCATCAAAGTTGCTCGGTGCACACTTTTTATTGTACTTTTATGTCAAATTTTACGAGTTTAAGCTTCATAGATTATTTTGATGCCAAAACACCAACTTTCTATGACAAATGGCGAAAACCGTTAAAAGCTTCTCCATAGAGAGAGTTGAGCAACTTAGGACTATCAAAGTCGCTCGGAATACACTTTTAATTGTTTTTATATGTCAAATTTTATGAGTATAACCTTCCTAGATTATTTCGATGCCGAAACACAAACTTTCTATGACTAATGGAGAAAATCGTTAGAAGCTCCTCCATAGAGAGAGTTGAGCAACTTCAAACCATCAAAGTTGCTCGGTGTACACTTTTTATTGTTCTTATATGTCAAATTTTATGAGTATAAGCTTCAAAGATTATTTCGATGCCAAAACACCAACTTTCTATGACAAATGGACGAAACCGTTAAAAGCTTCTCCATAGAGAGAGTTGAGCAACTTCGGATAATCAAAGTTGCTCGGTGTACAATTATTATTGTTCTTATATGTCAAATTTTATGAGTATAAGCTTCAAAGATTATTTCGATGCCAAAACACCAACTTTCTATGGAAAATGGACAAAACCATTAAAAGCTCCTCCATAGAGAGAGTTGAGCAACTTCGGACTATCAAAGTCACTCAGGATAGACTTTTAATTGTTTTTATATGTCAAATTTTATGAGTATAACCTTCCTAGATTATTTCGATGCCGAAACACAAACTTTCTATGACTAATGGAGAAAATCGTTAGAAGCTCCTCCATAGAGAGAGTTGAGCAACTTCAAACCATCAAAGTTGCTCGGTGTACACTTTTTATTGTTCTTATATGTCAAATTTTATGAGTATAAGCTTCAAAGATTATTTCGATGCCAAAACACCAACTTTCTATGACAAATGGACGAAACCGTTAAAAGCTTCTCCATAGAAAGAGTTGAGCAACTTCGGATCATCAAAGTTGCACGGTGTACAATTATTATTGTTCTTATATGTCAAATTTTACGAGTTTAAACTTCATAGATTATTTCGATGCTAAAACACCAACTTTCTATGACAAATAGAGAAAACCGTTAAAAGCCCCTCCATAGAGAGAGTTGAGCAACTTCGGATCATCAAAGTTGCTCGGTGCACAATTATTATTGTTCTTATATGTCAAATTTTATGAGAATAAGCTTCAAAGATTATTTCGATGCCAAAACAACAACTTTCTATGACAAATGGACAAAACCATTAAAAGCTCCTCCATAGAGAGAGTTGAGCAACTTCGGACTATCAAAGTCACTCAGGATAGACTTTTTATTGTTCTTATATGTCAAATTTTATGACTATAACCTTCCTAGATTATTTCGATGCCAAAACACCAACTTTCTATGACAAATGGGCAAAACCGATAAAAGCACCTTATTTTTCTTATATATGAAATTTTATGAGTATAAGCTTCCAAGATTATTTCGATGCCAAAACACCACCTTTCTATGACAAATGGACAAAACCATTAAAAGCTCCTCCATAGAGAGAGTTGAGCAACTTCGGACTATCAAAGTCACTAAGGATAGACTTTTTATTGTTCTTATATGTCAAATTTTATGACTATAACCTTCCTAGATTATTTCGATGCCAAAACACCAACTTTCTATGACAAATGGGCAAAACCGATAAAAGCACCTCCATAGAGAGAGTTGAGCAACTTCGGATCATCAAAGTTGCTCGGTGTACAATTTTTATTTTTCTTATATATGAAATTTTATGAGTATAAGCTTCCAAGATTATTTCGATGCCAAAACACCACCTTTCTATGACAAATGGACAAAACCGTTAAATGCTCCTCCATAGAGAAAGTTGAGCAACTTCGGACCATCAAAGTTGCTCGGTGCACACTTTTTATTGTACTTTTATGTCAAATTTTACGAGTTTAAGCTTCATAGATTATTTTGATGCCAAAACACCAACTTTCTATGACAAATGGCGAAAACCGTTAAAAGCTTCTCCATAGAGAGAGTTGAGCAACTTAGGACTATCAAAGTCGCTCGGAATACACTTTTAATTGTTTTTATATGTCAAATTTTATGAGTATAACCTTCCTAGATTATTTCGATGCCGAAACACAAAATTTCTATGACTAATGGAGAAAATCGTTAGAAGCTCCTCCATAGAGAGAGTTGAGCAACTTCAAACCATCAAAGTTGCTCGGTGTACACTTTTTATTGTTCTTATATGTCAAATTTTATGAGTATAAGCTTCAAAGATTATTTCGATGCCAAAACACCAACTTTCTATGACAAATGGACGAAACCGTTAAAAGCTTCTCCATAGAGAGAGTTGAGCAACTTCGGATAATCAAAGTTGCTCGGTGTACAATTATTATTGTTCTTATATGTCAAATTTTATGAGTATAAGCTTCAAAGATTATTTCGATGCCAAAACACCAACTTTCTATGGAAAATGGACAAAACCATTAAAAGCTCCTCCATAGAGAGAGTTGAGCAACTTCGGACTATCAAAGTCACTCAGGATAGACTTTTAATTGTTTTTATATGTCAAATTTTATGAGTATAACCTTCCTAGATTATTTCGATGCCGAAACACAAACTTTCTATGACTAATGGAGAAAATCGTTAGAAGCTCCTCCATAGAGAGAGTTGAGCAACTTCAAACCATCAAAGTTGCTCGGTGTACACTTTTTATTGTTCTTATATGTCAAATTTTATGAGTATAAGCTTCAAAGATTATTTCGATGCCAAAACACCAACTTTCTATGACAAATGGACGAAACCGTTAAAAGCTTCTCTATAGAAAGAGTTGAGCAACTTCGGATCATCAAAGTTGCTCGGTGTACAATTATTATTGTGCTTATATGTCAAATTTTACGAGTTTAAACTTCATAGATTATTTCGATGCTAAAACACCAACTTTCTATGACAAATAGAGAAAACCGTTAAAAGCCCCTCCATAGAGAGAGTTGAGCAACTTCGGATCATCAAAGTTGCTCGGTGCACAATTATTATTGTTCTTATATGTCAAATTTTATGAGTATAAGCTTCAAAGATTATTTCGATGCCAAAACACCAACTTTCTATGACAAATGGACAAAACCATTAAAAGCTCCTGCATAGAGAGAGTTGAGCAACTTCGGACTATCAAAGTCACTCAGGATAGACTTTTTATTGTTCTTATATGTCAAATTTTATGACTATAACCTTCCTAGATTATTTCGATGCCAAAACACCAACTTTCTATGACAAATGGGCAAAACCGATAAAAGCACCTCCATAGAGAGAGTTGAGCAACTTCGGATCATCAAAGTTGCTCGGTGTACAATTTTTATTTTTCTTATATATGAAATTTTATGAGTATAAGCTTCCAAGATTATTTCGATGCCAAAACACCACCTTTCTATGACAAATGGACAAAACCCTTAAAAGCTCCTCCATAGAGAGAGTTGAGCAACTTCAAACCATCAAAGTTGCTCGGTGTACAATTTTTATTGTTCTTATATGTCAAATTTTACGAATTTATGCTTCCAAGATTATTTCGATGCAAAACACCAACTTTCTATGACAAATGGACAAAACTGTTTAAAGCTCCCCCATAGAGAGAGTTGAGCAACTTCGGACCATCAAAGTTGCTCGGTGTACACTTTTTATTGTACTTATATGTCAAATTTTACGAGTTTAAGCTTCATAGATTATTTTGATGCCAAAACACCAACTTTCTCTGAGAAATGGCGAAAACCGTTAAAAGCTTCTCCATAGAGAGAGTTGAGCAACTTCGGACTATCAAAGTCGCTCGGAATACACTTTTAATTGTTTTTATATGTCAAATTTTATGAGTATAACCTTCCTAGATTATTTCGATGCCGAAACACAAACTTTCTATGACTAATGGAGAAAATCGTTAGAAGCTCCTCCATAGAGAGAGTTGAGCAACTTCAAACCATCAAAGTTGCTCGGTGTACACTTTTTATTGTTCTTATATGTCAAATTTTATGAGTATAAGCTTCAAAGATTATTTCGATGCCAAAACACCAACTTTCTATGACAAATGGACGAAACCGTTAAAAGCTTCTCCGTAGAGAGAGTTGAGCAACTTCGGATCATCAAAGTTGCTCGGTGTACAATTATTATTGTTCTTATATGTCAAATTTTATGAGTATAAGCTTCAAAGATTATTTCGATGCCAAAACACCAACTTTCTATGACAAATGGACAAAACCATTAAAAGCTCCTCCATAGAGAGAGTTGAGCAACTTCGGACTATCAAAGTCACTCAGGATAGACTTTTAATTGTTTTTATATGTCAAATTTTATGAGTATAACCTTCCTAGATTATTTCGATGCCGAAACACAAACTTTCTATGACTAATGGAGAAAATCGTTAGAAGCTCCTCCATAGAGAGAGTTGAGCAACTTCACACCATCAAAGTTGCTCGGTGTACACTTTTTATTGTTCTTATATGTCAAATTTTATGAGTATAAGCTTCAAAGATTATTTCGATGCCAAAACACCAACTTTCTATGACAAATGGACGAAACCGTTAAAAGCTTCTCCATAGAGAGAGTTGAGCAACTTCGGATCATCAAAGTTGCTCGGTGTACAATTATTATTGTTCTTATATGTCAAATTTTACGAGTTTAAGCTTCATAGATTATTTTGATGCCAAAACACCAACTTTCTATGACAAATGGCGAAAACCGTTAAAAGCTTCTCCATAGAGAGAGTTGAGCAACTTCGGACTATCAAAGTCGCTCGGAATACACTTTTAATTGTTTTTATATGTCAAATTTTATGACTATAACCTTCCTAGATTATTTCGATGCCAAAACACCAACTTTCTATGACTAATGGAGAAAATCATTAGAAGCTCCTCCATAGAGAGAGTTGAGCAACTTCAAACCATCAAAGTTGCTCGGTGTACACTTTTTATTGTTCTTATATGTCAAATTTTATGAGTATAAGCTTTAAAGATTATTTCGATGCCAAAACACCAACTTTCTATGACAAATGGACGAAACCGTTAAAAGCTTCTCCATAGAGAGAGTTGAGCAACTTCGGATCATCAAAGTTGCTCGGTGTACAATTATTATTGTTCTTATATGTCAAATTTTACGAGTTTAAACTTCATAGATTATTTCGATGCTAAAACACCAACTTTCTATGACAAATGGAGAAAACCGTTAAAAGCTCCTCCATAGAGAGAGTTGAGCAACTTCGGATCATCTAAGTTGCTCGGTGCACAATTATTATTGTTCTTATATGTCAAATTTTATGACTATAAACTTCCTAGATTATTTCGATGCAAAAACACCAACTTTCTATGACAAATGGACAAAACCGATAAAAGCACCTCCATAGAGAGAGTTGAGCAACTTCGGATCATCAAAGTGGCTCGGTGTACAATTTTTATTTTTCTTATATGTGAAATTTTATGAGTATAAGCTTCCAAGATTATTTCGATGCCAAAACACCACCTTTCTATGACAAATGGACAAAACCGTTAAAAGCTCCTCCATAGAGAGAGTTGAGCAACTTCAAACCGTCAAAGTTGCTCGGTGTACAATTTTTATTGTTCTTATATGTCAAATTTTACGAGTTTATGCTTCCAAGATTATTTCGATGCCGAAACACAAACTTTCTATGAAAAATGGACAAAACTGTTAAAAGCTCCCCCATAGAGAGAGTTGAGCAACTTCAAACCATCAAAGTTGCTCGGTGTACACTTTTTATTGTACTTATATGTCAAATTTTACGAGTTTAAGCTTCAAAGATTATTTCGATGCCAAAACACCAACTTTCTATGACAAATGGACGAAACCGTTAAAAGCTTCTCCATAGAGAGAGTTGAGCAACTTCAAACCATCAAAGTTGCTCGGTGTACACTTTTTATTGTACTTATATGTCAAATTTTACGAGTTTAAGCCTCAAAGATTATTTTGATGCCAAAACACCAACTTTCTATGATAAATGGACAAAACCATTAAAAGCTTCTCCATAGAGAGAGTTGAGCAACTTAGAACTATCAAAGTCGCTCGGAATACACTTTTAATTGTTTTTATATGTCAAATTTTATGAGTATAACCTTCCTAGATTATTTCGATGCCGAAACACAAACTTTCTATGACTAATGGAGAAAATCGTTAGAAGCTCCTCCATAGAGAGAGTTGAGCAACTTCAAACCATCAAAGTTGCTCGGTGTACACTTTTTATTGTTCTTATATGTCAAATTTTATGAGTATAAGCTTCAAAGATTATTTCGATGCCAAAACACCAACTTTCTATGACAAATGGACGAAACCGTTAAAAGCTTCTCCATAGAGAGAGTTGAGCAACTTCGGATAATCAAAGTTGCTCGGTGTACAATTATTATTGTTCTTATATGTCAAAGTTTATGAGTATAAGCTTCAAAGATTATTTCGATGCCAAAACACCAACTTTCTATGGAAAATGGACAAAACCATTAAAAGCTCCTCCATAGAGAGAGTTGAGCAACTTCGGACTATCAAAGTCACTCAGGATAGACTTTTAATTGTTTTTATATGTCAAATTTTATGAGTATAACCTTCCTAGATTATTTCGATGCCGAAACACAAACTTTCTATGACTAATGGAGAAAATCGTTAGAAGCTCCTCCATAGAGAGAGTTGAGCAACTTCAAACCATCAAAGTTGCTCGGTGTACACTTTTTATTGTTCTTATATGTCAAATTTTATGAGTATAAGCTTCAAAGATTATTTCGATGCCAAAACACCAACTTTCTATGACAAATGGACGAAACCGTTAAAAGCTTCTCCATAGAAAGAGTTGAGCAACTTCGGATCATCAAAGTTGCTCGGTGTACAATTATTATTGTTCTTATATGTCAAATTTTACGAGTTTAAACTTCATAGATTATTTCGATGCTAAAACACCAACTTTCTATGACAAATGGAGAAAACCGTTAAAAGCCCCTCCATAGAGAGAGTTGAGCAACTTCGGATCATCAAAGTTGCTCGGTGCACAATTATTATTGTTCTTATATGTCAAATTTTATGAGTATAAGCTTCAAAGATTATTTCGATGCCAAAACACCAACTTTCTACGACAAATGGACAAAACCATTAAAAGCTCCTCCATAGAGAGAGTTGAGCAACTTCGGACTATCAAAGTCACTCAGGATAGACTTTTTATTGTTCTTATATGTCAAATTTTATGACTATAACCTTCCTAGATTATTTCGATGCCAAAACACCAACTTTCTATGACAAATGGGCAAAACCGATAAAAGCACCTCCATAGAGAGAGTTGAGCAACTTCGGATCATCAAAGTTGCTCGGTGTACAATTTTTATTTTTCTTATATATGAAATTTTATGAGTATAAGCTTCCAAGATTATTTCGATGCCAAAACACGACCTTTCTATGACAAATGGACAAAACCCTTAAAAGCTCCTCCATAGAGAGAGTTGAGCAACTTCAAACCATCAAAGTTGCTCGGTGTACAATTTTTATTGTTCTTATATGTCAAATTTTACGAATTTATGCTTCCAAGATTATTTCGATGCAAAACACCAACTTTCTATGACAAATGGACAAAACTGTTAAAAGCTCCCCCATAGAGAGAGTTGAGCAACTTCGGACTATCAAAGTCACTCAGGATAGACTTTTAATTGTTTTTATATGTCAAATTTTATGAGTATAACCTTCCTAGATTATTTCGATGCCGAAACACAAACTTTCTATGACTAATGGAGAAAATCGTTAGAAGCTCCTCCATAGAGAGAGTTGAGCAACTTCACACCATCAAAGTTGCTCGGTGTACACTTTTTATTGTTCTTATATGTCAAATTTTACGAGTTTAAGCTTCATAGATTATTTTGATGCCAAAACACCAACTTTCTATGAGAAATGGCGAAAACCGTTAAAAGCTTCTCCATAGAGAGAGTTGAGCAACTTCGGACTATCAAAGTCGCTCGGAATACACTTTTAATTGTTTTTATATGTCAAATTTGATGAGTATAACCTTCCTAGATTATTTCGATGCCGAAACACAAACTTTCTATGACTAATGGAGAAAATCGTTAGAAGCTGCTCCATAGAGAGAGTTGAGCAACTTCAAACCATCAAAGTTGCTCGGTGTACACTTTTTATTGTTCTTATATGTCAAATTTTATGAGTATAAGCTTCAAAGATTATTTCGATGCCAAAACACCAACTTTCTATGACAAATGGACGAAACCATTAAAAGCTTCTCCATAGAGAGAGTTGAGCAACTTCGGATCATCAAAGTTGCTCGGTGTACAATTATTATTGTTCTTATATGTCAAATTTTATGAGTATAAGCCTCAAAGGTTATTTCGATGCCAAAACACCAACTTTCTATGATAAATGGACAAAACCATTAAAAGCTCCTCCATAGAGAGAGTTGAGCAACTTCGGACTATCAAAGTCACTCAGGATAGACTTTTAATTGTTTTTATATGTCAAATTTTATGAGTATAACCTTCCTAGATTATTTCGATGCCGAAACACAAACTTTCTATGACTAATGGAGAAAATCGTTAGAAGCTCCTCCATAGAGAGAGTTGAGCAACTTCACACCATCAAAGTTGCTCGGTGTACACTTTTTATTGTTCTTATATGTCAAATTTTATGAGTATAAGCTTCAAAGATTATTTCGATGCCAAAACACCAACTTTCTATGACAAATGGACGAAACCGTTAAAAGCTTCTCCATAGAGAGAGTTGAGCAACTTCGGATCATCAAAGTTGCTCGGTGTACAATTATTATTGTTCTTATATGTCAAATTTTACGAGTTTAAGCTTCATAGATTATTTTGATGCCAAAACACCAACTTTCTATGACAAATGGCGAAAACCGTTAAAAGCTTCTCCATAGAGAGAGTTGAGCAACTTCGGACTATCAAAGTCGCTCGGAATACACTTTTAATTGTTTTTATATGTCAAATTTTATGAGTATAACCTTCCTAGATTATTTCGATGCCAAAACACCAACTTTCTATGACTAATGGAGAAAATCATTAGAAGCTCCTCCATAGAGAGAGTTGAGCAACTTCAAACCATCAAAGTTGCTCGGTGTACACTTTTTATTGTTCTTATATGTCAAATTTTATGAGTATAAGCTTTAAAGATTATTTCGATGCCAAAACACCAACTTTCTATGACAAATGGACGAAACCGTTAAAAGCTTCTCCATAGAGAGAGTTGAGCAACTTCGGATCATCAAAGTTGCTCGGTGTACAATTATTATTGTTCTTATATGTCAAATTTTACGAGTTTAAACTTCATAGATTATTTCGATGCTAAAACACCAACTTTCTATGACAAATGGAGAAAACCGTTAAAAGCTCCTCCAAAGAGAGAGTTGAGCAACTTCGGATCATCAAAGTTGCTCGGTGTACAATTATTATTGTTTTTATATGTCAAATTTTACGAGTTTAAACTTCATAAATTATTTCGATGCTAAAACACCAACTTTCTATGACAAATGAAGAAAACCGTTAAAAGCTCCTCCATAGAGAGAGTTGAGCAACTTCGGACCATCAAAGTTGCTCGGTGTACACTATTTATTGTACTTATATGTCAAATTTTACGAGTTTAAGCTTCAGAGATTATTTTGATGCCAAAACACAAATTTTCTATGACAAATGGCGAAAACCGTTAAAAGCTTCTCCATAGAGAGAGTTGAGCAAGTTCGGACTATCAAAGTCGCTCGGGATACACTTTTAATTTTTTTTATATGTCAAATTTTATGAGTATAACATTCCTAGATTATTTCGATTCCAAAACACCAACTTTCTATAAAAAATTGACAAAACCGTTAAAAGCACCTACATAGAGAGAGTTGAGCAACTTCGGATAATCAAAGTTGCTCGGTGTACAATTATTATTGTTCTTATATGTCAAATTTTATGAGTATAAGCTTCAAAGATTATTTCGATGCCAAAACACCAACTTTCTATGACAAATGTACAAAACCATTAAAAGCTCCACCATAGAGAGAGTTGAGCAACTTCGGACTATCAAAGTCACTCGGGATAGACTTTTTATTGTTCTTATATGTCAAATTTTATGAATATAACCTTCCTAGATTATTTCGATGCCGAAACACCAACTTTCTATGAGAAATGGACAAAACCGTTAAAAGCTTCTCCATAGAGAGAGTTGAGCAACTTCGGATCATCAAAGTTGCTCGGTGTACAATTATTATTGTTCTTATATGTCAAATTTTACGAGTTTAAGCTTCATAGATTATTTTGATGCCAAAACACCAACTTTCTATGACAAATGGCGAAAACCGTTAAAAGCTTCTCCATAGAGAGAGTTGAGCAACTTCGGACTATCAAAGTCGCTCGGAATACACTTTTAATTGTTTTTATATGTCAAATTTTATGAGTATAACCTTCCTAGATTATTTCGATGCCAAAACACCAACTTTCTATGACTAATGGAGAAAATCATTAGAAGCTCCTCCATAGAGAGAGTTGAGCAACTTCAAACCATCAAAGTTGCTCGGTGTACACTTTTTATTGTTCTTATATGTCAAATTTTATGAGTATAAGCTTTAAAGATTATTTCGATGCCAAAACACCAACTTTCTATGACAAATGGACAAAACTGTTAAAAGCTCCCCCATAGAGAGAGTTGAGCAACTTCGGACCATCAAAGTTGCTCGGTGTACACTTTTTATTGTACTTATATGTCAAATTTTACGAGTTTAAGCTTCATAGATTATTTTGATGCCAAAACACCAACTTTCTATGACAAATGGCGAAAACCGTTAAAAGCTTCTCCATAGAGAGAGTTGAGCAACTTCGGACTATCAAAGTCGCTCGGAATACACTTTTAATTGTTTTTATATGTCAAATTTTATGAGTATAACCTTCCTAGATTATTTCGATGCCAAAACACCAACTTTCTATGACTAATGGACAAAACCATTAAAAGCTCCTCCATAGAGAGAGTTGAGCAACTTCGGACTATCAAAGTCACTCAGGATAGACTTTTTATTGTTCTTATATGTCAAATTTTATGACTATAACCTTCCTAGATTATTTCGATGCCAAAACACCAACTTTCTATGACAAATGGGCAAAACCGATAAAAGCACCTCCATAGAGAGAGTTGAGCAACTTCGGACCATCAAAGTTGCTCGGTGTACACTTTTTATTGTTCTTATATGTCAAATTTTATGAGTATAAGCTTCCAAGATTATTTCGATGCCAAAACACGACCTTTCTATGACAAATGGACAAAACCCTTAAAAGCTCCTCCATAGAGAGAGTTGAGCAACTTCAAACCATCAAAGTTGCTCGGTGTACAATTTTTACTGTTCTTATATGTCAAATTTTACGAATTTATGCTTCCAAGATTATTTCGATGCAAAACACCAACTTTCTATGACAAATGGACAAAACTGTTAAAAGCTCCCCCATAGAGAGAGTTGAGCAACTTCGGACCATCAAAGTTGCTCGGTGTACACTTTTTATTGTACTTATATGTCAAATTTTACGAGTTTAAGCTTCATAGATTATTTTGATGCCAAAACACCAACTTTCTATGACAAATGGCGAAAACCGTTAAAAGCTTCTCCATAGAGAGAGTTGAGCAACTTCGGACTATCAAAGTCGCTCGGAATACACTTTTAATTGTTTTTATATGTCAAATTTTATGAGTATAACCTTCCTAGATTATTTCGATGCCAAAACACCAACTTTCTATGACTAATGGAGAAAATCATTAGAAGCTCCTCCATAGAGAGAGTTGAGCAACTTCAAACCATCAAAGTTGCTCGGTGTACACTTTTTATTGTTCTTATATGTCAAATTTTATGAGTATAAGCTTCAAAGATTATTTCGATGCCAAAACACCAACTTTCTATGACAAATGGACGAAACCGTTAAAAGCTTCTCCATAGAGAGAGTTGAGCAACTTCGGATCATCAAAGTTGCTCGGTGTACAATTATTATTGTTCTTATATGTCAAATTTTATGAGTATAAGCCTCAAAGGTTATTTCGATGCCAAAACACCAACTTTCTATGATAAATGGACAAAACCATTAAAAGCTCCTCCATAGAGAGAGTTGAGCAACTTCGGACTATCAAAGTCACTCAGGATAGACTTTTAATTGTTTTTATATGTCAAATTTTATGAGTATAACCTTCCTAGATTATTTCGATGCCGAAACACAAACTTTCTATGACTAATGGAGAAAATCGTTAGAAGCTCCTCCATAGAGAGAGTTGAGCAACTTCACACCATCAAAGTTGCTCGGTGTACACTTTTTATTGTTCTTATATGTCAAATTTTATGAGTATAAGCTTCAAAGATTATTTCGATGCCAAAACACCAACTTTCTATGACAAATGGACGAAACCGTTAAAAGCTTCTCCATAGAGAGAGTTGAGCAACTTCGGATCATCAAAGTTGCTCGGTGTACAATTATTATTGTTCTTATATGTCAAATTTTACGAGTTTAAGCTTCATAGATTATTTTGATGCCAAAACACCAACTTTCTATGACAAATGGCGAAAACCGTTAAAAGCTTCTCCATAGAGAGAGTTGAGCAACTTCGGACTATCAAAGTCGCTCGGAATACACTTTTAATTGTTTTTATATGTCAAATTTTATGAGTATAACCTTCCTAGATTATTTCGATGCCAAAACACCAATTTTCTATGACTAATGGAGAAAATCATTAGAAGCTCCTCCATAGAGAGAGTTGAGCAACTTCAAACCATCAAAGTTGCTCGGTGTACACTTTTTATTGTTCTTATATGTCAAATTTTATGAGTATAAGCTTTAAAGATTATTTCGATGCCAAAACACCAACTTTCTATGACAAATGGACGAAACCGTTAAAAGCTTCTCCATAGAGAGAGTTGAGCAACTTCGGATCATCAAAGTTGCTCGGTGTACAATTATTATTGTTCTTATATGTCAAATTTTACGAGTTTAAACTTCATAGATTATTTCGATGCTAAAACACCAACTTTCTATGACAAATGGAGAAAACCGTTAAAAGCTCCTCCAAAGAGAGAGTTGAGCAACTTCGGATCATCAAAGTTGCTCGGTGTACAATTATTATTGTTTTTATATGTCAAATTTTACGAGTTTAAACTTCATAAATTATTTCGATGCTAAAACACCAACTTTCTATGACAAATGAAGAAAACCGTTAAAAGCTCCTCCATAGAGAGAGTTGAGCAACTTCGGACCATCAAAGTTGCTCGGTGTACACTATTTATTGTACTTATATGTCAAATTTTACGAGTTTAAGCTTCAGAGATTATTTTGATGCCAAAACACAAATTTTCTATGACAAATGGCGAAAACCGTTAAAAGCTTCTCCATAGAGAGAGTTGAGCAAGTTCGGACTATCAAAGTCGCTCGGGATACACTTTTAATTTTTTTTATATGTCAAATTTTATGAGTATAACATTCCTAGATTATTTCGATTCCAAAACACCAACTTTCTATAAAAAATTGACAAAACCGTTAAAAGCACCTACATAGAGAGAGTTGAGCAACTTCGGATAATCAAAGTTGCTCGGTGTACAATTATTATTGTTCTTATATGTCAAATTTTATGAGTATAAGCTTCAAAGATTATTTCGATGCCAAAACACCAACTTTCTATGACAAATGTACAAAACCATTAAAAGCTCCACCATAGAGAGAGTTGAGCAACTTCGGACTATCAAAGTCACTCGGGATAGACTTTTTATTGTTCTTATATGTCAAATTTTATGAATATAACCTTCCTAGATTATTTCGATGCCGAAACACCAACTTTCTATGAGAAATGGACAAAACCGTTAAAAGCATCTCCATAGAGAGAGTTGAGCAACTTCGGATCATCAAAGTTGCTCGGTGTACAATTTTTATTGTTCGTATATGTCAAATTTTATGAGTTTATGCTTCCTAGATGATTTCGATCCCAAAACAACAACTTTCTATGACAAATGGACAAAACCGTTAAAAGCTCCTCCACAGAGAGAGTTTAGCAACTTCGGACTTCAAAGTTGCTCGGTGTACACTTTTTTTTGTTCTTACATGTCAAATTTTATGAGTATAAGCTTCATAGATTATTACGATGCCAAAACACCAACTTTCTATAAAAAATTGACGAAACCGTTAAAAGCACCTCCATAGAGAGAGTTGAGCAACTTCGGATCATCAAAGTTGCTCGGTGTACAATTTTTATTGTTCTTATATGTCAAATTTTACGAGTTTAAGCTTCGTAGATTATTTCGACGCCGAAACACCGAATTTCTATGACAAATGGACAAAACCGTTAAAAGCACCTACATAGAGAGAGTTGAGCAACTTCGGACCATCAAAGTTGCTCGGTGTACAATTTTTAATGTTCTTATATGTCAAATTTTATGAGCATAAGCTTCCTAGATTATTTCGATGCCAAAACACCAACTTTCTATGACAAATGGAAAAAACCGTTAAAAGCTCTTCCATAGAGAGAGTTGAGCAACTTCGGATCATCAAAGTTGCTCGGTGTACACTTTTTATTGTTCTTATATGTCAAATTTTATGAGTATAAGCTTCCTGGATTATTTCGATGCCAAAACACCAACTTTCTATGACAAATGGACAAAACCATTAAAAGCTCCTCCATAGAGAGAGTTGAGCAAATTCGGATCATCAATGTTGCTCGGTGTACACTTTTTATTGTTCTTATATGTCAAATTTTATGAGTATAAGCTTCCTGGATTATTTCGATGCCAAAACACCAACTTTCTATGACAAGTGGACAAAACCATTAAAAGCTCCTCCATAGAGAGAGTTGAGCAACTTCGGACTATCAAAGTCGCTCGGGATAGACTTTTTATTGTTCTTATATGTCAAATTTTATGAATATAACCTTCCTAGATTATTTCGATGCCAAAACTCCAACTTTTTATGACAAATGGACAAAACCGTTAAAAGTACCTCCATAGAGAGAGTTGAGCGACTTCGGATCATCAAAGTTGCTCGGTGTACAGTTTTTATTGTTCTTATATGTCAAATTTTATGAGTATAAGCTTCATAGATTATTTCGATGCCAAAATACCAACTTTCTATGACAAATGGACGAAACCGTTAAAAGCACCTCCATAGAGAGAGTTGAGCACTTTCAGACTATCAAAGTCGCTCGGGATAGACTTTTTATTGTTCTTATATGTCAAATTTTATGAATATGACCTTCCTAGATGATTTCGATGCCAAAACACCAACTTTCTATGAGAAATGGACAAAACCGTTAAAAGCACCTCCATAGAGAGAGTTGAGCAACTTTTGATCATCAAAGTTGCTCGGTGTACAATTTTTATTGTTCTTATATGTCAAATTTTATGAGTTTATGCTTCGTAGATGATTTCGATCCCAAAACAACAACTTTCTATGACAAATGGACAAAACCGTTAAAAGCTCCTCCATAGAGAGAGTTTAGCAACTTCGGACTTCAAAGTTGCTCGGTGTACACTTTTTATTGTTCTTATATGTCAAATTTTATGAGTATAAGCTTCATAGATTATTACGATGCCAAAACACCAACTTTCTATAAAAAATGGACGAAACCGTTAAAAGCACCTCCATAGAGAGAGTTGAGCAACTTCGGATCATCAAAGTTGCTCGCTGTACAATTTTTATTGTTCTTATATGTCAAATTTTACGAGTTTAAGCTTCGTAGATTATTTCGACACCGAAACACCGACTTTCTATGACAAATGGACAAAACCGTTAAAAGCACCTACATAGAGAGAGTTGAGCAACTTCGGACCATCAAAGTTGCTCGGTGTACAATTTTTAATGTTCTTATAAGTCAAATTTTATGAGCATATGCTTCCTAGATTATTTCGATGCCAAAACACCAACTTTCTATGACAAATGGAAAAAACCGTTAAAAGCTCTTCCATAGAGAGAGTTGGGCAACTTCGGATCATCAAAGTTGCTCGGTGTACACTTTTTATTGTTCTTATATGTCAAATTTTATGAGTATAAACTTTCTGGATTATTTCGATGCCAAAACACCAACTTTCTATGACAAATGGACAAAACCAATAAAAGCTCCTCCATAGAGAGAGTTGAGCAACTTCGGATCATCAAAGTTGCTCGGTGTACACTTTTTATTGTTTTTATATGTCAAATTTTATGAGTATAAGCTTCCTGGATTATTTCGATGCCAAAACACCAACTTTCTATGACAAGTGGACAAAACCATTAAAAGCTCCTCCATAGAGAGAGTTGAGCAACTTCGGACTATCAAAGTCGCTCGGGATAGACTTTTTATTGTTCTTATATGCCAAATTTTATGAATATAACCTTCCTAGATTATTTCGATACCAAAACTCCAACTTTCTATGACAAATGGACAAAACTGTGACGCCCCGACCCAAATTTCCAAGCACTGAGCCGGGAGCGCCACTTTAGGCGTGTGCTCCGTCACTAAGGACCTCACCACACGCCAACCTAATCCCGGTTTCTAACAGAAATCCGACAGCACCTCCCTGTATATCGGAGGGTGCCAACCTGGAGTCACATTTCATTTAACACGAAACAATAATCAATAATAATCAGAGAAGTTCCGCAGCCTAACAGGGCCTCTGGCCATCTATCCACATTCACATACTAGGCAGGGCCTCAGGCCTCCTAATCACATGCAATCAATAAGCATAACATATTCATATCAATAATATCATCAAAGACTATCAAAGTCTATCAATCCGGACCTAAGGTCCTATATCCAGGTACGGGAATCCCGATCACACGGCATACCTCCCGACCATCCATCAAACATACCGAAAAGGTATTTAAGCAACATAATAGTCAACCAATAAAAGTACTACATGTACTTAATTCATAACCAAGGTTCCCAAACAACAAAAACATCTCCTAGTGCTCCAAGGGTGGCCTTCCATGTCACGCCGCCTCCTACTTATCCACAGCCTGGTTCTCATCACCAGTCTCACCTGAAGGATACAGAAAAGTAATAGGGTGAGCAGGAGGCTCAGTAGGGAAAACAAAATGAATCATAAGAACATAAGGCTGAATATTGAAATAAGCTCCATGCAGCAACATGACATCCTAAAATGTCACAACAATGTACAACCTCGGGCTACACCCTACAGCGCCTGGCACTAGTCAACGAATATTCCAGAAAATCATCGGAACCCTTGCACTTTGCCCCGGAACGACTATAGGTGCGCCTACACCATGGAAATCCCAATTCTGGCAACAATGTGCCCATTCGGTATCCAACATCATCACAATGGTATAACCTAAGGATACTACGAGTCCATACTCGTAGACCCTATGCATCTAATATTCATGTCCAATAATGTCATGCAAAAGAAGCTTGTATATATAACAATCCTATATATATATATATACATAACTACATGATGCATGAACGAGGTTTATCATGCCCAATAGATGATTAAGCATTCAAAGGGTATGCAAATTCGTCAATAACCAACAACAAGGTTCGTTCTTCCTAAGAAACAATTTAGGCAAGAACACAAATAATAAAGACCAATGAAGAATTTCAACCGCTCTTTAGAGAAGAACAATACCATAGAAAAATGGGGTAAGAATCCCTACCTCAATTCCCAAGCAAAAGCTTACCAACTCAAATTCCCAAAACTAGGGTTTCGAGCTTCTCTCTCAACCTATCCATTTCAACCAACCAATCCCATATTCTGGTATAAATAACATCCATATACCATAAAAACATGAATTTAATCATAAATCAAGAGAGACATACCTTCACTCTCTAGGATTTCACCAAATCCTCAAAACTCCACCCAATCCAAAACTCAACCTAAACCAATGATCAAACCTAGTAAAACAATCATAAATAACCCTAGAATCAACATATATAAACCCCAAAACTTAACTCTTCACGAATCATGCTAGATCTAACGAAAACCTAGAATTTTGAAACATGGAAAAACTCACCTTTGATCTTAAAATCCTTTGGAATGTTGCTTGAATCTTCAACCCAAGCTCCAAATCTTCAATAATCTCTCAAAACCTCACTTTCTCTCTTTGGTCGCGTACTGGCTTTTAACAGCTCGGGGAGCGCCTAGGCGCATTGACCTTGATTTTTAAATTTGAACTCACTGTCCCGTGCAACTTTTGTACACGCCTAGGCGCCCGCCTAGGCGCTCTCCTAGGCGTGTGGCCGTACTTTTTTTTTTAGCTCCGTCTCGTTCTTAGCTTCGATTTGATATATTATGGGCCCGAAACAGACATCTGTGCTAAAAGTTATGACCGATTTACCGAACCTAGTTCAAAAACTATCATTTAGGCCTCATACACTTCCAATGGTCCGTTATCACTTCGAACCCATTTTTCAATAATTTATTACTTAAAATTTAACCAAACACAATATTTTTGGGTCGGGATCTCACATCCCTTCCCCTTTAAAAAAATTTCGTCCCGAAATTTAGTTATGTACCTGGGTCTTTGAACAAAGCCGGGTACCTGTCCATTATACGAGACTCCAACTCCCAAGTTGCTTCTTCCGTGCCATGGTACATCCACATCACCTTCACCAAAGGAATTATACTCCTTCTCGTGACCTTATTTTGACGGTCCAAGATTTTAACCGGTTGAAGAGTATAGCTCCCATCTTCTTCAACCTCCAAGGTGGTCCAATCCAATACATGTGTAGGGTCCGGCTCATACTTCCGGAGCAAAGAGACATGAAATACATTATGAACCCTTTCTAGCTTAGGTGGCAAAGCCAACCGATATGCTACCGGTCCCACCATTTCTAGAATCTCAAACGGCCCCACAAACCTTGGTGCCAACTTTCCCTGTTTACTATACCGTTGAACACCACGTCTCGGACTAACTTTGAGAAATACCTTGTCTCCCACCGCAAACTCCAACGGTCTTCTTCTATTATCATCATAAGACTTTTGACGACTCTGTGCGGTGACAAGCCGCCTCTTAATCTCTTCAACTCGTTCTTGAGCCTCTTTGACCAATTCCGGTCCCGAAATCACTTTTTCCCCGACCTCAGCCCAACACAATGGTGATCTGCAAGGTCTCCCATAAAGTGCCTCAAACGGAGCCATACCGATACTACTTTGGAATGAGTTGTTGTTGTACACAAACTCCGCCAAATATATGTATCGATCCCAGCTCTTTCCGAAGTCCACCAAACATGCTCTAAGCATGTCCTCCAGAATCTGGATAGTTCTCTCACTCTGCCCATCACTCTGAGGATGGTATGCTGTACTAAAATCTAACTTCGTACCCAAAGCTTCTTGCAAACTGCTCCAGAATCTACCACTGAACCGTGGATCTCGGTCTGACACGATAGATAATGGCACTCCATGCAACTTCACAATCTCTCTCACATAATAGCTACTCAAGGATTCCAATGAATCTGTCTTGTTCATTGGTAGAAAGTGTGCCGACTTGGTCAATCGATCCACTATCACCCACACCGTGTCATATTTCTTCTGAGTCATTGGAAGCCCTGTCACAAAGTCCATAGTGATCATCTCTCATTTCCATTGCGCTACCGGTAGTGGTTGTAACAACCCCGCCGGCTTTTGATGTTCACCTTTTACCTATTGGCAAGTCAGACATCTCGCCACATACTTGGCCACATCGGCCTTCATCCCCTTCCACCAAAAGTTTCTTTTTAAATCTTGATACATTTTTGTAATCCCAGGATGCATGGCAAACCATGAATGGTGTGCCTCCTTCAAGATCTCTAGCCGTAGTTCCTCATCATCGGGAACTATCAACCTCCCAACATATCTCACTCCACCGTCAATCCCACGAACCCATCCTGAACTCTCATCCATCACATCAAAAGAGGGATCGCCGTTCTGCGCATCCATAACCTTCTGAACCATCTGTGGTCTCGAAGTTATACAACCCAAGTATACTTTTTCTTCCTCACTCCTCAATTCCAACCCAAATTGGTTGATTGTCTCAACAATCTCCCATTCGTGCAACGCCAAACTGGCCAACCCAAGTTTCCGACTCAACGCATCCGCCACTACATTTGCTTTACCGGGATGGTATTGCAAATTAAAGTCAAAATCCTCCAAGTATTCCATCCACCGCCTTTGTCGCAAGTTCAACTCCTTTTGAGTGAATAAGTACTTGAGGCTTTTATGATCTGAAAAGACTTCAAATCTCTCTCCGTAGAGATAATACCGCCATTGCTTCAAAGCAAATACTACTGCTGCAAGTTCTAAGTCATGAACTGGATAATTCTTCTCATGTGGCTTCAGCAATTTAGAGCCATACTCCACAACTCTCCCACATTGCATCAACACACATCCCAATCCCACTCCAGATGCATCACAATACACCTGGTAGCCTACATCTCTCTCCGGCACCACCAATACAGGAGGAGTTGTCAACCTTTTCTTCAACTCTTCCAATGCAGCCTCACACTCGTCTGTCCAAACAAACGGTGTACCTTTCTTAGTCAATTGTGTCATGGGTGCAGCCACTCTCGAAAAGTCCTCAATGAACCTTCGGTAGTAGCCTGCCAACCCTAGGAAACTTCTTATCTCCGTCACATTCTTCGGTCTCACCCAATTCAAAACTGATTCAACCTTAGAATAATCAACTGCTATGCCCTCCTGTGTAATAACATGCCCTAGAAATTTCACTTCCGTGGCCCAAAACTCACATTTACTCAGTTTAGCATACAGTTGATTCTCTCTCAGAGTTGACAGAACCACTCTTAAGTGTTCACTATGCTCTTCCTCCGTTGTAGAGTAAATCAAGATATCATCTATGAATACCACAACAAACTTATCCAAAAACGGTTTAAGAACCCGTTGCATCAAATCCATGAACACCGCCGGGGCATTAGTCAACCCAAATGGCATTACTAAGAACTCATAATGCCCATATCGAGTCCTAAACGCTGTCTTCTGAATATCTTCATCCCTTATCCGCAATTGATGATATCCTGACCTCAAGTCAATCTTGGAGAAATGCTTGGCACCTCTCAACTGATCAAATAAATCATTGATCCGTGGTAACGGATATTTATTCTTCACTGTAGCTCTATTCAGCTGCCGATAGTCGATACACATTCTCAACGACCCATCTTTCTTCTTTACAAACAATACCGGTGCACCCCATGGAGATACACTCGGCCTAATAAACCCCAATTCTTGCAACTCTTCTAGTTGCATCATCAATTCTTTCAACTCCGCCGGAGCCATCCGATAAGGAGAAATCGAAATTGGTTTCACGTTCGGTTGCAACTCGATGGCAAAATCTATTTCTCTCTTTGGAGGCAGTCCAGGTAACTCTTCCGGAAACACATCCATAAACTCTTCCACCACCTGAATCGGTGTTGTGAAATCACCCCTAGGTGCTGATGTCACCAAACTCGCCATCCCACAATCCTGGTATAAAGGATTTTCTAAGAAATGAGGACAAGGAATCCCCTTCGATCCCTTCAACCGTATCACCCCACCCTCGGGTATTCTAAGAGTAATTTTCCTCTCCCAAAAATCTAGCAACCCATGGTGCTTTGTCAACCAATCCGCTCCAAGGATTACATCGAAATCCTTGAAGTCTATTACATAAAAATCAGCCTTCAAGACCACTTCCCCAAATCGACACTCACACCCAAATGCTACCCCTTCTAAAGGAGTAAAATACCCAAATGGTGAAGACACTGTAAACATACGCCTTATCGGCGAAATTTCCAACCCTAGGGAATGTGCCAGGGCACTAGTAATGAATGAAGCTGTAGCTCCCGAATCAAACAACACCCTAGCCCAACAGTTTGAAATAAGAAAAGTACCTCCAATGAAGTTGGGATGTTCAGGAGTCTTCTGATGTCCCAATGCAAATGCCCGAGTCTGTGTCTGAGTCGGTTTTAGCTGCGGTGTCTGCCTAGGTCCGCCTCGTCCTCTCCCCCCTGATGGAACAGTGGAGGGAAGAGCTGGAGCAACTGCAGAAGATGGTATTCCGGGTGTATGATATTGATCTGAAGTTCTGCCACCCTAAGGACATTCATACCTCTTATGGCCAGCCACACCACACCCAAAGCACACAATCCCCTTCACCGGACACTGATCTTTCTTGTGCCCTTCCTTTCCACACTTGTAACATGCAAATCTGCCACCACGTGGCCTCTGTCCTTAGTCTCTACCACCTCTCTGGCCTCCCTGAGTCTGAGGTTCTATCCTCTGCCTCTTCTGACTACTACTGCTTCCTCCACTAGAAGCTGGGGTTTTTCGACCCTTTTGAATGTCCCAGTACTGACGGGAGTTGCGCTCTCCCCGCTCTATCTTAAGAGCCATGTCCACTGCCTTGTCATATGGCATCACCCCTAAAGGTATCATCAACTTCCCAATAGTAGGAATCATCCCATCTCGGTATCTCTCCGTCTTGCTCCAATCATCCGGAGCAAACTTTTTGCCAAACCTATAGAGTTCTTCATACCTCTTGGTATATTGTGTCACCGTCATATCAGGAGTCTGCACTAACTCCATATACTGCCTAGCCTTGTCAGATTGGAAACTCTCTGGCACGAATCGTTGCATGAACAACATCTCAAATGAAGTCCAAGTCAAGTCATTCTTCCTCTGGTCTAGTGAATCCCACCAGTCATGTGCTGCTCCTTTTAGGTAATAAAAGATCAGCTTCATCCTTCTGTCATCTGGTAGAGCTAGAGATTCAAATCTCTTGCCCATTTGCCTTAGCCATTCACCAGCTTCATACCCTTCTCCCTCGCCATCAAACATTGGAGGACTAGTCCTCCTCAACTGACCGACCTCATAAATCTCTCGTCCAGGTCTAACACCATCTCCGGTACTAGCCCCGGAACCCTGTCCCTCACTTCGGACCTCTGGTGCTCTCACCACCTGCGCCTGAGTCTGCGCCTGTATAACTTGAACTAAGTTCATCACGATCCCTGTCAAAGCTTCTAAGGTCACAGGCTGCCCCACAGTACTGGTAGGAGCATCCTGTACCTCCGGCACTACTGGCTCCAAAGTCCTTCCTGGACCTTCCACCTCAACTCTTTCCTCTACTCCCTCGTTGGTGTCATTCACCGGCACCGAGTTCTGAGTGTTAGGAGTGCGCCTAGTAGCACGCGCCACTCCTCTACCTTGGCCCCTACCACGGTCCCTAGGTCGTCCCCGCCTATCCCCATCTCCTGGGATTACCGCAGCGCGAGTAGATCGAGTCCCTCTACGAGTATCCATCTACGCCACAACAGATAAGATACTTAACATGACTTAATTAATTGAGGATTTAAGGGATAAGAAAACGTACCGGATCAGTAGAGGTCGTGACATGGCCTGGAGACTTACTAACTTACATCTAGGACCCAACCCCAGATCCTACGTAGAGCTAACCTGCCTCCGATACCAAGCTGTGACGCCCCGACCCAAATTTCCAAGCACTGAGCCGGGAGCGCCACTTTAGGCGTGTGCTCCGTCACTAAGGACCTCACCACACGCCAACCTAACCCCGGATTCTAACAGAAATCCGACAGCACCTCCCCGTATATCGGAGGGTGCCAACCTGGAGTCACATCTCATTTAACACGAAACAATAATCAATAATAATCAGAGAAGTTCCGCAGCCTAACAGGGCCTCTGGCCATCTATCCACATTCACACACTAGGCAGGGCCTCAGGCCTCCTAATCACATGCAATCAATAAGCATAACATATTCATATCAATAATATCATCAAAGACTATCAAAGTCTATCAATCCGGACCCAAGGTCCTATATCCAGGTACGGGAATCCCGATCACACGGCATACCTCCCGACCATCCATCAAACATACCGAAAAGGTATTTAAGCAACATAATAGTCAACCAATAAAAGTACTACATGTACTTAATTCATAACCAAGGTTCTCAAACAACAAAAACATATCCTAGTGCTCCTAGGGTGGCCTTCCATGTCACGCCTCCTCCTACTGATCCGCAGCCTGGTTCTCATCACCAGTCTCACCTGAAGGATACAGAAAAGTAATAGGGTGAGCAAGAGGCTCAGTAGGGAAAACAAAATGAATCATAAGAACGTAAGGCTGAATATTGAAATAAGCTCAATGCAGCAACATGACATCCTAAAATGTCACAACAATGTACAACCTCGGGCTACACCCTACAGCGCCTGGCACTAGTCAACGAATATTCCGGAAAATCATCGGAACCCTTGCACTTTGCCCCGGAACGACTATAGGTGCACCTACACCATGGAAATCCCAATTCTGGCAACAATGTGCCCATTCGGTATCCAACATCATCACAATGGTATAACCTAAGGATACTACGAGTCCATACTCGTAGACCCTATGCATCTAATATTCATGTCCAATAATGTCATGCAAAAGAAGCTTGTATATATAACAATCCTATATATATATATACATAACTACATGATGCATGAACGAGGTTTATCATGCCCAATAGATGATTAAGCATTCAAAGGGTATGCAAATTCGTCAATAACCAACAACAAGGTTCGTTCTTCCTAAGAAACAATTTAGGCAAGAACACAAATAATAAAGACCAATGAAGAATTTCAACCGCTCTTTAGAGAAGAACAATACGATAGAAAAATGGGGTAAGAATCCCTACCTCAATTCCCAAGCAAAAGCTTACCAACTCAAATTCCCAAAACTAGGGTTTCGAGCTTCTCTCTCAACCTATCCATTTCAACCAACCAATCCCATATTCTGGTATCAATAACATCCATATACCATAAAAACATGAATTTAATCATAAATCAAGAGAGACATACCTTCACTCTCTAGGATTTCACCAAATCCTCAAAACTCCACCCAATCCAAAACTCAACCTAAACCAATGATCAAACCTAGTAAAACAATCATAAATAACCCTAGAATCAACATATATAAACCCCAAAACTTAACTCTTCATGAATCATGCTAGATCTAACGAAAACCTAGAATTTTGAAACATGGAAAAACTCACCTTTGATCTTAAAATCCTTTGGAATGTTGCTTGAATCTTCAACCCAAGCTCCAAATCTTCAATAATCTCTCAAAACCTCACTTTCTCTCTTTGATTTTCTCTCTCTCTCTCTAGAATCAAGTCTCACGAAGAAAATACCATTTCTGGTCGCGTACTGGCTTTTAACAGCTCGGGGAGCGCCTAGGCGTTCAGAATTTGCGCCTAGGCGCATTGACCTTGATTTTTAAATTTGAACTCACTGTCCCGTGCAACTTTTGTACACGCCTAGGCGCCCTCCTAGGTGTGTGGCCTTACTTTTTGTTTTAGCTCCGTCTCGTTCTTAGCTTCGATTTGATATATTATGGGCCCGAAACAGACATCTGTGCTAAAAGTTATGACCGATTTACCGAACCTAGTTCAAAAACTATCATTTAGGCCTCACACACTTCCAATGGTCCGTTATCACTTCGAACCCATTTTTCAATAATTTATTACTTAAAATTTAACCAAACACAATATTTTTGGGTCGGGATCTCACAAAAACCGTTAAAAATACCTCCATAGAGAGAGTTGAGCGACTTCGGATCATCAAAGTTGCTCGGTGTACACTTTTTATTGTTCTTATATGTCAAATTTTATGAGTATAAGCTTCCTGGATTTTTTCGATGCCAAAACACCAACTTTCTATGACAAATGGACAAAACCGTTAAAAGTACCTCCATAGTGAGAGTTGAGCGACTTCGGATTATCAAAGTTGCTCGGTGTACAATTTTTATTGTTCTTATATGTCAAATTTTATGAGTATAAGCTTCCTGGATTATTTCGATGCCAAAACACCAACTTTCTATGACAAATGGACAAAACCATTAAAAACTCCTCCATAGAGAGAGTTGAGCAACTTCAGACTATCAAAGTCGCTCGGGATAGACTTTTTATTGTTCTTATATGTCAAATTTTATGAATATAACCTTCCTAGATTATTTCGATGCCAAAACACCAACTTTCTATGACAAATGGACAAAACCGTTAAAAGTACCTCCATAGATAGAGTTGAGCGACTTCGGATCATCAAAGTTGCTCGGTGTACAATTTTTATTGTTCTTATATGTCAAATTTTATGAGTATAGGCTTCCTAGATTATTTCGATGCCAAAACACCAACTTTCTATGACAAATGGACAAAACCGTTAAAAGCTCCTTCATAGAGAGAGTTGAGCAACTTCAAACCATCAAAGTTGCTCGGTGTACACTTTTTATTGTTCTTATATGTCAAATTTTATGAGTATAAGCTTCATAGATTATTTCGATGCCAAAACACCAACTTTCTATGACAAATGGACGAAACCGTTAAAAGCTTCCCCATAGAGAGAGTTGAGCAACTTCGGATCATCAAAGTTGTTCGGTGTACAATTATTATTGTTCTTATATGTCAAATTTTACGAGTTTAAGCTTCATAGATTATTTCGATGCCAAAACACCAACTTTCTATGACAAATGGACGAAACCGTTAAAAGCTTCCCCATAGAGAGAGTTGAGCAACTTCGGATCATCAAAGTTGCTCGGTTTACAATTTTTACTGTTCTTATATGTCAAATTTTATGAGTTTAAGCTTCATAGATTATTTCGATGTTAAAACACCAACTTTCTATGACAAATGGTGAAAATCGTTAAAAGCTTCTCCATAGAGAGAGTTGAGGAACTTTGGACTATCAATGTCGCTCGGGATAGACTTTTAATTGTTTTTATATGTCTAATTTTATGAGTATAACCTTCCTAGATTATTTCGATGCGAAAACACCAACTTTCTATGAGAAATGGACAAAACCGTTAAAAGCACCTCCATAGAGTGAGTTGAGCAACTTTGGATCATCAAAGTTGCTCGGTGTAAAATTTTTATTGTTCTTATATGTCAATATTTATGAGTATAAGCTTCATAGATTATTTCGATGCCAAAACACCAACTTTCTATGACAAATGGACAAAACCGTTAAAAGCTCCTCCATAGAGAGAGTTGAGCAACTTCGGATCATCAAAGTTGTTCGGTGTACACTTTTTATTGTTCTTATATGTCAAATTTTACGAGTTTAAGCTTCATAGATTATTTCGATGCTAAAACACCAACTTTCTATGACAAATGGCGAAAATTGTTAAAAGCTTCTCCATAGAGAGAGTTGAGCAACTTCGGATCATCAAAGTTGCTCGGTGCACAATTATTATTGTTCTTATATGTCAAATTTTATGAGTATAAGCTTCAAAGATTATTTCGATGCCAAAACACCAACTTTCTATGAGAAATGGACAAAACCGTTAAAAGCACCTCCATAGAGAGAGTTGAGCAATTTCGGATCATCAAAGTTGCTCGGTGTACAATTTTTACTGTTCTTATATGTCGAATTTTACGAGTTTATGCTTCCTAGATTATTTCGATGCCAAAACACCAACTTTCTATGACAAAAGGACAAAATCGTTAAAAGCTGCCCCATAGAGAGAGTTGAGCAACTTCGGGCCATCGAAGTTGCTCGGTGTACACTTTTTATTGTACTTATATGTCAAATTTTACGAGTTTAATCTTCATAGATTATTTTGATGCCAAAACACCAACTTTCTATGAAAAATGGCGAAAACCGTTAAACGCTTCTCCATAGAGAGAGTTGAGCAACTTCGGACTATCAAAGTCGCTCGGAATACACTTTTAATTGTTTTTATATGTCAAATTTTATGAGTATAACCTTCCTAGATTATTTCGATGCCAAAACACCAACTTTCTATGACTAATGGAGAAAGTCGTTAGAAGCTACTCCATAGAGAGTGTTGAGCAACTTCAAACCATCAAAGTTGCTCGGTGTACACTTTTTATTGTTCTTATATGTCAAATTTTATGAGTATAAGCTTCAAAGATTATTTCGATGCCAAAACACCAACTTTCTATGACAAATGGACGAAACCGTTAAAAGCTTCTCCATAGAGAGAGTTGAGCAACTTCGGATCATCAAAGTTGCTCTGTGTACAATTTTTATTGTTCTTATATGTCAAATTTTATGAGTTTATGCTTCCTAGATGATTTCGATCCCAAAACAACAACTTTCTATGACAAATGGACAAAACCGTTAAAAGCTCCTACATAGAGAGAGTTTAGCAACTTCGGACATCAAAGTTGCTCGGTGTACACTTTTTATTGTTCTTATATGTCAAATTTTAATAGTTTAAGCTTCGTAGATTATTTCGACGCCGAAACACCAACTTTCTATGACAAATGGAGAAAACCGTTAAAAGCTCCTCCATAGAGAGAGTTGAGCAAGTTCGGACTATCAAAGTCACTCGGGATAGACTTTTTATTGTTCTTATATGTCAAATTTTACGAGTTTAAACTTCATAGATTATTTCGATGCTAAAACACCAACTTTCTATGACAAATAGAGAAAACCGTTAAAAGCTCCTCCATAGAGAGAGTTGAGCAACTTCGGACCAACAAAGTTGCTCGGTGCACAAGTTTTATTGTTCTTATATGTCAAATTTTACGAGTTTAAGCTTCCAAGATTATTTCGATGCCAAAACACCAACTTTCGATGACAAATGGACAAAACCGTTAAAAGCTCCTCCATAGAGAGAGTTGAGCAACTTCGGACTATCAAAGTCGCTCGGGATAGACTTTTTATTGTTCTTATACGTTTAATTTTTTGAATATAACCTTCCTAGATTATTTCGATGCCAAAACACCAACTTTCTATGACAAATGGACAAAACCGTTAAATGCTCCTCCATAGAGAGAGTTGAGCAACTTTGTACCATCAAAGTTTCTCGGTGCACACTTTTTATTGTACTTTTATGTCAAATTTTACGAGTTTAAGCTTCATAGATTATTTCGATGCCATAACACCAACTTTCTATGACAAATGGACAAAACCGTTAAAAGCTCCTCCATAGAGAGAGTTGAGCAACTTTGTACCATCAAAGTTTCTCGGTGCACACTTTTTATTGTACTTTTATGTCAAATTTTACGAGTTTAAGCTTCATAGATTATTTCGATGCCATAACACCAACTTTCTATGACAAATGGACAAAACCGTTATAAGCTCCTTCATAGAGAGAGTTCAGCAACTTCGGACTATCAAAGTCGCTCGGGATAGACTTTTTATTGTTCTTATATATCAAATTTTATGAGTATAAGCTTCATAGATTATTTCGATGCCAAAACACCAACTTTCTATGACAAATGGACGAAACCGTTAAAAGCTTCTCCATAGAGAGAGTTGAGCAACTTCGGATCATCAAAGTTGCTCGGTGCACACTTTTTATTGTACTTTTATGGCAAATTTTACGAGTTTAAGCTTCATAGATTATTTTGATGCCAAAACACCAAATTTCTATGACAAATGGACAAAACCGTTAATAGCTTCTCCATAGAGAGAGTTGAGAACCTTTGGATCATCAAAGTTGCTCGGTGTACAATTATTATTGTTCTTATATGTCAACTTTTACGAGTTTAAGCTTCCTAGATTATTTCGATGCCAAAACACCGACTTTCTATGACAAATGGACAAAACCGTTAAAAGCTCCTCCATAGAGAGAGTTGAGCAACTTCGGACCATCAAAGTTGCTCGGTGCACAGTTTTTATTGTACTTTTATGGCAAATTTTACGAGTTTAAGCTTCATAGATTATTTCGATGCCAAAACACCAAATTTCTATGACAAATGGACGAAACCGTTAAAAGCTTCTCCATAGAGAGAGTTGAGCAACTTCGGATCATCAAAGTTGCTCGGTGTAAAATTATTATTGTTCTTATATGTCAAATTTTACGAGTTTAAACTTCATAGATTATTTCGATGCTAAAACACCAACTTTCTATGACAAATAGAGAAAACCGTTAAAAGCTCCTCCATAGAGAGAGTTGAGCAACTTCGGATCATCAAAGTTGCTTGGTGTACAATTTTTATTGTTTTTATATGTCAAATTTTACGAGTTTAAACTTCATAGATTATTTCGATGCTAAAAAAACAACTTTCTATGACAAATGGAGAAAACAGTTAAAAGCTCCTCCATAGAGAGAGTTGAGCAACTTCGGACCATCAAAGTTACTCGGTGTACACTATTTATTGTACTTATATGTCAAATTTTACGAGTTTAAGGTTCATAGATTATTTTGATGCCAAAACACCAACTTTCTATGACAAATGGCGAAAACCGTTAAATGCTTCTCCATAGAGAGAGTTGAGCAACTTCGGACTATCAAAGTCGCTCGGGATACACTTTTAATTGTTTTTAGATGTCAAATTTTATGAGTACAACCTTCCTAGATTATTTCGATGCCAAAACAGCAACTTTCTATGACTAATTGAAAAAACCGCTAAAAGCACCTCCATGGAGAGAGTTGAGCAACTTCGGATCATCAAAGCTGCTCGGTGTACAATTATTATTGTTCTTATATGTCAAATTTTATGAGTATGAGCTTCAAAGATTATTTCGATGCCAAAACACCAACTTTCTATGACAAATGGACAAAACCATTAAAAGTTCCTCCATAGAGAGAGTTGAGCAACTTCGGACTATCAAAGTCACTCGGGATAGACTTTTTATTATTTTTATGTCAAATTTTATGAATATAACCTTCCTAGATTATTTCGTTGCCAAAACACCAACTTTCTATGAGAAATGGATAAAACCGTTAAAATCACCTCCATAGAGAGAGTTGAGCAACTTCAGACTATCAAAGTCGCTCGGGATACACTTTTAATTGTTTTTATATGTCAAATTTTATGAGTATAACCTTCCTAGATTATTTCGATGCCAAAACAGCAACTATCTATGACTAATTGACAAAACCGCTAAAAGCACCTCCATAGAGAGAGTTGAGCAACTTCGGATCATCAAAGCTGCTCGGTGTACAATTATTATTGTTCTTATATGTCAAATTTTATGAGTATGAGCTTCAAAGATTATTTCGATGCCAAAACACCAACTTTCTATGACAAATGGACAAAACCATTAAAAGTTCCTCCATAGAGAGAGTTGAGCAACTTCGGACTATCAAAGTCACTCGGGATAGACTTTTTATTATTCTTATATGTCAAATTTTATGAATATAACCTTCCTAGATGATTTCGATCCCAAAACAACAACTTTCTATGACAAATGGACAAAACCGTTAAAAGCTCCTACATAGAGAGAGTTTAGCAACTTCGGACATCAAAGTTGCTCGGTGTACACTTTTTATTGTTCTTATATGTCAAATTTTATGAGTATAAGCTTCATAGATTACTACGATGCCAAAACACCAACTTTCTATAAAAAATGGACGAAACCGTTAAAAGCACCTCCATAGAGAGAGTTGAGCAACTTCGGATCATCAAAGTTGCTCGGTGTACAATTTTTATTGTTCTTATATGTCAAATTTTAGGAGTTTAAGCTTCGTAGATTATTTCGACGCCGAAACACCAACTTTCTATGACAAATGGAGAAAACCGTTAAAAGCTCCTCCATAGAGAGAGTTGAGCAAGTTCGGACTATCAAAGTCACTCGGGATAGACTTTTCATTGTTCTTATATGTCAAATTTTATGAGTATAAGTTTCCTAGTTTATTTTGATGCCAAAACACCAACTTTCTATGAAAAATGGACAAAACCGTTAAAAGATCCTCCACAGAGAGAGTTGAGCAACTTCGGACCAACAAAGTTGCTCGGTGCACAAGTTTTATTGTTCTTATATGTCAAATTTTACGAGTTTAAGCTTCCAAGATTATTTCGATGCCAAAACACCAACTTTCGATGACAAATGGACAAAACCGTTAAAAGCTCCTCCATAGAGAGAGTTGAGCAACTTCGGACTATCAAAGTCGCTCGGGATAGACTTTTTATTGTTCTTATACGTTTAATTTTTTGAATATAACCTTCCTAGATTATTTCGATGCCAAAACACCAACTTTCTATGACAAATGGACAAAACCGTTAAAAGCTCCTCCATAGAGAGAGTTGAGCAACTTTGTACCATCAAAGTTTCTCGGTGCACACTTTTTATTGTACTTTTATGTCAAATTTTACGAGTTTAAGCTTCATAGATTATTTCGATGCCATAACACCAACTTTCTATGACAAATGGACAAAACCGTTAAAAGCTCCTCCATAGAGAGAGTTCAGCAACTTCGGACTATCAAAGTCGCTCGGGATAGACTTTTTATTGTTCTTATATATCAAATTTTATGAGTATAAGCTTCATAGATTATTTCGATGCCAAAACACCAACTTTCTATGACAAATGGACGAAACCGTTAAAAGCTTCTCCATAGAGAGAGTTGAGCAACTTCGGATCATCAAAGTTGCTCGGTGCACACTTTTTATTGTACTTTTATGGGAAATTTTACGAGTTTAAGCTTCATAGATTATTTTGATGCCAAAACACCAAATTTCTATGACAAATGGATAAAACCGTTAATAGCTTCTCCATAGAGAGAGTTGAGCAACTTCGGATCATCAAAGTTGCTCGGTGCACAATTATTATTGTTCTTATATGTCAAATTTTATGAGTATAAGCTTCAAAGATTATTTCGATGCCAAAACACCAACTTTCTATGAGAAATGGACAAAACCGTTAAAAGCACCTCCATAGAGAGAGTTGAGCAATTTCGGATCATCAAAGTTGCTCGGTGTACAATTATTATTGTTCTTATATGTCAACTTTTACGAGTTTAAGCTTCCTAGATTATTTCGATGCCAAAACACCGACTTTCTATGACAAATGGACAAAACCGTTAAAAGCTCCTCCATAGAGAGAGTTGAGCAACTTCGGACCATCAAAGTTGCTCGGTGCACACTTTTTATTGTACTTTTATGGCAAATTTTACGAGTTTAAGCTTCATAGATTATTTCGATGCCAAAACACCAAATTTCTATGACAAATGGACGAAACCGTTAAAAGCTTCTCCATAGAGAGAGTTGAGCAACTTCGGATCATCAAAGTTGCTCGGTGTACAATTATTATTGTTCTTATATGTCAAATTTTACGAGTTTAAACTTCATAGATTATTTCGATGCTAAAACACCAACTTTCTATGACAAATAGAGAAAACCGTTAAAAGCTCCTCCATAGAGAGAGTTGAGCAACTTCGGATCATCAAAGTTGCTTGGTGTACAATTTTTATTGTTTTTATATGTCAAATTTTACGAGTTTAAACTTCATAGATTATTTCGATGCTAAAACAACAACTTTCTATGACAAATGGAGAAAACAGTTAAAAGCTCCTCCACAGAGAGAGTTGAGCAAATTCGAACCATCAAAGTTACTCGGTGTACACTATTTATTGTACTTATATGTCAAATTTTACGAGTTTAAGGTTCATAGATTATTTTGATGCCAAAACACCAACTTTCTATGACAAATGGCGAAAACCGTTAAATGCTTCTCCATAGAGAGAGTTGAGCAACTTCGGACTATCAAAGTCGCTCGGGATACACTTTTAATTGTTTTTATATGTCAAATTTTATGAGTACAACCTTCCTAGATTATTTCGATGCCAAAACAACAACTTTCTATGACTAATTGACAAAACCGCTAAAAGCACCTCCATAGAGAGAGTTGAGCAACTTCGGATCATCAAAGTTGCTCGGTGTACAATTTTTATTGTTCTTATATGTCAAATTTTACGAATATAAGCTTCGTAGATTATTTCGATGCAAAACACCAACCTTCTATGACAAATGGACGAAACCGTTAAAAGCACCTCCATAGAGAAAGTTGAGCAACTTCGGATCATCAAAGTTGCTCGGTGTACAATTTTTATTGTTCTTATATGTCAAATTTTACGAGTTTAAGCATCATAGATTATTTCGATGCCAAAACACCGACTTTCTATGACAAATGGACAAAACTGTTAAAAGCACCTACATAGAGAGAGTTGAGCAACTTCGGACCATCAAAGTTGCTCGGTGCACACTTTTTATTGTACTTTTATGTCAAATTTTACGAGTTTAAGCTTCATAGATTATTTCGATGCCATAACACCAACTTTCTATGACAAATGGACAAAACCGTTAAAAGCTCCTCCATAGGGAGAGTTCAGCAACTTCGGACTATCAAAGTCGCTCGGGATAGACTTTTTATTGTTCTTATATATCAAATTTTATGAGTATAAGCTTCATAGATTATTTCGATGCCAAAACACCAACTTTCTATGACAAATGGACGAAACCGTTAAAAGCTTCTCCATAGAGAGAGTTGAGCAACTTCGGATCATCAAAGTTGCTCGGTGCACACTTTTTATTGTACTTTTATGGCAAATTTTACGAGTTTAAGCTTCATAGATTATTTTGATGCCAAAACACCAAATTTCTATGACAAATGGACAAAACCGTTAATAGCTTCTCCATAGAGAGAGTTGAGAACCTTTGTATCATCAAAGTTGCTCGGTGTACAATTATTATTGTTCTTATATGTCAACTTTTACGAGTTTAAGCTTCCTAGATTATTTCGATGCCAAAACACCGACTTTCTATGACAAATGGACAAAACCGTTAAAAGCTCCTCCATAGAGAGAGTTGAGCAACTTCGGACCATCAAAGTTGCTCGGTGCACACTTTTTATTGTACTTTTATGGCAAATTTTACGAGATTAAGCTTCATAGATTATTTCGATGCCAAAACACCAAATTTCTATGACAAATGGACGAAACCGTTAAAAGCTTCTCCATAGAGAGAGTTGAGCAACTTCGGATCATCAAAGTTGCTCGGTGTACAATTATTATTGTTCTTATATGTCAAATTTTATGAGTTTAAACTTCATAGATTATTTCGATGCTAAAACACCAACTTTCTATGACAAATAGAGAAAACCGTTAAAAGCTCCTCCATAGAGAGAGTTGAGCAACTTCGGATCATCAAAGTTGCTTGGTGTACAATTTTTATTGTTTTTATATGTCAAATTTTACGAGTTTAAACTTCATAGATTATTTCGATGCTAAAACAACAACTTTCTATGACAAATGGAGAAAACAGTTAAAAGCTCCTCCACAGAGAGAGTTGAGCAAATTCGGACCATCAAAGTTGCTCGGTGTACACTATTTATTGTACTTATATGTCAAATTTTACGAGTTTAAGGTTCATAGATTATTTTGATGCCAAAACACCAACTTTCTATGACAAATGGCGAAAACCGTTAAATGCTTCTCCATAGAGAGAGTTGAGCAACTTCGGACTATCAAAGTCGCTCGGGATACACTTTTAATTGTTTTTATATGTCAAATTTTATGAGTACAACCTTCCTAGATTATTTCGATGCCAAAACAGCAACTTTCTATGACTAATTGACAAAACCGCTAAAAGCACCTCCATAGAGAGAGTTGAGCAACTTCGGATCATCAAAGTTGCTCGGTGTACAATTTTTATTGTTCTTATATGTCAAATTTTACGAATATAAGCTTCGTAGATTATTTCGATGCAAAACACCAACCTTCTATGACTAATGGACGAAACCGTTAAAAGCACCTCCATAGAGAAAGTTGAGCAACTTCGGATCATCAAAGTTGCTCGGTGTACAATTTTTATTGTTCTTATATGTCAAATTTTACGAGTTTAAGCATCATAGATTATTTCGATGCCAAAACACCGACTTTCTATGACAAATGGACAAAACTGTTAAAAGCACCTACATAGAGAGAGTTGAGCAACTTCGGACCATCAAAGTTGCTCGGTGCACACATTTTATTGTACTTTTATGTCAAATTTTACGATTTTAAGCTTCATAGATTATTTGGATGCCAAAACACCAACTTTCTATGACAAATGGAGAAAACCCTTAAAAGCTCCTCCATAGAGAGAGTTGAGCAACTTCGGACCAGCAAAGTTGCTCGGTGTACAATTTTTATTGTTCTTATATGTCAAATTTTACGAGTTTATGCTTCCTAGATTATTTCGATGCCAAAACACCAACTTTCTATGACAAATGGAGAAAACCGTTAGAAGCTCCTCCATAGAGAGAGTTGAGCAACTTCAAACCATCAAAGTTGCTCGGTGTACACTTTTTATTGTTCTTATATGTCAAATTTTATGAGTATAAGCATCAAAGATTATTTCGATGCCAAAAGACCAAATTTCTATGACAAATGAACAAAACCATTAAAAGCACCTCCATAGAGAGAGTTGAGCAACTTCGGATCATCAAAGCTGCTCGGTGTACAATTATTATTGTTCTTATATGTCAAATTTTATAAGTATAAGCTTCAAAGATTATTTCGATGACAAAACACCAACTTTCTATGACAAATGGACAAAACCATTAAAAGCACCTCCATAGAGAGAGTTGAGCAACTTCGGATCATCAAAGTTGCTCGGTGTACAATTTTTATTGTTCTTATATGTCAAATTTTATGAGTTTATGCTTCCTAGATTATTTCGATGCCAAAACAACAACTTTCTATGACAAATGGACAAAACCGTTAAAAGCTCCTCAATAGAGAAAGTTAAGCAACTTCGGACTATCAAAGTCACTCGGGATAGACTTTTTATTGTTCTTATATGTCAAATTTTATGAATATAACCTTCCTAGATTATTTCGATGCCAAAACACCAACTTTCTATGAGAAATGGATAAAACCGTTAAAAGCACCTCCATTGAGAAAGTTGAGCAACTTCGGACTATCAAAGTCACTCGGGATAGACTTTTTATTGTTCTTATATGTCAAATTTTATGAATATAACCTTCCTAGATTATTTCGATGCCAAAACACCAACTTTCTATGACAAATAGAGAAAACCGTTAAAAGCTCCTCCGTAGAGAGAGTTGAGCAACTTCGGACATCAAAGTTGCTCGGTGTACACTTTTTATTGTTCTTATATGTCAAATTTTATGAGTATAACTTCATAGATTATTACGAGGCCAAAACACCAACCTTCTATGAGAAATGGACGAAACCGTTAAAAGCACCTCCATAGAGAGAGTTGAGCAACTTCGGATCATCAAAGTTGCTCGGTGTACAATTTTTATTGTTCTTATATGTCAAATTTTACCAATATAAGCTTCGTAGATTATTTCGATGCCAAAACACCAACCTTCTATGGCAAATGGACGAAACCGTTAAAAGCACCTCCATAGAGAAAGTTGAGCAACTTCGGATCATCAAAGTTGCTCGGTTTACAATTTTTATTGTTCTTATATGTCAAATTTTACGAGTTTAAGCTTCATAGATTATTTCGATGCCAAAACACCGACTTTCTATGACAAATGGACAAAACTGTTAAAAGCACCTACATAGAGAGAGTTGAACAACTTCGGACCATCAAAGTTGCTCGGTGCACACTTTTTATTGTACTTTTATGTCAAATTTTACGATTTTAAGCTTCATAGATTATTTCGATGCCAAAACACCAACTTTCTATGACAAATGGAGAAAACCCTTAAAAGCTCCTCCATAGAGAGAGTTGAGCAACTTCAGACCAGCAAAGTTGCTCGGTGTACAATTTTTATTGTTCTTATATGTCAAATTTTACGAGTTTATGCTTCCTAGATTATTTCGATGCCAAAACACCAACTTTCTATGACAAATGGAGAAAACCGTTAGAAGCTCCTCCATAGAGAGAGTTGAGCAACTTCAAACCATCAAAGTTGCTCGGTGTACACTTTTTATTGTACTTATATGTCAAATTTTATGAGTATAAGCATCAAAGATTATTTCGATGCCAAAAGACCAAATTTCTATGACAAATGGACAAAACCATTAAAAGCTCCTCCATAGAGAGAGTTGAGCAACTTCGGACTATCAAAGTCGCTCGGGATAGACTTTTTATTGTTCTTATACGTTTAATTTTATGAATATAACCTTCCTAGATTATTTCGATGCCAAAACACCAACTTTCTATGACAAATGGACAAAACCGTTAAAAGCTCCTCCATAGAGAGAGTTGAGCAACTTCGGACCAACAAAGTTGCTCGGTGTACAATTTTTATTCTTCTTATATGTCAAATTTTACGAGTTTAAGCTTCCTAGATTATTTTGATGCCAAAACACCAACTTTCTATGACAAATGGAAAAAAACCGTTAAAATCTCCTCCATAGAGAGAGTTGAGCATCTTCGGACTATCAAAGTCGTTCGGGATAGACTTTTTATTGTTCTTATATGTCAAATTTTATGAGTTTAAGCTTTCTAGATTATTTCGATGCCAAAAAACCAACTTTCTATGACAAATGGACAAAACCGTTAAATGCTCCTCCATAGAGAGAGTTGAGCAAATTCGGACCATCAAAGTTGCTCGGTGTACACTATTTATTGTACTTATATGTCAAATTTTACGAGTTTAAGGTTCATAGATTATTTTGATGCCAAAACACCAACTTTCTATGACAAATGGCGAAAACCGTTAAATGCTCCTCCACAGAGAGAGTTGAGCAAATTCGGACCATCAAAGTTGCTCGGTGTACACTATTTATTGTACTTATATGTCAAATTTTACGAGTTTAAGGTTCATAGATTATTTTGATGCCAAAACACCAACTTTCTATGACAAATGGCGAAAACCGTTAAATGCTTCTCCATAGAGAGAGTTGAGCAACTTCGGACTATCAAAGTCGCTCGGGATACACTTTTAATTGTTTTTATATGTCAAATTTTATGAGTACAACCTTCCTAGATTATTTCGATGCCAAAACAGCAACTTTCTATGACTAATTGACAAAACCGCTAAAAGCACCTCCATAGAGAGAGTTGAGCAACTTCGGATCATCAAAGTTGCTCGGTGTACAATTTTTATTGTTCTTATATGTCAAATTTTACGAATATAAGCTTCGTAGATTATTTCGATGCAAAACACCAACCTTCTATGACTAATGGACGAAACCGTTAAAAGCACCTCCATAGAGAAAGTTGAGCAACTTCGGATCATCAAAGTTGCTCGGTGTACAATTTTTATTGTTCTTATATGTCAAATTTTACGAGTTTAAGCATCATAGATTATTTCGATGCCAAAACACCGACTTTCTATGACAAATGGACAAAACTGTTAAAAGCACCTACATAGAGAGAGTTGAGCAACTTCGGACCATCAAAGTTGCTCGGTGCACACATTTTATTGTACTTTTATGTCAAATTTTACGATTTTAAGCTTCATAGATTATTTGGATGCCAAAACACCAACTTTCTATGACAAATGGAGAAAACCCTTAAAAGCTCCTCCATAGAGAGAGTTGAGCAACTTCGGACCAGCAAAGTTGCTCGGTGTACAATTTTTATTGTTCTTATATGTCAAATTTTACGAGTTTATGCTTCCTAGATTATTTCGATGCCAAAACACCAACTTTCTATGACAAATGGAGAAAACCGTTAGAAGCTCCTCCATAGAGAGAGTTGAGCAACTTCAAACCATCAAAGTTGCTCGGTGTACACTTTTTATTGTTCTTATATGTCAAATTTTATGAGTATAAGCATCAAAGATTATTTCGATGCCAAAAGACCAAATTTCTATGACAAATGAACAAAACCATTAAAAGCACCTCCATAGAGAGAGTTGAGCAACTTCGGATCATCAAAGCTGCTCGGTGTACAATTATTATTGTTCTTATATGTCAAATTTTATAAGTATAAGCTTCAAAGATTATTTCGATGACAAAACACCAACTTTCTATGACAAATGGACAAAACCATTAAAAGCACCTCCATAGAGAGAGTTGAGCAACTTCGGATCATCAAAGTTGCTCGGTGTACAATTTTTATTGTTCTTATATGTCAAATTTTATGAGTTTATGCTTCCTAGATTATTTCGATGCCAAAACAACAACTTTCTATGACAAATGGACAAAACCGTTAAAAGCTCCTCAATAGAGAAAGTTAAGCAACTTCGGACTATCAAAGTCACTCGGGATAGACTTTTTATTGTTCTTATATGTCAAATTTTATGAATATAACCTTCCTAGATTATTTCGATGCCAAAACACCAACTTTCTATGAGAAATGGATAAAACCGTTAAAAGCACCTCCATTGAGAAAGTTGAGCAACTTCGGACTATCAAAGTCACTCGGGATAGACTTTTTATTGTTCTTATATGTCAAATTTTATGAATATAACCTTCCTAGATTATTTCGATGCCAAAACACCAACTTTCTATGACAAATAGAGAAAACCGTTAAAAGCTCCTCCGTAGAGAGAGTTGAGCAACTTCGGACATCAAAGTTGCTCGGTGTACACTTTTTATTGTTCTTATATGTCAAATTTTATGAGTATAACTTCATAGATTATTACGAGGCCAAAACACCAACCTTCTATGAGAAATGGACGAAACCGTTAAAAGCACCTCCATAGAGAGAGTTGAGCAACTTCGGATCATCAAAGTTGCTCGGTGTACAATTTTTATTGTTCTTATATGTCAAATTTTACGAATATAAGCTTCGTAGATTATTTCGATGCCAAAACACCAACCTTCTATGGCAAATGGACGAAACCGTTAAAAGCACCTCCATAGAGAAAGTTGAGCAACTTCGGATCATCAAAGTTGCTCGGTTTACAATTTTTATTGTTCTTATATGTCAAATTTTACGAGTTTAAGCTTCATAGATTATTTCGATGCCAAAACACCGACTTTCTATGACAAATGGACAAAACTGTTAAAAGCACCTACATAGAGAGAGTTGAACAACTTCGGACCATCAAAGTTGCTCGGTGCACACTTTTTATTGTACTTTTATGTCAAATTTTACGATTTTAAGCTTCATAGATTATTTCGATGCCAAAACACCAACTTTCTATGACAAATGGAGAAAACCCTTAAAAGCTCCTCCATAGAGAGAGTTGAGCAACTTCAGACCAGCAAAGTTGCTCGGTGTACAATTTTTATTGTTCTTATATGTCAAATTTTACGAGTTTATGCTTCCTAGATTATTTCGATGCCAAAACACCAACTTTCTATGACAAATGGAGAAAACCGTTAGAAGCTCCTCCATAGAGAGAGTTGAGCAACTTCAAACCATCAAAGTTGCTCGGTGTACACTTTTTATTGTACTTATATGTCAAATTTTATGAGTATAAGCATCAAAGATTATTTCGATGCCAAAAGACCAAATTTCTATGACAAATGGACAAAACCATTAAAAGCTCCTCCATAGAGAGAGTTGAGCAACTTCGGACTATCAAAGTCGCTCGGGATAGACTTTTTATTGTTCTTATACGTTTAATTTTATGAATATAACCTTCCTAGATTATTTCGATTCCAAAACACCAACTTTCTATGACAAATGGACAAAACCGTTAAAAGCTCCTCCATAGAGAGAGTTGAGCAACTTCGGACCAACAAAGTTGCTCGGTGTACAATTTTTATTCTTCTTATATGTCAAATTTTACGAGTTTAAGCTTCCTAGATTATTTTGATGCCAAAACACCAACTTTCTATGACAAATGGAAAAAAACCGTTAAAAGCTCCTCCATAGAGAGAGTTGAGCATCTTCGGACTATCAAAGTCGTTCGGGATAGACTTTTTATTGTTCTTATATGTCAAATTTTATGAGTTTAAGCTTTCTAGATTATTTCGATGCCAAAAAACCAACTTTCTATGACAAATGGACAAAACCGTTAAATGCTCCTCCATAGAGAGAGTTGAGCAACTTCGGACCATCAAAGCTGCTCGGTGCACACTTTTTATTGTACTTTTATGTCAAATTTTACGAGTTTAAGCTTCGTAGATTATTTTGATGCCAAAACACCAACTTTCTATGACAAATGGACAAAACCGTTAAAAGCTCCTCCATAGAGAGAGTTGAGCAACTTCGGACTATCAAAGTCGCTCGGGATAGACATTTTATTGTTCTTATATGTCAAATTTTATGTGTATAAGCTTCATAGATTATTTCGATGCCAAAACACCAACATTCTATGACAAATGGACGAAACCGTTAAAAGCTTCTCCATAGAGAGAGTTGAGCAACTTCGGATCATCAAAGTTGCTCGGTGTACAATTATTATTGTTCTTATATGTCAAATTTTACGAGTTTAAGCTTCCTAGATTATTTCGATGCCAAAACACCGACTTTCTATGACAAATGGACAAAACCGTTAAAAGCACTTACATAGAGAGAGTTGAGCAACTTCGGAGCATCAAAGTTGCTCGGTACACACTTTTTATTGTACTTTTATGTCAAATTTTACGAGTTTAAGCTTCATAGATTATTTCGATGCCAAAACACCAACTTTTTATGACAAATGGAGAAAACCCTTAAAAGCTCCTCCATAGAGAGAGTTGAGCAACTTCGGACCACCAAAGTTGCTCTCTAGGAACACTCGGCTCTTTTTTTTTGGAAAAATAACTTGGTTGTTTTCTCATGAATGAATCACACGGCCAGCCCTTTTTATTTTATAAAACAAAACCTTTTCATTGTGTTAAAAAAGTCTCCTTTTAGGTTTTGTTTTCCTAATCCAAATGGAACTAGGAAAAAACAAAACGGTGGCCATCCTTATCCATTCATAGAAAAATTGTTGTGTTTATATATATATAACAAATCATTATTTGAGTTGACTTCTAATCCCAATTGGATTCAAAGCCAAAACAAATATGGAATACTTTTAACAAGCATAATCGGAGCCCAAATTATCCACAATGGGCCGACCATATATTGCTATGCAATAACATGGTTTAAGCCTAGCTTGGCCCAATATTTCAAGAATTCAAGGCTCAAATTTGTTTTGTTCCTTGGTCCATTCTTGACTTTAATTTGTTTTTGATTATGTAAAATATTTATTTTACAATCTAAATCAAAACTCCGAGATTTGTTATTTTTACATAAATACACTTACAAGAATTTTGTATATCTTAACAAAAACAATTTTATCTTAGGGTTATCTTTGGAAAAACAAAACCCAATAAAATTGTATCTATTTGTTATACAAATTCCATTCTTGTAACTTTTCCAACAACCGTTGTGATATGGTAAATTTTGCCGATCTTCCTTAAATAGGACAAGAGAATATATAGAGCTACCGAGGGGACTCCGCAGGACATACATATTGTGGCTCCCGAAATATTATTCTTTACCGTCAAACTCTATGACTAGGAATAATATAACAATCCAATGTTCGTCTGACACTACCTGAACTTTGGATGCACTCCCCAATATGTACGATTCTTACATCGAGGCTTTTCCATAATTAGAAACCTATCCCTGACCTATGGGAAGTGTACATGCATATCCTCCATGCAACACCCGGTAAGATGGAGTGAATTTATTCGTACTATCGAACACTCCAAAATCCATATTTTCTCTGAGCTCTAGATTCCTTTATATCTATCCTCTAAGCGTATTAAATTGACCCGTCGATCAATTTAACTCACAACGCTTGATTTGTTAGAATCACTATGCATAGTTTCTAGATAGATTAATTTGAACCTCTCAGATGGGTTCTTACACTTTCATAACTGAAAGTACATGAATGACTATTTTGTAGGTATGCGCTTATACCCTAGTGGCATACATCCAAATCATCAAGATTTTGACAATAGTGCGTGTCTCACTTATTGATGAATCAAAATGCACACGCTATAAGTATAAACGTATTGACCTACTCAAGCTTGAGATATACCGTACTCCCATAGCTATAGGATGAACAACTCTTTGATAGCACGTTTCTAGTTGTTCATTCCTATGTAAGTCCGTCAATGTATATGTCCACATACACACTAGTGCACCAATCCGAGAATCCTCTCAAACGGTCAAGACAAACCATTCCCCTAATTGGAGATGTCCATGCACTACAACCTATATCAACAAAGTGCCTAACTTTGTTAATCTGGTTGTGACTAATGATTTAGAATGTAATAATGAATCTTGTGTCAATCTATACTCACACTATAAGTGTATCTGAGTATCCAAGATTCACATATCTAACATCCTTAGACCTTGTTAGAACATTCACATATAAATGAAATATTTAAAATAAAACATTTAAAACACAAATGCAATCATAAAATGTTTATTCTTGAATTTCAGAATTGTCTTTACATGGTATGTTTTTAGGACATCATCCCAACAAGTTGAGCAACTTCGGATCATCAAAACTGCTCGGTGTACAATTATTATTGTTCTTATATGTCAAATTTTATGAGTATAAGCTTCAAAGATTATTTCGATGACAAAACACCAACTTTCTATGACAAATGGACAAAACCATTAAAAGCACCTCCATAGAGAGAGTTGAGCAACTTCGGATCATCAAAGTTGCTCGGTGTACAATTTTTATTGTTCTTATATGTCAAATTTTATGAGTTTATGCTTCCTAGATTATTTCGATGCCAAAACAACAACTTTCTATGACAAATGGACAAAACCGTTAAAAGCTCCTCCATAGAGAAAGTTAAGCAACTTCGGACTATCAAAGTCACTCGGGATAGACTTTTTATTGTTCTTATATGTCAAATTTTATGAATATAACCTTCCTAGATTATTTCGATGCCAAAACACCAACTTTCTATGAGAAATGGATAAAACCGTTAAAAGCACCTCCATAGAGAAAGTTGAGCAACTTCGGACTATCAAAGACACTCGGGATAGACTTTTTATTGTTCTTATATGTCAAATTTTATGAATATAACCTTCCTAGATTATTTCGATGCCAAAACACGAACTTTCTATGACAAATGGAGAAAACCGTTAAAAGCTCCTCCATAGAGAGAGTTGAGCAACTTCGGACATCAAAGTTGCTCGGTGTACACTTTTTATTGTTCTTATATGTCAAATTTTATGAGTATAACTTCATAGATTATTACGATGCCAAAACACCAACCTTCTATGACAAATGGACGAAACCGTTAAAAGCACCTCCATAGAGAGAGTTGAGCAACTTCGGATCATCAAAGTTGCTCGGTGTACAATTTTTATTGTTCTTATATGTCAAATTTTACGAATATAAGCTTCGTAGATTATTTCGATGCCAAAACACCAACCTTCTATGACAAATGGACGAAACCGTTAAAAGCACCTCCATAGAGAAAGTTGAGCAACTTCGGATCATCAAAGTTGCTCGGTGTACAATTTTTATTGTTCTTATATGTCAAATTTTACGAGTTTAAGCTTCATAGATTATTTCGATGCCAAAACACCGACTTTCTATGACAAATGGACAAAACTGTTAAAAGCACCTACATAGAGAGAGTTGAGCAACTTCGGACCATCAAAGTTGCTCGGTGCACACTTTTTATTGTACTTTTATGTCAAATTTTACGATTTTAAGCTTCATAGATTATTTCGATGCCAAAACACCAACTTTCTAAGACAAATGGAGAAAACCCTTAAAAGCTCCTCCATAGAGAGAGTTGAGCAACTTCGGACCAGCAAAGTTGCTCGGTTTACAATTTTTATTGTTCTTATATGTCAAATTTTACGAGTTTATGCTTCCTAGATTATTTCGATGCCAAAACACCAACTTTCTATGACAAATGGAGAAAACCGTTAGAAGCTCCTCCATAGAGAGAGTTGAGCAACTTCAAACCATCAAAGTTGCTCGGTGTACACTTTTTATTGTTCTTATATGTCAAATTTTATGAGTATAAGCATCAAAGATTATTTCGATGCCAAAAGACCAAATTTCTATGACAAATGGACAAAACCATTAAAAGCTCCTCCATAGAGAGAGTTGAGCAATTTCGGACTATCAAAGTCGCTCGGGATAGACTTTTTATTGTTCTTATACGTTTAATTTTATGAATATAACCTTCCTAGATTATTTCGATGCCAAAACACCAACTTTCTATGACAAATGGACAAAACCGTTAAAAGCTCCTCCATAGAGAGAGTTGAGCAACTTCGGACCAACAAAGTTGCTCGGTGTACAATTTTTATTCTTCTTATATGTCAAATTTTACGAGTTTAAGCTTCCTAGATTATTTTGATGCCAAAACACCAACTTTCTATGACAAATGGAAAAAAACCGTTAAAAGCTCCTCCATAGAGAGAGTTGAGCAACTTCGGACTATCAAAGTCGCTCGGGATAGACTTTTTATTGTTCTTATATGTCAAATTTTATGAGTTTAAGCTTTCTAGATTATTTCGATGCCAAAAAACCAACTTTCTATGACAAATGGACAAAACCGTTAAATGCTCCTCCATAGAGAGAGTTGAGCAACTTCGGACCATCAAAGTTGCTCGGTGCACACTTTTTATTTTACTTTTATGTCAAATTTTACGAGTTTAAGCTTCGTAGATTATTTCGATGCCAAAACACCAACTTTCTATGACAAATGGACAAAACCGTTAAAAGCTCCTCCATAGAGAGAGTTGAGCAACTTCGGACTATCAAAGTCGCTCGGGATAGACTTTTTATTGTTCTTATATGTCAAATTTTATGTGTATAAGCTTCATAGATTATTTCGATGCCAAAACACCAACTTTCTATGACAAATGGACGAAACCGTTAAAAGCTTCTCCATAGAGAGAGTTGAGCAACTTCGGATCATCAAAGTTGCTCGGTGTACAATTATTATTGTTCTTATATGTAAAATTTTACGAGTTTAAGCTTCCTAGATTATTTCGATGCCAAAACACCGACTTTCTATGACAAATGGACAAAACCGTTAAAAGCACTTACATAGAGAGCGTTGAGCAACTTCGGAGCATCAAAGTTGCTCGGTACACACTTTTTATTGTACTTTTATGTCAAATTTTACGAGTTTAAGCTTCATAGATTATTTCGATGCCAAAACACCAACTTTCTATGACAAATGGAGAAAACCCTTAAAAACTCCTCCATAGAGAGAGTTGAGCAACTTCGGACCACCAAAGTTGCTCGGTGTACACTATTTATTGTACTTATATGTCAAATTTTACGAGTTTAAGCTTCATAGATTATTTTGATGCCAAAACACCAACTTTCTATGACAAATGGACAAAACCGTTAAATGCTCCTCCATAGAGAGAGTTGAGCAACTTCGGACCATCAAAGTTGCTCGGTGCACACTTTTTATTGTACTTTTATGTCAAATTTTACGAGTTTAAGCTTCGTAGATTATTTCGAAGCCAAAACACCAACTTTCTATGACAAATGGACAAAACCGTTAAAAGCTCCTCCATAGAGAGAGTTGAGCAACTTCGGACTATCAAAGTCGCTCGGGATAGACTTTTATTGTTCTTATATGTCAAATTTTATGACTATAACCTTCCTAGATTATTTCGATGCCAAAACACCAACTTTCTATGACAAATGGACGAAACCGTTAAAAGCTTCCCCATAGAGAGAGTTGACCAACTTCGGATCATCAAAGTTGCTCGGTGTACAATTATTATTGTTCTTATATGTCAAATTTTACGAGTTTAAACTTCCTAGATTATTTCGATGCCAAAACACTGACTTTCTATGACAAATGGACAAAACCGTTAAAAGCACCTACATAGAGAGAGTTGAGCAACTTCGGACCATCAAAGTTGCTCGGTGCACACTTTTTATTGTACTTTTATGTCAAATTTTACGAGTTTAAGATTCGTAGATTATTTCGATGCCAAAACACCAACTTTCTATGACAAATGGACAAAACCGTTAAAAGCTCCTCCATAGAGAGAGTTGAGCAACTTCGGACCAACAAAGTTGCTCGGTGTACAATTTTTATTGTTCTTATATGTCAAATTTTACGAGTTTAAGCTTCCTAGATTATTTCGACGCCAAAACACCAACTTTCTATGACAAATGGAGAAAACCCTTAAAAGCTCCTCCATAGAGAGAGTTGAGCAACTTCGGACCATCAAAGTTGCTCGGTGTACACTATTTATTGTACTTATATGTCAAATTTTACGAGTTTAAGCTTCATAGATTATTTTGATGCCAAAACACCAACTTTCTATGACAAATGGCGAAAACCGTTAAATGCTTCTCCATAGAGAGAGTTGAGCAACTTCGGACTATCAAAGTCGCTCGGGATACACTTTTAATTGTTTTTATATGTCAAATTTTATGAGTATAACCTTCCTAGATTATTTCGATGCCATAACACCAACTTTCTATGACTAATTGACAAAACCGTTAAAAGCACCTCCATAGAGAGAGTTGAGCAACTTCGGATCATCAAAGCTGCTCGGTGTACAATTATTATTGTTCTTATATGTCAAATTTTATGAGTATAAGCTTCAAAGATTATTTCGATGCCAAAACACCAACTTTCTATGACAAATGGACAAAACCATTAAAAGCTCATCCATAGAGAGAGTTGAGCAACTTCGGACTATCAAAGTCACTCGGGATAGACTTTTTATTATTCTTATATGTCAAATTTTATGAGTATGTCCTTCCTAGATTATTTCGAAGGCAAAACACCAACTTTCTATGACAAATGGACAAAACCGTTAAAAGCTCCTCCATAGAGAGAGTTGAGCAACTTCGGACTATCAAAGTCGCTCGGGATAGACTTTTTATTGTTCTTATATGTCAAATTTTATGTGTATAAGCTTCATAGATTATTTTGATGCCAAAACACCAACTTTCTATGACAAATGGACAAAACCGTTAAAAGCTCCTCCATAGAGAGAGTTGAGCAACTTCGGACTATCAAAGTCGCTCGGGATAGACTTTTTATTGTTCTTATATGTCAAATTTTATGTGTATAAGCTTCATAGATTATTTCGATGCCAAAACACCAACTTTCTATGGCAAATGGACGAAACCGTTAAAAGCTTCTCCATAGAGAGAGTTGAGCAACTTCGGATCATCAAAGTTGCTCGGTGTACAATTATTATTGTTCTTATATGTCAAATTTTACGAGTTTAAGCTTCCTAGATTATTTCGATGCCAAAACACCGACTTTCTATGACAAATGGACAAAACCGTTAAAAGCACCTACATAGAGAGAGTTGAGCAACTTCGGACCATCAAAGTTGCTCGGTCCACACTTTTTATTGTACTTTTATGTCAAATTTTACGAGTTTAAGCTTCATAGATTATTTCAATGCCAAAACACCAACTTTCTATGACAAATGGAGAAAACCTTTAAAAGCTCCTCCATAGAGAGAGTTGAGCAACTTCGGACCATCAAAGTTGCTCGGTGTACACTATCTATTGTACTCATATGTCAAATTTTACGAGTTTAAGCTTCATAGATTATTTTGATGCCAAAACACCAACTTTCTATGACAAATGGCGAAAACCGTTAAATGCTTCTCCATAGAGAGAGTTGAGCAACTTCGGACTATCAAAGTCGCTCGGGATACACTTTTAATTGTTTTTATATGTCAAATTTTATGAGTATAACCTTCCTAGATTATTTCGATGCCATAACACCAACTTTCTATGACTAATTGACAAAACCGTTAAAAGCACCTACATAGAGAGAGTTGAGCAACTTCGGACCATCAAAGTTGCTCGGTCCACACTTTTTATTGTACTTTTATGTCAAATTTTACGAGTTTAAGCTTCATAGATTATTTCGATGACAAAACACCAACTTTCTATGACAAATAGAAAAAAACCATTGAAAGCACCTCCATAGAGAGAGTTGAGCAACTTCGGATCATCAAAGTTGCTCGGTGTACAATTTTTATTGTTCTTATATGTCAAATTTTATGAGTTTATGCTTCCTAGATTATTTCGATGCCAAAACAACAACTTTCTATGACAAATGGACAAAACCGTTAAAAGCTCCTGCATAGAGAAAGTTGAGCAACTTCGGACTATCAAAGTCACTCGGGATAGACTTTTTATTGTTCTTATATGTCAAATTTTATGAATATACCCTTCCTAGATTATTTCGATGCCAAAACACCAACTTTCTATGAGAAATGGATAAAACTGTTAAAAGCACCTCCATAGAGAAAGTTGAGCAACTTCGGACTATCAAAGTCACTCGGGATAGACTTTTTATTGTTCTTATATGTCAAATTTTATGAATATAACCTTCCTAGATTATTTCGATGCCAAAACACCAACTTTCTATGACAAATGGAGAAAACCGTTAAAAGCTCCTCCATAGAGAGAGTTGAGCAACTTCGGACATCAAAGTTGCTCGTTGTACACTTTTTATTGTTCTTATATGTCAAATTTTATGAGTATAACTTCATAGATTATTACGATGCCAAAACACCAACCTTCTATGACAAACGGACGAAACCGTTAAAAGCACCTCCATAGAGAAAGTTGAGCAACTTCGGATCATCAAAGTTGCTCGGCGTACAATTTTTATTGTTCTTATATGTCAAATTTTATGTGTATAAGCTTCATAGATTATTTCGATGCCAAAACACCAACCTTCTATGACAAATGGACGAAACCGTTAAAAGCATCTCCATAGAGAGAGTTGAGCAACTTCGGATCATCAAAGTTGCTCGGTGTACAATTTTTATTGTTCTTATATGTCAAATTTTACGAGTTTAAGCTTCCTAGATTATTTCGATGCCAAAACACCGACTTTCTATGACAAATGGACAAAACCGTTAAAAGCACCTACATAGAGAGAGTTGAGCAACTTCGGACTATCAAAGTTGCTCGGTGCACACTTTTTATTGTACTTTTATGTCAAATTTTACGAGTTTAAGCTTCATAGATTATTTCGATGCCAAAACACCAACTTTCTATGACAAATGGAGAAAACCCTTAAAAGCTCCTCCATAGAGAGAGTTGAGGAACTTCGGACCACCAAAGTTGCTCGGTGTACAATTTTTATTGTTGTTATATGTCAAATTTTACGAGTTTATGCTTCCTAGATTATTTCGATGCCAAAACACCAACTTTCTATGAGAAATGGATAAAACTGTTAAAAGCACCTCCATAGAGAAAGTTGAGCAACTTCGGACTATCAAAGTCACTCAGGATAGACTTTTTATTGTTCTTATATGTCAAATTTTATGAATATAACCTTCCTAGATTATTTCGATGCCAAAACACCAACTTTCTATGACATTTGGAGAAAACCGTTAACAGCTCCTCCATAGAGAGAGTTGAGCAACTTCGGACATCAAAGTTGCTCGGTGTACACTTTTTATTGTTCTTATATGTCAAATTTTATGAGTATAACTTCATAGATTATTACGATGCCAAAACACCAACCTTCTATGACAAACGGACGAAACCGTTAAAAGCACCTCCATAGAGAGAGTTGAGCAACTTCGGATCATCAAAGTTGCTCGGTGTACAATTTTTATTGTTCTTATATGTCAAATTTTATGTGTATAAGCTTCATAGATTATTTCGATGCCAAAACACTAACCTTCTATGACAAATGGACGAAACCGTTAAAAGCACCTCCATTGAGAGAGTTGAGCAACTTCGGATCATCAAAGTTGCTCGGTGTACAATTTTTATTGTTCTTATATGTCAAATTTTATGAGTTTAAGCTTCCTAGATTATTTCGATGCCAAAACACCGACTTTCTATGACAAATGGACAAAACCGTTAAAAGCACCTACATAGAGAGAGTTGAGCAACTTCGGACCATCAAAGTTGCTCGGTGCACACTTTTTATTGTACTTTTATGTCAAATTTTACGAGTTTAAGCTTTATAGATTATTTCGATGCCAAAACAATAACTTTCTATGACAAATGGAGAAAACCCTTAAAAGCTCATCCATAGAGAGAGTTGAGCAACTTCGGACTATCAAAGTCACTCGGGATAGACTTTTTATTATTCTTATATGTCAAATTTTATGAGTATGTCCTTCCTAGATTATTTCGAAGGCAAAACAACAACTTTCTATGACAAATGGACAAAACCGTTAAAAGCTCCTCCATAGAGAGAGTTGAGCAACTTCGGACTATCAAAGTCGCTCGGGATAGACTTTTTATTGTTCTTATATGTCAAATTTTATGTGTATAAGCTTCATAGATTATTTTGATGCCAAAACACCAACTTTCTATGACAAATGGACAAAACCGTTAAAAGCTCCTCCATTGAGAGAGTTGAGCAACTTCGGACTATCAAAGTCGCTCGGGATAGACTTTTTATTGTTCTTATATGTCAAATTTTATGTGTATAAGCTTCATAGATTATTTCGATGCCAAAACACCAACTTTCTATGACAAATGGACGAAACCGTTAAAAGCTTCTCCATAGAGAGAGTTGAGCAACTTCGGATCATCAAAGTTGCTCGGTGTACAATTATTATTGTTCTTATATGTCAAATTTTACGAGTTTAAGCTTCCTAGATTATTTCGATGCCAAAACACCGACTTTCTATGACAAATGGACAAAACCGTTAAAAGCACCTACATAGAGAGAGTTAAGCAACTTCGGACCATCAAAGTTGCTCGGTCCACACTTTTTATTGTACTTTTATGTCAAATTTTACGAGTTTAAGCTTCATAGATTATTTCGATGCCAAAACACCAACTTTCTATGACAAATGGAGAAAACCTTTAAAAGCTCCTCCATAGAGAGAGTTGAGCAACTTCGGACCATCAAAGTTGCTCGGTGTACACTATTTATTGTACTTATATGTCAAATTTTACGAGTTTAAGCTTCATAGATTATTTTGATGCCAAAACACCAACTTTCTATGACAAATGGCGAAAACCGTTAAATGCTTCTCCATAGAGAGAGTTGAGCAACTTCGGACTATCAAAGTCGCTCGGGATACACTTTTAATTGTTTTTATATGTCAAATTTTATGAGTATAACCTTCCTAGATTATTTCGATGCCATAACACCAACTTTCTATGACTAATTGACAAAACCGTTAAAAGCACCTCCATAGAGAGAGTTGAGCAACTTCGGATCATCAAAGCTGCTCGGTATACAATTATTATTGTTCTTATATGTCAAATTTTATGAGTATAAGCTTCAAAGATTATTTCGATGCCAAAACACCAACTTTCTATGACAAATGGACAAAACCATTAAAAGCTCCTCCATAGAGAGAGTTGAGCAACTTCGGACTATCAAAGTCACTCGGGATAGACTTTTTATTATTCTTATATGTCAAATTTTATGAATATAACCTTCCTAGATTATTTTGATGCCAAAACACTAACTTTCAATGAGAAATGGATAAAACCGTTAAAAGCACCTCCATAGAGAGAGTTGAGCAACTTCGGACTATCAAAGTCGCTCGAGATACACTTTTAATTGTTTTTATATGTCAAATTTTATGAGTATAACCTTCCTAGATTATTTCGATGCCAAAACACCAACTTTCTATGACTAATTGACAAAACCGTTAAAAGTACCTCCATAGAGAGAGTTGAGCAACTTCGGATCATCAAAGCTGCTCGGTGTACAATTATTATTGTTCTTATATGTCAAATTTTATGAGTATAAGCTTCAAAGATTATTTCGATGACAAAACACCAACTTTCTATGACAAATGGAAAAAACCATTGAAAGCACCTCCATAGAGAGAGTTGAGCAACTTCGGATCATCAAAGTTGCTCGGTGTACAATTTTTATTGTTCTTATATGTCAAATTTTATGAGTTTATGCTTCCTAGATTATTTCGATGCTGAAACAACAACTTTCTATGACAAATGGACAAAACCGTTAAAAGCTCCTGCATAGAGAAAGTTGAGCAACTTCGGACTATCAAAGTCACTCGGGATAGACTTTTTATTGTTCTTATATGTCAAATTTTATGAATATACCCTTCCTAGATTATTTCGATGCCAAAAAACCAACTTTCTATGAGAAATGGATAAAACTGTTAAAAGCACCTCCATAGAGAAAGTTGAGCAACTTCGGACTATCAAAGTCACTCGGGATAGACTTTTTATTGTTCTTATATGTCAAATTTTATGAATATAACCTTCCTAGATTATTTCGATGCCAAAACACCAACTTTCTATGACAAATGGAGAAAACCGTTAAAAGCTCCTCCATAGAGAGAGTTGAGCAACTTCGGACATCAAAGTTGCTCGTTGTACACTTTTTATTGTTCTTATATGTCAAATTTTATGAGTATAACTTCATAGATTATTACGATGCCAAAACACCAACCTTCTATGACAAACGGACGAAACCGTTAAAAGCAACTCCATAGAGAAAGTTGAGCAACTTCGGATCATCAAAGTTGCTCGGCGTACAATTTTTATTGTTCTTATATGTCAAATTTTATGTGTATAAGCTTCATAGATTATTTCGATGCCAAAACACCAACCTTCTATGACAAATGGACGAAACCGTTAAAAGCATCTCCATAGAGAGAGTTGAGCAACTTCGGATCATCAAAGTTGCTCGGTGTACAATTTTTATTGTTCTTATATGTCAAATTTTACGAGTTTAAGCTTCCTAGATTATTTCGATGCCAAAACACCGACTTTCTATGACAAATGGACAAAACCGTTAAAAGCACCTACATAGAGAGAGTTGAGCAACTTCGGACTATCAAAGTTGCTCGGTGCACACTTTTTATTGTACTTTTATGTCAAATTTAACGAGTTTAAGCTTCATAGATTATTTCGATGCCAAAACACCAACTTTCTATGACAAATGGAGAAAACCCTTAAAAGCTCCTCCATAGAGAGAGTTGAGGAACTTCGGACCACCAAAGTTGCTCGGTGTACAATTTTTATTGTTGTTATATGTCAAATTTTACGAGTTTATGCTTCCTAGATTATTTCGATGCCAAAACACCAACTTTCTATGAGAAATGGATAAAACTGTTAAAAGCACCTCCATAGAGAAAGTTGAGCAACTTCGGACTATCAAAGTCACTCGGGATAGACTTTTTATTGTTCTTATATGTCAAATTTTATGAATATAACCTTCCTAGATTATTTCGATGCCAAAACACCAACTTTCTATGACATTTGGAGAAAACCGTTAAAAGCTCCTCCATAGAGAGAGTTGAGCAACTTCGGACATCAAAGTTGCTCGGTGTACACTTTTTATTGTTCTTATATGTCAAATTTTATGAGTATAACTTCATAGATTATTACGATGCCAAAACCCCAACCTTCTATGACAAACGGACGAAACCGTTAAAAGCACCTCCATAGAGAGAGTTGAGCAACTTCGGATCATCAAAGTTGCTCGGTGTACAATTTTTATTGTTCTTATATGTCAAATTTTATGTGTATAAGCTTCATAGATTATTTCGATGCCAAAACACTAACCTTCTATGACAAATGGACGAAACCGTTAAAAGCACCTCCATTGAGAGAGTTGAGCAACTTCGGATCATCAAAGTTGCTCGGTGTACAATTTTTATTGTTCTTATATGTCAAATTTTACGAGTTTAAGCTTCCTAGATTATTTCGATGCCAAAACACCGACTTTCTATGACAAATGGATAAAACCGTTAAAAGCTCCTCCATAGAGAGAGTTGAGCAACTTCGGACCACCAAAGTTGCTCGGTGTACAATTTTTATTGTTGTTATATGTCAAATTTTACGAGTTTATGATTCCTAGATTATTTCGATGCCAAAACACCAACTTTCTATGACAAATGGAGAAAACCGTTAGAAGCTCCTCCATAGAGAGAGTTGAGCAACTGCAAACCATCAAAGTTGCTCGGTGTACACTTTTTATTGTTCTTATATGTCAAATTTTATGAGTATAAGCATCAAAGATTATTTCGATGCCAAAAAACCAACTTTCTATGAGAAATGGATAAAACCGTTAAAAGCACCTCCATAGAGAAAGTTGAGCAACTTCGGACTATCAAAGTCACTCGGGATAGACTTTTTATTGTTCTTATATGTCAAATTTTATGAATATAACCTTCCTAGATTATTTCGATGCCAAAACACCAAATTTCTATGACAAATGGAGAAAACCGTTAAAAGCTCCTCCATAGAGAGAGTTGAGCAACTTCGGACATCAAAGTTGCTCGGTGTACACTTTTTATTGTTCTTATATGTCAAATTTTATGAGTATAACATCATAGATTATTACGATGCCAAAACACCAACTTCTATGACAAATGGACAAAACCGTTAAAAGCACCTCCATAGAGAGAGTTGAGCAACTTCGGACCAACAAAGTTGATCGGTGTACAATTTTTATTGTTCTTATATGTCAAATTTTACGAGTTTAAGCTTTCTAGATTATTTCGATGCCAAAACACCAACTTTCTATGACAAATGGACGAAACCGTTAAAATCTTCTCCATAGAGAGAGTTGAGCAACTTCGGATCATCATAGTTGCTCGGTGTACAATTATTATTGTTCTTATATGTCAAATTTTATGAGTATAAGCTTCCTAGATTATTTCGATGCCAAAACACCAACTTTCTATGACTAATGGACAAAACCATTAAAAGCTCCTCCATAGAGAGAGTTGAGCAACTTCGGACTATCAAAGTCACTCGGGATAGACTTTTTATTGTTCTTATATGTCAAATTTTATGAATATAACCTTCCTAGATTATTTCGATGCCAAAACACCAACTTTCTATGACAAATGGACAAAACCGTTAAAAGCTCCTCCATAGAGAGAGTTGAGCAACTTCGGACCAACAAAGTTGCTCGGTGTACAATTTTTATTGTTCTTATATGTCAAATTTTACGAGTTTAAACTTCATAGATTATTTCGATGCTAAAACACCAACTTTCTATGAAAAAATGGAGAAAACCGTTTAAAGCGCCTCCATAGAGAGAGTTGAGCAACTTCGGATCATCAAAGTTGCTCGGTGTACAATTATTATTGTTTTTATATGTCAAATTTTACGAGTTTAAACTTCATAGATTATTTCGATGCTAAAACAACAACTTTCTATGACAAATGGAGAAAACCGTTAAAAGCTCCTCCATATAGAGAGTTGAGCAGCTTCGGACCATCAAAGTTGCTTGGTGTACACTATTTATTGTACTTATATGTCAAATTTTACGAGTTTAAGCTTCATAGATTATTTTGATGCCAAAACACCAACTTTCTATGACAAATGGCGAAAACCGTTAAAAGCATCTCCATAGAGGGAGTTGAGCAACTTCGGACTGTCAAAGTCGCTCGGGATACACTTTTAATTGTTTTTATATGTCAAATTTTATGAGTATAACCTTCCGAGATTATTTCGATGCCAAAACACAAGCTTTCTATGACTAATTGACAAAACCGTTAAAAGCACCTCTATAGAGAGAGTTGAGCAACTTCGGATCATCATAGTTGCTCGGTGTACAATTATTATTGTTCTTATATGTCAAATTTTATGAGTATAAGCTTCAAAGATTAGTTCGACGCCAAAACACCAACTTTCTATGACAAATGGACAAAACCATTAAAAGCTCCTCCATAGAGAGAGTTGAGCAACTTCGGACTATCAAAGTCACTCGGGATAGACTTTTTATTGTTCTTATATGTCAAATTTTATGAATATAACCTTCCTAGATTATTTCGATGCCAAAACACCAACTTTCTATGACAAATGGACAAAACCGTTAAAAGCTCCTCCATAGAGAGAGTTGAGCAACTTCGGACCAACAAAGTTGCTCGGTGTACAATTTTTATTGTTCTTATATGTCAAATTTTACGAGTTTAAGCTTCCTAGATTATTTCGATGCCAAAACACCAACTTTCTATGACAAATGGACAAAACCGTTAAAAGCTCCTCCATAGAGAGAGTTGAGCAACTTCGGACTATCAAAGTCGCTCGGGATAGACTTTTTATTGTTCTTATACGTTTAATTTTATGAATATAACATTCCTAGATTATTTCGATGCCAAAACACCAACTTTCTATCACAAATGGACAAAACCGTTAAAAGCTCCTCCAAAGAGAGAGTTGAGCAACTTCGGACCATCAAAGTTGCTCGGTGCACACTTTTTATTGTACTTTTATGTCAAATTTTACGAGTTTAAGCTTCATAGATTATTTCGATGCCAAAACACCAACTTTCTATGACAAATGGAGAAAACCGTTAAAAGCTCCTGCATAGAGAGAGTTGAGCAACTTCGGATCATCAAACTTGCTCGGTGTACAATTATTATTGTTTTTATATGTCAAATTTTACGAGTTTAAACTTCATAGATTATTTCGATGCTAAAACACCAACTTTCTATGACAAATGGAGAAAACCGTTAAAAGCTCCTCCATATAGAGAGTTGAGCAACTTCGGACCATCAAAGTTGCTTGATGTACACTATTTATTGTACTTATATGTCAAATTTTACGAGTTTAAGCTTCATAGATTATTTTGATGCCAAAACACCAACTTCCTATGACAAATGGCGAAAACCGTTAAAAACATCTCCATAGAGAGAGTTGAGCAACTTCGGACTGTCAAAGTCGCTCGGGATACACTTTTAATTGTTTTTATATGTCAAATTTTATGAGTATAACCTTCCTAGATTATTTCGATGCCAAAACACCAAATTTCTATGACAAATGGAGAAAACCGTTAAAAGCTCCTCCATAGAGAGAGTTGAGCAACTTCGGACATCAAAGTTGCTCGGTGTACACTTTTTATTGTTCTTATATGTCAAATTTTATGAGTATAACATCATAGATTATTACGATGCCAAAACACCAACCTTCTATGACAAATGGACAAAACCGTTAAAAGCACCTCCATAGAGAGAGTTGAGCAACTTCGGACCAACAAAGTTGATCGGTGTACAATTTTTATTGTTCTTATATGTCAAATTTTACGAGTTTAAGCTTTCTAGATTATTTCGATGCCAAAACACCAACTTTCTATGACAAATGGACGAAACCGTTAAAATCTTCTCCATAGAGAGAGTTGAGCAACTTCGGATCATCATAGTTGCTCGGTGTACAATTATTATTGTTCTTATATGTCAAATTTTATGAGTATAAGCTTCCTAGATTATTTCGATGCCAAAACACCAACTTTCTATGACTAATGGACAAAACCATTAAAAGCTCCTCCATAGAGAGAGTTGAGCAACTTCGGACTATCAAAGTCACTCGGGATAGACTTTTTATTGTTCTTATATGTCAAATTTTATGAATATAACCTTCCTAGATTATTTCGATGCCAAAACACCAACTTTCTATGACAAATGGACAAAACCGTTAAAAGCTCCTCCATAGAGAGAGTTGAGCAACTTCGGACCAACAAAGTTGCTCGGTGTACAATTTTTATTGTTCTTATATGTCAAATTTTACGAGTTTAAGCTTCCTAGATTATTTCGATGCCAAAACACCAACTTTCTATGACAAATGGACAAAACCGTTAAAAGCTCCTCCATAGAGAGAGTTGAGCAACTTCGGACTGTCAAAGCCGCTCGGGAAGACTTTTTATTGTTCCTATACGTTTAATTTTATAAATATAACATTCTTAGATTATTTCGATGCCAAAACACCAACTTTCTATGACAAATGGACAAAACCGTTAAAAGCTCCTCCATAGAGAGAGTTGAGCAACTTCGGATCATCAAACTTGCTCGGTGTACAATTATTATTGTTTTTATATGTCAAATTTTACGAGTTTAAACTTTATAGATTATTTCGATGCTAAAACACCAACTTTCTATGACAAATGGAGAAAACCGTTAAAAGCTCCTCCATATAGAGAGTTGAGCAACTTCGGACCATCAAAGTTGCTTGATGTACACTATTTATTGTACTTATATGTCAAATTTTACGAGTTTAAGCTTCATAGATTATTTTGATGCCAAAACACCAACTTCCTATGACAAATGGCGAAAACCGTTAAAAACATCTCCATAGAGAGAGTTGAGCAACTTCGGACTGTCAAAGTCGCTCGGGATACACTTTTAATTGTTTTTATATGTCAAATTTTATGAGTATAACCTTCTTAGATTATTTCGATGCCAAAACACAAACTTTCTATGACTAATTGACAAAACCGTTAAAAGCACCTCCATAGAGAGAGTTGAGCAACTTCGGATCATCATAGTTGCTCGGTGTACAATTATTATTGTTCTTATATGTCAAATTTTATGAGTATAAGCTTCAAAGATTAGTTCGACGCCAAAACACCAACTTTCTATGACAAATGGACAAAACCATTAAAAGCTCCTCCATAGAGAGAGTTGAGCAACTTCGGACTATCAAAGTCACTCGGGATAGACTTTTTATTGTTCTTATATGTCAAATTTTATGAATATAACCTTCCTAGATTATTTCGATGCCAAAACACCAACGTTCTATGACAAATGGACAAAATAGTTAAAAGCTCCTCCATAGAGAGAGTTGAGCAACTTCGGACCAGCAAAGTTGCTCGGTGTACAATTTTTATTGTTCTTATATGTCAAATTTTACGAGTTTAAGCTTCCTAGATTATTTCGATGCCAAAACACCAACTTTCTATGACAAATGGACAAAACCGTTAAAAGCTCCTCCATAGAGAGAGTTGAGCAACTTCGGACTATCAAAGCCGCTCGGGAAGACTTTTTATTGTTCCTATACGTTTAATTTTATAAATATAACATTCTTAGATTATTTCGATGCCAAAACACCAACTTTCTATGACAAATGGACAAAACCGTTAAAAGCTCCTCCATAGAGAGAGTTGAGCAACTTCGGACCATCAAAGTTGCTCGGTGCACACTTTTTATTGTACTTTTTTGTCAAATTTTATGAGTTTATGCTTCATAGATTATTTCGATGCGAAAACACCAACTTTCTATGACAAATGGAAAAAACCGTTAAAAGCTCCTCCAAATTTGAGAGTTGAGCAACTTCGGACTATCAAAGTCGCTCATGATAGACTTTTTATTGTTCTTATATGTCAAAATTTATGAGTATAAGCTTCATAGATTATTTTGATGCCAAAACACCAACTTTCTATGACAAATAGATGAAACCGTTAAAAGCTTCTCCATAGAGAGATTTGAGCAACTTCAGATCATCAAAGTCGTTCGGTGTACAATTATTATTGTTCTTATATGTCAAATTTTACGAGTTTAAGCTTCCTAGATTATTTTGATGCCAAAACACCGACTTTCTATGACAAATGGACAAAACCGTTAAAAGCACCTACATAGAGAGAGTTGAGCAACTTCGGACCATCAAAGTTGCTCGGTGCACACTTTTTATTGTACTTTTATGTCAAATTTTACGAGTTTATGCTTCCTAGATTATTTCGATGCCAAAACAACAACTTTCTATGACAAATGGAGAAAACCGTTAAAAGCTCCTCCTTAGAGAGAGTTGAGCAACTTCGGACCCATCAAAGTTGCTCGGTGTACAATTTTTATTGTTCTTATACGTTTAATTTTATGAATATAACATTCCTAGATTATTTCGATGCTAAAACACCAACTTTCTATGACAAATGGACAAAACCGTTAAAAGCTCCTCCATAGAGAGAGTTGAGCAACTTCGGACCATCAAAGTTGCTCGGTGCACACTTTTTATTGTACTTTTATGTCAAATTTTACGAGTTTATGCTTCATAGATTATTTCGATGCGAAAACACCAACTTTCTATGACAAATGGACAAAACCGTTAAAAGCTCCTCCAAATTTGAGAGTTGAGCAACTTCGGACTATCAAAGTCGCTCGTGATAGACTTTTTATTGTTCTTATATGTCAAAATTTATGAGTATAAGCTTCATAGATTATTTTGATGCCAAAACACCAACTTTCTATGACAAATGGATGAAACCGTTAAAAGCTTCTCCATAGAGAGATTTGAGCAACTTCAGATCATCAAAGTCGTTCGGTGTACAATTATTATTGTTCTTATATGTCAAATTTTACGAGTTTAAGCTTCCTAGATTATTTTGATGCCAAAACACCGACTTTCTATGACAAATGGACAAAACCGTTAAAAGCACCTACATAGAGAGAGTTGAGCAACTTCGGACCATCAAAGTTGCTCGGTGCACACTTTTTATTGTACTTTTATGTCAAATTTTACGAGTTTATGCTTCCTAGATTATTTCGATGCCAAAACACCAACTTTCTATGACAAATGGAGAAAACCGTTAAAAGCTCCTCCATAGAGAGAGTTGAGCAACTTCGGACCCATCAAAGTTGCTCGGTGTACAATTTTTATTGTTCTTATAAGTCAAATTTTACGAGTTTATGCTTCCTAGATTATTTCGATGCCAAAACACCAACTTTCTATGACAAATGGAGAAAACCGTTAGAAGCTCCTCCATAGAGAGAGTTGAGCAACTTCAAACCATCAAAGTTACTCGGTGTACACTTTTTATTGTTCTTATATGTCAAATTTTATGAGTATAAGCTTCAAAGATTATTTCGATGCCAAAACACCATCTTTCTATGAAAAATGGACGAAACCGTTAAAAGCTTATCCAAAGAGAGAGTTGAGCAACTTCGGATCATCAAAGTTGCTCGGTGTACAATTATTATTGTTCTTATATGTTAAATTTTACGAGTTTAAACTTCATAGATTATTTCGATGCTAAAACACCAACTTTCTATGACAAATGGAGAAAACCGTTAAAAGCTCCTCCATAGAGAGAGTTAAGCAACTTCGGATCATCAAAGTTGCTCGGTGTACAATTATTATTGTTCTTATATGTTAAATTTTACGAGTTTATGCTTCCTAGATTATTTCGATGCCAAAACACCAACTTTCTATGACAAATGGAGGAAACCGTTAAAAACTCCTCCATAGAGAGAGTTGAGCAACTTCGGACCATCAAAGTTGCTCGGTGTACAATTTTTATTGTTCTTATATGTCAAATTTTACGAGTTTATGCTTCCTAGATTATTTCGATGCCAAAACACCAACTTTCTATGACAAATGGAGAAAACCGTTAGAAGCTCCTCCATAGAGAGAGTTGAGCAACTTCAAACCATCAAAGTTACTCGTTGTACACTTTTTATTGTTCTTATATGCCAAATTTTATGAGTATAAGCTTCAAAGATTATTTCGATGCCCAAACACCATCTTTCTATGACAAATGGACGAAACCGTTAAAAGCTTATCCATAGAGAGAGTTGAGCAACTTCGGATCATCAAAGTTGCTCGGTGTACAATTCTTATTGTTCTTATATGTTAAATTTTACGAGTTTAAATTTCATAGATTATTTCGATGCTAAAACACCAACTTTCTATGACAAATGGAGAAAACCGTTAAAAGCTCCTCCATAGAGAGAGTTGAGCAACTTCGGATCATCAAAGTTGCTCGGTGTACAATTATTATTGTTCTTATATGTTAAATTTTACGAGTTTATGCTTCCTAGATTATTTCGATGCCAAAACACCAACTTTCTATGACAAATGGAGAAAACCGTTAGAAGCTCCTCCATAGAGAGAGTTGAGCAACTTCAAACCATCAAAGTTACTCGGTGTACACTTTTTATTGTTCTTATATGTCAAATTTTACGAGTTTAAGCTTCATAGATTATTTCGATGCGAAAACACCAACTTTCTATGACAAATGAAAAACAACCGTTAAAAGCTCCTCCATAAAAAGAGTTGAGCAACTTCGGACTACCAAAGTCGCTCAGGATAGACTTTTTATTGTTCTTATATGTCAAATTTTACGAGTTTAAGCTTTCTAGATTATTTCGATGCCAAAACACCAACTTTCTATGACAAATGGACAAAACCGTTAAAAGCTCCTCCATAGAGAGAGTTGAGCAACTTCGGACCATCAAAGTTGCTCGGTGCACACTTTTTATTGTACTTTTATGTCAAATTTTACGAGTTTAAGATTCGTCGATTATTTCGATGCCAAAACACCAACTTTCTATGACAAATGGACAAAACCGTTAAAAGCTCCTCCATAGAGAGAGTTGAGCAACTTCGGACCAACAAAGTTGCTCGGTGTACAATTTTTATTGTTCTTATATGTCAAATTTTACGAGTTTAAGCTTCCTAGATTATTTCGATGCCAAAACACCAACTTTCTATGACAAATGGACAAAACCGTTAAAAGCTCCTCCATAGAGAGAGTTGAGCAACTTCTGACCATCAAAGTTGCTCGGTGCACACTTTTTATTGTACTTTTATGTCAAATTTTACGAGTTTAAGCTTCGTAGATTATTTCGATGCCAAAACACCAACTTTCTATGACAAATGGACAAAACCGTTAAAAGCTCCTCCATAGAGAGAGTTGAGCAACTTCGGACTATCAAAGTTGCTCGGGATACAATTTTTACGATTTTAAGCTTCCTAGATAATTTCGATGCCAAAACACCAACTTTCTATGACAAATGGAAAAAAACCGTTAAAAGCTCCTACATAAAGAGAGTTGATTAACTTCGGACTATCAAAGTCGCTCGGGATAGACTTTTTATTGTTCTTATATGTCAAATTTTACGAGTTTAAGCTTTCTAGATTATTTCGATGTCAAAACACCAACTTTCTATGACAAATGGACAAAACAGTTAAAAGCTCCTCCATAGAGAGAGTTGAGCAACTTCGGACCATCAAAGTTGCTCGGTGCACACTTTTTATTGTACTTTTATGTCAAATTTTACGACTTTAAGCTTCGTAGATTATTTCGATGCCAAAACACCAACTTTCTATGACAAATGGACAAAACCGTTAAAAGCTCCCCCATAGAGAGAGTTGAGCAACCTCGGACCAACAAAGTTGCTCGGTGTACAATTTTTATTGTTCTTATATGTCAAATTTTACGAGTTTAAGCTTCAAAGATTATTTCGATGCCAAAACACCATCTTTCTATGACAAATGGACGAAACCATTAAAAGCTTATCCATAGAGAGAGTTGAGCAACTTCGGATCATCAAAGTTGCTCGGTGTACAATTGTTATTGTTCTTATATGTTAAATTTTACGAGTTTAAACTTCATAGATTATTTCGATGCTAAAACACCAACTTTCTATGACAAATGGAGAAAACCGTTAAAAGCTCCTCCATAGAGAGAGTTGAGCAACTTCGGATCATCAAAGTTGCTCGGTGTACAATTATTATTGTTCTTATATGTTAAATTTTACGAGTTTATGCTTCCTAGATTATTTCGATGCCAAAACACCAACTTTCTATGACAAATGGAGAAAACCGTTAGAAGCTCCTCCATAGAGAGAGTTGAGCAACTTCAAACCATCAAAGTTACTCGGTGTACGCTTTTTATTGTTCTTATATGTCAAATTTTACGAGTTTAAGCTTCATAGATTATTTCGATGCGAAAACACCAACTTTCTATGACAAATGAAAAACAACCGTTAAAAGCTCCTCCATAAAGAGAGTTGAGCAACTTCGGACTACCAAAGTCGCTCGGGATAGACTTTTTATTGTTCTTATATGTCAAATTTTACGAGTTTAAGCTTTCTAGATTATTTCGATGTCAAAACACCAACTTTCTATGACAAATGGACAAAACAGTTAAAAGCTCCTCCATAGAGAGAGTTGAGCAACTTCGGACCATCAAAGTTGCTCGGTGTACAATTTTTATTGTTCTTATATGTCAAATTTTACGAGTTTATGCTTCCTAGATTATTTCGATGCCAAAACACCAACTTTCTATGACAAATGGAGAAAACCGTTAGAAGCTCCTCCATAGAGAGAGTTGAGCAACTTCAAACCATCAAAGTTACTCGGTGTACACTTTTTATTGTTCTTATATGCCAAATTTTATGAGTATAAGCTTCAAAGATTATTTCGATGCCAAAACACCATCTTTCTATGACAAATGGACGAAACCGTTAAAAGCTTATCCATAGAGAGAGTTGAGCAACTTCGGATCATCAAAGTTGCTCGGTGTACAATTGTTATTGTTCTTATATGTTAAATTTTACGAGTTTAAACTTCATAGATTATTTCGATGCTAAAACACCAACTTTCTATGACAAATGGAGAAAACCGTTAAAAGCTCCTCCATAGAGAGAGTTGAGCAACTTCGGATCATCAAAGTTGCTCGGTGTACAATTATTATTGTTCTTATATGTTAAATTTTACGAGTTTATGCTTCCTAGATTATTTCGATGCCAAAACACCAACTTTCTATGACAAATGGAGAAAACCGTTAGAAGCTCCTCCATAGAGAGAGTTGAGCAACTTCAAACCATCAAAGTTACTCGGTGTACACTTTTTATTGTTCTTATATGTCAAATTTTACGAGTTTAAGCTTCATAGATTATTTCGATGCGAAAACACCAACTTTCTATGACAAATGAAAAACAACCGTTAAAAGCTCCTCCATAAAAAGAGTTCAGCAACTTCGGACTACCAAAGTCGCTCGGGATAGACTTTTTATTGTTCTTATATGTCAAATTTTACGAGTTTAAGCTTTCTAGATTATTTCGATGCCAAAACACCAACTTTCTATGACAAATGGACAAAACCGTTAAAAGCTCCTCCATAGAGAGAGTTGAGCAACTTCGGACCATCAAAGTTGCTCGGTGCACACTTTTTATTGTACTTTTATGTCAAATTTTACGAGTTTAAGATTCGTCGATTATTTCGATGCCAAAACACCAACTTTCTATGACAAATGGACAAAACCGTTAAAAGCTCCTCCATAGAGAGAGTTGAGCAACTTCGGACCAACAAAGTTGCTCGGTGTACAATTTTTATTGTTCTTATATGTCAAATTTTACGAGTTTAAGCTTCCTAGATTATTTCGATGCCAAAACACCAACTTTCTATGACAAATGGACAAAACCGTTAAAAGCTCCTCCATAGAGAGAGTTGAGCAACTTCTGACCATCAAAGTTGCTCGGTGCACACTTTTTATTGTACTTTTATGTCAAATTTTACGAGTTTAAGCTTCGTAGATTATTTCGATGCCAAAACACCAACTTTCTATGACAAATGGACAAAACCGTTAAAAGCTCCTCCATAGAGAGAGTTGAGCAACTTCGGACTATCAAAGTTGCTCGGGATACAATTTTTACGATTTTAAGCTTCCTAGATAATTTCGATGCCAAAACACCAACTTTCTATGACAAATGGAAAAAAACCGTTAAAAGCTCCTACATAAAGAGAGTTGATTAACTTCGGACTATCAAAGTCGCTCGGGATAGACTTTTTATTGTTCTTATATGTCAAATTTTACGAGTTTAAGCTTTCTAGATTATTTCGATGTCAAAACACCAACTTTCTATGACAAATGGACAAAACAGTTAAAAGCTCCTCCATAGAGAGAGTTGAGCAACTTCGGACCATCAAAGTTGCTCGGTGCACACTTTTTATTGTACTTTTATGTCAAATTTTACGACTTTAAGCTTCGTAGATTATTTCGATGCCAAAACACCAACTTTCTATGACAAATGGACAAAACCGTTAAAAGCTCCCCCATAGAGAGAGTTGAGCAACCTCGGACCAACAAAGTTGCTCGGTGTACAATTTTTATTGTTCTTATATGTCAAATTTTACGAGTTTAAGCTTCAAAGATTATTTCGATGCCAAAACACCATCTTTCTATGACAAATGGACGAAACCATTAAAAGCTTATCCATAGAGAGAGTTGAGCAACTTCGGATCATCAAAGTTGCTCGGTGTACAATTGTTATTGTTCTTATATGTTAAATTTTACGAGTTTAAACTTCATAGATTATTTCGATGCTAAAACACCAACTTTCTATGACAAATGGAGAAAACCGTTAAAAGCTCCTCCATAGAGAGAGTTGAGCAACTTCGGATCATCAAAGTTGCTCGGTGTACAATTATTATTGTTCTTATATGTTAAATTTTACGAGTTTATGCTTCCTAGATTATTTCGATGCCAAAACACCAACTTTCTATGACAAATGGAGAAAACCGTTAGAAGCTCCTCCATAGAGAGAGTTGAGCAACTTCAAACCATCAAAGTTACTCGGTGTACACTTTTTATTGTTCTTATATGTCAAATTTTACGAGTTTAAGCTTCATAGATTATTTCGATGCGAAAACACCAACTTTCTATGACAAATGAAAAACAACCGTTAAAAGCTCCTCCATAAAGAGAGTTGAGCAACTTCGGACTACCAAAGTCGCTCGGGATAGACTTTTTATTGTTCTTATATGTCAAATTTTACGAGTTTAAGCTTTCTAGATTATTTCGATGTCAAAACACCAACTTTCTATGACAAATGGACAAAACAGTTAAAAGCTCCTCCATAGAGAGAGTTGAGCAACTTCGGACCATCAAAGTTGCTCGGTGTACAATTTTTATTGTTCTTATATGTCAAATTTTACGAGTTTATGCTTCCTAGATTATTTCGATGCCAAAACACCAACTTTCTATGACAAATGGAGAAAACCGTTAGAAGCTCCTCCATAGAGAGAGTTGAGCAACTTCAAACCATCAAAGTTACTCGGTGTACACTTTTTATTGTTCTTATATGCCAAATTTTATGAGTATAAGCTTCAAAGATTATTTCGATGCCAAAACACCATCTTTCTATGACAAATGGACGAAACCGTTAAAAGCTTATCCATAGAGAGAGTTGAGCAACTTCGGATCATCAAAGTTGCTCGGTGTACAATTGTTATTGTTCTTATATGTTAAATTTTACGAGTTTAAACTTCATAGATTATTTCGATGCTAAAACACCAACTTTCTATGACAAATGGAGAAAACCGTTAAAAGCTCCTCCATAGAGAGAGTTGAGCAACTTCGGATCATCAAAGTTGCTCGGTGTACAATTATTATTGTTCTTATATGTTAAATTTTACGAGTTTATGCTTCCTAGATTATTTCGATGCCAAAACACCAACTTTCTATGACAAATGGAGAAAACCGTTAGAAGCTCCTCCATAGAGAGAGTTGAGCAACTTCAAACCATCAAAGTTACTCGGTGTACACTTTTTATTGTTCTTATATGTCAAATTTTACGAGTTTAAGCTTCATAGATTATTTCGATGCGAAAACACCAACTTTCTATGACAAATGAAAAACAACCGTTAAAAGCTCCTCCATAAAAAGAGTTCAGCAACTTCGGACTACCAAAGTCGCTCGGGATAGACTTTTTATTGTTCTTATATGTCAAATTTTACGAGTTTAAGCTTTCTAGATTATTTCGATGCCAAAACACCAACTTTCTATGACAAATGGACAAAACCGTTAAAAGCTCCTCCATAGAGAGAGTTGAGCAACTTCGGACCATCAAAGTTGCTCGGTGCACACTTTTTATTGTACTTTTATGTCAAATTTTACGAGTTTAAGATTCGTCGATTATTTCGATGCCAAAACACCAACTTTCTATGACAAATGGACAAAACCGTTAAAAGCTCCTCCATAGAGAGAGTTGAGCAACTTCGGACCAACAAAGTTGCTCGGTGTACAATTTTTATTGTTCTTATATGTCAAATTTTACGAGTTTAAGCTTCCTAGATTATTTCGATGCCAAAACACCAACTTTCTATGACAAATGGACAAAACCGTTAAAAGCTCCTCCATAGAGAGAGTTGAGCAACTTCTGACCATCAAAGTTGCTCGGTGCACACTTTTTATTGTACTTTTATGTCAAATTTTACGAGTTTAAGCTTCGTAGATTATTTCGATGCCAAAACACCAACTTTCTATGACAAATGGACAAAACCGTTAAAAGCTCCTCCATAGAGAGAGTTGAGCAACTTCGGACTATCAAAGTTGCTCGGGATACAATTTTTACGATTTTAAGCTTCCTAGATAATTTCGATGCCAAAACACCAACTTTCTATGACAAATGGAAAAAAACCGTTAAAAGCTCCTACATAAAGAGAGTTGATTAACTTCGGACTATCAAAGTCGCTCGGGATAGACTTTTTATTGTTCTTATATGTCAAATTTTACGAGTTTAAGCTTTCTAGATTATTTCGATGTCAAAACACCAACTTTCTATGACAAATGGACAAAACAGTTAAAAGCTCCTCCATAGAGAGAGTTGAGCAACTTCGGACCATCAAAGTTGCTCGGTGCACACTTTTTATTGTACTTTTATGTCAAATTTTACGACTTTAAGCTTCGTAGATTATTTCGATGCCAAAACACCAACTTTCTATGACAAATGGACAAAACCGTTAAAAGCTCCCCCATAGAGAGAGTTGAGCAACCTCGGACCAACAAAGTTGCTCGGTGTACAATTTTTATTGTTCTTATATGTCAAATTTTACGAGTTTAAGCTTCAAAGATTATTTCGATGCCAAAACACCATCTTTCTATGACAAATGGACGAAACCATTAAAAGCTTATCCATAGAGAGAGTTGAGCAACTTCGGATCATCAAAGTTGCTCGGTGTACAATTGTTATTGTTCTTATATGTTAAATTTTACGAGTTTAAACTTCATAGATTATTTCGATGCTAAAACACCAACTTTCTATGACAAATGGAGAAAACCGTTAAAAGCTCCTCCATAGAGAGAGTTGAGCAACTTCGGATCATCAAAGTTGCTCGGTGTACAATTATTATTGTTCTTATATGTTAAATTTTACGAGTTTATGCTTCCTAGATTATTTCGATGCCAAAACACCAACTTTCTATGACAAATGGAGAAAACCGTTAGAAGCTCCTCCATAGAGAGAGTTGAGCAACTTCAAACCATCAAAGTTACTCGGTGTACACTTTTTATTGTTCTTATATGTCAAATTTTACGAGTTTAAGCTTCATAGATTATTTCGATGCGAAAACACCAACTTTCTATGACAAATGAAAAACAACCGTTAAAAGCTCCTCCATAAAGAGAGTTGAGCAACTTCGGACTACCAAAGTCGCTCGGGATAGACTTTTTATTGTTCTTATATGTCAAATTTTACGAGTTTAAGCTTTCTAGATTATTTCGATGTCAAAACACCAACTTTCTATGACAAATGGACAAAACAGTTAAAAGCTCCTCCATAGAGAGAGTTGAGCAACTTCGGACCATCAAAGTTGCTCGGTGTACAATTTTTATTGTTCTTATATGTCAAATTTTACGAGTTTATGCTTCCTAGATTATTTCGATGCCAAAACACCAACTTTCTATGACAAATGGAGAAAACCGTTAGAAGCTCCTCCATAGAGAGAGTTGAGCAACTTCAAACCATCAAAGTTACTCGGTGTACACTTTTTATTGTTCTTATATGCCAAATTTTATGAGTATAAGCTTCAAAGATTATTTCGATGCCAAAACACCATCTTTCTATGACAAATGGACGAAACCGTTAAAAGCTTATCCATAGAGAGAGTTGAGCAACTTCGGATCATCAAAGTTGCTCGGTGTACAATTGTTATTGTTCTTATATGTTAAATTTTACGAGTTTAAACTTCATAGATTATTTCGATGCTAAAACACCAACTTTCTATGACAAATGGAGAAAACCGTTAAAAGCTCCTCCATAGAGAGAGTTGAGCAACTTCGGATCATCAAAGTTGCTCGGTGTACAATTATTATTGTTCTTATATGTTAAATTTTACGAGTTTATGCTTCCTAGATTATTTCGATGCCAAAACACCAACTTTCTATGACAAATGGAGAAAACCGTTAGAAGCTCCTCCATAGAGAGAGTTGAGCAACTTCAAACCATCAAAGTTACTCGGTGTACACTTTTTATTGTTCTTATATGTCAAATTTTACGAGTTTAAGCTTCATAGATTATTTCGATGCGAAAACACCAACTTTCTATGACAAATGAAAAACAACCGTTAAAAGCTCCTCCATAAAAAGAGTTGAGCAACTTCGGACTACCAAAGTCGCTCGGGATAGACTTTTTATTGTTCTTATATGTCAAATTTTACGAGTTTAAGCTTTCTAGATTATTTCGATGCCAAAACACCAACTTTCTATGACAAATGGACAAAACCGTTAAAAGCTCCTCCATAGAGAGAGTTGAGCAACTTCGGACCATCAAAGTTGCTCGGTGCACACTTTTTATTGTACTTTTATGTCAAATTTTACGAGTTTAAGATTCGTCGATTATTTCGATGCCAAAACACCAACTTTCTATGACAAATGGACAAAACCGTTAAAAGCTCCTCCATAGAGAGAGTTGAGCAACTTCGGACCAACAAAGTTGCTCGGTGTACAATTTTTATTGTTCTTATATGTCAAATTTTACGAGTTTAAGCTTCCTAGATTATTTCGATGCCAAAACACCAACTTTCTATGACAAATGGACAAAACCGTTAAAAGCTCCTCCATAGAGAGAGTTGAGCAACTTCTGACCATCAAAGTTGCTCGGTGCACACTTTTTATTGTACTTTTATGTCAAATTTTACGAGTTTAAGCTTCGTAGATTATTTCGATGCCAAAACACCAACTTTCTATGACAAATGGACAAAACCGTTAAAAGCTCCTCCATAGAGAGAGTTGAGCAACTTCGGACTATCAAAGTTGCTCGGGATACAATTTTTACGATTTTAAGCTTCCTAGATAATTTCGATGCCAAAACACCAACTTTCTATGACAAATGGAAAAAAACCGTTAAAAGCTCCTACATAAAGAGAGTTGATTAACTTCGGACTATCAAAGTCGCTCGGGATAGACTTTTTATTGTTCTTATATGTCAAATTTTACGAGTTTAAGCTTTCTAGATTATTTCGATGTCAAAACACCAACTTTCTATGACAAATGGACAAAACAGTTAAAAGCTCCTCCATAGAGAGAGTTGAGCAACTTCGGACCATCAAAGTTGCTCGGTGCACACTTTTTATTGTACTTTTATGTCAAATTTTACGACTTTAAGCTTCGTAGATTATTTCGATGCCAAAACACCAACTTTCTATGACAAATGGACAAAACCGTTAAAAGCTCCCCCATAGAGAGAGTTGAGCAACCTCGGACCAACAAAGTTGCTCGGTGTACAATTTTTATTGTTCTTATATGTCAAATTTTACGAGTTTAAGCTTCAAAGATTATTTCGATGCCAAAACACCATCTTTCTATGACAAATGGACGAAACCATTAAAAGCTTATCCATAGAGAGAGTTGAGCAACTTCGGATCATCAAAGTTGCTCGGTGTACAATTGTTATTGTTCTTATATGTTAAATTTTACGAGTTTAAACTTCATAGATTATTTCGATGCTAAAACACCAACTTTCTATGACAAATGGAGAAAACCGTTAAAAGCTCCTCCATAGAGAGAGTTGAGCAACTTCGGATCATCAAAGTTGCTCGGTGTACAATTATTATTGTTCTTATATGTTAAATTTTACGAGTTTATGCTTCCTAGATTATTTCGATGCCAAAACACCAACTTTCTATGACAAATGGAGAAAACCGTTAGAAGCTCCTCCATAGAGAGAGTTGAGCAACTTCAAACCATCAAAGTTACTCGGTGTACACTTTTTATTGTTCTTATATGTCAAATTTTACGAGTTTAAGCTTCATAGATTATTTCGATGCGAAAACACCAACTTTCTATGACAAATGAAAAACAACCGTTAAAAGCTCCTCCATAAAGAGAGTTGAGCAACTTCGGACTACCAAAGTCGCTCGGGATAGACTTTTTATTGTTCTTATATGTCAAATTTTACGAGTTTAAGCTTTCTAGATTATTTCGATGTCAAAACACCAACTTTCTATGACAAATGGACAAAACAGTTAAAAGCTCCTCCATAGAGAGAGTTGAGCAACTTCGGACCATCAAAGTTGCTCGGTGTACAATTTTTATTGTTCTTATATGTCAAATTTTACGAGTTTATGCTTCCTAGATTATTTCGATGCCAAAACACCAACTTTCTATGACAAATGGAGAAAACCGTTAGAAGCTCCTCCATAGAGAGAGTTGAGCAACTTCAAACCATCAAAGTTACTCGGTGTACACTTTTTATTGTTCTTATATGCCAAATTTTATGAGTATAAGCTTCAAAGATTATTTCGATGCCAAAACACCATCTTTCTATGACAAATGGACGAAACCGTTAAAAGCTTATCCATAGAGAGAGTTGAGCAACTTCGGATCATCAAAGTTGCTCGGTGTACAATTGTTATTGTTCTTATATGTTAAATTTTACGAGTTTAAACTTCATAGATTATTTCGATGCTAAAACACCAACTTTCTATGACAAATGGAGAAAACCGTTAAAAGCTCCTCCATAGAGAGAGTTGAGCAACTTCGGATCATCAAAGTTGCTCGGTGTACAATTATTATTGTTCTTATATGTTAAATTTTACGAGTTTATGCTTCCTAGATTATTTCGATGCCAAAACACCAACTTTCTATGACAAATGGAGAAAACCGTTAGAAGCTCCTCCATAGAGAGAGTTGAGCAACTTCAAACCATCAAAGTTACTCGGTGTACACTTTTTATTGTTCTTATATGTCAAATTTTACGAGTTTAAGCTTCATAGATTATTTCGATGCGAAAACACCAACTTTCTATGACAAATGAAAAACAACCGTTAAAAGCTCCTCCATAAAAAGAGTTGAGCAACTTCGGACTACCAAAGTCGCTCGGGATAGACTTTTTATTGTTCTTATATGTCAAATTTTACGAGTTTAAGCTTTCTAGATTATTTCGATGCCAAAACACCAACTTTCTATGACAAATGGACAAAACCGTTAAAAGCTCCTCCATAGAGAGAGTTGAGCAACTTCGGACCATCAAAGTTGCTCGGTGCACACTTTTTATTGTACTTTTATGTCAAATTTTACGAGTTTAAGATTCGTCGATTATTTCGATGCCAAAACACCAACTTTCTATGACAAATGGACAAAACCGTTAAAAGCTCCTCCATAGAGAGAGTTGAGCAACTTCGGACCAACAAAGTTGCTCGGTGTACAATTTTTATTGTTCTTATATGTCAAATTTTACGAGTTTAAGCTTCCTAGATTATTTCGATGCCAAAACACCAACTTTCTATGACAAATGGACAAAACCGTTAAAAGCTCCTCCATAGAGAGAGTTGAGCAACTTCTGACCATCAAAGTTGCTCGGTGCACACTTTTTATTGTACTTTTATGTCAAATTTTACGAGTTTAAGCTTCGTAGATTATTTCGATGCCAAAACACCAACTTTCTATGACAAATGGACAAAACCGTTAAAAGCTCCTCCATAGAGAGAGTTGAGCAACTTCGGACTATCAAAGTTGCTCGGGATACAATTTTTACGATTTTAAGCTTCCTAGATAATTTCGATGCCAAAACACCAACTTTCTATGACAAATGGAAAAAAACCGTTAAAAGCTCCTACATAAAGAGAGTTGATTAACTTCGGACTATCAAAGTCGCTCGGGATAGACTTTTTATTGTTCTTATATGTCAAATTTTACGAGTTTAAGCTTTCTAGATTATTTCGATGTCAAAACACCAACTTTCTATGACAAATGGACAAAACAGTTAAAAGCTCCTCCATAGAGAGAGTTGAGCAACTTCGGACCATCAAAGTTGCTCGGTGCACACTTTTTATTGTACTTTTATGTCAAATTTTACGACTTTAAGCTTCGTAGATTATTTCGATGCCAAAACACCAACTTTCTATGACAAATGGACAAAACCGTTAAAAGCTCCCCCATAGAGAGAGTTGAGCAACCTCGGACCAACAAAGTTGCTCGGTGTACAATTTTTATTGTTCTTATACGTCAAATTTTACGAGTTTAAGCTTCAAAGATTATTTCGATGCCAAAACACCATCTTTCTATGACAAATGGACGAAACCATTAAAAGCTTATCCATAGAGAGAGTTGAGCAACTTCGGATCATCAAAGTTGCTCGGTGTACAATTGTTATTGTTCTTATATGTTAAATTTTACGAGTTTAAACTTCATAGATTATTTCGATGCTAAAACACCAACTTTCTATGACAAATGGAGAAAACCGTTAAAAGCTCCTCCATAGAGAGAGTTGAGCAACTTCGGATCATCAAAGTTGCTCGGTGTACAATTATTATTGTTCTTATATGTTAAATTTTACGAGTTTATGCTTCCTAGATTATTTCGATGCCAAAACACCAACTTTCTATGACAAATGGAGAAAACCGTTAGAAGCTCCTCCATAGAGAGAGTTGAGCAACTTCAAACCATCAAAGTTACTCGGTGTACACTTTTTATTGTTCTTATATGTCAAATTTTACGAGTTTAAGCTTCATAGATTATTTCGATGCGAAAACACCAACTTTCTATGACAAATGAAAAACAACCGTTAAAAGCTCCTCCATAAAGAGAGTTGAGCAACTTCGGACTACCAAAGTCGCTCGGGATAGACTTTTTATTGTTCTTATATGTCAAATTTTACGAGTTTAAGCTTTCTAGATTATTTCGATGTCAAAACACCAACTTTCTATGACAAATGGACAAAACAGTTAAAAGCTCCTCCATAGAGAGAGTTGAGCAACTTCGGATCATCAAAGTTGCTCGGTGTACAATTATTATTGTTCTTATATGTTAAATTTTACGAGTTTATGCTTTCTAGATTATTTCGATGCCAAAACACCAACTTTCTATGACAAATGGACAAAACCGTTAAAAGCTCCTCCATAGAGAGAGTTGAGCAACTTCGGACCATCAAAGTTGCTCGGTGCACACTTTTTATTGTACTTTTATGTCAAATTTTACGAGTTTAAGATTCGTAGATTATTTCGATGCCAAAACACCAACTTTCTATGACAAATGGACAAAACCGTTAAAAGCTCCTCCATAGAGAGAGTTGAGCAACTTCGGACCAACAAAGTTGCTCGGTGTACAATTTTTATTGTTCTTATATGTCAAATTTTACGAGTTTAAGCTTCCTAGATTATTTCGATGCCAAAACACCAACTTTCTATGACAAATGGACAAAACCGTTAAAAGCTCCTCCATAGAGAGAGTTGAGCAACTTCTGACCATCAAAGTTGCTCGGTGCACACTTTTTATTGTACTTTTATGTCAAATTTTACGAGTTTAAGCTTCGTAGATTATTTCGATGCCAAAACACCAACTTTCTATGACAAATGGAGAAAACCGTTAAAAGCTCCTCCATAGAGAGAGTTGAGCAACTTCGGATCATCAAAGTTGCTCGGTGTACAATTATTATTGTTCTTATATGTTAAATTTTACGAGTTTATGCTTTCTAGATTATTTCGATGCCAAAACACCAACTTTCTATGACAAATGGACAAAACCGTTAAAAGGTTCTCCATAGAGAGAGTTGAGCAATTTCGGATCATCAAAGTTGCTCGGTGTACAATTATTATTGTTCTTATATGTCAAATTTTACTAGTTTAAGCTTCCTAGATTATTTCAATGCCAAAACACCGACTTTCTATGACAAATGGACAAAACCGTTAAAAGCACCTACATAGAGAGAGTTGAGCAACTTCGGACCATCAAAGTTGCTCGGTACACACTTTTTATTGTACTTTTATGTCAAATTTTACGAGTTTAAGCTTCATAGATTATTTCGATGCCAAAACACCAACTTTCTATGACAAATGGAGAAAAACGTTAAAAGCTCCTCCATAGAGAGAGTTGAGCAACTTCAGACCATCAAAGTTGCTCTGTGTACAATTTTTATTGTTCTTATATGTCAAATTTTACGAGTTTATTCTTCCTAGATTATTTTGATGCCAAAACACCAACTTTCTATGACAAATGGAGAAAACCGTTAGAAGCTCCTCCATAGAGAGAGTTGAGCAACTTCAAACCATTAAAGTTGCTCGGTGTACACTTTTTATTGTTCTTATATGTCAAATTTTATGAGTATAAGCTTCAAAGATTATTTCGATGCCAAAACACCAACTTTCTATGACAAATGGACGAAACCGTTAAAAGCTTATCCATAGAGAGAGTTGAGCAACTTCGGATCATCAAAGTTGCTCGGTGTACAATTATTATTGTTCTTATATGTCAAATTTTACGAGTTTAAACTTCATAGATTATTTCGATGCTAAAACACCAACTTTCTATGACAAATGGAGAAAACCGTTAAAAGCTCCTCCATAGAGAGAGTTGAGCAACTTCGGATCATCAAAGTTGCTCGGTGTACAATTATTATTGTTTTTATATGTCAAATTTTACGTGTTTAAACTTCATAGATTATTTCGATGCTAAAACACCAACTTTCTATGACAAATGGAGAAAACCGTTAAAAGCTCCTCCATAGAGAGAGTTGAGCAACTTCGGATCGTCAAAGTTGCTCGGTGTACAATTATTATTGTTTTTATATGTCAAATTTTACGTGTTTAAACTTCATAGATTATTTCGATGCTAAAACACCAACTTTCTATGACAAATGGAGAAAACCGTTACAAGCTCCTCCATATAGAGAGTTGAGCAACTTCGGACCATCAAAGTTGCTTGGTGTACAATTTTTATTGTTCTTATATGTCAAATTTTACGAGTTTAAGCTTCATAGATTATTTCGATGCCAAAACACCGACTTTCTATGACAAATGGACAAAACCGTTAAAAGCACCTACATAGAGAGAGTTGAGCAACTTCGGACCATCAAAGTTGCTCGGTGCACACTTTTTATTGTACTTTTATGTCAAATTTTACGAGTTTAAGCTTCATAGATTATTTCGATGCCAAAACAACAACTTTCTATGACAAATGGAGAAAACCGTTAAAAGCTCCTCCATAGAGAGAGTTGAGCAACTTCGAACCATCAAAGTTGCTCGGTGTACAATTTTTATTGTTCTTATATGTCAAATTTTACGAGTTTATGCTTCCTAGATTATTTCGATGCCAAAACACAAACTTTCTATGACAAATGGACAAAACTGTTAAAAGCTCCTCCATAGAGAGAGTTGAGCAACTTCGGACCATCAAAGTTGCTCGGGATACAATTTTTACGATTTTAAGCTTCCTAGATAATTTCGATGCCAAAACACCAACTTTCTATGACAAATGGAAAAAAACCGTTAAAAGCTCCTCCATAAAGAGAGTTGAGCAACTTCGGACTATCAAAGTCGCTCGGGATAGACTTTTTATTGTTCTTATATGTCAAATTTTACGAGTTTAAGCTTCCTAGATTATTTCGATGCCAAAACACCAACTTTCTATGACAAATGGACAAAACAGTTAAAAGCTCCTCCATAGAGAGAGTTGAGCAACTTCGGACCATCAAAGTTGCTCGGTGCACACTTTTTATTGTACTTTTATGTCAAATTTTTCGACTTTAAGCTTCGTAGATTATTTCGATGCCAAAACACCAACTTTCTATGACAAATGGACAAAACCGTTAAAAGCTCCTCCATAGAGAGAGTTGAGCAACCTCGGACCAACAAAGTTCCTCGGTGTACAATTTTTATTGTTCTTTTATGTCAAATTTTACGAGTTTAAGCTTCCTAGATTATTTCGATGCCAAAACACCAACTTTCTATGACAAATGGACAAAACCGTTAAAAGCCCCTCCATAGAGAGAGTTGAGCAACTTCGGACCTTCAAAGTTGCTCGGTGCACACTTTTTATTGTACTTTTAAGTCAAATTTTACGAGTTTAAGCTTCATAGATTATTTTGATGCCAAAACACCAACTTTCTATGACAAATGGCGAAAACCGTTAAAAGCATCTCCATAGAGAGAGTTGAGCAACTTCGGACTGTCAAAGTCGCTCGGGATACACTTTTAATTGTTTTTATATGTCAAATTTTATGAGTATAACCTTCCAAGATTATTTCGATGCCAAAACACAAACTTTCTATGACTAATTGACAAAACCGTTAAAAGCACCTCCATAGAGAGAGTTGAGCAACTTCGGATCATCATAGTTGCTCGGTGTACAATTATTATTGTTCTTATATGTCAAATTTTATGAGTATAAGCTTCAAAGATTAGTTCGACGCCAAAACACCAACTTTCTATGACAAATTGACAAAACCATTAAAAGCTCCTCCATAGAGAGAGTTGAGCAACTTCGGACTATCAAAGTCACTCGGGATAGACTTTTTATTGTTCTTATATGTCAAATTTTATGAATATAACCTTCCTAGATTATTTCGATGCCAAAACACCAACTTTCTATGACAAATGGACAAAACCGTTAAAAGCTCCTCCATAGAGAGAGTTGAGCAACTTCGGACCAACAAAGTTGCTCGGTGTACAATTTTTATTGTTCTTATATGTCAAATTTTACGAGTTTAAGCTTCCTAGATTATTTCGATGCCAAAACACCAACTTTCTATGACAAATGGACAAAACCGTTAAAAGCTCCTCCATAGAGAGAGTTGAGCAACTTCGGACTATCAAAGTCGCTCGGGATAGACTTTTTATTGTTCTTATACGTTTAATTTTATGAATACAACATTCCTAGATTATTTCGATGCCAAAACACCAACTTTCTATCACAAATGGACAAAACCGTTAAAAGCTCCTCCATAGAGAGAGTTGAGCAACTTCGGACCATCAAAGTTGCTCGGTGCACACTTTTTATTGTACTTTTATGTCAAATTTTTCGACTTTAAGCTTCGTAGATTATTTCGATGCCAAAACACCAACTTTCTATGACAAATGGACAAAACCGTTAAAAGCTCCTCCATAGAGAGAGTTGAGCAACTTCGGATCATCAAACTTGCTCGGTGTACAATTATTATTGTTTTTATATGTCAAATTTTACGAGTTTCAACTTCATAGATTTTTTCGATGCTAAAACACCAACTTTCTATGACGAATGGAGAAAACCGTTAAAAGCTCCTCCATATAGAGAGTTGAGCAACTTCGGACCATCAAAGTTGATTGATGTACACTATTTATTGTACTTATATGTCAAATTTTACGAGTTTAAGCTTCATAGATTATTTTGATGCCAAAACACCAACTTCCTATGACAAATGGCGAAAACCGTTAAAAACATCTCCATAGAGAGAGTTGAGCAACTTCGGACTGTCAAAGTCGCTCGGGATACACTTTTAATTGTTTTTATATGTCAAATTTTATGAGTATAACCTTCTTAGATTATTTCGATGCCAAAACACAAACTTTCTATGACTAATTGACAAAACCGTTAAAAGCACCTCCATAGAGAGAGTTGAGCAACTTCGGATCATCATAGTTGCTCGGTGTACAATTATTATTGTTCTTATATGTCAAATTTTATGAGTATAAGCTTCAAAGATTAGTTCGACGCCAAAACACCAACTTTCTATGACAAATGGACAAAACCATTAAAAGCTCCTCCATAGAGAGAGTTGAGCAACTTCGGACTATCAAAGTCACTCGGGATAGACTTTTTATTGTTCTTATATGTCAAATTTTATGAATATAACCTTCCTAGATTATTTCGATGCCAAAACACCAACGTTCTATGACAAATGGACAAAACCGTTAAAAGCTCCTCCATAGAGAGAGTTGAGCAACTTCGGACCAACAAAGTTGCTCGGTGTACAATTTTTATTGTTCTTATATGTCAAATTTTACGAGTTTAAGCTTCCTAGATTATTTCGATGCCAAAACACCAACTTTCTATGACAAATGGACAAAACCGTTAAAAGCTCCTCCATAGAGAGAGTTGAGCAACTTCGGACTGTCAAAGCCGCTCGGGAAGACTTTTTATTGTTCCTATACGTTTAATTTTATAAATATAACATTCTTAGATTATTTCGATGCCAAAACACCAACTTTCTATGACAAATGGACAAAACCGTTAAAAGCTCCTCCATAGAGAGAGTTGAGCAACTTCGGACCATCAAAGTTGCTCGGTGCACACTTTTTATTGTACTTTTATGTCAAATTTTACGAGTTTATGCTTCATAGATTATTTCGATGCGAAAACACCAACTTTCTATGACAAATGGAGAAAACCGTTAAAAGCTCCTCCAAATTTGAGAGTTGAGCAACTTCGGACTATCAAAGTCGCTCGTGATAGACTTTTTATTGTTCTTATATGTCAAAATTTATGAGTATAAGCTTCATAGATTATTTTGATGCCAAAACACCAACTTTCTATGACAAATGGATGAAACCGTTAAAAGCTTCTCCATAGAGAGATTTGAGCAACTTCAGATCATCAAAGTCGTTCGGTGTACAATTATTATTGTTCTTATATGTCAAATTTTACGAGTTTAAGCTTCCTAGATTATTTTGATGCCAAAACACCGACTTTCTATGACAAATGGACAAAACCGTTAAAAGCACCTACATAGAGAGAGTTGAGCAACTTCGGACCATCAAAGTTGCTCGGTGCACACTTTTTATTGTACTTTTATGTCAAATTTTACGAGTTTATGCTTCCTAGATTATTTCGATGCCAAAACAACAACTTTCTATGACAAATGGAGAAAACCGTTAAAAGCTCCTCCTTAGAGAGAGTTGAGCAACTTCGGACCCATCAAAGTTGCTCGGTGTACAATTTTTATTGTTCTTATACGTTTAATTTTATGAATATAACATTCCTAGATTATTTCGATGCCAAAACACCAACTTTCTATGACAAATGGACAGAACCGTTAAAAGCTCCTCCATAGAGAGAGTTGAGCAACTTCGGACCATCAAAGTTGCTCGGTGCACACTTTTTATTGTACTTTTATGTCAAATTTTACGAGTTTATGCTTGATAGATTTTTTCGATGCGAAAACACCAACTTTCTATGACAAATGGAAAAAACCGTTAAAAGCTCCTCCAAATTTGAGAGTTGAGCAACTTCGGACTATCAAAGTCGCTCGTGATAGACTTTTTATTGTTCTTATATGTCAAAATTTATGAGTATAAGCTTCATAGATTATTTTGATGCCAAAACACCAACTTTCTATGACAAATGGATGAAACCGTTAAAAGCTTCTCCATAGAGAGATTTGAGCAACTTCAGATCATCAAAGTCGTTCGGTGTACAATTATTGTTGTTCTTATATGTCAAATTTTACGAGTTTAAGCTTCCTAGATTATTTTGATGCCAAAACACCGACTTTCTATGACAAATGGACAAAACCGTTAAAAGCACCTACATAGAGAGAGTTGAGCAACTTCGGACCATCAAAGTTGCTCGGTGCACACTTTTTATTGTACTTTTATGTCAAATTTTACGAGTTTATGCTTCCTAGATTATTTCGATGCCAAAACACCAACTTTCTATGACAAATGGAGAAAACCGTTAAAAGCTCCTCCATAGAGAGAGTTGAGCAACTTCGGACCCATCAAAGTTGCTCGGTGTACAATTTTTATTGTTCTTATATGTCAAATTTTACGAGTTTATGCTTCCTAGATTATTTCGATGCCAAAACACCAACTTTTTATGACAAATGGAGAAAACCGTTAGAAGCTCCTCCATAGAGAGAGTTGAGAAACTTCAAACCATCAAAGTTACTCGGTGTACACTTTTTATTGTTCTTATATGTCAAATTTTATGAGTATAAGCTTCAAAGATTATTTCGATGCCAAAACACCATCTTTCTATGAAAAATGGACGAAACCGTTAAAAGCTTATCCAAAGAGAGAGTTGAGCAACTTCGGATCATCAAAGTTGCTCGGTGTACAATTATTATTGTTCTTATATGTTAAATTTTACGAGTTTAAACTTCATAGATTATTTCGATGCTAAAACACCAACTTTCTATGACAAATGGAGAAAACCGTTAAAAGCTCCTCCATAGAGAGAGTTAAGCAACTTCGGATCATCAAAGTTGCTCGGTGTACAATTATTATTGTTCTTATATGTTAAATTTTACGAGTTTATGCTTCCTAGATTATTTCGATGCCAAAACACCAACTTTCTATGACAAATGGGGGAAACCGTTAAAAACTCCTCCATAGAGAGAGTTGAGCAACTTCGGACCATCAAAGTTGCTCGGTGTACAATTTTTATTGTTCTTATATGTCAAATTTTACGAGTTTATGCTTCCTAGATTATTTCGATGCCAAAACACCAACTTTCTATGACAAATGGAGAAAACCGTTAGAAGCTCCTCCATAGAGAGAGTTGAGCAACTTCAAACCATCAAAGTTACTCGGTGTACACTTTTTATTGTTCTTATATGTCAAATTTTTTGAGTATAAGCTTCAAAGATTATTTCGATGCCAAAACACCATCTTTCTATGACAAATGGACGAAACCGTTAAAAGCTTATCCATAGAGAGAGTTGAGCAACTTCGGATCATCAAAGTTGCTCGGTGTACAATTGTTATTGTTCTTATATGTTAAATTTTACGAGTTTAAACTTCATAGATTATTTCGATGCTAAAACACCAACTTTCTATGACAAATGGAGAAAACCGTTAAAAGCTCATCCATAGAGAGAGTTGAGCAACTTCGGATCATCAAAGTTGCTCGGTGTACAATTATTATTGTTCTTATATGTTAAATTTTACGAGTTTATGCTTCCTAGATTATTTCGATGCCAAAACACCAACTTTCTATGACAAATGGAGAAAACCGTTAGAAGCTCCTCCATAGAGAGAGTTGAGCAACTTCAAACCATCAAAGTTACTCGGTGTACACTTTTTATTGTTCTTATATGTCAAATTTTACGAGTTTAAGCTTCATAGATTATTTCGATGCGAAAACACCAACTTTCTATGACAAATGAAAAACAACCGTTAAAAGCTCCTCCATAAAGAGAGTTGAGCAACTTCGGACTATCAAAGTCGCTCGGGATAGACTTTTTATTGTTCTTATATGTCAAATTTTACGAGTTTAAGCTTTCTAGATTATTTCGATGCCAAAACACCAACTTTCTATGACAAATGGACAAAACCGTTAAAAGCTCCTCCATAGAGAGAGTTGAGCAACTTCGGACCATCAAAGTTGCTCGGTGCACACTTTTTATTGTACTTTTATGTCAAATTTTACGAGTTTAAGCTTCGTAGATTATTTCGATGCCAAAACACCAACTTTCTATGACAAATGGACAAAACCGTTAAAAGTTCCTCCATAGAGAGAGTTGAGCAACTTCGGACCAACAAAGTTGCTCGGTGTACAATTTTTATTGTTCTTATATATCAAATTTTACGAGTTTAAGCTTCCTAGATTATTTCGATGCCAAAACACCAACTTTCTATGACAAATGGACAAAACCGTTAAAAGCCCCTCCATAGAGAGAGTTGAGCAACTTCGGACCTTCAAAGTTGCTCGGTGCACACTTTTTATTGTACTTTTAAGTCAAATTTTACGAGTTTAAGCTTCGTAGATTATTTCGATGCCAAAACACCAACTTTCTATGACAAATGGACAAAACCGTTAAAAGCTCCTCCATAGAGAGAGTTTAGCAACTTCGGACTATCAAAGTCGCTCGGGATAGACTTTTTATTGTTCTTATATGTCAAAATTTATGAGTATAAGCTTCATAGATTATTTCGATGCCAAAACACCAACTTTCTATGACAAATGGAGAAAAACGTTAAAAGCTCCTCCATAGAGAGAGTTGAGCAACTTCAGACCATCAAAGTTGCTCTGTGTACAATTTTTATTGTTCTTATATGTCAAATTTTACGAGTTTATGCTTGCTAGATTATTTTGATGCCAAAACACCAACTTTCTATGACAAATGGAGAAAACCGTTAGAAGCTCCTCCATAGAGAGAGTTGAGCAACTTCAAACCATTAAAGTTGCTCGGTGTACAATTATTATTGTTCTTATATATCAAATTTTACGAGTTTAAGCTTCCTAGATTATTTCGATGCCAAAACACCAACTTTCTATGACAAATGGACAAAACCATTAAAAGCCCCTCCATAGAGAGAGTTGAGCAACTTCGGACCTTCAAAGTTACTCGGTGTACACTTTTTATTGTTCTTATATGTCAAATTTTACGAGTTTATGCTTCCTAGATTATTTCGATGCCAAAACAACAACTTTCTATGACAAATGGAGAAAACCGTTAAAAGCTCCTCTTTAGAGAGAGTTGAGCAACTTCGGACCCATCAAAGTTGCTCGGTGTACAATTTTTATTGTTCTTATACGTTTAATTTTAAGAATATAACATTCCTAGATTATTTCGATGCCGAAACACCAACTTTCTATGACAAATGGACAAAACCGTTAAAAGCTCCTCCATAGAGAGAGTTGAGCAACTTCGGACCATCAAAGTTGCTCGGTGCACACTTTTTATTGTACTTTTATGTCAAATTTTACGAGTTTATGCTTCATAGATTATTTCGATGCGAAAACACCAACTTTCTATGACAAATGGACAAAACAGTTAAAAGCTCCTCCAAATTTGAGAGTTGAGCAACTTCGGACCATCAAAGTTGCTTGGTGTACAATTTTTATTGTTCTTATATGTCAAATTTTACGAGTTTAAGCTTCATAGATTATTTTGATGCCAAAACACCGACTTTCTATGACAAATGGACAAAACCGTTTAAAGCACCTACATAGAGAGAGTTGAGCAACTTCGGACCATCAAAGTTTCTCGGTGCACACTTTTTATTGTACCTTTATGTCAAATTTTACGAGTTTATGCTTCCTAGATTATTTCGATGCCAAAACAACAACTTTCTATGACAAATGGAGAAAACCGTTAAAAGCTCCTCCATAGAGAGAGTTGAGCAACTTCGGATCGTCAAAGTTGCTCGGTGTACAATTATTATTGTTTTTATAAGTCAAATTTTACGTGTTTAAACTTCATAGATTATTTCGATGCTAAAACACCAACTTTCTATGACAAATGGAGAAAACCGTTACAAGCTCCTCCATATAGAGAGTTGAGCAACTTCGGACCATCAAAGTTGCTTGGTGTACAATTTTTATTGTTCTTATATGTCAAATTTTACGAGTTTAAGCTTCATAGATTATTTTGATGCCAAAACACCGACTTTCTATGACAAATGGACAAAACCGTTAAAAGCACCTACATAGAGAGAGTTGAGCAACTTCGGACCATCAAAGTTTCTCGGTGCACACTTTTTATTGTACTTTTATGTCAAATTTTACGAGTTTATGCTTCCTAGATTATTTCGATGCCAAAACAACAACTTTCTATGACAAATAGAGAAAACCGTTAAAAGCTCCTCTTTAGAGAGAGTTGAGCAACTTCGGACCCATCAAAGTTGCTCGGTGTACAATTTTTATTGTTCTTATACGTTTAATTTTAAGAATATAACATTCCTAGATTATTTCGATGCCGAAACACCAACTTTCTATGACAAATGGACAAAACCGTTAAAAGCTCCTCCATAGAGAGAGTTGAGCAACTTCGGACCATCAAAGTTGCTCGGTGCACACTTTTTATTGTACTTTTATGTCAAATTTTACGAGTTTATGCTTCATAGATTATTTCGATGCGAAAACACCAACTTTCTATGACAAATGGACAAAACAGTTAAAAGCTCCTCCAAATTTGAGAGTTGAGCAACTTCGGACTATCAAAGTCGCTCGTGATAGACTTTTTATTGTTCTTATATGTCAAAATTTATGAGTATAAGCTTCATAGATTATTTTGATGCCAAAACACCAACTTTCTATGACAAATGGATGAAACCGTTAAAAGCTTCTCCATAGAGAGATTTGAGCAACTTCAGATCATCAAAGTCGTTCGGTGTACAATTATTATTGTTCTTATATGTCAAATTTTACGAGTTTAAGCTTCCTAGATTATTTTGATGCCAAAACACCGACTTTCTATGACAAATGGACAAAACCGTTAAAATCCCCTCCATAGAGAGAGTTGAGCAACTTCGGACCTTCAAAGTTGCTCGGTGCACACTTTTTATTGTACTTTTAAGTCAAATTTTACGAGTTTAAGCTTCGTAGATTATTTCGATGCCAAAACACCAACTTTCTATGACAAATGGACAAAACCGTTAAAAGCTCCTCCATAGAGAGAGTTTAGCAACTTCGGACTATCAAAGTCGCTCGGGATAGACTTTTTATCGTTCTTATATGTCAAATTTTATGAGTATAAGCTTCATAGATTATTTCGATGCCAAAACACCAACTTTCTATGACAAATGGACGAAACCGTTAAAAGCTTCTCCATAGAGAGAGTTGAGCAATTTCGGATCATCAAAGTTGCTCGGTGTACAATTATTATTGTTCTTAAATGTCAAATTTTACTAGTTTAAGCTTCCTAGATTATTTCAATGCCAAAACACCGACTTTCTATGACAAATGGACAAAACCGTTAAAAGCACCTACATAGAGAGAGTTGAGCAACTTCGGACCATCAAAGTTGCTCGGTACACACTTTTTATTGTACTTTTATGTCAAATTTTACGAGTTTAAGCTTCATAGATTATTTCGATGCCAAAACACCAACTTTCTATGACAAATGGAGAAAAACGTTAAAAGCTCCTCCATAGAGAGAGTTGAGCAACTTCAGACCATCAAAGTTGCTCTGTGTACAATTTTTATTGTTCTTATATGTCAAATTTTACGAGTTTATGCTTCCTAGATTATTTTGATGCGAAAACACCAACTTTCTATGACAAATGGAGAAAACCGTTAGAAGCTCCTCCATAGAGAGAGTTGAGCAACTTCAAACCATTAAAGTTGCTCGGTGTACACTTTTTATTGTTCTTATATGTCAAATTTTATGAGTATAAGCTTCAAAGATTATTTCGATGCCAAAACACCAACTTTCTATGACAAATGGACGAAACCGTTAAAAGCTTATCCATAGAGAGAGTTGAGCAACTTCCGTGAAACCCCGACCCAAAAATATTAGTTTTGAGTCGAAATACGGATGATCCGTGAGGTACGGAATCATAGAAAAATAGTTTTGGAGCTTGGTTCGGTAAATGGGGCATAACTTTTAGTATACATGTCCGTTTCGGGCCCGTAATATATCAAATCGAAGCTTGAACCGAGCCGGAAAATAAAATTTAAGAAAACTGGGTTTCTGGAAAACAAACACCGTCCGGACGGTTAAAACAGCCGTCCGGACGGTTTGTGAAGGAACTGGGGCAGATTCATATTCAGTGAAAATTTTTGGTGCTGTGAACAGTAGACCGTCCGGACGGTCTAACGAGGCGTCCGGACGGTTAAGCCTACGAAGTGGGCAGAGTGTTGAGAGAACAGTGAAGCGTCCGGACGGTCACTTGGGGCGTCCGGACGGTTATCGGGAAATCAGTTTTTAAGCTCAGTTTTTAGACATTTCTGCATATTTCTTCTTGGAGAGCCCGGCTAGAGAGAGAAAGTGAGAGAGAAGAAGAGAGAGAAGGAGATTTTGGCAAGAGATTGACTTGGAGATTGTTGATTGATGATCCTTGAAGCTTAAGGAGGAAGATTCAAGCTTGGTTTTGGAGTTTTGGTAAGTTTTTCTTAGTTTTTGGAAATTCTAGGTTTTTCTAGATTTGCTAGATTCTTGAAGAGTTAGTGCTATGCTTTAGATATGTTGTTTATAGGTTGATTTTGGATGTTTATGTAGATTGGTTTGTGTTTTGGAGTTGAGTGGTGCTTGGAGTGAGTTAGAGGATTTTTGGAAGGAATTTCTAGAGAGAGAAGTAAGTGATTTCGAATTTATTGATTTTAATTGATGTTTATATGAGTTGTGGTTGATATATTGATGCATGTGAGGGTTCGGTTACGCCACATTGTAGGTTTGGGCAAACCGAAACCCTAGGAAAGGAATTTGAGAAATTGTTGTAATTTGCTCGACACGAGGTAGGGGATTTCCAACCATTCTTTCTATCGTTCATTTTCGATATGTAAAGAGCTTTTCGATTCCTCATTGGTCGTTTCTTTTATGTTTCCGCCTTAATTGCTCCTAAGGGGAAACGAACCCAAATTGTGATTCTTGTTGATTCTTGATGTTGCATGACCCGAGTGTGTGTGTTCCATCTCCTATGGACACGATGTGATTTCCGTTCATGCATCATGGTAGTTATGTATATATATATGTAGGTTGTTCATATATATAACTATTCAGCATGTCATGACATAGTGCATTAGAGTTGCATGGGGGACCGGGTATGGACTCGGGAACCTTTAGGTTTCTTGAAAGCTACTTGGGGGGATGACGAGGTGATGAGAGTTACCACTGAGTCATGTGAACTCCAAGTAGGATAACGCACTAGGGGTAAGGTCAAGAGTGACTTGCCTTGTGGGGTGCGGGCGTGATAGGTTCACGCAACCGGATGATCCTAGGAGTGGTTGGTTGTGGTGAGCTTGCTCCCGTGCAATATTTCATTGAGTTGCAATGATATTGTGGTTGTTATGCTCCGAAAGGGTTATCCGGGTAAATGTTGATGTGAACTTGTTGAGTATACGTTCATGTGGTAGTTACATATTGATGCATTGCTTCCTTTTGGTTCTACCTATATTGATGTTTAATTCATACCCTACTGAGCTTCTAGCTCACTCCTTTACTTTCTTCCTTCCACAGGAGACACTGGTACGGGTACTGGTGCTGCGGATCGGTGAGCAGGTCATGACATGGATGGCCCTGGATAGAATAGGATGCTAGAGATATACTCTAAGCATATGGGTGTACGTAGTATATCTATGTTGAGAGAATATAACCATTTGGCACTGTGGTGCTTGTATGTGGTGGTAGATGTTGATTGATGGTTATATTTGATGTTTATAAATCTGTGTGTTGATTTATATGTGATGCCATCAGTTTGTGCATGCTGGTAGTGGATGGCCTGAGGCCTAGGGTCAGGATTGTATGTGGTTGAGGCCCGAGGCCTATGTTTGCTGGGTTGCTAGTGTGATGTTGTTGTTGCTGCGTTTCTGATGCAGGTGGGCGCTCTCCGATATACGGGGAGGTGCCGCCGGATTTCCGGTTGATCCCGAATGTTCACACTAGTGACCTAGGAAGGGTGCGGAGAGAGCACCCAGTCGCGTCTCCGGAAACGGGGCGTGACAATTTGGTATCAGAGCGAGGTTTACGGCTCTTTATAGGATCTGGGGTGTTGGGTCCTAGTTGTAGAGTAGTATATCCAGGCCATGTCACGACTGCTACTGATCCGGTATGTTTTCTTTTCCCCTTAAATCCTCGTTTGAGTAGTGGGTTAAATGGTATTGTCTGTTTGCCATGCAGATGAATACCCGTAGAACTACCAGGTCCGAGAGTGGGACTGTAGTACCTCGTGGCAGAGGCCGACGGGGAGTTGGTAGGGGCCGAGGTAGAGGCCGTAGTGTTGGGGTGGAACGTGTCACAAGAGGCACTCCTAGCACTGAGGATTCGGTTCCGAATGTGGATCCGGAGTTGAGAGAGGAAGAGATAGTTCAAGAGGGACTACCGATGGAGACTGATGATCAGCAGGCACCACCTGAGGTGCAGGTTGCTCCTGTTACTACAGGGGGGCAACCAGTGACGATGGAGAGTCTTACTAGTTTTATGATGAGTATGGTGCAGACACAAGCGCAGACCATAGCTCAGGCAGTGGCTCAGGCGATGGGTGCTACTGGCACTCGTGCTGAGGGAGTTGTACCAGAGGCTACAACTGAGGTAGCAACAGTACCTAGAGCTGGGAGAGGGATGTATGAGGTGGACCAATTGAGGAGGACTACTCCTCCAACATTTTCTGGAGATGGAACGGGTGTGGGGGCGGAGGAGTGGTTCAACCAGCTGAGTATGAGAATGGACACTCTTGAGATACCCGATGAGAGACGGGTGAAGTTTGTGTTCTACTACTTGAGTGGTGCGGCCTATGAATGGTGGATGTCCATGGGTCAGAGACGGAATGAGCTGACTTGGACTTCGTTTGAGCAGTTATTTATGCAGAAGTTTGTGCCAAGGCCTCTGCAAACGGAGAAGGCCAAACAGTTTCTAGATTTATTGCAGACATCAGAGATGACGGTGTCTCAGTACACCAAGCAGTTTGAGGAGTTATACCGGTATGGGAAGGAGTTTGCTCCCACGGATGTGAAGAAGGCAGTGAGGTACCGAGATGGGTTGCTTCCCAGTCTTGGTAGAATGGTGATGGCCACTAGGGTGGTGTCATATCAGGACACAGTGGAGATGGCTCTTGATTTTGAGTTGAGTGAGAAAAGTGAAGCTCAGAGGAAGCGTCCAGTGAGTGAGGGTAGTAGTGGTGGTGGTAGTAGCCACAAGAAACCGAGAGCGGATTTTCGTCAACAGAAAGGGGACCGAGGCAAGAGTCCTAGGCTACCATGGGGTAAGATGACGTGCTTCAAGTGTGGGAAAGAGGGGCACAAGGCAAGTGAGTGCAAGCTTTCTGGGTTTAAGTGCTTTGGGTGTGGCAAGTTGGGTCACAGAAAGAGTGAGTGTCTGGAGGGCAACCAGAGAGCCCAGCAGCAGAGCATACCTGGAGTACCGCCTCCGGCTCTTCCTTCCAATGTTCCAATGGGAGGAAGGGGGCGGGGTGGGACTCGCCAGCCACAGCAGCAGCAGAATGCACTGGTAGAGGGACGTGTCTATGCATTGGGTCATCAGGAGGCACAGGAGCATCCAAACTTCATTGGAGGTACCTTCTTGATTTCTAATTGTTGGGCAAGAGTCTTGTTGATTCGGGGGCTACCTCATCTTTCATTACTAGTTCGTTAGCACACGCACTAGAGGTGGAGATTTTGCCAATAAGACGAATGTTCACGGTATCCTCACCATTCGGATACTTTACCACATTGGAGGGGGTAGTGTTCGGTTGTGAGTGTCGGTTTGGAGAAATATCTCTGAAAGCCGACTTGTATGTATTAGATTTCCAGGATTTTGATGTGATTCTTGGAGTTGATTGGTTGACGAAGCACCAAGGGTTGCTTGACTTTTGGGAGAGGAAGATTACTCTTAGAGCACCCGAGGGAGGAGTAATTCAGTTGAGGGGATCGAAGGGGATTCCATGCCCACATTTCATGGATAATCCTTCGTACCAAGATTGTAGAGTTGCGAGTTTGGTGAGTTCGGCTCCTAAGGGAGATGTAGCTACTATGATTCGGGTAGTGGAAGAGTTTATGGATGTATTTCCGGAAGAGTTGCCGGGATTACCTCCGAAGAGGGAGATAGACTTTGCTATTGAGTTACATCCGAATGTCAAACCGATTTCGATTCCGCCGTATCGGATGGCTCCAGCAGAGTTGAAGGAGTTGAGTTCTCAATTAGAGGAGTTGCTAGACTTGGGATTCATTAGACCGAGTGTGTCCCCGTGGGGAGCACCGGTGTTGTTCGTCAAGAAGAAAGACGAAAGTTTGAGGATGTGTATTGATTATAGGCAGTTGAATAAGGTTACAGTGAGAAATAAGTATCCATTGCCTAGGATCAATGATTTGTTTGACCAATTGAGAGGTGCTAGGCATTTCTCTAAGATTGACTTGAGGTCGGGATATCATCAGTTGAGGATTAAGGATGAGGATATCCAGAAAACAGCGTTTAGAACTCGTTATGGGCATTGTGAGTTCCTTGTGATGCCGTTTGGGTTGACAAATGCCCCGGCGGTATTCATGGACCTAATGCAAAGGGTTCTTCGACCGTTTTTGGACAAGTTTGTAGTTGTGTTTATTGATGATATACTGATTTATTCTCCTACGGAGGAAGAGCATGAAGAACACTTGAGGGTAGTGTTACAGACATTGAGGGAGAATCAACTGTATGCTAAATTGAGTAAGTGTGAATTTTGGGCCACGGAAGTGAAGTTCCTAGGCCATGTGATCACTCAAGAAGGCATAGCGGTTGACTACTCCAAAGTTGAGTCAGTTTTGAATTGGGAGAGGCCGAAGAATGTGACTGAGATCCGGAGTTTCCTAGGATTGGCAGGATACTACCGGAGGTTTATTGAGGACTTCTCAAGAGTTGCTTCGCCGATGACGCAGCTCACGAAGAAGGGTACGCCGTTTGGGTGGACAGACGAGTGTGAGGCCGCATTTGAAGAGTTAAAGAAAAGGTTGACAACACCTCCAGTGTTAGTAGTTCCGGAGAGGAATGTTGGCTATCAGGTGTATTGCGATGCATCTGGAGTTGGGTTGGGTTGTGTGTTGATGCAGCAGGGCCGAGTGATAGAGTATGGTTCGAGGTTGTTGAAGACACATGAGAGGAATTATCCGGTGCATGATCTGGAGTTGGCGGCAGTGGTATTTGCTCTTAAGCAGTGGAGGTATTATCTCTACGGAGAGACGTTTGAGGTGTTCTCGGATCACAAAAGCCTCAAGTACCTATTCACCCAAAAAGAGTTGAACTTACGGCAAAGGCGGTGGATGGAGTACTTGGAGGATTTTGATTTTAATTTGCAATACCATCCTGGTAAAGCGAATGTGGTTGCGGATGCATTGAGTAGGAAGCAGAAGGTTGCTAGCTTATTCATGCATGAGTGGGAAATTGTGGAGACAATCAATGAGTTTGGATTGGAGTTGAAGAGTCAAGAGGAAAAGATGCATTTGTGTTCTATGACTTCGAGACCTATGATGGTTCAGAAGGTTATAGATGCACAAAATGGAGATCATGCATTTGATGTGATTGATGAGAGTCTTGGATGGCTTCGAGGGAATGATGGTGGAGTACGATATGCGGGAAGGTTAGTGGTTCCCGAAGATGATGAGTTGAGACAGGAGATTCTAAAGGAAGCACATCATTCTTGGTTTGCTATGCATCCCGGGGGTACGAAGATGTACCGAGACTTGAGGCAGAGTTTCTGGTGGAAGGGTATGAAGGCCGATGTTGCTAGATTTGTGACGAAGTGTCTTACTTGTCAACAAGTGAAGGCAGAACATCAGAGACCAGCTGGATTGTTGCAACCATTACCAGTAGCGGAATGGAAGTGGGAGAAGATCACAATGGACTTTGTGACGGCATTGCCAATGACTCAGAGGAGGCATGATGCGGTTTGGGTGATAGTGGACAGATTGACTAAGTCTGCACACTTCTTACCCATGAACAAGACGGATTCATTGGAGACCTTGAGTACTATGTATATCAAGGAGATTGTGAGACTTCACGGAATTCCATTATCTATCGTGTCGGACCGAGACCCGAGGTTCACAGGTAGATTCTGTAGTAGCTTACAGGAGGCATTGGGAACGAAGTTGGATTTCTCTACAGCTTATCATCCTCAGAGTGACGGACAGAGTGAGAGAACCATACAGGTTCTGGAGGATATGCTACGGGCATGTGTAGTTGATTTTGGAGGAAGTTGGGATCGGTACTTACATTTGGCGGAGTTTGTGTATAACAACTCTTTCCAAAGTAGTATCGGGATGGCACCTTACGCGGCGCTCTACGGGAGGCCTTGTAGGTCGCCCTTGTGTTGGGCAGAGGTTGGTGAGAAAGTTGTGTCAGGACCGGAGATGGTCAAAGAAGCACGAGAGAGAGTGGATGAGATACGGAAGCGGTTGATCACCGCACAGAACCGACAGAAGTCTTATGCTGACCGGAGGAGGAGACCTTTGGAGTTCGCTGTAGGCGATAAGGTTTTCTTGAAGGTTAGTCCGAGACGGGGAATTCAGAGATATAGCAAACATGGGAAGTTGGCACCGAGGTTTGTGGGGCCATTTGAGATTTTGGAGACAGTTGGACCGGTGGCGTACCGTTTGGCACTTCCACCGAAGCTTGAGAAGGTTCACAATGTATTCCATGTATCTATGCTTCGGAAATATGAGCCGGACCCGTCGCATGTGATAGATTGGACTACGTTGGAGGTTGAGGAAGATGGGAGCTACACTCTTCACCCGGTGAAGATTCTAGACCGACAGAACAAGGTCACGAGGTCGAGTGTGATACCATTGGTAAAAGTGATGTGGATGTACCACGGAGTTGAAGAAGCAACTTGGGAGTTGGAGTCTCGAATGAAGGAAAGGTACCCGGAGTTGTTCGGAGATTCAGGTACGTGTGTGTAGTTAAATTTCGGGACGAAATTTTATTAAGGGGGGAAGGATGTGAAACCCCGACCCAAAAATATTAGTTTTGAGTCGAAATACGGATGATCCGTGAGGTACGGAATCATAGAAAAATAGTTTTGGAGCTTGGTTCGGTAAATGGGGCATAACTTTTAGTATACATGTCCGTTTCGGGCCAGTAATATATCAAATCGAAGCTTGAACCGACCCGGAAAATAAAATTTAAGAAAACTGGGTTTCTGGAAAACAAACACCGTCCGGACGGTTAAAACAGCCGTCCGGACGGTTTGTGAAGGAACTGGGGCAGATTCATATTCAGTGAAAATTTTTGGTGCTGTGAACAGTAGACCGTCCGGACGGTCTAACGAGGCGTCCGGACGGTCACTTGGGGCGTCCGGACGGTTATCGGGAAATCAGTTTTTAAGCTCAGTTTTTAGACATTTCTGCATATTTCTTCTTGGAGAGCCCGGCTAGAGAGAGAAAGTGAGAGAGAAGAAGAGAGAGAAGGAGATTTTGGCAAGAGATTGACTTGGAGATTGTTGATTGATGATCCTTGAAGCTTAAGGAGGAAGATTCAAGCTTGGTTTTGGAGTTTTGGTAAGTTTTTCTTAGTTTTTGGAAATTCTAGGTTTTTCTAGATTTGCTAGATTCTTGAAGAGTTGGTGCTATGCTTTAGATATGTTGTTTATAGGTTGATTTTGGATGTTTTTGTAGATTGGTTTGTGTTTTGGAGTTGAGTGGAGCTTGGAGTGAGTTAGAGGATTTTTGGAAGGAATTTCTAGAGAGAGAAGTAAGTGATTTCGAATTTATTGATTTTAATTGATGTTTATATGAGTTGTGGTTGATATATTGATGCATGTGAGGGTTCGGTTACGACACATTGTAGGTTTGGGCAAACCGGAACCCTAGGAAAGGAATTTGAGAAATTGTTGTAATTTGCTCGACACGAGGTAGGGGATTTCCAACCATTCTTTCTATCGTTCATTTTCGATATGTAAAGAGCTTTTCGATTCCTCATTGGTCGTTTCTTTTGTGTTTCCGCCTTAATTGCTCCTAAGGGGAAACGAACCCAAATTGTGATTCTTGTTGATTCTTGATGTTGCATGACCCGAGTGTGTGTGTTCCATCTCCTATGGACACGATGTGATTTCCGTTCATGCATCATGGTAGTTATGTATATATATATGTAGGTTGTTCATATATATAACTATTCAGCATGTCATGACATAGTGCATTAGAGTTGCATGGGGGACCGGGTATGGACTCGGGAACCTTTAGGTTTCTTGAAAGCTACTTGGGGGGATGACGAGGTGATGAGAGTTACCACTGAGTCATGTGAACTCCAAGTAGGATAACGCACTAGGGGTAAGGTCAAGAGTGACTTGCCTTGTGGGGTGCGGGCGTGATAGGTTCACGCAACCGGATGATCCTAGGAGTGGTTGGTTGTGGTGAGCTTGCTCCCGTGCAATATTTCATTGAGTTGCAATGATATTGTGGTTGTTATGCTCCGAAAGGGTTATCCGGGTAAATGTTGATGTGAACTTGTTGAGTATACGTTCATGTGGTAGTTACATATTGATGCATTGCTTCCTTTTGGTTCTACCTATATTGATGTTTAATTCATACCCTACTGAGCTTCTAGCTCACTCCTTTACTTTCTTCCTTCCACAGGAGACACTGGTACGGGTACTGGTGCTGCGGATCGGTGAGCAGGTCATGACATGGATGGCCCTGGATAGAATAGGATGCTAGAGATATACTCTAAGCATATGGGTGTACGTAGTATATCTATGTTGAGAGAATATAACCATTTGGCACTGTGGTGCTTGTATGTGGTGGTAGATGTTGATTGATGGTTATATTTGATGTTTATAAATCTGTGTGTTGATTTATATGTGATGCCATCAGTTTGTGCATGCTGGTAGTGGATGGCCTGAGGCCTAGGGTCAGGATTGCATGTGGTTGAGGCCCGAGGCCTATGTTTGCTAGGTTGCTAGTGTGATGTTGTTGTTCCTGCGTTTCTGATGCAGGTGGGCGCTCTCCGATATACGGGGAGGTGCCGCCGGATTTCCGGTTGATCCCGGATGTTCACACTAGTGACCTAGGAAGGGTGCGGAGAGAGCACCCAGTCGCGTCTCCGGAAACGGGGCGTGACAACTTCGGATCATCAAAGTTGCTCGGTGTACAATTATTATTGTTCTTATATGTCAAATTTTACGAGTTTAAACTTCATAGATTATTTCGATGCTAAAACACCAACTTTCTATGACAAATGGAGAAAACCGTTAAAAGCTCCTCCATAGAGAGAGTTGAGCAACTTCGGATCATCAAAGTTGCTCGGTGTACGATTATTATTGTTTTTATATGTCAAATTTTACGTGTTTAAACTTCATAGATTATTTCGATGCTAAAACACCAACTTTCTATGACAAATGGAGAAAACCGTTAAAAGCTCCTCCATAGAGAGAGTTGAGCAACTTCGGATCGTCAAAGTTGCCCGGTGTACAATTATTATTGTTTTTATATGTCAAATTTTACGTGTTTAAACTTCATAGATTATTTCGATGCTAAAACACCAACTTTCTATGACAAATGGAGAAAACCGTTACAAGCTCCTCCATATAGAGAGTTGAGCAACTTCGGACCATCAAAGTTGCTTGGTGTACAATTTTTATTGTTCTTATATGTCAAATTTTACGAGTTTAAGCTTCATAGATTATTTTGATGCCAAAACACCGACTTTCTATGACAAATGGACAAAACCATTAAAAGCACCTACATAGAGAGAGTTGAGCAACTTCGGACCATCAAAGTTGCTCGGTGCACACTTTTTATTGTACTTTTATGTCAAATTTTACGAGTTTATGCTTCCTAGATTATTTCGATGCCAAAACAACAACTTTCTATGACAAATGGAGAAAACCGTTAAAAGCTCCTCTTTAGAGAGAGTTGAGCAACTTCGGACCCATCAAAGTTGCTCGGTGTACAATTTTTATTGTTCTTATACGTTTAATTTTAAGAATATAACATTCCTAGATTATTTCGATGCCAAAACACCAACTTTCTATGACAAATGGACAAAACCGTTAAAAGCTCCTCCATAGAGAGAGTTGAGCAACTTCGGACCATCAAAGTTGCTCGGTGCACACTTTTTATTGTACTTTTATGTCAAATTTTACGAGTTTATGCTTCATAGATTATTTCGATGCGAAAACACCAACTTTCTATGACAAATGGACAAAACAGTTAAAAGCTCCTCCAAATTTGAGAGTTGAGCAACTTCGGACTATCAAAGTCGCTCGTGATAGACTTTTTATTGTTCTTATATGTCAAAATTTATGAGTATAAGCTTCATAGATTATTTTGATGCCAAAACACCAACTTTCTATGACAAATGGATGAAACCGTTAAAAGCTTCTCCATAGAGAGATTTGAGCAACTTCAGATCATCAAAGTCGTTCGGTGTACAATTATTATTGTTCTTATATGTCAAATTTTACGAGTTTAAGCTTCCTAGATTATTTTGATGCCAAAACACCGACTTTCTATGACAAATGGACAAAACCGTTAAAATCCCCTCCATAGAGAGAGTTGAGCAACTTCGGACCTTCAAAGTTGCTCGGTGCACACTTTTTATTGTACTTTTAAGTCAAATTTTACGAGTTTAAGCTTCGTAGATTATTTCGATGCCAAAACACCAACTTTCTATGACAAATGGACAAAACCGTTAAAAGCTCCTCCATAGAGAGAGTTTAGCAACTTCGGACTATCAAAGTCGCTCGGGATAAACTTTTTATCGTTCTTATATGTCAAATTTTATGAGTATAAGCTTCATAGATTATTTCGATGCCAAAACACCAACTTTCTATGACAAATGGACGAAACCGTTAAAAGCTTCTCCATAGAGAGAGTTGAGCAATTTCGGATCATCAAAGTTGCTCGGTGTACAATTATTATTGTTCTTATATGTCAAATTTTACTAGTTTAAGCTTCCTAGATTATTTCAATGCCAAAACACCGACTTTCTATGACAAATGGACAAAACCGTTAAAAGCACCTACATAGAGAGAGTTGAGCAACTTCGGACCATCAAAGTTGCTCGGTACACACTTTTTATTGTACTTTTATGTCAAATTTTACAAGTTTAAGCATCATAGATTATTTCGATGCCAAAACACCAACTTTCTATGACAAATAGAGAAAAACGTTAAAATCTCCTCCATAGAGAGAGTTGAGCAACTTCAGACCATCAAAGTTGCTCTGTGTACAATTTTTATTGTTCTTATATGTCAAATTTTACGAGTTTATGCTTCCTAGATTATTTTGATGCCAAAACACCAACTTTCTATGACAAATGGAGAAAACCGTTAGAAGCTCCTCCATAGAGAGAGTTGAGCAACTTCAAACCATTAAAGTTGCTCGGTATACACTTTTTATTGTTCTTATATGTCAAATTTTATGAGTATAAGCTTTAAAGATTATTTCGATGCCAAAACACCAACTTTCTATGACAAATGGACGAAACCGTTAAAAGCTTATCCATAGAGAGAGTTGAGCAACTTCGGATCATCAAAGTTGCTCGGTGTACAATTATTATTGTTCTTATATGTCAAATTTTACGAGTTTAAACTTCATAGATTATTTCGATGCTAAAACACCAACTTTCTATGACAAATGGAGAAAACCGTTAAAAGCTCCTCCATAGAGAGAGTTGAGCAACTTCGGATCGTCAAAGTTGCTCGGTGTACAATTATTATTGTTTTTATATGTCAAATTTTACGTGTTTAAACTTCATAGATTATTTCGATGCTAAAACACCAACTTTCTATGACAAATAGAGAAAACCGTTACAAGCTCCTCCATATAGAGAGTTGAGCAACTTCGGACCATCAAAGTTGCTTGGTGTACAATTTTTATTGTTCTTATATGTCAAATTTTACGAGTTTAAGCTTCATAGATTATTTTGATGCCAAAACACCGACTTTCTATGACAAATGGACAAAACCGTTAAAAGCACCTACATAGAGAGAGTTGAGCAACTTCGGACCATCAAAGTTGCTCGGTGCACACTTTTTATTGTACTTTTATGTCAAATTTTACGAGTTTATGCTTCCTAGATTATTTCGTTGCCAAAACAACAACTTTCTATGACAAATGGAGAAAACCGTTAAAAGCTCCTCCTTAGAGAGAGTTGAGCAACTTCGGACCCATCAAAGTTGCTCGGTGTACAATTTTTATTGTTCTTATACGTTTAATTTTATGAATATAACATTCCTAGATTATTTCGATGCCAAAACACCAACTTTCTATGACAAATGGACAAAACCGTTAAAAGCTCCTCCATAGAGAGAGTTGAGCAACTTCGGACCATCAAAGTTGCTCGGTGCACACTTTTTATTGTACTTTTATGTCAAATTTTACGAGTTTATGCTTCATAGATTATTTCGATGCGAAAACACCAACTTTCTATGACAAATGGACAAAACCGTTAAAAGCTCCTCCAAATTTGAGAGTTGAGCAACTTCGGACTATCAAAGTCGCTCGTGATAGACTTTTTATTGTTCTTATATGTCAAAATTTATGAGTATAAGCTTCATAGATTATTTTGATGCCAAAACACCAACTTTCTATGACAAATGGATGAAACCGTTAAAAGCTTCTCCATAGAGAGATTTGAGCAACTTCAGATCATCAAAGTCGTTCGGTGTACAATTATTATTGTTCTTATATGTCAAATTTTACGAGTTTAAGCTTCCTAAATTATTTTGATGTCAAAACACCGACTTTCTATGACAAATGGACAAAACCGTTAAAAGCACCTACATAGAGAGAGTTGAGCAACTTCGGACCATCAAAGTTGCTCGGTGCACACATTTTATTGTACTTTTATGTCAAATTTTACGAGTTTATGCTTCCTAGATTATTTCGATGCCAAAACATCAACTTTCTATGACAAATGGAGAAAACCGTTAAAAGCTCCTCCATAGAGAGAGTTGAGCAACTTCGGACCCATCAAAGTTGCTCGGTGTACAATTTTTATTGTTCTTATATGTCAAATTTTACGAGTTTATGCTTCATAGATTATTTTGATGCCAAAACACCAACTTTCTATGACAAATGGATGAAACCGTTAAAAGCTTCTCCATAGAGAGATTTGAGCAACTTCAGATCATCAAAGTCGTTCGGTGTACAATTATTATTGTTCTTATATGTCAAATTTTACGAGTTTAAGCTTCCTAGATTATTTTGATGCCAAAACACCGACTTTCTATGACAAATGGACAAAACCGTTAAAATCCCCTCCATAGAGAGAGTTGAGCAACTTCGGACCTTCAAAGTTGCTCGGTGCACACTTTTTATTGTACTTTTAAGTCAAATTTTACGAGTTTAAGCTTCGTAGATTATTTCGATGCCAAAACACCAACTTTCTATGACAAATGGACAAAACCGTTAAAAGCTCCTCCATAGAGAGAGTTTAGCAACTTCGGACTATCAAAGTCGCTCGGGATAAACTTTTTATCGTTCTTATATGTCAAATTTTATGAGTATAAGCTTCATAGATTATTTCGATGCCAAAACACCAACTTTCTATGACAAATGGACGAAACCGTTAAAAGCTTCTCCATAGAGAGAGTTGAGCAATTTCGGATCATCAAAGTTGCTCGGTGTACAATTATTATTGTTCTTATATGTCAAATTTTACTAGTTTAAGCTTCCTAGATTATTTCAATGCCAAAACACCGACTTTCTATGACAAATGGACAAAACCGTTAAAAGCACCTACATAGAGAGAGTTGAGCAACTTCGGACCATCAAAGTTGCTCGGTACACACTTTTTATTGTACTTTTATGTCAAATTTTACAAGTTTAAGCATCATAGATTATTTCGATGCCAAAACACCAACTTTCTATGACAAATAGAGAAAAACGTTAAAAGCTCCTCCATAGAGAGAGTTGAGCAACTTCAGACCATCAAAGTTGCTCTGTGTACAATTTTTATTGTTCTTATATGTCAAATTTTACGAGTTTATGCTTCCTAGATTATTTTGATGCCAAAACACCAACTTTCTATGACAAATGGAGAAAACCGTTAGAAGCTCCTCCATAGAGAGAGTTGAGCAACTTCAAACCATTAAAGTTGCTCGGTATACACTTTTTATTGTTCTTATATGTCAAATTTTATGAGTATAAGCTTTAAAGATTATTTCGATGCCAAAACACCAACTTTCTATGACAAATGGACGAAACCGTTAAAAGCTTATCCATAGAGAGAGTTGAGCAACTTCGGATCATCAAAGTTGCTCGGTGTACAATTATTATTGTTCTTATATGTCAAATTTTACGAGTTTAAACTTCATAGATTATTTCGATGCTAAAACACCAACTTTCTATGACAAATGGAGAAAACCGTTAAAAGCTCCTCCATAGAGAGAGTTGAGCAACTTCGGATCGTCAAAGTTGCTCGGTGTACAATTATTATTGTTTTTATATGTCAAATTTTACGTGTTTAAACTTCATAGATTATTTCGATGCTAAAACACCAACTTTCTATGACAAATAGAGAAAACCGTTACAAGCTCCTCCATATAGAGAGTTGAGCAACTTCGGACCATCAAAGTTGCTTGGTGTACAATTTTTATTGTTCTTATATGTCAAATTTTACGAGTTTAAGCTTCATAGATTATTTTGATGCCAAAACACCGACTTTCTATGACAAATGGACAAAACCGTTAAAAGCACCTACATAGAGAGAGTTGAGCAACTTCGGACCATCAAAGTTGCTCGGTGCACACTTTTTATTGTACTTTTATGTCAAATTTTACGAGTTTATGCTTCCTAGATTATTTCGTTGCCAAAACAACAACTTTCTATGACAAATGGAGAAAACCGTTAAAAGCTCCTCCTTAGAGAGAGTTGAGCAACTTCGGACCCATCAAAGTTGCTCGGTGTACAATTTTTATTGTTCTTATACGTTTAATTTTATGAATATAACATTCCTAGATTATTTCGATGCCAAAACACCAACTTTCTATGACAAATGGACAAAACCGTTAAAAGCTCCTCCATAGAGAGAGTTGAGCAACTTCGGACCATCAAAGTTGCTCGGTGCACACTTTTTATTGTACTTTTATGTCAAATTTTACGAGTTTATGCTTCATAGATTATTTCGATGCGAAAACACCAACTTTCTATGACAAATGGACAAAACCGTTAAAAGCTCCTCCAAATTTGAGAGTTGAGCAACTTCGGACTATCAAAGTCGCTCGTGATAGACTTTTTATTGTTCTTATATGTCAAAATTTATGAGTATAAGCTTCATAGATTATTTTGATGCCAAAACACCAACTTTCTATGACAAATGGATGAAACCGTTAAAAGCTTCTCCATAGAGAGATTTGAGCAACTTCAGATCATCAAAGTCGTTCGGTGTACAATTATTATTGTTCTTATATGTCAAATTTTACGAGTTTAAGCTTCCTAAATTATTTTGATGTCAAAACACCGACTTTCTATGACAAATGGACAAAACCGTTAAAAGCACCTACATAGAGAGAGTTGAGCAACTTCGGACCATCAAAGTTGCTCGGTGCACACATTTTATTGTACTTTTATGTCAAATTTTACGAGTTTATGCTTCCTAGATTATTTCGATGCCAAAACATCAACTTTCTATGACAAATGGAGAAAACCGTTAAAAGCTCCTCCATAGAGAGAGTTGAGCAACTTCGGACCCATCAAAGTTGCTCGGTGTACAATTTTTATTGTTCTTATATGTCAAATTTTACGAGTTTATGCTTCATAGATTATTTTGATGCCAAAACACCAACTTTCTATGACAAATGGATGAAACCGTTAAAAGCTTCTCCATAGAGAGATTTGAGCAACTTCAGATCATCAAAGTCGTTCGGTGTACAATTATTATTGTTCTTATATGTCAAATTTTACGAGTTTAAGCTTCCTAGATTATTTTGATGCCAAAACACCGACTTTCTATGACAAATGGACAAAACCGTTAAAATCCCCTCCATAGAGAGAGTTGAGCAACTTCGGACCTTCAAAGTTGCTCGGTGCACACTTTTTATTGTACTTTTAAGTCAAATTTTACGAGTTTAAGCTTCGTAGATTATTTCGATGCCAAAACACCAACTTTCTATGACAAATGGACAAAACCGTTAAAAGCTCCTCCATAGAGAGAGTTTAGCAACTTCGGACTATCAAAGTCGCTCGGGATAAACTTTTTATCGTTCTTATATGTCAAATTTTATGAGTATAAGCTTCATAGATTATTTCGATGCCAAAACACCAACTTTCTATGACAAATGGACGAAACCGTTAAAAGCTTCTCCATAGAGAGAGTTGAGCAATTTCGGATCATCAAAGTTGCTCGGTGTACAATTATTATTGTTCTTATATGTCAAATTTTACTAGTTTAAGCTTCCTAGATTATTTCAATGCCAAAACACCGACTTTCTATGACAAATGGACAAAACCGTTAAAAGCACCTACATAGAGAGAGTTGAGCAACTTCGGACCATCAAAGTTGCTCGGTACACACTTTTTATTGTACTTTTATGTCAAATTTTACAAGTTTAAGCATCATAGATTATTTCGATGCCAAAACACCAACTTTCTATGACAAATAGAGAAAAACGTTAAAAGCTCCTCCATAGAGAGAGTTGAGCAACTTCAGACCATCAAAGTTGCTCTGTGTACAATTTTTATTGTTCTTATATGTCAAATTTTACGAGTTTATGCTTCCTAGATTATTTTGATGCCAAAACACCAACTTTCTATGACAAATGGAGAAAACCGTTAGAAGCTCCTCCATAGAGAGAGTTGAGCAACTTCAAACCATTAAAGTTGCTCGGTATACACTTTTTATTGTTCTTATATGTCAAATTTTATGAGTATAAGCTTTAAAGATTATTTCGATGCCAAAACACCAACTTTCTATGACAAATGGACGAAACCGTTAAAAGCTTATCCATAGAGAGAGTTGAGCAACTTCGGATCATCAAAGTTGCTCGGTGTACAATTATTATTGTTCTTATATGTCAAATTTTACGAGTTTAAACTTCATAGATTATTTCGATGCTAAAACACCAACTTTCTATGACAAATGGAGAAAACCGTTAAAAGCTCCTCCATAGAGAGAGTTGAGCAACTTCGGATCGTCAAAGTTGCTCGGTGTACAATTATTATTGTTTTTATATGTCAAATTTTACGTGTTTAAACTTCATAGATTATTTCGATGCTAAAACACCAACTTTCTATGACAAATAGAGAAAACCGTTACAAGCTCCTCCATATAGAGAGTTGAGCAACTTCGGACCATCAAAGTTGCTTGGTGTACAATTTTTATTGTTCTTATATGTCAAATTTTACGAGTTTAAGCTTCATAGATTATTTTGATGCCAAAACACCGACTTTCTATGACAAATGGACAAAACCGTTAAAAGCACCTACATAGAGAGAGTTGAGCAACTTCGGACCATCAAAGTTGCTCGGTGCACACTTTTTATTGTACTTTTATGTCAAATTTTACGAGTTTATGCTTCCTAGATTATTTCGTTGCCAAAACAACAACTTTCTATGACAAATGGAGAAAACCGTTAAAAGCTCCTCCTTAGAGAGAGTTGAGCAACTTCGGACCCATCAAAGTTGCTCGGTGTACAATTTTTATTGTTCTTATACGTTTAATTTTATGAATATAACATTCCTAGATTATTTCGATGCCAAAACACCAACTTTCTATGACAAATGGACAAAACCGTTAAAAGCTCCTCCATAGAGAGAGTTGAGCAACTTCGGACCATCAAAGTTGCTCGGTGCACACTTTTTATTGTACTTTTATGTCAAATTTTACGAGTTTATGCTTCATAGATTATTTCGATGCGAAAACACCAACTTTCTATGACAAATGGACAAAACCGTTAAAAGCTCCTCCAAATTTGAGAGTTGAGCAACTTCGGACTATCAAAGTCGCTCGTGATAGACTTTTTATTGTTCTTATATGTCAAAATTTATGAGTATAAGCTTCATAGATTATTTTGATGCCAAAACACCAACTTTCTATGACAAATGGATGAAACCGTTAAAAGCTTCTCCATAGAGAGATTTGAGCAACTTCAGATCATCAAAGTCGTTCGGTGTACAATTATTATTGTTCTTATATGTCAAATTTTACGAGTTTAAGCTTCCTAAATTATTTTGATGTCAAAACACCGACTTTCTATGACAAATGGACAAAACCGTTAAAAGCACCTACATAGAGAGAGTTGAGCAACTTCGGACCATCAAAGTTGCTCGGTGCACACATTTTATTGTACTTTTATGTCAAATTTTACGAGTTTATGCTTCCTAGATTATTTCGATGCCAAAACATCAACTTTCTATGACAAATGGAGAAAACCGTTAAAAGCTCCTCCATAGAGAGAGTTGAGCAACTTCGGACCCATCAAAGTTGCTCGGTGTACAATTTTTATTGTTCTTATATGTCAAATTTTACGAGTTTATGCTTCCTAGATTATTTCGATGCCAAAACACCAACTTCTATGACAAATGGAGAAAACCGTTAGAAGCTCCTCTATAGAGAGAGTTGAGCAACTTCAAACCATCAAAGTTACACGGTGTACACTTTTTATTGTTCTTATATGTCAAATTTTATGAGTATAAGCTTCAAAGATTATTTGGATGCCAAAACACCATCTTTCTATGAAAAATGGACGAAACCGTTAAAAGCTTATCCAAAGAGAGAGTTGAGCAACTTCGGATCATCAAAGTTGCTCGGTGTACAATTATTATTGTTCTTATATGTTAAATTTTAAGAGTTTAAACTTCATAGATTATTTCGATGCTAAAACACCAACTTTCTATGACAAATGGAGAAAACCGTTAAAAGCTCCTCCATAGAGAGAGTTAAGCAACTTCGGATCATCAAAGTTGCTCGGTGTACAATTATTATTGTTCTTATATGTTAAATTTTACCAGTTTATGCTTCCTAGATTATTTCGATGCCGAAACACCAACTTTCTATGACAAATGGAGGAAACCGTAAAAAACTCCTCCATAGAGAGAGTTGAGCAACTTCGGACCATCAAAGTTGCTCGGTGTACAATTTTTATTGTTCTTATATGTCAAATTTTACGAGTTTATGCTTCCTAGGTTATTTCGATGCCAAAACACCAACTTTCTATGACAAATGGAGAAAACCGTTAGAAGCTCCTCCATAGAGAGAGTTGAGCAACTTCAAACCATCAAAGTTACTCGGTGTACACTTTTTATTGTTCTTATATGTCAAATTTTATGAGTATAAGCTTCAAAGATTATTTCGATGCCAAAACACCATCTTTCTATGACAAATGGACGAAACCGTTAAAAGCTTATCCATAGAGAGAGTTGAACAACTTCGGATCATCAAAGTTGCTCGGTGTACAATTGTTATTGTTCTTATATGTTAAATTTTACGAGTTTAAACTTCATAGATTATTTCGATGCTAAAACACCAACTTTCTATGACAAATGGAGAAAACCGTTAAAAGCTCCTCCATAGAGAGAGTTGAGCAACTTCGGATCATCAAAGTTGCTCGGTGTACAATTATTATTGTTCTTATATGTTAAATTTTACGAGTTTATGCTTCCTAGATTATTTCGATGCCAAAACAACAACTTTCTATGACAAATGGAGAAAACCGTTAGAAGCTCCTCCATAGAGAGAGTTGAGCAACTTCAAACCATCAAAGTTACTCGGTGTACACTTTTTATTGTTCTTATATGTCAAATTTTACGAGTTTAAGCTTCATAGATTATTTCGATGCGAAAACACCAACTTTCTATGACAAATGAAAAACAACCGTTAAAAGCTCCTCCATAAAGAGAGTTGAGCAACTTCGGACTATCAAAGTCGCTCGGGATAGACTTTTTATTGTTCTTATATGTCAAATTTTACGAGTTTAAGCTTTCTAGATTATTTCGATGCCAAAACCCCAACTTTCTATGACAAATGGACAAAACCGTTAAAAGCTCTTCCATAGAGAGAGTTGAGCAACTTCGGACCATCAAAGTTGCTCGGTGCACACTTTTTATTGTACTTTTATGTCAAATTTTACGAGTTTAAGCTTCGTAGATTATTTCGATGCCAAAACACCAACTTTCTATGACAAATGGAGAAAACCGTTAAAAGCTCCTCTATAGAGAGAGTTGAGCAACTTTGGACCAACAAAGTTGCTCGGTGTACAATTTTTATTGTTCTTATATGTCAAATTTTACGAGTTTAAGCTTCCTAGATTATTTCGATGCCAAAACACCAACTTTCTATGACAAATGGACAAAACCGTTAAAAGCTCCTCCATAGAGAGAGTTGAGCAACTTCTGACCATCAAAGTTGCTCGGTGCACACTTTTTATTGTACTTTTATGTCAAATTTTACGAGTTTAAGCTTCGTAGATTATTTCGATGCCAAAACACCAACTTTCTATGACAAATGGACAAAACCGTTAAAAGCTCCTCCATAGAGAGAGTTGAGCAACTTCGGACTATCAAAGTTGCTCGGGATACAATTTTTACGATTTTAAGCTTCCTAGATAATTTCGATGCCAAAACACCAACTTTCTATGACAAATGGAAAAAAACCGTTAAAAGCTCCTCCATAAAGAGAGTTGAGCAACTTCGGACTATCAAAGTCGCTCGGGATAGACTTTTTATTGTTCTTATATGTCAAATTTTACGAGTTTAAGCTTTCTAGATTATTTCGATGCCAAAACACCAACTTTCTATGACAAATGGACAAAACAGTTAAAAGCTCCTCCATAGAGAGAGTTGAGCAACTTCGGACCATCAAAGTTACTCGGTGCACACTTTTTATTGTACTTTTATGTCAAATTTTACGACTTTAAGCTTCGTAGATTATTTCGATGCCAAAACACCAACTTTCTATGAAAAATGGACAAAACCGTTAAAAGCTCCTCCATAGAGAGAGTTGAGCAACCTCGGACCAACAAAGTTGCTCGGTGTACAATTTTTATTGTTCTTATATGTCAAATTTTACGAGTTTAAGCTTCCTAGATTATTTCGATGCCAAAACACCAACTTTCTATGACAAATGGAAAAAAACCGTTAAAAGCTCCTCCATAAAGAGAGTTGAGCAACTTCGGACTATCAAAGTCGCTCGGGATAGACTTTTTGTTGTTCTTATATGTCAAATTTTACGAGTTTAAGCTTCCTAGATTATTTCGATGCCAAAACACCAACTTTCTATGACAAATGGACAAAACCGTTAAAAGCCCCTCCATAGAGATAGTTGAGCAACTTCGGACCTTCAAAGTTGCTCGGTGCACACTTTTTATTGTACTTTTAAGTCAAATTTTACGAGTTTAAGCTTCGTAGATTATTTCGATGCCAAAACACCAACTTTCTATGACAAATGGACAAAACCGTTAAAAGCTCCTCCATAGAGAGAGTTTAGCAACTTCGGACTATCAAAGTCGCTCGGGATAGACTTTTTATCGTTCTTATATGTCAAATTTTATGAGTATAAGCTTCATAGATTATTTCGATGCCAAAACACCAACTTTCTATGACAAATGGACGAAACCGTTAAAAGCTTCTCCATAGAGAGAGTTGAGCAATTTCGGATCATCAAAGTTGCTCGGTGTACAATTATTATTGTTCTTATATGTCAAATTTTACTAGTTTAAGCTTCCTAGATTATTTCAATGCCAAAACACCGACTTTCTATGACAAATGGACAAAACCGTTAAAAGCACCTACATAGAGAGAGTTGAGCAACTTCGGACCATCAAAGTTGCTCGGTACACACTTTTTATTGTACTTTTATGTCAAATTTTACGAGTTTAAGCTTCATAGATTATTTCGATGCCAAAACACCAACTTTCTATGACAAATGGAGAAAAACGTTAAAAGCTCCTCCATAGAGAGAGTTGAGCAACTTCAGACCATCAAAGTTGCTCTGTGTACAATTTTTATTGTTCTTATATGTCAAATTTTACGAGTTTATGCTTCCTAGATTATTTTGATGCCAAAACACCAACTTTCTATGACAAATGGAGAAAACCGTTAGAAGCTCCTCCATAGAGAGAGTTGAGCAACTTCAAACCATTAAAGTTGCTCGGTGTACACTTTTTATTGTTCTTATATGTCAAATTTTATGAGTATAAGCTTCAAAGATTATTTCGATGCCAAAACACCAACTTTCTATGACAAATGGCCGAAACCGTTAAAAGCTTATCCATAGAGAGAGTTGAGCAACTTCGGATCATCAAAGTTGCTCGGTGTACAATTATTATTGTTCTTATATGTCAAATTTTACGAGTTTAAACTTCATAGATTATTTCGATGCTAAAACACCAACTTTCTATGACAAATGGAGAAAACCGTTAAACGCTCCTCCATAGAGAGAGTTGAGCAACTTCGGATCATCAAAGTTGCTCGGTGTACAATTATTATTGTTTTTATATGTCAAATTTTACGTGTTTAAACTTCATAGATTATTTCGATGCTAAAACACCAACTTTCTATGACAAATGGAGAAAACCGTTAAAAGCTCCTCCATAGAGAGAGTTGAGCAACTTCGGATCGTCAAAGTTGCTCGGTGTACAATTATTATTGTTTTTATATGTCAAATTTTACTTGTTTAAACTTCATAGATTATTTCGATGCTAAAACACCAACTTTCTATGACAAATGGAGAAAACCGTTACAAGCTCCTCCATATAGAGAGTTGAGCAACTTCGGACCATCAAAGTTGCTTGGTGTACAATTTTTATTGTTCTTATATGTCAAATTTTACGAGTTTAAGCTTCATAGATTATTTTGATGCCAAAACACCGACTTTCTATGACAAATGGACAAAACCGTTAAAAGCACCTACATAGAGAGAGTTGAGCAACTTCGGACCATCAAAGTTGCTCGGTGCACACTTTTTATTGTACTTTTAAGTCAAATTTTACGAGTTTAAGCTTCGTAGATTATTTCGATGCCAAAACACCAACTTTCTATGACAAATGGACAAAACCGTTAAAAGTTCCTCCATAGAGAGAGTTTAGCAACTTCGGACTATCAAAGTCGCTCGGGATAGACTTTTTATCGTTCTTATATGTCAAATTTTATGAGTATAAGCTTCATAGATTATTTCGATGCCAAAACACCAACTTTCTATGACAAATGGACGAAACCGTTAAAAGCTTCTCCATAGAGAGAGTTGAGCAATTTCGGATCATCAAAGTTGCTCGGTGTACAATTATTATTGTTCTTATATGTCAAATTTTACTAGTTTAAGCTTCCTAGATTATTTCAATGCCAAAACACCGACTTTCTATGACAAATGGACAAAACCGTTAAAAGCACCTACATAGAGAGAGTTGAGCAACTTCGGACCATCAAAGTTGCTCGGTACACACTTTTTATTGTACTTTTATGTCAAATTTTACGAGTTTAAGCTTCATAGATTATTTCGATGCCAAAACACCAACTTTCTATGACAAATGGAGAAAAACGTTAAAAGCTCCTCCATAGAGAGAGTTGAGCAACTTCAGACCATCAAAGTTGCTCTGTGTACAATTTTTATTGTTCTTATATGTCAAATTTTACGAGTTTATGCTTCCTAGATTATTTTGATGCCAAAACACCAACTTTCTATGACAAATGGAGAAAACCGTTAGAAGCTCCTCCATAGAGAGAGTTGAGCAACTTCAAACCATTAAAGTTGCTCGGTGTGCACTTTTTATTGTTCTTATATGTCAAATTTTATGAGTATAAGCTTCAAAGATTATTTCGATGCCAAAACACCAACTTTCTATGACAAATGGACGAAACCGTTAAAAGCTTATCCATAGAGAGAGTTGAACAACTTCGGATCATCAAAGTTGCTCGGTGTACAATTATTATTGTTCTTATATGTCAAATTTTACGAGTTTAAACTTCATAGATTATTTCGATGCTAAAACACCAACTTTCTATGACAAATGGAGAAAACTGTTAAAAGCTCCTCCATAGAGAGAGTTGAGCAACTTCGGATCATCAAAGTTGCTCGGTGTACAATTATTATTGTTTTTATATGTCAAATTTTACGTGTTTAAACTTCATAGATTATTTCGATGCTAAAACACCAACTTTCTATGACAAATGGAGAAAACCGTTAAAAGCTCCTCCATAGAGAGAGTTGAGCAACTTCGGATCGTAAAAGTTGCTCGGTGTACAATTATTATTGTTTTTATATGTCAAATTTTACGTGTTTAAACTTCATAGATTATTTCGATGCTAAAACACCAACTTTCTATGACAAATGGAGAAAACCGTTACAAGCTCCTCCATATAGAGAGTTGAGCAACTTCGGACCATCAAAGTTGCTTGGTGTACAATTTTTATTGTTCTTATATGTCAAATTTTACGAGTTTAAGCTTCATAGATTATTTTGATGCCAAAACAACGACTTTCTATGACAAATGGACAAAACCGTTAAAAGCACCTACATAGAGAGAGTTGAGCAACTTCGGACCATCAAAGTTGCTCTGTGCACACTTTTTATTGTACTTTTATGTCAAATTTTACGAGTTTAAGCTTCATAGATTATTTCGATGCCAAAACTACAACTTTCTATGACAAATGGAGGAAACCGTTAAAAGCTCCTCCATAGAGAGAGTTGAGCAACTTCGAACCATCAAAGTTGCTCGGTGTACAATTTTTATTGTTCTTATATGTCAAATTTTACGAGTTTATGCTTCCTAGATTATTTCGATGCCAAAACACCAACTTTCTATGACAAATGGACAAAACCGTTAAAAGCTCCTCCATAGAGAGAGTTGAGCAACTTCTGACCATCAAAGTTGCTCGGTGCACACTTTTTATTGTACTTTTAAGTCAAATTTTACGAGTTTAAGCTTCGTAGATTATTTCGATGCCAAAACACCAGCTTTCTATGACAAATGGACAAAACCGTTAAAAGCTCCTCCATAGAGAGAGTTGAGCAACTTCGGACTTCAAAGTTGCTCGGGATACAATTTTTACGATTTTAAGCTTCCTAGATAATTTCGATGCCAAAACACCAACTTTCTATGACAAATGGAAAAAAACCGTTAAAAGCTCCTCCATAAAGAGAGTTGAGCAACTTCGGACTATCAAAGTCGCTCGGGATAGACTTTTTATTGTTCTTATATGTCAAATTTTACGAGTTTAAGCTTTCTAGATTATTTCGATGCCAAAACACCAACTTTCTATGACAAATGGACAAAACAGTTAAAAGCTCCACCATAGAGAGAGTTGAACAACTTCGGACCATCAAAGTTGCTCGGTGCACACTTTTTATTGTACTTTTATGTCAAATTTTACGACTTTAAGCTTCGTAGATTATTTCGATGCAAAAACACCAACTTTCTATGACAAATGGACAAAACCGTTAAAAGCTCCTCCATAGAGAGAGTTGAGCAACCTCGGACCAACAAAGTTGCTCGGTGTACAATTTTTATTGTTCTTATATGTCAAATTTTACGAGCTTAAGCTTCCTAGATTATTTCGATGCCAAAACACCAACTTTCTATGACAAATGGACAAAACCGTTAAAAGCCCCTCCATAGAGAGAGTTGACCAACTTCGGACCTTCAAAGTTGCTCGGTGCACACTTTTTATTGTACTTTTAAGTCAAATTTTACGAGTTTAAGCTTCGTAGATTATTTCGATGCCAAAACACCAACTTTCTATGACAAATGGACAAAACCGTTAAAAGCTCCTCCATAGAGAGAGTTTAGCAACTTCGGACTATCAAAGTCGCTCGGGATAGACTTTTTATCGTTCTTATATGTCAAATTTTATGAGTATAAGCTTCATAGATTATTTCGATGCCAAAACACCAACTTTCTATGACAAATGGACGAAATCGTTAAAAGCTTCTCCATAGAGAGAGTTGAGCAATTTCGGATCATCAAAGTTGCTCGGTGTACAATTATTATTGTTCTTATATGTCAAATTTTACGAGTTTAAGCTTCCTAGATTATTTCATTGCCAAAACACCGACTTTCTATGACAAATGGACAAAACCGTTAAAAGCACCTACATAGAGAGAGTTGAGCAACTTCGGACCATCAAAGTTGCTCGGTACACACTTTTTATTGTACTTTTATGTCAAATTTTATGAGTTTAAGCTTCATAGATTATTTCGATGCCAAAACACCAACTTTCTATGACAAATGGAGAAAAACGTTAAAAGCTCCTCCATAGAGAGAGTTGAGCAACTTCAGACCATCAAAGTTGCTCTGTGTACAATTTTTATTGTTCTTATATGTCAAATTTTACGAGTTTATGCTTCCTAGATTATTTTGATGCCAAAACACCAACTTTCTATGACAAATGGAGAAAACCGTTAGAAGCTCCTCCATAGAGAGAGTTGAGCAACTTCAAACCATTAAAGTTGCTTGGTGTACACTTTTTATTGTTCTTATATGTCAAATTTTATGAGTATAAGCTTCAAAGATTATTTCGATGCAAAAACAACAACTTTCTATGACAAATGGACGAAACCGTTAAAAGCTTATCCATAGAGAGAGTTGAGCAACTTCGGATCATCAAAGTTGCTCGGTGTACAATTTTTATTGTTCTTATATGTCAAATTTTACGAGTTTAAGCTTCATAGATTATTTCGATGACAAAACACCGACTTTCTATGACAAATGGAGAAAACCGTTAAAAGCTCCTCCATAGAGAGAGTTGAGCAACTTCGGACCATCAAAGTTGCTCGGTGTACAATTTTTATTGTTCTTATATGTCAAATTTTACGAGTTTATGCTTCCTAGATTATTTCGATGCCAAAACAACAACTTTCTATGACAAATGGAGAAAACCGTTAGAAGCTCCTCCATAGAGAGAGTTGAGCAACTTCAAACCATCAAAGTTGCTCGTTGTACACTTTTTATTGTTCTTATATGTCAAATTTTATGAGTATAAGCTTCAAAGATTATTTCGATGCCAAAACACCAACTTTCTATGACAAGTGGACAAAACCATTAAAAGCTCCTCGATAGAGAGAGTTGAGCAACTTCGGACTATCAAAGTCGCTCGGGATAGACTTTTTATAGTTCTTATACCTTTAATTTTATGAATATAACCTTCCTAGATTATTTCGATGCCAAAACACCAACTTTCTATGACAAATGGACAAAACCGTTAAAAGCTCCTCCATAGAGAGAGTTGAGCAACTTCGGACCATCAAAGTTGCTCGGTGCACACTTTTTATTGTACTTTTATGTCAAATTTTACGAGTTTAAGCTTCATAGATTATTTCGATGCCAAAACACCAACTTTCTACGACAAATGGACAAAACCGTTATAAGCTCCTCCATAGAGAGAGTTGAGCAACTTCGGACTATCAAAGTCGCTCGGGATAGACTTTTTATTGTTCTTGTATATCCAATTTTATGAGTATAAGCTTCATAGATTATTTCGATGCCAAAACACCAACTTTCTATGACAAATGGACGAAACCGTTAAAAGCTTCACCATAGAGAGAGTTGAGCAACTTCGGATCATCAATGTTGCTCGGTGTAAAATTATTATTGTTCTTATATGTCAGATTTTACGAGTTTAAGCTTCCTAGATTATTTCGATGCCAAAAAACCGACTTTCTATGACAAATGGACAAAACCGTTAAAAGCACCTACATAGAGAAAGTTGAGCAACTTCGGACCATCAAAGTTGCTCGGTACACACTTTTTATTGTACTTTTATGTCAAATTTTACGAGTTTAAACTTCATAGATTATTTCGATGCCAAAACACCAACTTTCTATGACAAATGGAGAAAACCGTTAAAAGCTCCTCATAGAGAGAGTTGAGCAACTTCGGACCATCAAAGTTGCTCGTTTACAATTTTTATTGTTCTTATATGTCAAATTTTACGAGTTTAAGCTTCATAGATTTTTTCGATGCCAAAACACCGACTTTCTATGACAAATGGACAAAACCGTTAAAAGCACCTACATAGAGAGAGTTGAGCAACTTCGGACCATCAAAGTTGCTCGGTGCACACTTTTTATTGTACTTTTATGTCAAATTTTACGAGTTTAAGCTTCATAGATTATTTCGATGCCAAAACACCAACTTTCTATGACAAATGGAGAAAACCGTTAAAAGCTCCTCCATAGAGAGAGTTGAGCAACTTCGGACCATCAAAGTTGCTTGGTGTACAATTTTTATTGTTCTTATATGTCAAATTTTATGAGTATAAGCTTCAGAGATTATTTCGATGCCAAAACACCAACTTTCTATGACAAATGGACAAAACCATTAAAAGCTCCTCCATAGAGAGAGTTGAGCAACTTCGGACTATCAAAGTCGCTCGGGAAAGACTTTTTATTGTTCTTATATGTTTAATTTTATGAATATAACCTTTCTAGATTATTTCGATGCCAAAACACCAACTTTCTATGACAAATGGACAAAACCGTTAAAAGCACCTCCATAGAGAGAGTTGAGCAACTTCGGATCATCAAAGTTGCTCGGTGTACAATTTTTATTGTTCTTATATATCAAATTTTATGAGTTTATGCTTCCTAGATTATTTCGATGCCAAAACACCAACTTTCTATGACAAATGGAGAAAACCGTTAAAAGCTCCTCCATAGAGAGAGTTGAGCAACTTCGGACATCAAAGTTGCTCGGTGTACACTTTTTATTGTTCTTATATGTCAAATTTTATGAGTATAAGCTTCATAGAGTATTACGATGCCAAAACACCAACCTTCTATGACAAATGGACGAAACCGTTAAAAGCACCTCCATAGAGAGAGTTGAGCAACTTCGGATCATCAAAGTTGCTCGGTGTACAATTTTTATTGTTCTTATATGTCAAATTTTATGAGTTTATGCTTCCTAGATTATTTCGATGCCAAAACACCAACTTTCTATGACAAATGGAGAAAACCGTTAAAAGCTCCTCCATAGAGAGAGTTGAGCAACTTCGGACATCAAAGTTGCTTGGTATACACTTTTTATTGTTCTTATATGTAAAATTTTATGAGTATAAGCTTCATAGAGTATTACGATGCCAAAACACCAACCTTCTATGACAAATGGACGAAACCGTTAAAAGCACCTCTATAGAGAGAGTTGAGCAACTTCAGATCATCAAAGTTGCTCGGTGTACAATTTTTATTGTTCTTATATGTCAAATTTTACGAGTTTAAGCTTCATAGATTATTTCGATGCCAAAACACCGACTTTCTATGACAAATGGACAAAACCGTTAAAAGCACCTACATAGAGAGAGTTGAGCAACTTCGGACCATCAAAGTTGCTCGGTGCACACTTTTTATTGTACTTTTATGTCAACTTTTACGAGTTTAAGCTTCATAGATTATTTCGATGCCAAAACACCAACTTTCTATGACAAATGGAGAAAACCATTAAAAGCTCCTCCATAGAGAGAGTTGAGCAATTTCGGACCATCAAAGTTGCTCGTTTACAATTTTTATTGTTCTTATATGTCAAATTTTACGAGTTTATGCTTCCTAGATTATTTCGATGCCAAAACGCCAAATTTCTATGACAAATGAAGAAAACCGTTAGAAGCTCCTCCATAGAGAGAGTTGAGCAACTTCAAACCATCAAAGTTGCTCGGTGTACACTTTTTATTGTTCTTATATGTCAAATTTTATGAGTATAACTTCAAAGATTGTTTCGATGCCAAAACACCAACTTTATATGACAAATGAACGAAACCGTTAAAAGCTTATCCATAGAGAGAGTTGAGCAACTTCCGATCATCAAAGTTGCTCGGTGTACAATTATTATTGTTCTTATATGTCAAATTTTACGAGTTTAAACATCATGGATTATTTCGATGCTAAAACACCAACTTTCAATGACAAATGGAGAAAACCGTTAAAAGCTCCTCTATATAGAGAGTTGAGCAACTTCGGACCATCAAAGTTGCTCGGTGTACACTATTTATTGTACTTATATGTCAAATTTTACGAGTTTAAGATTCATAGATTATTTTGATGCCAAAACACCAATTTTCTATGACAAATGGCGAAAACCGTTAAAAGCTTCTTCATAGAGAGAGTTGAGCAACTTCGGACTATCAAAGTCGCTCGGGATACACTTTTAATTGTTTTTATATGTCAAATTTTATGAGTATAACCTTCCTAGATTATTTCGATGCAAAAACACAAACTTTCTATGACTAATTGACAAAACCATTAAAAGCACCTCCATAGAGAGAGTTGAGCAACTTCGGATCATCAAAGTTGCTCGGTGTACAATTATTATTGTTCTAATATGTCAAATTTTATGAGTATATGCTTCAAAGATTAGTTCGATGCCAAAACACCAACTTTCTATGACAAATGGACAAAACCATTAAAAGCTCCACCATAGAAAGAGTTGAGCAACTTCATACTATCAAAGTCACTAGGGATAGACTTTTTATTGTTCTTATATGTCAAATTTTATGAATATAACCCTCCTAGATTATTTCGATGCCAAAACACCGACTTTCTATGACAAATGGACAAAACCGTTAAAAGCACCTCGATAGAGAGAGTTGAGCAACTTCGGATCATCAAAGTTGCTCGGTGTACAATTTTTATTGTTCTTATATGTCAAATTTTACGAGTTTATGCTTCCTAGATTATTTCGATGCCAAAACACCAACTTTCTATGACAAATGGAGAAAACCGTTAAAAGCTTCTCCATATAGAGGGTTGAGCAACTTCGGACATCAAAGTTGCTCGGTGTCCACTTTTTATTGTTCTTATATGTCAAATTTTATGAGTATAAGCTTCATAGATTATTACGATGCCAAAACACCAACCTTCTATGACAAATGGACGAAACCGTTAAAAGCACCTCCATAGAGAGAGTTGAGCAATTTCGGATCATCAAAGTTGCTCGGTGTACAATTTTTATTGTTCTTATATGTCAAATTTTACGAGTTTAAGCTTCATAGATTATTTCGACGCCGAAACACCAGCTTTCTATGACAAATGGAGAAAACCGTTAAAAGCTCCTCCATAGAGAGAGTTGAGCAACTTCGGACTATCAAAGTCACTCGGGATAGACTTTTTATTGTTCTTATATGTCAAATTTTAGGAGTATAAGTTTCCTAGATTATTTTGATGCCCAAACACCAACGTTCTATGACAAATAGACAAAACCGTTAAAAACTCTTCCATAGAGAGAGTTGAGCAACTTCGGACCAACAAAGTTGCTCGGTGTACAATTTTTATTGTTCTTATATGTCAAATTTTACGAGTTTATGCTTCCTAGATTATTTTGATGCCAAAACACCAACTTTCTATGACAAATGGACAAAACCGTTAAAAACACTTACATAGAGAGAGTTGAGCAACTTCGGACCATCAAAGTTGCTCGGTGCACACTTTTTATTGTACTTTTATGTCAAATTTTACGAGTTTAAGCTTCATAGATTATTTCGATGACAAAACACCAACTTTCTATGACAAATGGGGAAAACCGTTAAAAGCTCCTCCATAGAGAGAGTTGAGCAACTTCGGACCATCAAAGTTGCTCGGTGTACAATTTTTATTGTTCTTATATGTCAAATTTTATGAGTTTATGCTTCCTAGATTTTTTCGATGCCAAAACACCAACTTTCTATGACAAATGGAGAAAACCGTTAGAAGCTCCTCCATAGAGAGAGTTGAGCAACATCAAACCAGCAAAGTTGCTTGGTGTACAATTATTATTGTTCTTATATGTCAAATTTTACGAGTTTAAGCTTCCTAGATTATTTCGATGCCAAAACACCGATTTTCTATGACAAATGGACAAAACCGTTAAAAGCACCTACATAGAGAGAGTTGAGCAACTTCGGACCATCAAAGTTGCTCGGTACACACTTTTTATTGTACTTTTATGTCAAATTGTACGAGTTTAAGCTTCATAGATTATTTCGATGCCAAAACACCAACTTTCTATGACAAATGGAGAAAACCGTTAAAAGCTCCTCATAGAGAGTGTTGGGCAACTTCGGACCATCAAAGTTGCTCGGTGTACAATTTTTATTGTTCTTATATGTCAAATTTTACGAGTTTATGCTTCCTAGATTATTTCGATGCCAAAACACCAACTTTCTATGACAAATGGAGAAAACCGTTAGAAGCTCCTCCATAGAGAGAGTTGAGCAACTTCAAACCATCAAAGTTGCTCGGTGTACACTTTTTATTGTTCTTATATGTCAAATTTTATGAGTATAAACTTCAAAGAGTATTACGATGCCAAAACACCAGCCTTCAATGACAAATGGACGAAACAGTTAAAAGCACCTCCATAGAGAGAGTTGAGCAACTTCGGATCATCAAAGTTGCTCGGTGTACAATTTTTATTGTTCTTATATGTCAAATTTTACGAGTTTAAGCTTCATAGATTATTTCGACGCCAAAACACCAACTTTCTATGACAAATGGAAAAAACCGTTAAAAGCTCCTCCATAGAGAGAGTTGAGCAACTTCGGACTATCAAAGTCACTCGGGATAGACTTTTTATTGTTCTTATATGTCAAATTTTAGGAGTATAAGTTTCCTAGATTATTTTGATGCCAAAACACCAACGTTCTATGACAAATAGACAAAACCGTTAAAAGCTCCTTCATAGAGAGAGTTGAGCAACTTCGGAGCGACAAAGTTGCTCGGTGTACAATTTTTATTGTTCTTATATGTCAAATTTTACGAGTTTATGCTTCATAGATTATTTCGGTGCCAAAACACTAAATTTCTATCACAAATGGAGAAAACCATTAGAAGCTCGTCCATAGAGAGAGTTGAGCAACTTCGGACTATCAAAGTCACTCGGGATAGACTTTTTATTGTTCTTATATGTCAAATTATATGAGTATAAGTTTCCTAGATTATTTTGATGCCAAAACACCAACTTTCTATGACAAATGGACAAAACCGTTAAAAACACCTACATAGAGAGAGTTGAGCAACTTCGAACCATCAAAGTTGCTCGGTGCACACTTTTTATTGTACTTTTATGTCAAATTTTACGAGTTTAAGCTTCATAGATTATTTCGATGACAAAGCACCAACTTTCTGTGACAAATGGAGAAAACCGTTAAAAGCTCCTCATAGAGAGAGTTGAGCAACTTCGGACCATCAAAGTTGCTCGGTGTACAATTTTTACTGTTCTTATATGTCAAATTTTACGAGTTTATACTTGCCAGATTATTTCGATGCCAAAACACCAACTTTCTATGACAAATGGAGAAAACCGTTAGAAGCTCCTCCATAGAGAGAGTTGAGCAACTTCAAACCATCAAAGTTGCTCGGTGTACACTTTTTATTGTTCTTATATGTCAAATTTTATGAGTATAAGCTTCAAAGAGTATTACGATGCCAAAACACCAACCTTCTATGACAAATGGACGAAACCGTTAAAAGCACCTGCATAGAGAGAGTTGAGCAACTTCGGACCATCAAAGTTGCTCGGTGCACACTTTTTATTGTACTTTTATGTCAAATTTTACGAGTTTAAGCTTCCTAGATTATTTCAATGACAAAACACCAACTTTCTATGACAAATGGGTAAAACCATTAAAAGCTCCTCCATAGAGAGAGTTGAGCAACTTCGGACCGTCAAATTTGTTCGGTGTACAATTTTTATTGTTCTTATATGTCAAATTTTACGAGTTTATGCTTCCTAGATTTTTTCGATGCCAAAACATCAACTTTCTATGACAAATGGAGAAAACCGTTAGAAGCTCCTCCATAGAGAGAGTTGAGCAACTTCAAACCATCAAAGTTGCTCGGTGTACACTTTTTATTGTTCTTATATGTCAAATTTTATAAGTATAAGCTTCAAAGAGTATTACGATGCCAAAACACCAACCTTCTATGACAAATGGACGAAACCGTTAAAAGCACCTCCATAGAGAGAGTTGAGCAACTTCGGATCATCAAAGTTGCTCGATGTACAATTTTTATTGTTCTTATATGTCAAATTTTACGAGTTTAAGCTTCATAGATTATTTCGACGCCGAAACACCAACTTTCTATGACAAATGGAGAAAACTGTTAAAAGCTCCTCCATAGAGAGAGTTGAGCAACTTCGGACTATCAAAGTCACTCGGGATAGACTTTTTATTGTTCTTATATGTCAAATTTTAGGAGTATAAGTTTCCTAGATTATTTTGATGCCAAAACACCAACCTTCTATGACAAATAGACAAAACCGTTAAAAGCTCTTCCATAGAGAGAGTTGAGCAACTTCGGACCAACAAAGTTGCTCGGTGTACAATTTTTATTGTTCTTATATGTCAAATTTTACGAGTTTATGCTTCCTAGATTATTTCGGTGCCAAAACACAAACTTTCTTTGACAAATGGAGAAAACCGTTAGAAGCTCGTCAATAGAGAAAGTTGAGCAACTTCGGACTATCAAAGTCACTCGGGATTGACTTTTTATTGTTCTTATATGTCAAATTTTATGAGTATAAGTTTCCTAGATTATTTTGATGCCAAAACACCAACTTTCTATGACAAATGGACAAAACCGTTAAAAACACCTACATAGAGAGAGTTGAGCAACTTCGGACCATCAAAGTTGCTCGGTGCACACTTTTTATTGTACTTTTATGTCAAATTTTACGAGTTTAAGCTTCATAGATTATTTCGATGAAAAAACACCAACTTTCTATGACAAATGGGGAAAACCGATAAAAGCTCCTCCATAGAGAGAGTTGAGCAACTTCGGACCATCAAAGTTGCTCGGTATACAATTTTTATTGTTCTTATATGTCAAATTTTATGAGTTTATGCTTCCTAGATTTTTTCGATGCCAAAACACCAACTTTCTAAGACAAATGGAGAAAACCGTTAGAAGCTCCTCCATAGAGAGAGTTGAGCAACATCAAACCATCAAAGTTGCTCGGTGTACAATTATTATTGTTCTTATATGTCAAATTTTACGAGTTTAAGCTTTCTAGATTATTTCGATGCCAAAACACCGATTTTCTATGACAAATGGACAAAACCGTTAAAAGCACCTACATAGAGAGAGTTGAGCAACTTCGGACCATCAAAGTTGCTCGGTACACACTTTTTATTGTACTTTTATGTCAAATTGTACGAGTTTAAGCTTCATAGATTATTTCGATGCCAAAACACCAACTTTCTATGACAAATGGAGAAAACCGTTAAAAGCTCCTCATAGAGAGAGTTGAGCAACTTCGGACCATCAAAGTTGCTCGGTGTACAATTTTTATTGTTCTTATATGTCAAATTTTATGAGTTTATGCTTCCTAGATTATTTTGATGCCAAAACAGCAACTTTCTATGACAAATGGAGAAAACCGTTAGAAGCTCCTCCATAGAGGGAGTTGAGCAACTTCAAACCATCAAAGTTGCTCGGTGTACACTTTTTATTGTTCTTATATGTCAAATTTTATGAGTATAAGCTTCAAAGAGTATTACGATGCCAAAACACCAGCCTTCAATGACAAATGGACGAAACCGTTAAAAGCACCTCCATAGAGAGAGTTGAGCAACTTCGGATCATCAAAGTTGCTCGGTGTACAATTTTTATTGTTCTTATATGTCAAATTTTACGAGTTTAAGCTTCATAGATTATTTCGACGCCGAAACACCAACTTTCTATGACAAATGGAGAAAACCGTTAAAAGCTCCTCCATAGAGAGAGTTGAGCAACTTCGGACTATCAAAGTCACTCGGGATAGACTTTTTATTGTTCTTATATGTCAAATTTTAGGAGTATAAGTTTCCTAGATTATTTTGATGCCAAAACACCAACGTTCTATGACAAATAGACAATACCGTTAAAAGCTCCTTCATAGAGAGAGTTGAGCAACTTCGGAGCGACAAAGTTGCTCGGTGTACAATTTTTATTGTTCTTATATGTCAAATTTTACGAGTTTATGCTTCCTAGATTATTTCGGTGCCAAAACACTAAATTTCTATGACAAATGGAGAAAACCATTAGAAGCTCGTCCATAGAGAGAGTTGAGCAACTTCGGACTATCAAAGTCACTCGGGATAGACTTTTTATTGTTCTTATATGTCAAATTTTATGAGTATAAGTTTCCTAGATTATTTTGATGCCAAAACACCAACTTTCTATGACAAATGGACAAAACCGTTAAAAACACCTACATAGAGAGAGTTGAGCAACTTCGGACCATCAAAGTTGCTCGGTGCACACTTTTTACTGTACTTTTATGTCAAATTTTACGAGTTTAAGCTTCATAGATTATTTCGATGACAAAACACCAACTTTCTATGACAAATGGAGAAAACCGTTAAAAGCTCCTCATAGAGAGAGTTGAGCAACTTCGGACCATCAAAGTTGCTCGGTGTACAATTTTTATTGTTCTTATAATTCAAATTTTACGAGTTTATACTTGCTAGATTATTTCGATGCCAAAACACCAACTTTCTATGACAAATGGAGAAAACCGTTAGAAGCTCCTCCATAGAGAGAGTTGAGCAACTTCAAACCATCAAAGTTGCTCGGTGTACACTTTTTATTGTTCTTATATGTCAAATTTTATGAGTATAAGTGTCCTAGATTATTTTGATGCCAAAACACCAACTTTCTATGACAAATGGACAAAACCGTTAAAAACACCTACATAGAGAGAGTTGAGCAACTTCGGACTATCAAAGTTGCTCGGTGCACACTTTTTATTGTACTTTTATGTCAAATTTTACGAGTTTAAGCTTCATAGATTATTTCGATGACAAAACACCAACTTTCTATGACAAATGGAGAAAACCGTTAAAAGCTCCTCATAGAGAGAGTTGAGCAACTTCGGACCATCAAAGTTGCTCGGTGTACAATTTTTACTGTTCTTATATGTCAAATTTTACGAGTTTATAGTTGCCAGATTATTTCGATGCCAAAACACCAACTTTCTATGACAAATGGAGAAAACCGTTAGAAGCTCCTCCATAGAGAGAGTTGAGCAACTTCAAACCATCAAAGTTACTCGGTGTACACTTTTTATTGTTCTTATATGTCAAATTTTATGAGTATAAGCTTCAAAGAGTATTACGATGCCAAAACACCAACCTTCTATGACAAATGGACGAAACCGTTAAAAGCACCTCCATAGAGAGAGTTGAGCAACTTCGGACCATCAAAGTTGCTCGGTGCACACTTTTTATTGTACTTTTATGTCAAATTTTACGAGTTTAAGCTTCCTAGATTATTTCCATGACAAAACACCAACTTTCTATGACAAATGGGGAAAACCATTAAAAGCTCCTCCATAGAGAGAGTTGAGCAACTTCGGACCGTCAAAGTTGCTCGGTGTACAATTTGTATTGTTCTTATATGTCAAATTTTACGAGTTTATGCTTCCTAGATTTTTTCGATGCCAAAACACCAACTTTCTATGACAAATGGAGAAAACCGTTAGAAGCTCCTCCTTAGAGAGAGTTGAGCAAGTTCAAACCATCAAAGTTGCTCGGTGTACACTTTTTATTGTTCTTATATGTCAAATTTTATGAGTATAAGCTTCAAAGATTATTTCGATGCCAAAACACCAACTTTCTATGACAAATGGACGAAACCGTTAAAAGCTTATCCATAGAGAGAGTTGAGCAACTTCGGATCATCAATGTTGCTCGGTGTACAATTATTATTGTTCTTATATGTCAAATTTTACGAGTTTAAACTTCATAGATTATTTCGATGCTAAAACACCAACTTTCTATGACAAATGGAGAGAACCGTTAAAAGCTCCTCCATAGAGAGAGTTGAGCAATTTCAAACCATCAAAGTTGCTCGGTGCACACTTTTTATTGTACTTTTATGTCAAATTTTATGAGTTTAAGCTTCATAGATTATTTCAATGACAAAACACCAACTTTCTTTGACAAATGGGGAAAACCGTTAAAAGCTCCTCCATAGAGAGAGTTGAGCAACTTCGGACCGTCAAAGTTGCTCGGTGTACAATTTTTATTGTTCTTATATGTCAAATTTTACGAGTTTATGCTTCCTAAATTTTTTCGATGCCAAAACACCAACTTTCTATGACAAATGGAGAAAACCGTTAGAAGCTCCTCCATAGAGAGAGTTGAGCAACTTCAAACCATCAAAGTTGCTCGGTGTACACTTTTTATTGTTCTTATATGTCAAATTTTATGAGTATAAGCTTCAAAGATTATTTCGATGCCAAAACACCGACTTTCTATGACAAATGGACGAAACCGTTAAAAGCTTCTCCATAGAGAGAGTTGAGCAACTTCGGATCATCAAAGTTGCTCGGTGTACAATTATTATTGTTCTTATATGTCAAATTTTACGAGTTTAAACTTCATAGATTATTTCGATGCTAAAACACCAACTTTCTATGACAAATGGAGAAAACCGTTAAAAGCTCCTCAATAGAGAGAGTTGAGCAACTTCGGATCATCAAACTTGCTCGGTGTACAATTATTATTGTTTTTATATGTCAAATTTTACGAGTTTAACCTTCATAGATTATTTCGATGCTAAAACACCAACTTTCTATGACAAATGGAGAAAACCGTTAAAAGCTCCTCCATAGAGGGAGTTGAGCAACTTCGGACCATCAAAGTTGCTCGGTGTACACTATTTATTGTACTTATATGTCAAATTTTACGAGTTTAAGCTTCCTAGATTATTTCGATGCCAAAACACCAACTTTCTATGACTTATTGACAAAACCGTTAAAAGCACCTCCATAGAGAGAGTTGAGCAACTTCGGATCATCAAAGTTGCTCGGTGTACAATTATTATTGTTCTTATATGTCAAATTTTGTGAGTATAAGCTTCAAAGATTATTTCGATGCCAAAACACCAACTTTCTATGACAAATGGACAACACCATTAAAAGCTCCTCCATAGAGAGAGTTGAGCAACTTCGGACTATCAAAGTCACTCGGGATAGACTTTTTATTGTTCGTATATGTGAAATTTTATGAGTTTAAGTTTCTTAGATTATTTTGATGCCAAAACACCAACTTTCTATGACAAATAGACAAACCATTAAAAGCTCCTCCATGGAGAGAGTTGAGCAACTTCGGAACAACAAAGTTGCTCCGTGTACAATTTTTATTGTTCTTATATGTCAAATTTTACGAGTTTAAGCTTCCTAGATTATTTCGATGCCAAAACACGAACTTTCTATGACAAATGGACAAAACCGTTAAAAGCTCCTCCATAGAGAGAGTTGAGCAACTTCGGATCATCAAAGTTGCTCGGTGTACAATTATTATTGTTCTTATATGTCAAATTTTATGAGTTTAAGCTTCCTAGATTATTTCGATGCTAAAACACCGACTTTTTATGACAAATGGACAAAACCGTTAAAAGCACCTACATAGAGAGAGCTGAGCAACTTCGGACCATCAATGTTGCTCGGTGCACACTTTTAATTGTTCTTATGTGTCAAATTTTATGAGTATAAGCTTCATAGATTATTTCGATGCCAAAACACCAACTTTCTATGACAAATGGAGAAAACCGTTAAAAGCTCCTCCATAGAGAGAGTTGAGCAACTTCGGATATCAAAGTTGCTCGGTGTACACTTTTTATTGTTCTTATATGTCAAATTTTATGAGTATAAGCTTCATAGATTATTACGATGCCAAAACACCAACCTTCTATGACAAATGGACGAAACCGTTAAAAGCACCTCCATAGAGAGAGTTGAGCAACTTCGGATCATCAAATTTGCTCGGTGTACAATTATTATTGTTCTTATATGTCAAATTTTATGAGTTTAAGCTTCCTAGATTATTTCGATGCTAAAACACCGACTTTTTATGACAAATGGACAAAACCGTTAAAAGCACCTACATAGAGAGAGCTGAGCAACTTCGGACCATCAATGTTGCTCGGTGCACACTTTTAATTGTTCTTATGTGTCAAATTTTATGAGTATAAGCTTCATAGATTATTTCGATGCCAAAACACCAACTTTCTATGACAAATGGAGAAAACCGTTAAAAGCTCCTCCATAGAGAGAGTTGAGCAACTTCGGACCATCAAAGTTGCTCGGTGCACACTTTTTATTGTACTTTTATGTCAAATTTTACGAGTTTAAGCTTCCTAGATTATTTCCATGACAAAACACCAACTTTCTATGACAAATGGGGAAAACCATTAAAAGCTCCTCCATAGAGAGAGTTGAGCAACTTCGGACCGTCAAAGTTGCTCGGTGTACAATTTGTATTGTTCTTATATGTCAAATTTTACGAGTTTATGCTTCCTAGATTTTTTCGATGCCAAAACACCAACTTTCTATGACAAATGGAGAAAACCGTTAGAAGCTCCTCCTTAGAGAGAGTTGAGCAAGTTCAAACCATCAAAGTTGCTCGGTGTACACTTTTTATTGTTCTTATATGTCAAATTTTATGAGTATAAGCTTCAAAGATTATTTCGATGCCAAAACACCAACTTTCTATGACAAATGGACGAAACCGTTAAAAGCTTATCCATAGAGAGAGTTGAGCAACTTCGGATCATCAATGTTGCTCGGTGTACAATTATTATTGTTCTTATATGTCAAATTTTACGAGTTTAAACTTCATAGATTATTTCGATGCTAAAACACCAACTTTCTATGACAAATGGAGAGAACCGTTAAAAGCTCCTCCATAGAGAGAGTTGAGCAATTTCAAACCATCAAAGTTGCTCGGTGCACACTTTTTATTGTACTTTTATGTCAAATTTTATGAGTTTAAGCTTCATAGATTATTTCAATGACAAAACACCAACTTTCTTTGACAAATGGGGAAAACCGTTAAAAGCTCCTCCATAGAGAGAGTTGAGCAACTTCGGACCGTCAAAGTTGCTCGGTGTACAATTTTTATTGTTCTTATATGTCAAATTTTACGAGTTTATGCTTCCTAAATTTTTTCGATGCCAAAACACCAACTTTCTATGACAAATGGAGAAAACCGTTAGAAGCTCCTCCATAGAGAGAGTTGAGCAACTTCAAACCATCAAAGTTGCTCGGTGTACACTTTTTATTGTTCTTATATGTCAAATTTTATGAGTATAAGCTTCAAAGATTATTTCGATGCCAAAACACCGACTTTCTATGACAAATGGACGAAACCGTTAAAAGCTTCTCCATAGAGAGAGTTGAGCAACTTCGGATCATCAAAGTTGCTCGGTGTACAATTATTATTGTTCTTATATGTCAAATTTTACGAGTTTAAACTTCATAGATTATTTCGATGCTAAAACACCAACTTTCTATGACAAATGGAGAAAACCGTTAAAAGCTCCTCAATAGAGAGAGTTGAGCAACTTCGGATCATCAAACTTGCTCGGTGTACAATTATTATTGTTTTTATATGTCAAATTTTACGAGTTTAACCTTCATAGATTATTTCGATGCTAAAACACCAACTTTCTATGACAAATGGAGAAAACCGTTAAAAGCTCCTCCATAGAGGGAGTTGAGCAACTTCGGACCATCAAAGTTGCTCGGTGTACACTATTTATTGTACTTATATGTCAAATTTTACGAGTTTAAGCTTCCTAGATTATTTCGATGCCAAAACACCAACTTTCTATGACTTATTGACAAAACCGTTAAAAGCACCTCCATAGAGAGAGTTGAGCAACTTCGGATCATCAAAGTTGCTCGGTGTACAATTATTATTGTTCTTATATGTCAAATTTTGTGAGTATAAGCTTCAAAGATTATTTCGATGCCAAAACACCAACTTTCTATGACAAATGGACAACACCATTAAAAGCTCCTCCATAGAGAGAGTTGAGCAACTTCGGACTATCAAAGTCACTCGGGATAGACTTTTTATTGTTCGTATATGTGAAATTTTATGAGTTTAAGTTTCTTAGATTATTTTGATGCCAAAACACCAACTTTCTATGACAAATAGACAAACCATTAAAAGCTCCTCCATGGAGAGAGTTGAGCAACTTCGGAACAACAAAGTTGCTCCGTGTACAATTTTTATTGTTCTTATATGTCAAATTTTACGAGTTTAAGCTTCCTAGATTATTTCGATGCCAAAACACGAACTTTCTATGACAAATGGACAAAACCGTTAAAAGCTCCTCCATAGAGAGAGTTGAGCAACTTCGGATCATCAAAGTTGCTCGGTGTACAATTATTATTGTTCTTATATGTCAAATTTTATGAGTTTAAGCTTCCTAGATTATTTCGATGCTAAAACACCGACTTTTTATGACAAATGGACAAAACCGTTAAAAGCACCTACATAGAGAGAGCTGAGCAACTTCGGACCATCAATGTTGCTCGGTGCACACTTTTAATTGTTCTTATGTGTCAAATTTTATGAGTATAAGCTTCATAGATTATTTCGATGCCAAAACACCAACTTTCTATGACAAATGGAGAAAACCGTTAAAAGCTCCTCCATAGAGAGAGTTGAGCAACTTCGGATATCAAAGTTGCTCGGTGTACACTTTTTACTGTTCTTATATGTCAAATTTTATGAGTATAAGCTTCATAGATTATTACGATGCCAAAACACCAACCTTCTATGACAAATGGACGAAACCGTTAAAAGCACCTCCATAGAGAGAGTTGAGCAACTTCGGATCATCAAATTTGCTCGGTGTACAATTTTTATTGTTCTTATATCTCAAATTTTACGAGTTTAAGCTTCATAGATTATTTCGACTCCGAAACACCAACTTTCTATGACAAATGGAGAAAACCGTTAAAAGCTCCTCCAGAGAGAGAGTTGAGCAACTTCGGACCATCAAAGTTTACGAGTTTAAGCTTCATAGATTATTTTGATGCCAAAACACCAACTTTCTATGACAAATGGAGAAAACCGTTAAAAGCTCCTCCATAGAGAGAGTTGAGCAACTTCGGATATCAAAGTTGCTCGGTGTACACTTTTTATTGTTCTTATATGTCAAATTTTATGAGTATAAGCTTCATAGATTATTACGATGCCAAAACACCAACCTTCTATGACAAATGGACGAAACCGTTAAAGGCTCCTCCATAGAGAGAGTTGAGCAACTTCAAACCATCAAAGTTGCTCGGTGTACACTTTTTATTGTTCGTATATGTCAAATTTTATGAGTATAAGCTTCAAAGATTATTTCGATGCCAAAACACCCACTTTCTATGACAAATGGACGAAACCGTTAAAAGCTTCTCCATAGAGAGAGTTGAGCAACTTCGGATCATCAAAGTTGCTCGGTGTACAATTATTATTGTTCTTATATGTCAAATTTTACGAGTTTATGCTTCCTAGATTATTTCGATTGCAAAACACCAACTTTCTATGACAAATGGAGAAAACCGTTAGAAGCTCCTCCATAGAGAGAGTTGAGCAACTTCGGATCATCAAAGTTGCTCGGTGTACAATTATTATTGTTTTTATATGTCAAATTTTACGAGTTTAAACTTCATAGATTATTTCGATGCTAAAACACCAACTTTCTATGACAAATGGAGAAAACCGTTAAAAGCTCCTCCATAGAGAGAGTTGAGCAACTTCGGACCATCAAAGTTGCTCGGTGTACACTATTTATTGTACTTATATGTCAAAGTTCACGAGTTTAAGCTTCATAGATTATTTTGATGCCAAAACACCAAGTTTCTATGACAAATGGCGAAAACCGTTAAAAGCTTCTCCATAGAGAGAGTTGAGCAACTTCGGACTATCAAAGTCGCTCGGGATACACTTTTAATTGTTTTTATATGTCAAATTTTATGAGTATAACCTTCCTAGATTATTTCGATTCGAAAACACCAACTTTCTATGACTAATTGACAAAACCGTTAAAAGCACCTCCATAGAGAGATTTCAGCAACTTCGGATCATCAAAGTTGCTCGGTGTACAATTATTATTGTTCTTATATGTCAAATTTTATGAGTTTAAGCTTCAAAGATTATTTTGATGCCAAAACACTAACTTTCTATGACAAATGGACAAAACCATTAAAAGCTCCTCCATAGAGAGAGTTGAGCAACTTCGGATTGTCAAAGTCACTCGGGATAGACTTTTTATTGTTCTTATATGTCAAATTTTATGAATATAACATTCCTAGATTATTTTGATGCCAAAACACCAACTTTCTGTGACAAATGGACGAAACCGTTAAAAGCTTCTCCATAGAGAGAGTTGATCAACTTCGGATAATCAAAGTTGTTCGGTGTACAATTTTTATTGTTCTTATATGTCAAATTTTTTGAGTTTATGCTTCCTAGATTATTTCGATGCCAAAACACAATCTTTCTATGACAAATGGAGAAAACCGTTAAAAGCTCCTCCATAGAGAGAGTTGAGCAACTTCGGACATCAAAGTTGCTCGGTGTACACTTTTTATTGTTCTTATGTGTCAAATTTTATGAGTATAAGCTTCATAGATTATTTCGATGCCAAAACACCAACTTTCTATGACAAATGGAGAAAACCGTTAAAAGCTCCTCCATAGAGAGAGTTGAGCAACTTCGGATATCAAAGTTGCTCGGTGTACACTTTTTATTGTTCTTATATGTCAAATTTTATGAGTATAAGCTTCATAGATTATTACGATGCCAAAACACCAACCTTCTATGACAAATGGACGAAACCGTTAAAAGCACCTCCATAGAGAGAGTTGAGCAACTTCGGATCATCAAATTTGCTCGGTGTACAATTTTTATTGTTCTTATATCTCAAATTTTACGAGTTTAAGCTTCATAGATTATTTCGACTCCGAAACAACAACTTTCTATGACAAATGGAGAAAACCGTTAAAAGCTCCTCCAGAGCGAGAGTTGAGCAACTTCGGACCATCAAAGTTTACGAGTTTAAGCTTCATAGATTATTTTGATGCCAAAACACCAACTTTCTATGACAAATGGCGAAAACCGTTAAAGGCTTCTCCATAGAGAGAGTTGAGCAACTTCGGATATCAAAGTCGCTCGGGATACACTTTTAATTGTTTTTATATGTCAAATTTTATGAGTGTAATCTTCCTAGATTATTTCGATGCCAAAACACCAACTTTCTATGACTAATTGACAAAACCGTTAAAAGCACCTCCATAGAGAGAGTTCAGCAACTTCGGATCATCAAAGTTGCTCGGTGTACAATTATTATTTTTCTTATATGTCAAATTTTATGAGTATAAGCTTCAAAGATTATTTCGATGCCAAAACACCAACTTTCTATGACAAATGGACAAAACCATTAAAAGCTCCTCCATAGAGAGAGTTGAGCAACTTCGGACTATCAAAGTCACTCGGGATAGACTTTTTATTGTTCTTATATGTCAAATTTTATGAATATAACCTTCCTAGATTATTTCGATGCCAAAAAACACCAACTTTTTATGATAAATGGATAAAACCGTTAAAAGTACCTCCAAAGAGAGAGTTGAGCAACTTCGGATCATCAAAGTTGCTCGGTGTACAATTTTTATTGTTCTTATATGTCAAATTTTATGAGTTTATGCTTCCTAGATTATTTCGATGCCAAAACACCAACTTTCTATGACAAATGGAGAAAACCGTTAAAAGCTCCTCCATAGAGAGAGTTGAGCAACTTCGGATATCAAAGTTGCTCGGTGTACACTTTTTATTGTTCTTATATGTCTAATTTTATGAGTATAAGCTTCATAGATTATTACGATGCCAAAACACCAACCTTCTATGATAAATGGACGAAACCGTTAAAAGCACCTCCATTGAGAGAGTTGAGCAACTTCGGATCATCAAAGTTGCTCGGTGTACAATTTTTATTGTTCTTATATGTCAAATTTTACGAGTTTAAGCTTCATAGATTATTTCGACGCCGAAACACCAACTTTCTATGACAAATGGAGAAACCTTTAAAAGCTCCTCCATAGAGAGAGTTGAGAAACTTCGGACTATCAAAGTCACTCGGGATAGACTTTTTATTGTTCTTATATGTCAAATTTTATGAGTATAAGTTTCCTAGATTATTTTGATGCCAAAACACCAACTTTCTATGACAAATAGACAAACCGTTAAAAGCTCCTCCATGGAGAGAGTTGAGCAACTTCGGAGCAACAAAGTTGCTCGGTGTATAATTTTTATTCTTCTTATATGTCAAATTTTACGAGTTTAAGCTTCCTAGATTATTTCGATGCCAAAACATCAACTTTCTATGACAAATGAACAAAACCGTTAAAAGCTCCTCCATAGAGAGAGTTGAGCAACTTCGGATCATCAAAGTTGCTCGATGTTCAATTATTATTGTTCTTATATGTCAAATTTTACGAGTTTAAGCTTCCTAGTTTATTTCGATGCTAAAACACCGACTTTCTATGACAAATGGACAAAACCGTTAAAAGCACCTACATAAAGAGAGCTGAGCAACTTCGGACCATCAATGTTGCTCGGTGCACACTTTTTATTGTACTTTTATGTCGAATTTTACGAGTTTAAGCTTCATAGATTATTTCGATGCCCAAACACCAACTTTCTATGACAAATGGAGAAAACCGTTAAAGGCTCCTCCATAGAGAGAGTTGAGCAACTTCGAATCATCAAAGTTGCTCGGTGTACAATTATTATTGTTCTTATATGTCAAATTTTACGAGTTTAAACTTCATAGATTATTTCGATGCGAAAACACCAACTTTCTATGACAAATGAAGAAAACCATTAAAAGCTCCTCCATAGAGAGAGTTGAGCAACTTCGGATCATCAAAGTTGCTCGGTGTACAATTATTATTGTTTTTATATGTCAAATTTTACGAGTTTAAACTTCATAGATTATTTCGATGCTAAAACACCAACTTTCTATGACAAATGGAGAAAATCGTTAAAAGCTCCTCCATAGAGAGAGTTGAGCAACTTCGGACCATCAAAGTTGCTCGGTGTACACTATTTATTGTACTTATATGTCAAAGTTTACGAGTTTAAGCTTCAAAGATTATTTCGATGCCAAAACACCAACTTTCTATGACAAATGGACGAAACCGTTAAAAGCTTCTCCATAGAGAGAGTGGAGCAACTTCGGATCATCAAAGTTGCTCGGTGTACAATTATTATTGTTTTTATATGTCAAATTTTACGAGTTTAAGCTTCCTAGATTATTTCGATGCCAAAACACCGACTTTCTATGACAAATGGATAAAACCGTTAAAAGCACCTACATAGAGAGAGTTAAGCAACTTCGGACCATCAAAGTTGCTCGGTGCACAATTTTTATTGTTCTAATATGTCAAATTTTATGAGTATAAGCTTCATAGATTATTACGATGCCAAAACACCAACTTTCTATGACAAATGGACGAAACCGTTAAAAGCACCTCCATAGAGAGAGTTGAGCAACTTCGGACCAACAAAGTTGCTCGGTGTACAATTTTTATTGTTCTTATATGTCAAATTTTACGAGTTTAAGCTTCATAGATTATTTCGACGCCGAAACACCAACTTTCTATGACAAATGGAGAAAACCGTTAAAAGCTCCTCCATACAGAGAGTTGAGCAACTTCGGACTATCAAAGTCACTCGGGATAGACTTTCTATTGTTCTTATATGTCAAATGTTTTGAGTATAAGTTTCCTAGATTATTTTGATGCCAAAACACCAACTTCCTATGACAAATAGACAAAATCGTTAAAAGCTCCTCCATAGAAAGAGTTGAGCAACTTCGGACCAACACAGTTGCTCGGTGTACAATTATTATTTTTCTTATATGTCAAATTTTATGAGATTAAGCTTCAAAGATTATTTCGATGCCAAAACACCAACTTTCTATGACAAATGGACAAAACCGTTAAAAGCTCCTCCATAGAGAGAGTTGAGCAACTTCGGACTATCAAAGTCGCTCGGGATAGACTTTTTATTGTTCTTATACGTTAAATTTTATGAATATAACCTTCCTAGATTATTTCGATGCCAAAACACCAACTTTCTTTGACAAATGGAGAAAACCGTTAAAAGCTCCTCCATAGAGAGAGTTGAGCAACTTCGGACCATCAAAGTTGCTCGGTGCGCACTTTTTATTGTACTTTTATGTCAAATTTTACGAGTTTAAGCTTCATAGATTATTTCGATGACAAAACACCAACTTTCTATGACAAATAGAGAAAACCGTTAAAAGCTCCTCCATAGAGAGAGTTGAGCAACTTCAAACCATCAAAGTTGCTCGGTGTACACTTTTTATTGTTCTTATATGTCAAATTTTATGAGTATAAGCTTCAAAGATTATTTCGATGCCAAAACACCAACTTTCTATGACAAATGGACGAAACCGTTAAAAGCTTCTCCATAGAGAGAGTTGAGCAACTTCGGATCATCAAAGTTTCTCGGTGTACAATTATTATTGTTCTTACATGTCAAATTTTACGAGTTTCATCTTCCTAGATTATTTCGATGCCAAAACACCGACTTTCTATGACAAATGGACAAAACCGTTAAAGGCTCCTCCATAGAGAGAGTTGAGCAACTTCGGATCATCAAAGTTGCTCGGTGTACAATTATTATTGTTCTTATATGTCAAATTTTACGAGTTTAAACTTCATAGATTATTTCGATGCGAAAACACCAACTTTCTATGACAAATGAAGAAAACCGTTAAAAGCTCCTCCATAGAGAGAGTTGAGCAACTTCGGATCATCAAAGTTGCTCGGTGTACAATTATTATTGTTTTTATATGTCAAATTTTACGAGTTTAAACTTCATAGATTATTTCGATGCTAAAACACCAACTTTCTATGACAAATGGAGAAAACCGTTAAAAGCTCCTCCATAGAGAGAGTTGAGCAACTTCGGACCATCAAAGTTGCTCGGTGTACACTATTTATTGTACTTATATGTCAAAGTTTACGAGTTTAAGCTTCAAAGATTAGTTCGATGCCAAAACACCAACTTTCTATGACAAATGGACGAAACCGTTAAAAGCTTCTCCATAGAGAGAGTTGAGCAACTTCGGATCATCAAAGTTGCTCGGTGTACAATTATTATTGTTCTTATATGTCAAATTTTACGAGTTTAAGCTTCCTAGATTATTTCGATGCCAAAACACCGACTTTCTATGACAAATGGATAAAACCGTTAAAAGCACCTACATAGAGAGAGTTGAGCAACTTCGGACCATCAAAGTTGCTCGGTGCACACTTTTTATTGTTCTTATATGTCAAATTTTATGAGTATAAGCTTCATAGATTATTACGATGCCAAAACATCAACTTTCTATGACAAATGGACGAAACCGTTAAAAGCACCTCCATAGAGAGAGTTGAGCAACTTCGGATCATCAAAGTTGCTCGGTGTACAATTATTATTGTTCTTATATGTCAAATTTTATGAGTTTAAGCTTCAAAGATTATTTTGATGCCAAAACACTAACTTTCTATGACAAATGGACAAAACCATTAAAAGCTCCTCCATAGAGAGAGTTGAGCAACTTCGGACTGTCAAAGTCACTCGGGATAGACTTTTTATTGTTCTTATATGTCAAATTTTATGAATATAACATTCCTAGATTATTTTGATGCCAAAACACCAACTTTCTGTGACAAATGGACGAAACCGTTAAAAGCTTCTCCATAGAGAGAGTTGATTAACTTCGGATAATCAAAGTTGTTCGGTGTACAATTTTTATTGTTCTTATATGTCAAATTTTTTGAGTTTATGCTTCCTAGATTATTTCGATGCCAAAACACAATCTTTCTATGACAAATGGAGAAAACCGTTAAAAGCTCCTCCATAGAGAGAGTTGAGCAACTTCGGACATCAAAGTTGCTCGGTGTACACTTTTTATTGTTCTTATGTGTCAAATTTTATGAGTATAAGCTTCATAGATTATTTCGATGCCAAAACACCAACTTTCTATGACAAATGGAGAAAACCGTTAAAAGCTCCTCCATAGAGAGAGTTGAGCAACTTCGGATATCAAAGTTGCTCGGTGTACACTTTTTATTGTTCTTATATGTCAAATTTTATGAGTATAAGCTTCATAGATTATTACGATGCCAAAACACCAACCTTCTATGACAAATGGACGAAACCGTTAAAAGCACCTCCATAGAGAGAGTTGAGCAACTTCGGATCATCAAATTTGCTCGGTGTACAATTTTTATTGTTCTTATATCTCAAATTTTACGAGTTTAAGCTTCATAGATTATTTCGACTCCGAAACACCAACTTTCTATGACAAATGGAGAAAACCGTTAAAAGCTCCTCCAGAGAGAGAGTTGAGCAACTTCGGACCATCAAAGTTTACGAGTTTAAGCTTCATAGATTATTTTGATGCCAAAACACCAACTTTCTATGACAAATGGCGAAAACCGTTAAAGGCTTCTCCATAGAGAGAGTTGAGCAACTTCGGATATCAAAGTCGCTCGGGATACACTTTTAATTGTTTTTATATGTCAAATTTTATGAGTGTAATCTTCCTAGATTATTTCGATGCCAAAACACCAACTTTCTATGACTAATTGACAAAACCGTTAAAAGCACCTCCATAGAGAGAGTTCAGCAACTTCGGATCATCAAAGTTGCTCGGTGTACAATTATTATTTTTCTTATATGTCAAATTTTATGAGTATAAGCTTCAAAGATTATTTCGATGCCAAAACACCAACTTTCTATGACAAATGGACAAAACCATTAAAAGCTCCTCCATAGAGAGAGTTGAGCAACTTCGGACTATCAAAGTCACTCGGGATAGACTTTTTATTGTTCTTATATGTCAAATTTTATGAATATAACCTTCCTAGATTATTTCGATGCCAAAACACCAACTTTTTATGATAAATGGATAAAACCGTTAAAAGTACCTCCAAAGAGAGAGTTGAGCAACTTCGGATCATCAAAGTTGCTCGGTGTACAATTTTTATTGTTCTTATATGTCAAATTTTATGAGTTTATGCTTCCTAGATTATTTCGATGCCAAAACACCAACTTTCTATGACAAATGGAGAAAACCGTTAAAAGCTCCTCCATAGAGAGAGTTGAGCAACTTCGGATATCAAAGTTGCTCGGTGTACACTTTTTATTGTTCTTATATGTCTAATTTTATGAGTATAAGCTTCATAGATTATTACGATGCCAAAACACCAACCTTCTATGATAAATGGACGAAACCGTTAAAAGCACCTCCATTGAGAGAGTTGAGCAACTTCGGATCATCAAAGTTGCTCGGTGTACAATTTTTATTGTTCTTATATGTCAAATTTTACGAGTTTAAGCTTCATAGATTATTTCGACGCCGAAACACCAACTTTCTATGACAAATGGAGAAACCTTTAAAAGCTCCTCCATAGAGAGAGTTGAGAAACTTCGGACTATCAAAGTCACTCGGGATAGACTTTTTATTGTTCTTATATGTCAAATTTTATGAGTATAAGTTTCCTAGATTATTTTGATGCCAAAACACCAACTTTCTATGACAAATAGACAAACCGTTAAAAGCTCCTCCATGGAGAGAGTTGAGCAACTTCGGAGCAACAAAGTTGCTCGGTGTATAATTTTTATTCTTCTTATATGTCAAATTTTACGAGTTTAAGCTTCCTAGATTATTTCGATGCCAAAACATCAACTTTCTATGACAAATGAACAAAACCGTTAAAAGCTCCTCCATAGAGAGAGTTGAGCAACTTCGGATCATCAAAGTTGCTCGATGTACAATTATTATTGTTCTTATATGTCAAATTTTACGAGTTTAAGCTTCCTAGTTTATTTCGATGCTAAAACACCGACTTTCTATGACAAATGGACAAAACCGTTAAAAGCACCTACATAGAGAGAGCTGAGCAACTTCGGACCATCAATGTTGCTCGGTGCACACTTTTTATTGTACTTTTATGTCGAATTTTACGAGTTTAAGCTTCATAGATTATTTCGATGCCCAAACACCAACTTTCTAAGACAAATGGAGAAAACCGTTAAAGGCTCCTCCATAGAGAGAGTTGAGCAACTTCGAATCATCAAAGTTGCTCGGTGTACAATTATTATTGTTCTTATATGTCAAATTTTACGAGTTTAAACTTCATAGATTATTTCGATGCGAAAACACCAACTTTCTATGACAAATGAAGAAAACCGTTAAAAGCTCCTCCATAGAGAGAGTTGAGCAACTTCGGATCATCAAAGTTGCTCGGTGTACAATTATTATTGTTTTTATATGTCAAATTTTACGAGTTTAAACTTCATAGATTATTTCGATGCTAAAACACCAACTTTCTATGACAAATGGAGAAAACCGTTAAAAGCTCCTCCATAGAGAGAGTTGAGCAACTTCGGACCATCAAAGTTGCTCGGTGTACACTATTTATTGTACTTATATGTCAAAGTTTACGAGTTTAAGCTTCAAAGATTATTTCGATGCCAAAACACCAACTTTCTATGACAAATGGACGAAACCGTTAAAAGCTTCTCCATAGAGAGAGTGGAGCAACTTCGGATCATCAAAGTTGCTCGGTGTACAATTATTATAGTTTTTATATGTCAAATTTTACGAGTTTAAGCTTCCTAGATTATTTCGATGCCAAAACACCGACTTTCTATGACAAATGGATAAAACCGTTAAAAGCACCTACATAGAGAGAGTTAAGCAACTTCGGACCATCAAAGTTGCTCGGTGCACAATTTTTATTGTTCTAATATGTCAAATTTTATGAGTATAAGCTTCATAGATTATTACGATGCCAAAACACCAACTTTCTATGACAAATGGACGAAACCGTTAAAAGCACCTCCATAGAGAGAGTTGAGCAACTTCGGACCAACAAAGTTGCTCGGTGTACAATTTTTATTGTTCTTATATGTCAAATTTTACGAGTTTAAGATTCATAGATTATTTCGACGCCGAAACACCAACTTTCTATGACAAATGGAGAAAACCGTTAAAAGCTCCTCCATACAGAGAGTTGAGCAACTTCGGACTATCAAAGTCACTCGGGATAGACTTTCTATTGTTCTTATATGTCAAATGTTTTGAGTATAAGTTTCCTAGATTATTTTGATGCCAAAACACCAACTTCCTATGACAAATAGACAAAATCGTTAAAAGCTCCTCCATAGAAAGAGTTGAGCAACTTCGGACCAACACAGTTGCTCGGTGTACAATTATTATTTTTCTTATATGTCAAATTTTATGAGATTAAGCTTCAAAGATTATTTCGATGCCAAAACACCAACTTTCTATGACAAATGGACAAAACCGTTAAAAGCTCCTCCATAGAGAGAGTTGAGCAACTTCGGACTATCAAAGTCGCTCGGGATAGACTTTTTATTGTTCTTATACGTTAAATTTTATGAATATAACCTTCCTAGATTATTTCGATGCCAAAACACCAACTTTCTTTGACAAATGGAGAAAACCGTTAAAAGCTCCTCCATAGAGAGAGTTGAGCAACTTCGGACCATCAAAGTTGCTCGGTGCGCACTTTTTATTGTACTTTTATGTCAAATTTTACGAGTTTAAGCTTCATAGATTATTTCGATGACAAAACACCAACTTTCTATGACAAATAGAGAAAACCGTTAAAAGCTCCTCCATAGAGAGAGTTGAGCAACTTCAAACCATCAAAGTTGCTCGGTGTACACTTTTTATTGTTCTTATATGTCAAATTTTATGAGTATAAGCTTCAAAGATTATTTCGATGCCAAAACACCAACTTTCTATGACAAATGGACGAAACCGTTAAAAGCTTCTCCATAGAGAGAGTTGAGCAACTTCGGATCATCAAAGTTTCTCGGTGTACAATTATTATTGTTCTTACATGTCAAATTTTACGAGTTTAATCTTCCTAGATTATTTCGATGCCAAAACACCGACTTTCTATGACAAATGGACAAAACCGTTAAAGGCTCCTCCATAGAGAGAGTTGAGCAACTTCGGATCATCAAAGTTGCTCGGTGTACAATTATTATTGTTCTTATATGTCAAATTTTACGAGTTTAAACTTCATAGATTATTTCGATGCGAAAACACCAACTTTCTATGACAAATGAAGAAAACCGTTAAAAGCTCCTCCATAGAGAGAGTTGAGCAACTTCGGATCATCAAAGTTGCTCGGTGTACAATTATTATTGTTTTTATATGTCAAATTTTACGAGTTTAAACTTCATAGATTATTTCGATGCTAAAACACCAACTTTCTATGACAAATGGAGAAAACCGTTAAAAGCTCCTCCATAGAGAGAGTTGAGCAACTTCGGACCATCAAAGTTGCTCGGTGTACACTATTTATTGTACTTATATGTCAAAGTTTACGAGTTTAAGCTTCAAAGATTATTTCGATGCCAAAACACCAACTTTCTATGACAAATGGACGAAACCGTTAAAAGCTTCTCCATAGAGAGAGTTGAGCAACTTCGGATCATCAAAGTTGCTCAGTGTACAATTATTATTGTTCTTATATGTCAAATTTTACGAGTTTAAGCTTCCTAGATTATTTCGATGCCAAAACACCGACTTTCTATGACAAATGGATAAAACCGTTAAAAGCACCTACATAGAGAGAGTTGAGCAACTTCGGACCATCAAAGTTGCTCGGTGCACACTTTTTATTGTTCTTATATGTCAAATTTTATGAGTATAAGCTTCATAGATTATTACGATGCCAAAACATCAACTTTCTATGACAAATGGACGAAACCGTTAAAAGCACCTCCATAGAGAGAGTTGAGCAACTTCGGATCATCAAATTTGCTCGGTGTACAATTTTTATTGTTCTTATATGTCAAATTTTACGAGTTTAAGCTTCATAGATTATTTCGACGCCGAAACACCAACTTTCTATGACAAATGGAGAAAACCGTTAAAAGCTCCTCCATAGAAAGAGTTGAGCAACTTCGGACCAACACAGTTGCTCGGTGTACAATTATTATTGTTCTTATATGTCAAATTTTATGAGATTAAGCTTCAAAGATTATTTCGATGCCAAAACACCAACTTTCTATGACAAATGGACAAAACCGTTAAAAGCTCCTCCATAGAGAGAGTTGAGCAACTTCGGACTATCAAAGTCGCTCGGGATAGACTTTTTATTGTTCTTATACGTTAAATTTTATGAATATAACCTTCCTAGATTATTTCGATGCCAAAACACCAACTTTCTTTGACAAATGGAGAAAACCGTTAAAAGCACCTCCATAGAGAGAGTTGAGCAACTTCGGATCATCAAAGTTGCTCGGTGTACAATTTTTATTGTTCATATATGTCAAATTATATGAGTTTATGCTTCCTAGATTATTTCGATGCCAAAACACCAACTTTCAATGACAAATTGACAAAACCGTTAAAAGCTCCTTCATAGAGAGAGTTGAGCAACTTCGGACCATCAAAGTTGCTCGGTGTACAATTATTATTGTTCTTATATGTCAAATTTTACGAGTTTAAACTTCATAGATTATTTCGATGCGAAAACACCAACTTTCTTTGACAAATGAAGAAAACCGTTAAAAGCTCCTCCATAGAGAGAGTTGAGCAACTTCGGATCATCAAAGTTGCTCGGTGTACAATTATTATTGTTTTTATATGTCAAATTTTACGAGTTTAAGCTTCCTAGATTATTTCGATGCCAAAACACCGACTTTCTATGACAAATGGAGAAAACCGTTAAAAGCTCCTCCATACAGAGAGTTGAGCAACTTCGGACTATCAAAGTCACTCGGGATAGACTTTCTATTGTTCTTATATGTCAAATTTTTTGAGTATAACCTTCCTAGATTATTTCGATGCCAAAACACCAACTTCCTATGACAAATAGACAAAATCGTTAAAAGCTCCTTCATAGAAAGAGTTGAGCAACTTCGGACCAACACAGTTGCTTGGTGTACAATTATTATTGTTCTTATATGTCAAATTTTATGAGTTTATGCTTCCTAGATTATTTCGATGCCAAAACACCAACTTTCTATGACAAATGGAGAAAACCGTTAAAAGCTCCTCCATAGAGAGAGTTGAGCAACTTCGGACCATCAAAGTTGCTCGGTGTACACTATTTATTGTACTTATATGTCAAAGTTTACGAGTTTAAGCTTCCTAGATTATTTCGATGCCAAAACACCGACTTTCTATGACAAATGGATAAAACCGTTAAAAGCATCTACATAGAGAGAGTTGAGCAACTTCGGACCATCAAAGTTGCTCGGTGCACACTTTTTATTGTTCTTATATGTCAAATTTTATGAGTATAAGCTTCATAGATTATTACGATGCCAAAACACCAACTTTCTATGACAAATGGACGAAACCGTTAAAAGCACCTCCATAGAGAGAGTTGAGCAACTTCGGATCATCAAATTTGCTCGGTGTACAATTTTTATTGTTCTTATATGTCAAATTTTACGAGTTTAAGCTTCATAGATTATTTCGACGCCGAAACACCAACTTTCTATGACAAATGGAGAAAACCGTTAAAAGCTCCTCCATACAGAGAGTTGAGCAACTTCGGACTATCAAAGTCACTCGGGATAGACTTTCTATTGTTCTTATATGTCAAATTTTTTGAGTATAAGTTTCGTAGATTATTTTGATGCCAAAACACCAACTTCCTATGACAAATAGACAAAATCGTTAAAAGCTCCTTCATAGAAAGAGTTGAGCAACTTCGGACCAACACAGTTGCTTGGTGTACAATTATTATTGTTCTTATATGTCAAATTTTATGAGATTAAGCTTCAAAGATTATTTCGATGCCAAAACACCAACTTTCTATGACAAATAGACAAAACCGTTAAAAGCACCTCCTTAGAGAGAGTTGAGCAACTTCGGATCATCAAAGTTGCTCGGTGTACAATTTTTATTGTTCTTATATGTCATATTTTACGAGTTTAAACTTCATAGATTATTTCGACGCCAAAACACCAACTTTCTATGACAAATGGAGAAAACCGTTAAAAGCTCTTCCATAGAGAGAGTTGAGCAACTTCGGACTATCAAAGTCACTCGGGATAGACTTTTTATTGTTCTTATATGTCAAATTTTATGAGTATAAGTTTCCTAGATTATTTTGATGCCAAAACACCAACTTTCTATGACAAATGGAGAAAACCGTTAAAAGCTCTTCCATAGAGAGAGTTGAGCAACTTCGGACTATCAAAGTCGCTCGGGATAGACTTTTTATTGTTCTTATACGTTAAATTTTATGAATATAACCTTCCTAGATTATTTCGATGCCAAAACACTAACTTTCTTTGACAAATGGAGAAAACCGTTAAAAGCTCCTCCATAGAGAGAGTTGAGCAACTTCGGACCATCAAAGTTGCTCGGTGCACACTTTTTATTGTACTTTTATGTCAAATTTTACGAGTTTAAGCTTCACAGATTATTTCGATGACAAAACACCAACTTTCTATGACAAATAGAGAAAACCGTTAAAAGCTCCTCCATAGAGAGAGTTGAGCAACTTCAAACCATCAAAGTTGCTCGGTGTACACTTTTTATTGTTCTTATATGTCAAATTTTATGAGTATAAGCTTCAAAGATTATTTCGATGCCAAAACACCAACTTTCTATGACAAATGGACGAAACCGTTAAAAGCTTCTCCATAGAGAGAGTTGAGCAACTTCGGATCATCAAAGTTGCTCGGTGTACAATTATTATTGTTCTTACATGTCAAATTTTACGAGTTTAAGCTTCCTAGATTATTTCGATGCCAAAACACCGACTTTCTATGACAAATGGACAAAACCGGTAAAAGCACCTACATAGAGAGAGAGTTGAGCAACTTCGGACTATCAAAGTTGCTCGGTGCACACTTTTTATTGTACTTTTATGTCAAATTTTACGAGTTTAAGCTTCATAGATTATTTCGATGCCAAAACACCAACTTTCTATGACAAATGGAAAAAACCGTTAAAAGCTCCTCCAAAGATAGAGTTGAGCAACTTCGGACCATCAAAGTTGCTCGTTGTACTAATTTTAATGTTCTTCTATGTCAAATTTTATGAGTTTATGCTTCCTAGATTATTTCGATGCCAAAACACCAACTTTCTATGACAAATGGAGAAAATCGTTAGAAGCTCCTCCATAGAGAGAGTTGAGCAACTTCAAACCATCAAAGTTGCTCGTTGTACACTTTTTATTGTTCTTATATGTCAAATTTTATGAGTATAAGCTTCATAGATTACTTTGATGCCAAAACACCAACTTTCTATGACAAATGGCGAAACAGTTAAAAACTTCTTCATAGAGAGAGTCGAGCAACTTCGGATCATCAAAGTTGCTCGGTGTACAATTATTAGTTTTCTTATATGTCAAATTTTACGAGTTTAAACTTCATATATTATTTCGACGCTAAAACACCGACTTTCTATGACAAATGGACAAAACCGTTAAAAGCTCCTCCATAGAGAGAGTTGACCAACTTCGGACATCAAAGTTGCTCGGTGTACACTTTTTATTGTTCTTATATGTGAAATTTTATGAGTATAAGCTTCATAGATTATTATGATGCCAAAGCACAAACTTTCTATGACAAATGGACGAAACCGTTAAAAGCACCTCCTTAGAGAGAGTTGAGCAACTTCGGATCAACAAAGTTGCTCGTTATACAACTTTTATTGTTCTTATATGTCAAATTTTACGAGTTTAAGCTTCCTAGATTATTTCGATGCCAAAACACCAACTTTCTATGACAAATGGACAAAACCGATAAAAGCTCCTCCATAGAGAGAATTGAGCAACTTCGGACTATCAAAGTCGCTCGGGATAGACTTTTTATTGTTCTTATACGTTAAATTTTATGAATATAACCTTCCTAGATTATTTCGATGCCAAAACATCAACTTTCTATGACAAATGAACAAAACCGTTAAAAGCTCCTCCATAGAGAGAGTTGAGCAACTTCGGATCATCAAAGTTGCTCGATGTACAATTATTATTGTTCTTATATGTCAAAATTTATGAGTTTAAGCTTCCTAGATTATTTCGATGCTAAAACACCGACTTTCTATGACAAATGGACAAAACCGTTAAAAGCACCTACATAGAGAGAGCTGAGCAACTTCGGACCATCAATGTTGCTCGGTGCACACTTTTTATTGTACTTTTATGTCGAATTTTACGAGTTTAAGCTTCATAGATTATTTCGATGCCCAAACACCAACTTTCTATGACAAATGGAGAAAACCGTTAAAGGCTCCTCCATAGAGAGAGTTGAGCAACTTCGGATCATCAAAGTTGCTCGGTGTACAATTATTATTGTTCTTATATGTCAAATTTTACGGGTTTAAACTTCATAGATTATTTCGATGCGAAAACACCAACTTTCTATGACAAATGGAGAAAACCGTTAAAAGCTCCTCCATAGAGAGAGTTGAGCAACTTCGGACCATCAAAGTTGCTCGGTGTACACTATTTATTGTACTTATATGTCAAAGTTTACGAGTTTAAGCTTCAAAGATTATTTCGATGACAAAACACCAACTTTCTATGACAAATGGACGAAACCGTTAAAAGCTTCTCCATAGAGAGAGTTGAGCAACTTCGGATCATCAAAGTTGCTCGGTGTACAATTATTATTGTTTTTATATGTCAAATTTTACGAGTTTAAGCTTCCTAGATTATTTCGATGCCAAAACACCGACTTTCTATGACAAATGGATAAAACAGTTAAAAGCACCTACATAGAGAGAGTTGAGCAACTTCGGACCATCAAAGTTGCTCGGTGCACACTTTTTATTGTTCTTATATGTCAAATTTTATGAGTATAAGCTTCATAGATTATTACGATGCCAAAACACCAACTTTCTACGACAAATGGACGAAACCGTTAAAAGCACCTCCATAGAGAGAGTTGAGCAACTTCGGATCATCAAATTTGCTCGGTGTACAATTTTTATTGTTCTTATATGTCAAATTTTACGAGTTTAAGCTTCATAGATTATTTCGACGCCGAAACACCAACTTTCTATGACAAATGGAGAAAACCGTTAAAAGCTCCTCCATACAGAGAGTTGAGCAACTTCGGACTATCAAAGTCACTCGGGATAGACTTTCTATTGTTCTTATATGTCAAATGTTTTGAGTATAAGTTTCGTAGATTATTTTGATGCCAAAACACCAACTTCCTATGACAAATAGACAAAATCGTTAAAAGCTCCTCCATAGAAAGAGTTGAGCAACTTCGGACCAACACAGTTGCTCGGTGTACAATAATTATTGTTCTTATATGTCAAATTTTATGAGATTAAGCTTCAAAGATTATTTCGATGCCAAAACACCAACTTTCTATGACAAATGGACAAAACCGTTTAAAGCTCCTCCATAGAGAGAGTTGAGCAACTTCGGACTATCAAAGTTGCTCGGGATAGACTTTTTATTGTTCTTATACGTTAAATTTTATGAATATAACCTTCCTAGATTATTTCGATGCCAAAACACCAACTTTCTTTGACAAATGGAGAAAACCGTTAAAAGCTCCTCCACAGAGAGAGTTGAGCAACTTCGGACCATCAAAGTTGCTCGGTGCACACTTTTTATTGTACTTTTATGTCAAATTTTACGAGTTTAAGCTTCACAGATTATTTCGATGACAAAACACCAACTTTCTATGACAAATAGAGAAAACCGTTAAAAGCTCCTCCATAGAGAGAGTTGAGCAACTTCAAACCATCAAAGTTGCTCGGTGTACACTTTTTATTGTTCTTATATGTCAAATTTTATGAGTATAAGCTTCAAAGATTATTTCGATGCCAAAACACCAACTTTCTATGACAAATGGACGAAACCGTTAAAAGCTTCTCCATAGAGAGAGTTGAGCAACTTCGGATCATCAAAGTTGCTCGGTGTACAATTATTATTGTTCTTACATGTCAAATTTTACGAGTTTAAGCTTCCTAGATTATTTCGATGCCAAAACACCGACTTTCTATGACAAATGGACAAAACCGGTAAAAGCACCTACATAGAGAGAGTTGAGCAACTTCGGACCATCAAAGTTGCTCGGTGCACACTTTTTATTGTACCTTTATGTCAAATTTTACGAGTTTAAGCTTCATAGATTATTTCGATGCCAAAACACCAACTTTCTATGACAAATGGAAAAAACCGTTAAAAGCTCCTCCATAGAGAGAGTTGAGCAACTTCGGACCATCAAAGTTGCTCGGTGTACAAATTTTAATGTTCTTATATGTCAAATTTTATGAGTTTATGCTTCCTAGATTATTTCGATGCCAAAACACCAACTTTCTATGACAAATGGAGAAAATCGTTAGAAGCTCCTCCATAGAGAGAGTTGAGCAACTTCAAACCATCAAAGTTGCTCGTTGTACACTTTTTATTGTTCTTATATGTCAAATTTTAGGAGTATAAGCTTCATAGATTACTTTGATGCCAAAACACCAACTTTCTATGACAAATGGACGAAACAGTTAAAAACTTCTTCATAGAGAGAGTCGAGCAACTTCGGATCATCAAAGTTGCTCGGTGTACAATTATTATTGTTCTTATATGTCAAATTTTACGAGTTTAAACTTCATATATTATTTCGACGCTAAAACACCGACTTTCTATGACAAATGGACAAAACCGTTAAAAGCTCCTCCATAGAGAGAGTTGACCAACTTCGGACATCAAAGTTGCTCGGTGTACACTTTTTATTGTTCTCATATGTCAAATTTTATGAGTATAAGCTTCATAGATTATTACGATGCCAAAACACCAACTTTCTATGACTAATGGACGAAACCGTTAAAAGCACCTCCTTAGAGAGAGTTGAGCAACTTCGGATCAACAAAGTTGCTCGGTATACAACTTTTATTGTTCTTATATGTCAAATTTTACGAGTTTAAGCTTCCTAGATTATTTCGATGCCAAAACACCAACTTTCTATGACAAATGGACAAAACCGATAAAAGCTCCTCCATAGAGAGAATTGAGCAACTTCGGACTCTTAAAGTCGCTCGGGATAGACTTTTTATTGTTCTTATACGTTAAATTTTATGAATATAACCTTCCTAGATTATTTCGATGCCAAAACATCAACTTTCTATGACAAATGAACAAAACCGTTAAAAGCTCCTCCATAGAGAGAGTTGAGCAACTTCGGATCATCAAAGTTGCTCGATGTACAATTATTATTGTTCTTATATGTCAAATTTTACGAGTTTAAGCTTCCAAGATTATTTCGATGCTAAAACACCGACTTTCTATGACAAATGGACAAAACCGTTAAAAGCACCTACATAGAGAGAGCTGAGCAACTTCGGACCATCAATGTTGCTCGGTGCAAACTTTTTATTGTACTTTTATGTCGAATTTTACGAGTTCAAGCTTCATAGATTATTTCGATGCCCAAACACCAACTTTCTATGACAAATGGACGAAACCGTTAAAAGCTTCTCCATAGAGAGAGTTGAGCAACTTCGGATCATCAAAGTTGCTCGGTGTACAATTATTATTGTTCTTACATGTCAAATTTTACGAGTTTAAGCTTCCTAGATTATTTCGATGCCAAAACACCGACTTTCTATGACAAATGGACAAAACCGGTAAAAGCACCTACATAGAGAGAGAGTTGAGCAACTTCGGACCATCAAAGTTGCTCGGTGCACACTTTTTATTGTACTTTTATGTCAAATTTTACGAGTTTAAGCTTCATAGATTATTTCGATGCCAAAACACCAACTTTCTATGACAAATGGAAAAAACCGTTAAAAGCTCCTCCAAAGATAGAGTTGAGCAACTTCGGACCATCAAAGTTGCTCGTTGTACAAATTTTAATGTTCTTATATGTCAAATTTTATGAGTTTATGCTTCCTAGATTATTTCGATGCCAAAACACCAACTTTCTATGACAAATGGAGAAAATCGTTAGAAGCTCCTCCATAGAGAGAGTTGAGCAACTTCAAACCATCAAAGTTGCTCGTTGTACACTTTTTATTGTTCTTATATGTCAAATTTTATGAGTATAAGCTTCATAGATTACTTTGATGCCAAAACACCAACTTTCTATGACAAATGGCGAAACAGTTAAAAACTTCTTCATAGAGAGAGTCGAGCAACTTCGGATCATCAAAGTTGCTCGGTGTACAATTATTATTTTTCTTATATGTCAAATTTTACGAGTTTAAACTTCATATATTATTTCGACGCTAAAACACCGACTTTCTATGACAAATGAACAAAACCGTTAAAAGCTCCTCCATAGAGAGAGTTGACCAACTTCGGACATCAAAGTTGCTCGGTGTACACTTTTTATTGTTCTTATATGTCAAATTTTATGAGTATAAGCTTCATAGATTATTACGATGCCAAAACACCAACTTTCTATGACAAATGGACGAAACCGTTAAAAGCACCTCCTTAGAGAGAGTTGAGCAACTTCGGATCAACAAAGTTGCTCGTTATACAACTTTTATTGTTCTTATATGTCAAATTTTACGAGTTTAAGCTTCCTAGATTATTTCGATGCCAAAACACCAACTTTCTATGACAAATGGACAAAACCGATAAAAGCTCCTCCATAGAGAGAATTGAACAACTTCGGACTATCAAAGTCGCTCGGGATAGACTTTTTATTGTTCTTATACGTTAAATTTTATGAATATAACCTTCCTAGATTATTTCGATGCCAAAACATCAACTTTCTATGACAAATGAACAAAACCGTTAAAAGCTCCTCCATAGAGAGAGTTGAGCAACTTCGGATCATCAAAGTTGCTCGATGTACAATTATTATTGTTCTTATATGTCAAAATTTATGAGTTTAAGCTTCCTAGATTATTTCGATGCTAAAACACCGACTTTCTATGACAAATGGACAAAACCGTTAAAAGCACCTACATAGAGAGAGCTGAGCAACTTCGGACCATCAATGTTGCTCGGTGCACACTTTTTATTGTACTTTTATGTCGAATTTTACGAGTTTAAGCTTCATAGATTATTTCGATGCCCAAACACCAACTTTCTATGACAAATGGAGAAAACCGTTAAAGGCTCCTCCATAGAGAGAGTTGAGCAACTTCGGATCATCAAAGTTGCTCGGTGTACAATTATTATTGTTCTTATATGTCAAATTTTACGAGTTTAAACTTCATAGATTATTTCGATGCGAAAACACCAACTTTCTATGACAAATGGAGAAAACCGTTAAAAGCTCCTCCATAGAGAGAGTTGAGCAACTTCGGACCATCAAAGTTGCTCGGTGTACACTATTTATTGTACTTATATGTCAAAGTTTACGAGTTTAAGCTTCAAAGATTATTTCGATGCCAAAACACCAACTTTCTATGACAAATGAACGAAACCGTTAAAAGCTTCTCCATAGAGAGAGTTGAGCAACTTCGGATCATCAAAGTTGCTCGGTGTACAATTATTATTGTTTTTATATGTCAAATTTTACGAGTTTAAGCTTCCTAGATTATTTCGATGCCTAAACACCGACTTTCTATGACAAATGGATAAAACCGTTAAAAGCACCTACATAGAGAGAGTTGAGCAACTTCGGACCATCAAAGTTGCTCGGTGCACACTTTTTATTGTTCTTATATGTCAAATTTTATGAGTATAAGCTTCATAGATTATTACGATGCCAAAACACCAACTTTCTATGACAAATGGACGAAACCGTTAAAAGCACCTCCATAGAGAGAGTTGAGCAACTTCGGATCATCAAATTTGCTCGGTGTACAATTTTTATTGTTCTTATATGTCAAATTTTACGAGTTTAAGCTTCATAGATTATTTCGACGCCGAAACACCAACTTTCTATGACAAATGGAGAAAACCGTTAAAAGCTCCTCCATACAGAGAGTTGAGCAACTTCGGACTATCAAAGTCACTCGGGATAGACTTTCTATTGTTCTTATATGTCAAATGTTTTGAGTATAAGTTTCGTAGATTATTTTGATGCCAAAACATCAACTTCCTATGACAAATAGACAAAATCGTTAAAAGCTCCTCCATAGAAAGAGTTGAGCAACTTCGGACCAACACAGTTGCTCGGTGTACAATAATTATTGTTCTTATATGTCAAATTTTATGAGATTAAGCTTCAAAGATTATTTCGATGCCAAAACACCAACTTTCTATGACAAATGGACAAAACCGTTAAAAGCTCCTCCATAGAGAGAGTTGAGCAACTTCGGACTATCAAAGTTGCTCGGGATAGACTTTTTATTGTTCTTATACGTTAAATTTTATGAATATAACCTTCCTAGATTATTTCGATGCCAAAACACCAAATTTCTATGACAAATGGAGAAAACCGTTAAAAGCTCCTCCATAGAGAGAGTTGAGCAACTTCGGACCATCAAAGTTGCTCGGTGCACACTTTTTATTGTACTTTTATGTCAAATTTTACGAGTTTAAGCTTCATAGATTATTTCGATGACAAAACACCAACTTTCTATGACAAATAGAGAAAACCGTTAAAAGCTCCTCCATAGAGAGAGTTGAGCAACTTCAAACCATCAAAGTTGCTCGGTGTACACTTTTTATTGTTCTTATATGTCAAATTTTATGAGTATAAGCTTCAAAGATTATTTCGATGCCAAAACACCAACTTTCTATGACAAATGGACGAAACCGTTAAAAGCTTCTCCATAGAGAGAGTTGAGCAACTTCGGATCATCAAAGTTGCTCGGTGTACAATTATTATTGTTCTTACATGTCAAATTTTACGAGTTTAAGCTTCCTAGATTATTTCGATGCCAAAACACCGACTTTCTATGACAAATGGACAAAACCGGTAAAAGCACCTACATAGAGAGAGTTGAGCAACTTCGGACCATCAAAGTTGCTCGGTGCACACTTTTTATTGTACCTTTATGTCAAATTTTACGAGTTTAAGCTTCATAGATTATTTCGATGCCAAAACACCAACTTTCTATGACAAATGGAAAAAACCGTTAAAAGCTCCTCCATAGAGAGAGTTGAGCAACTTCGGACCATCAAAGTTGCTCGGTGTACAAATTTTAATGTTCTTATATGTCAAATTTTATGAGTTTATGCTTCCTAGATTATTTCGATGCCAAAACACCAACTTTCTATGACAAATGGAGAAAATCGTTAGAAGCTCCTCCATAGAGAGAGTTGAGCAACTTCAAACCATCAAAGTTGCTCGTTGTACACTTTTTATTGTTCTTATATGTCAAATTTTAGGAGTATAAGCTTCATAGATTACTTTGATGCCAAAACACCAACTTTCTATGACAAATGGACGAAACAGTTAAAAACTTCTTCATAGAGAGAGTCGAGCAACTTCGGATCATCAAAGTTGCTCGGTGTACAATTATTATTGTTCTTATATGTCAAATTTCACGAGTTTAAACTTCATATATTATTTCGACGCTAAAACACCGACTTTCTATGACAAATGGACAAAACCGTTAAAAGCTCCTCCATAGAGAGAGTTGACCAACTTCGGACATCAAAGTTGCTCGGTGTACACTTTTTATTGTTCTTATATGTCAAATTTTATGAGTATAAGCTTCATAGATTATTACGATGCCAAAACACCAACTTTCTATGACAAATGGACGAAACCGTTAAAAGCACCTCCTTAGAGAGAGTTGAGCAACTTCGGATCAACAAAGTTGCTCGGTATACAACTTTTATTGTTCTTATATGTCAAATTTTACGAGTTTAAGCTTCATAGAGTATTTCGACGCCGAAACACCAACTTTCTATGACAAATGGAGAAAACCGTTAAAAGCTCCTCCATACAGAGAGTTGAGCAACTTCGGACTATCAAAGTCACTCGGGATAGACTTTCTATTGTTCTTATATGTCAAATGTTTTGAGTATAAGTTTCGTAGATTATTTTGATGCCAAAACACCAACTTCCTATGACAAATAGACAAAATCGTTAAAAGCTCCTCCATAGAAAGAGTTGAGCAACTTCGGACCAACACAGTTGCTCGGTGTACAATAATTATTGTTCTTATATGTCAAATTTTATGAGATTAAGCTTCAAAGATTATTTCGATGCCAAAACACCAACTTTCTATGACAAATGGACAAAACCGTTAAAAGCTCCTCCATAGAGAGAGTTGAGCAACTTCGGACTATCAAAGTTGCTCGGGATAGACTTTTTATTGTTCTTATACGTTAAATTTTATGAATATAACCTTCCTAGATTATTTCGATGCCAAAACACCAACTTTCTTTGACAAATGGAGAAAACCGTTAAAAGCTCCTCCATAGAGAGAGTTGAGCAACTTCGGACCATCAAAGTTGCTCGGTGCACACTTTTTATTGTACTTTTATGTCAAATTTTACGAGTTTAAGCTTCATAGATTATTTCGATGACAAAACACCAACTTTCTATGACAAATAGAGAAAACCGTTAAAAGCTCCTCCATAGAGAGAGTTGAGCAACTTCAAACCATCAAAGTTGCTCGGTGTACACTTTTTATTGTTCTTATATGTCAAATTTTATGAGTATAAGCTTCAAAGATTATTTCGATGCCAAAACACCAACTTTCTATGACAAATGGACGAAACCGTTAAAAGCTTCTCCATAGAGAGAGTTGAGCAACTTCGGATCATCAAAGTTGCTCGGTGTACAATTATTATTGTTCTTACATGTCAAATTTTACGAGTTTAAGCTTCCTAGATTATTTCGATGCCAAAACACCGACTTTCTATGACAAATGGACAAAACCGGTAAAAGCACCTACATAGAGAGAGTTGAGCAACTTCGGACCATCAAAGTTGCTCGGTGCACACTTTTTATTGTACCTTTATGTCAAATTTTACGAGTTTAAGCTTCATAGATTATTTCGATGCCAAAACACCAACTTTCTATGACAAATGGAAAAAACCATTAAAAGCTCCTCCATAGAGAGAGTTGAGCAACTTCGGACCATCAAAGTTGCTCGGTGTACAAATTTTAATGTTCTTATATGTCAAATTTTATGAGTTTATGCTTCCTAGATTATTTCGATGCCAAAACACCAACTTTCTATGACAAATGGAGAAAATCGTTAGAAGCTCCTCCATAGAGAGAGTTGAGCAACTTCAAACCATCAAAGTTGCTCGTTGTACACTTTTTATTGTTCTTATATGTCAAATTTTAGGAGTATAAGCTTCATAGATTACTTTGATGCCAAAACACCAACTTTCTATGACAAATGGACGAAACAGTTAAAAACTTCTTCATAGAGAGAGTCGAGCAACTTCGGATCATCAAAGTTGCTCGGTGTACAATTATTATTGTTCTTATATGTCAAATTTCACGAGTTTAAACTTCATATATTATTTCGACGCTAAAACACCGACTTTCTATGACAAATGGACAAAACCGTTAAAAGCTCCTCCATAGAGAGAGTTGACCAACTTCGGACATCAAAGTTGCTCGGTGTACACTTTTTATTGTTCTTATATGTCAAATTTTATGAGTATAAGCTTCATAGATTATTACGATGCCAAAACACCAACTTTCTATGACAAATGGACGAAACCGTTAAAAGCACCTCCTTAGAGAGAGTTGAGCAACTTCGGATCAACAAAGTTGCTCGGTATACAACTTTTACTGTTCTTATATGTCAAATTTTACGAGTTTAAGCTTCCTAGATTATTTCGATGCCAAAACACCAACTTTCTATGACAAATGGACAAAACCGATAAAAGCTCCTCCATAGAGAGAATTGAGCAACTTCGGACTATTAAAGTCGCTCGGGATAGACTTTTTATTGTTCTTATACGTTAAATTTTATGAATATAACCTTCCAAGATTATTTCGATGCCAAAACATCAACTTTCTATGACAAATGAACAAAACCGTTAAAAGCTTCTCCATAGAGAGAGTTGAGCAACTTCGGATCATCAAAGTTGCTCGATGTACAATTATTATTGTTCTTATATGTCAAATTTTACGAGTTTAAGCTTCCAAGATTATTTCGATGCTAAAACACCGACTTTCTATGACAAATGGACAAAACCGTTAAAAGCACCTACATAGAGAGAGCTGAGCAACTTCGGACCATCAATGTTGCTCGGTGCAAACTTTTTATTGTACTTTTATGTCGAATTTTACGAGTTCAAGCTTCATAGATTATTTCGATGCCCAAACACCAACTTTCTATGACAAATGGAGAAAACCGTTAAAGGCTCCTCCATAGAGAGAGTTGAGCAACTTCGGATCATCAAAGTTGCTCGGTGTACAATTATTATTGTTCTTATATGTCAAATTTTACGAGTTTAAACTTCATAGATTATTTCGATGCGAAAACACCAACTTTCTATGACAAATGAAGAAAACCGTTAAAAGCTCCTCCATAGAGAGAGTTGAGCAACTTCGGATCATCAAAGTTGCTCGGTGTACAATTATTATTGTTTTTATATGTCAAATTTTACGAGTTTAAACTTCATAGATTATTTCGATGCTAAAATACCAACTTTCTATGACAAATGGAGAAAACCGTTAAAAGCTCCTCCATAGAGAGAGTTGAGCAACTTCGGACCATCAAAGTTGCTCGGTGTACACTATTTATTGTTCTTATATGTCAAATTTTACGAGTTTAAGCTTCATAGATTGCTTCGACGCCGAAACAACAACTTTCTATGACAAATGGAGAAAACCGTTAAAAGCTCCTCCATACAGAGAGTTGAGCAACTTCGGACTATCAAAGTCACTCGGGATAGACTTTCTATTGTTCTTATATGTCAAATGTTTTGAGTATAAGTTTCCTAGATAATTTTGATGCCAAAACACCAACTTCCTATGACAAATAGACAAAATCGTTTAAAGCTCCTCCATAGAAAGAGTTGAGCAACTTCGGACCAACACAGTTGCTCGGTGTACAATTATTATTGTTCTTATATGTCAGATTTTATGAGATTAAGCTTCAAAGATTATTTCGATGCCAAAACACCAACTTTCTATGACAAATGGACAAAACCGTTAAAAGCTCCTCCATAGAGAGAGTTGAGCAACTTCGGACTATCAAAGTCTCTCGGGATAGACTTTTTATTGTTCTTATACGTTAAATTTTATGAATATAACCTTCCTAAATTATTTCGATGCCAAAACACCAACTTTCTTTGACAAATGGAGAAAACCGTTAAAAGCTCCTCCATAGAGAGAGTTGAGCAACTTCGGACCATCAAAGTTGCTTGGTGCACACTTTTTATTGTACTTTTATGTCAAATTTTACTAGTTTAAGCTTCATAGACTATTTCGATGACAAAACACCAACTTTCTATGACAAATAGAGAAAACCGTTAAAAGCTCCTCCATAGAGAGAATTGAGCAACTTCAAACCATCAAAGTTGCTCGGTGTACACTTTTTATTGTTCTTATATGTCAAATTTTATGAGTATAAGCTTCAAAGATTATTTCGATGCCAAAACACCAACTTTCTATGACAAATGGACGAAACCGTTAAAAGCTTCTCCATAGAGAGAGTTGAGCAACTTCGGATCATCAAAGTTGCTCGGTGTACAATTATTATTGTTCTTACATGTCAAATTTTACGAGTTTAATCTTCCTAGATTATTTCGATGCCAAAACACCGACTTTCTATGACAAATGGACAAAACCGTTAAAGGCTCCTCCATAGAGAGAGGTGAGCAACTTCGGATCGTCAAAGTTGCTCGGTGTACAATTATTATTGTTCTTATATGTCAAATTTTACGAGTTTAAACTTCATAGATTATTTCGATGCGAAAACACCAACTTTCTATGACAAATGAAGAAAACCGTTAAAAGCCCCTCCATAGAGAGAGTTGAGCAACTTCGGATCATCAAAGTTGCTCGGTGTACAATTATTATTGTTTTTATATGTCAAATTTTACGAGTTTAAACTTCATAGATTATTTCGATTCTAAAACACCAACTTTCTATGACAAATGGAGAAAACCGTTAAAAGCTCCTCCATAGAGAGAGGTGAGCAACTTCGGACCATCAAAGTTGCTCGGTGTACACTATTTATTGTACTTATATGTCAAAGTTTACGAGTTTAAGCTTCAAAGATTATTTCGATGCCAAAACACCAACTTTCTATGACAAATGGACGAAACCGTTAAAAGCTTCTCCATAGAGAGAGTTGAGCAACTTCGGATCATCAAAGTTGCTCGGTGTACAATTATTATTGTTCTTATATGTCAAATTTTACGAGTTTAGGCTTCCTAGATTATTTCGATGCCAAAACACCGACTTTCTATGACAAATGGATAAAACCGTTAAAAGCACCTACATAGAGAGAGTTGAGCAACTTCGGACCATCAAAGTTGCTCGGTGCACACTTTTTATTGTTCTTATATGTCAAATTTTATGAGTATAAGCTTCATAGATTATTACGATGCCAAAACACCAACTTTCTATGACAAATGGACGAAACCGTTAAAAGCACCTCCATAGAGAGAGTTGAGCAACTTCGGATCATCAAATTTGCTCGGTGTACAATTTTTATTGTTCTTATATGTCAAATTTTACGAGTTTAAGCTTCATAGATTATTTCGACGCCGAAACACCAACTTTCTATGACAAATGGAGAAAACCGTTAAAAGCTCCTCCATACAGAGAGTTGAGCAACTTCGGACTATCAAAGTCACTCGGGATAGACTTTCTATTGTTCTTATATGTCAAATGTTTTGAGTATAAGTTTCCTAGATTATTTTGATGCCAAAACACCAACTTCCTATGACAAATAGACAAAATCGTTAAAAGCTCCTCCATAGAAAGAGTTGAGCAACTTCGGACCAACACAGTTGCTCGGTGTACAATTATTATTGTTCTTATATGTCAAATTTTATGAGATTAAGCTTCAAAGATTATTTCGATGCCAAAACACCAACTTTCTATGACAAATGGACAAAACCGTTAAAAGCTCCTCCATAGAGAGAGTTGAGCAACTTCGGACTATCAAAGTCGCTCAGGATAGACTTTTTATTGTTCTTATACGTTAAATTTTATGAATATAACATTCCTAGATTATTTCGATGCCAAAACACCAACTTTCTTTGACAAATTGAGAAAACCGTTAAAAGCTCCTCCATAGAGAGAGTTGAGCAACTTCGGACAATCAAAGTTGCTCGGTGCACACTTTTTATTGTACTTTTATGTCAAATTTTACGAGTTTAAGCTTCATAGATTATTTCGATGACAAAACACCAACTTTCTATGACAAATGGACAAAACCGTTAAAAGCTCCACCATAGAGAGAGTTGAGCAACTTCAAACCATCAAAGTTGCTCGGTGTACACTTTTTATTGTTCTTATATGTCAAATTTTATGAGTATAAGCTTCAAAGATTATTTCGATGCCAAAACACCGACTTTCTATGAAAAATGGACGAAACCGTTAAAAGCTTCTCCATAGAGAGAGTTGAGCAACTTCGGACTATCAAAGTCACTCGGGATAGACTTTTTATTGTTCTTATACGTCAAATTTTATGACTATAACCTTCCTAGATTATTTCGATGCCAAAACACCAACTTTCTATGAGAAATGGATAAAACCGTTAAAAGCACCTCCATAGAGAGAGTTGAGCAACTTCGGATCATCAAAGTTGCTCGGTGTACAATTTTTATTGTTCATATATGTCAAATTATATGAGTTTATGCTTCCTAGATTATTTCGATGCCAAAACACCAACTTTCTATGACAAATTGACAAAACCGTTAAAAGCTCCTCCATAGAGAGAGTTGAGCAACTTCGGACCATCAAAGTTGCTCGGTGTACAATTATTATTGTTCTTAAATGTCAAATTTTACGAGTTTAAGCTTCCTAGATTATTTCGATGCCAAAACACCGACTTTCTATGACAAATGGACAAAACCGGTAAAAGCACCTACATAGAGAGAGTTGAGCAACTTCGGACCATCAAAGTTGCTCGGTGCACACTTTTTATTGTACTTTTATGTCAAATTTTACGAGTTTAAGCTTCATAGATTATTTCGATGCCAAAACACCAACTTTCTATGACAAATGGAAAAAACCGTTAAAAGCTCCTCCATAGAGAGAGTTGAGCAACTTCGGACCATCAAAGTTGCTCGGTGTAAAATTTTAATGTTCTTATATGTCAAATTTTATGAGTTTATGCTTCCTAGATTATTTCGATGCCAAAACACCAACTTTCTATGACAAATGGAGAAAATCGTTAGAAGCTCCTCCATAGAGAGAGTTGAGCAACTTCAAACCATCAAAGTTGCTCGTTGTACACTTTTTATTGTTCTTATATGTCAAATTTTATGAGTATAAGCCTCATAGATTACTTTGATGCCAAAACACCAACTTTCTATGACAAATGGACGAAACAGTTAAAAACTTCTTCATAGAGAGAGTCGAGCAACTTCGGATCATCAAAGTTGCTCGGTGTACAATTATTATTGTTCTTATATGTCAAATTTTACGAGTTTAAACTTCATATATTATTTCGACGCTAAAACACCGACTTTCTATGACAAATGGACAAAACCATTAAAAGCTCCTCCATAGAGAGAGTTGACCAACTTCGGACATCAAAGTTGCTCGGTGTACACTTTTTATTGTTCTTATATGTCAAATTTTATGAGTATAAGCATTATAGATTATTACGATGCCAAAACACCAACTTTCTATGACAAATGGACGAAACCGTTAAAAGCACCTCCTTAGAGAGAGTTGAGCAACTTCGGATCAACAAAGTTGCTCGGTATACAACTTTTATTGTTCTTATATGTCAAATTTTACGAGTTTAAGCTTCCTAGATTATTTCGATGCCAAAACACCAACTTTCTATGACAAATGGACAAAACCGATAAAAGCTCCTCCATAGAGAGAAATGAGCAACTTCGGACTATCAAAGTCGCTCGGGATAGACTTTTTATTGTTCTTATACGTTAAATTTTATGAATATAACCTTCCTAGGTTATTTCGATGCAAAAACACCAACTTTCTATGACAAATGGACAAAACCGTTAAAAGCTCCTGCATAGAGAGAGTTGAGCAACTTCGGACCATCAGAGTTGAGCAACTTCGGACCATCACAGTTGCTCGGTGCACACTTTTTATTGTACTTTTATGTCAAATTTTACGAGTTTAAGCTTCATAGATTATTTCGATGCCAAAGCACCAACTTTCTATGACAAATGGACAAAACCGTTAAAAGCTCCTCCATAGAGAGAGTTGAGCAACTTCGGACTATCAAAGTCGCTCGGGATAGACTTTTTATTGTTCTTATATGTCAAATTTTATGAGCATAAGCTTCATAGAATATTTCGTTGCAAAAACACCAACTTTCTACGACAAATGGACGAAATCGTTAAAAGCTTCTCCATATAGAGAGTTGAGCAACTTCGGATCATCAAAGTTGCTCGGTTTACAATTATTATTGTTCTTATATGTCAAATTTTACGAGTTTAAGCTTCCTAGATTATTTCGATGCCAAAACACCGACTTTCTATGACAAATGGGCAAAACCGTTAAAAGCACCTACATAGAGAGAGTTGAGCAACTTCGGACCATCAAAGTTGCTCGGTGCACACTTTTTATTGTACTTTTATGTCAAATTTTACGAGTTTAAGCTTCATAGATTATTTCGATGCCGAAACACCCACTTTCTATGACAAATGGAGAAAATTGTTAAAAGCTCCTCCACAGAGAGAGTTGAGCAACTTCGGACTATCAAAGTCACTCGGGATAGACTTTTTATTGTTCTTATATGTCAAATTTTATGAGTATAAGTTTCCTAGATTATTTTGATGCCAAGACACCAACTTTCTATGACAAATGGAGAAAACCGTTAAAAGCTCCTCCATAGAGAGAGTTGAACAACTTCGGACCATCAAAGTTGCTCGGTGTACAAATTTTAATGTTCTTATATGCCAAATTTTACGAGTTTATGCTTCCTAGATTATTTCGATGCCAAAACACCAACTTTCTAGGACAAATGGAGAAAACCGTTAGAAGCTCCTCTATAGAGAGAGTTGAGCAACTTCAAACCATCAAAGTTGCTCGTTGTACACTTTTTATTGTTCTTATATGTCAAATTTTATGAGTATAAGCTTCATAGATTACTTTGATGCCAAAACACCAACTTTCTATGATAAAATGGACGAAACAGTTAAAAACTTCTTCATAGAGAGAGTTGAGCAACTTCGGATCGTCAAAGTTGCTCGGTGTACAATTATTATTGTTCTTATATGTCAAATTTTACGAGTTTAAACTTCATATATTATTTCGACTCTAAAACACCGACTTTCTATGACAAATGGAAAAAACCGTTAAAAGATCCTCCATAGAGAGAGTTGAGCAACTTCGGACATCAAAGTTGCTCGGTGTATGATGAGGATAATTTTCCCCTACAATGACAACACGACACGTGGATATAATAGTCACCAGCTTTATGCTCGGTACCGAGAAGAAGGATGTACATTCCTCGGTACTCATCCTCAGAGTGGTAAAAAGCTATCATGAACTACCCAAACAGGAACTACCTTCACTATAAAAAGGGGGAAACCCTCAGGTAAAAGGAGAACTTTTAACTTATGACAAGAGCACCGAGCAGTGCACTTTACAGAGTTACTTTGTGCTAGCATCTGACTTGAGCGTCGGAGCGCCAAAGCCAGAGAACACTCTCTGGCGGGCCTCTAGTTTACGTTTGCTCTTTATTACAGGGTAACTCTATTGTTGAGAGGAAGCTAGTACGAGGGAGGATATCATCAGACGGGAAAGCTCTTGTTCAAACCTATCCTGATACGTCTTGGACTGATTTGAGACGTCATCAGTGTACAATTATTATTGTTCTTATATGTCAAATTTTACGAGTTTAAACTTCATATATTATTTCGACGCTAAAACACCGACTTTCTATGACAAATGGACAAAACCGTTAAAAGCTCCTCCATAGAGAGAGTTGAGCAACTTCGGACATCAAAGTTGCTCGGTGTACACTTTTTATTGTTCTTATATGTCAAATTTTATGAGTATAAGCTTCATAGATTATTACGATGCCAAAACACCAACTTTCTATCACAAATGGACGAAACCGTTAAAAGCACCTCCTTAGAGAGAGTTGAGCAACTTCGGATCATCAAAGTTGCTCGGTGTACAATTTTTATTGTTCTTATATGTCAAATTTTACGAGTTTAAACTTCATAGATTATTTCGACGCCAAAACACCAACTTTCTATGACAAATGGAGAAAACCGTTAAAAGCTCTTCCATAGAGAGAGTTGAGCAACTTCGGACTATCAAAGTCACTCGGGATAGACTTTTTATTGTTCTTATATGTCAAATTTTATGAGTATAAGTTTCCTAGATTATTTTGATGCCAAAACACCAACTTTCTATGACAAATGGACAAAACCGTTAAAAGCTCCTCCATAGAGAGAGTTGAGCAACTTCGGACCAACAAAGTTGCTCGGTGTACAATTTTTATTGTTCTTATATGTCAAATTTTACGAGTTTAAGCTTCCTAGATTATTTCGATGCCAAAACACCAACTTTCTATGACAAATGGACAAAACCGTTAAAAGCTCCTCCATAGAGAGAATTGAGCAACCTCGGACTATCAAAGTCGCTCGGGATAGACTTTTTATTGTTCTTATACGTTAAATTTTATGAATATAACCTTCCTAGATTATTTCGATGCCAAAACACCAACTTTCTATGACAAATGGACAAAACCGTTAAAAGCTCCTCCATAGAGAGAGTTGAGCAACTTCGGACCATCAGAGTTGAGCAACTTCGGACCATCAAAGTTTCTCGGTGCACACTTTTTATTGTACTTTTATGTCAAATTTTACGAGTTTAAACTTCATAGATTATTTCGATGCCAAAACACCAACTTTCTATGACAAATGGACAAAACCGTTAAAAGCTCCTCCATAGAGAGAGTTGAGCAACTTCGGACTATCAAAGTCGCTCGGGATAGACTTTTTATTGTTCTTATATGTCAAATTTTATGAGTATAAGCTTCATAGATTATTTCGTTGCCAAAACAACAACTTTCTATGACAAATGGACGAAACCGTTAAAAGCTTCTCCATAGAGAGAGTTGAGCAACTTCGGATCATCAAAGTTGCTCGGTGTACAATTATTATTGTTCTTATATGTCAAATTTTACGAGTTTAAGCTTCCTAGATTATTTCGATGCCAAAACACCGACTTTCTATGACAAATGGACAAAACCGTTAAAAGCACCTACATAGAGAGAGTTGAGCAACTTCGGACCATCAAAGTTGCTCGGTGCACACTTTTTATTGTACTTTTATGTCAAATTTTACGAGTTTAAGCTTCATAGATTATTTCGATGCCGAAACACCCACTTTCTATGACAAATGGAGAAAATGGTTAAAAGCTCCTCCAGAGAGAGAGTTGAGCAACTTCGGACTATCAAAGTCACTCGGGATAGACTTTTTATTGTTCTTATATGTCTAATTATATGAGTATAAGTTTCCTAGATTATTTTGATGCCAAAACATCAACTTTCTATGACAAAGGGACAAAACCGTTAAAAGCTCCTCCATAGAGAGAGTTGAGCAACTTCGGACCAACAAAGTTGCTCGGTGTACACTTTTTATTGTTCTTATATGTCAAATTTTATGAGTATAAGCTTCATAGATTATTACGATGCCAAAACACCAACTTTCTATGACAAATGGACGAAACCGTTAAAAGCACCTCCTTAGAGAGAGTTGAGCAACTTCGGATCAACAAAGTTGCTCGGTATACAACTTTTACTGTTCTTATATGTCAAATTTTACGAGTTTAAGCTTCCTAGATTATTTCGATGCCAAAACACCAACTTTCTATGACAAATGGACAAAACCGATAAAAGCTCCTCCATAGAGAGAATTGAGCAACTTCGGACTATTAAAGTCGCTCGGGATAGACTTTTTATTGTTCTTATACGTTAAATTTTATGAATATAACCTTCCAAGATTATTTCGATGCCAAAACATCAACTTTCTATGACAAATGAACAAAACCGTTAAAAGCTTCTCCATAGAGAGAGTTGAGCAACTTCGGATCATCAAAGTTGCTCGATGTACAATTATTATTGTTCTTATATGTCAAATTTTACGAGTTTAAGCTTCCAAGATTATTTCGATGCTAAAACACCGACTTTCTATGACAAATGGACAAAACCGTTAAAAGCACCTACATAGAGAGAGCTGAGCAACTTCGGACCATCAATGTTGCTCGGTGCAAACTTTTTATTGTACTTTTATGTCGAATTTTACGAGTTCAAGCTTCATAGATTATTTCGATGCCCAAACACCAACTTTCTATGACAAATGGAGAAAACCGTTAAAGGCTCCTCCATAGAGAGAGTTGAGCAACTTCGGATCATCAAAGTTGCTCGGTGTACAATTATTATTGTTCTTATATGTCAAATTTTACGAGTTTAAACTTCATAGATTATTTCGATGCGAAAACACCAACTTTCTATGACAAATGAAGAAAACCGTTAAAAGCTCCTCCATAGAGAGAGTTGAGCAACTTCGGATCATCAAAGTTGCTCGGTGTACAATTATTATTGTTTTTATATGTCAAATTTTACGAGTTTAAACTTCATAGATTATTTCGATGCTAAAATACCAACTTTCTATGACAAATGGAGAAAACCGTTAAAAGCTCCTCCATAGAGAGAGTTGAGCAACTTCGGACCATCAAAGTTGCTCGGTGTACACTATTTATTGTTCTTATATGTCAAATTTTACGAGTTTAAGCTTCATAGATTGCTTCGACGCCGAAACAACAACTTTCTATGACAAATGGAGAAAACCGTTAAAAGCTCCTCCATACAGAGAGTTGAGCAACTTCGGACTATCAAAGTCACTCGGGATAGACTTTCTATTGTTCTTATATGTCAAATGTTTTGAGTATAAGTTTCCTAGATAATTTTGATGCCAAAACACCAACTTCCTATGACAAATAGACAAAATCGTTTAAAGCTCCTCCATAGAAAGAGTTGAGCAACTTCGGACCAACACAGTTGCTCGGTGTACAATTATTATTGTTCTTATATGTCAGATTTTATGAGATTAAGCTTCAAAGATTATTTCGATGCCAAAACACCAACTTTCTATGACAAATGGACAAAACCGTTAAAAGCTCCTCCATAGAGAGAGTTGAGCAACTTCGGACTATCAAAGTCTCTCGGGATAGACTTTTTATTGTTCTTATACGTTAAATTTTATGAATATAACCTTCCTAAATTATTTCGATGCCAAAACACCAACTTTCTTTGACAAATGGAGAAAACCGTTAAAAGCTCCTCCATAGAGAGAGTTGAGCAACTTCGGACCATCAAAGTTGCTTGGTGCACACTTTTTATTGTACTTTTATGTCAAATTTTACTAGTTTAAGCTTCATAGACTATTTCGATGACAAAACACCAACTTTCTATGACAAATAGAGAAAACCGTTAAAAGCTCCTCCATAGAGAGAATTGAGCAACTTCAAACCATCAAAGTTGCTCGGTGTACACTTTTTATTGTTCTTATATGTCAAATTTTATGAGTATAAGCTTCAAAGATTATTTCGATGCCAAAACACCAACTTTCTATGACAAATGGACGAAACCGTTAAAAGCTTCTCCATAGAGAGAGTTGAGCAACTTCGGATCATCAAAGTTGCTCGGTGTACAATTATTATTGTTCTTACATGTCAAATTTTACGAGTTTAATCTTCCTAGATTATTTCGATGCCAAAACACCGACTTTCTATGACAAATGGACAAAACCGTTAAAGGCTCCTCCATAGAGAGAGGTGAGCAACTTCGGATCGTCAAAGTTGCTCGGTGTACAATTATTATTGTTCTTATATGTCAAATTTTACGAGTTTAAACTTCATAGATTATTTCGATGCGAAAACACCAACTTTCTATGACAAATGAAGAAAACCGTTAAAAGCCCCTCCATAGAGAGAGTTGAGCAACTTCGGATCATCAAAGTTGCTCGGTGTACAATTATTATTGTTTTTATATGTCAAATTTTACGAGTTTAAACTTCATAGATTATTTCGATTCTAAAACACCAACTTTCTATGACAAATGGAGAAAACCGTTAAAAGCTCCTCCATAGAGAGAGGTGAGCAACTTCGGACCATCAAAGTTGCTCGGTGTACACTATTTATTGTACTTATATGTCAAAGTTTACGAGTTTAAGCTTCAAAGATTATTTCGATGCCAAAACACCAACTTTCTATGACAAATGGACGAAACCGTTAAAAGCTTCTCCATAGAGAGAGTTGAGCAACTTCGGATCATCAAAGTTGCTCGGTGTACAATTATTATTGTTCTTATATGTCAAATTTTACGAGTTTAGGCTTCCTAGATTATTTCGATGCCAAAACACCGACTTTCTATGACAAATGGATAAAACCGTTAAAAGCACCTACATAGAGAGAGTTGAGCAACTTCGGACCATCAAAGTTGCTCGGTGCACACTTTTTATTGTTCTTATATGTCAAATTTTATGAGTATAAGCTTCATAGATTATTACGATGCCAAAACACCAACTTTCTATGACAAATGGACGAAACCGTTAAAAGCACCTCCATAGAGAGAGTTGAGCAACTTCGGATCATCAAATTTGCTCGGTGTACAATTTTTATTGTTCTTATATGTCAAATTTTACGAGTTTAAGCTTCATAGATTATTTCGACGCCGAAACACCAACTTTCTATGACAAATGGAGAAAACCGTTAAAAGCTCCTCCATACAGAGAGTTGAGCAACTTCGGACTATCAAAGTCACTCGGGATAGACTTTCTATTGTTCTTATATGTCAAATGTTTTGAGTATAAGTTTCCTAGATTATTTTGATGCCAAAACACCAACTTCCTATGACAAATAGACAAAATCGTTAAAAGCTCCTCCATAGAAAGAGTTGAGCAACTTCGGACCAACACAGTTGCTCGGTGTACAATTATTATTGTTCTTATATGTCAAATTTTATGAGATTAAGCTTCAAAGATTATTTCGATGCCAAAACACCAACTTTCTATGACAAATGGACAAAACCGTTAAAAGCTCCTCCATAGAGAGAGTTGAGCAACTTCGGACTATCAAAGTCGCTCAGGATAGACTTTTTATTGTTCTTATACGTTAAATTTTATGAATATAACATTCCTAGATTATTTCGATGCCAAAACACCAACTTTCTTTGACAAATTGAGAAAACCGTTAAAAGCTCCTCCATAGAGAGAGTTGAGCAACTTCGGACAATCAAAGTTGCTCGGTGCACACTTTTTATTGTACTTTTATGTCAAATTTTACGAGTTTAAGCTTCATAGATTATTTCGATGACAAAACACCAACTTTCTATGACAAATGGACAAAACCGTTAAAAGCTCCACCATAGAGAGAGTTGAGCAACTTCAAACCATCAAAGTTGCTCGGTGTACACTTTTTATTGTTCTTATATGTCAAATTTTATGAGTATAAGCTTCAAAGATTATTTCGATGCCAAAACACCGACTTTCTATGAAAAATGGACGAAACCGTTAAAAGCTTCTCCATAGAGAGAGTTGAGCAACTTCGGACTATCAAAGTCACTCGGGATAGACTTTTTATTGTTCTTATACGTCAAATTTTATGACTATAACCTTCCTAGATTATTTCGATGCCAAAACACCAACTTTCTATGAGAAATGGATAAAACCGTTAAAAGCACCTCCATAGAGAGAGTTGAGCAACTTCGGATCATCAAAGTTGCTCGGTGTACAATTTTTATTGTTCATATATGTCAAATTATATGAGTTTATGCTTCCTAGATTATTTCGATGCCAAAACACCAACTTTCTATGACAAATTGACAAAACCGTTAAAAGCTCCTCCATAGAGAGAGTTGAGCAACTTCGGACCATCAAAGTTGCTCGGTGTACAATTATTATTGTTCTTAAATGTCAAATTTTACGAGTTTAAGCTTCCTAGATTATTTCGATGCCAAAACACCGACTTTCTATGACAAATGGACAAAACCGGTAAAAGCACCTACATAGAGAGAGTTGAGCAACTTCGGACCATCAAAGTTGCTCGGTGCACACTTTTTATTGTACTTTTATGTCAAATTTTACGAGTTTAAGCTTCATAGATTATTTCGATGCCAAAACACCAACTTTCTATGACAAATGGAAAAAACCGTTAAAAGCTCCTCCATAGAGAGAGTTGAGCAACTTCGGACCATCAAAGTTGCTCGGTGTAAAATTTTAATGTTCTTATATGTCAAATTTTATGAGTTTATGCTTCCTAGATTATTTCGATGCCAAAACACCAACTTTCTATGACAAATGGAGAAAATCGTTAGAAGCTCCTCCATAGAGAGAGTTGAGCAACTTCAAACCATCAAAGTTGCTCGTTGTACACTTTTTATTGTTCTTATATGTCAAATTTTATGAGTATAAGCCTCATAGATTACTTTGATGCCAAAACACCAACTTTCTATGACAAATGGACGAAACAGTTAAAAACTTCTTCATAGAGAGAGTCGAGCAACTTCGGATCATCAAAGTTGCTCGGTGTACAATTATTATTGTTCTTATATGTCAAATTTTACGAGTTTAAACTTCATATATTATTTCGACGCTAAAACACCGACTTTCTATGACAAATGGACAAAACCATTAAAAGCTCCTCCATAGAGAGAGTTGACCAACTTCGGACATCAAAGTTGCTCGGTGTACACTTTTTATTGTTCTTATATGTCAAATTTTATGAGTATAAGCATTATAGATTATTACGATGCCAAAACACCAACTTTCTATGACAAATGGACGAAACCGTTAAAAGCACCTCCTTAGAGAGAGTTGAGCAACTTCGGATCAACAAAGTTGCTCGGTATACAACTTTTATTGTTCTTATATGTCAAATTTTACGAGTTTAAGCTTCCTAGATTATTTCGATGCCAAAACACCAACTTTCTATGACAAATGGACAAAACCGATAAAAGCTCCTCCATAGAGAGAAATGAGCAACTTCGGACTATCAAAGTCGCTCGGGATAGACTTTTTATTGTTCTTATACGTTAAATTTTATGAATATAACCTTCCTAGGTTATTTCGATGCAAAAACACCAACTTTCTATGACAAATGGACAAAACCGTTAAAAGCTCCTGCATAGAGAGAGTTGAGCAACTTCGGACCATCAGAGTTGAGCAACTTCGGACCATCACAGTTGCTCGGTGCACACTTTTTATTGTACTTTTATGTCAAATTTTACGAGTTTAAGCTTCATAGATTATTTCGATGCCAAAGCACCAACTTTCTATGACAAATGGACAAAACCGTTAAAAGCTCCTCCATAGAGAGAGTTGAGCAACTTCGGACTATCAAAGTCGCTCGGGATAGACTTTTTATTGTTCTTATATGTCAAATTTTATGAGCATAAGCTTCATAGAATATTTCGTTGCAAAAACACCAACTTTCTACGACAAATGGACGAAATCGTTAAAAGCTTCTCCATATAGAGAGTTGAGCAACTTCGAATCATCAAAGTTGCTCGGTTTACAATTATTATTGTTCTTATATGTCAAATTTTACGAGTTTAAGCTTCCTAGATTATTTCGATGCCAAAACACCGACTTTCTATGACAAATGGGCAAAACCGTTAAAAGCACCTACATAGAGAGAGTTGAGCAACTTCGGACCATCAAAGTTGCTCGGTGCACACTTTTTATTGTACTTTTATGTCAAATTTTACGAGTTTAAGCTTCATAGATTATTTCGATGCCGAAACACCCACTTTCTATGACAAATGGAGAAAATTGTTAAAAGCTCCTCCACAGAGAGAGTTGAGCAACTTCGGACTATCAAAGTCACTCGGGATAGACTTTTTATTGTTCTTATATGTCAAATTTTATGAGTATAAGTTTCCTAGATTATTTTGATGCCAAGACACCAACTTTCTATGACAAATGGAGAAAACCGTTAAAAGCTCCTCCATAGAGAGAGTTGAACAACTTCGGACCATCAAAGTTGCTCGGTGTACAAATTTTAATGTTCTTATATGCCAAATTTTACGAGTTTATGCTTCCTAGATTATTTCGATGCCAAAACACCAACTTTCTAGGACAAATGGAGAAAACCGTTAGAAGCTCCTCTATAGAGAGAGTTGAGCAACTTCAAACCATCAAAGTTGCTCGTTGTACACTTTTTATTGTTCTTATATGTCAAATTTTATGAGTATAAGCTTCATAGATTACTTTGATGCCAAAACACCAACTTTCTATGATAAAATGGACGAAACAGTTAAAAACTTCTTCATAGAGAGAGTTGAGCAACTTCGGATCGTCAAAGTTGCTCGGTGTACAATTATTATTGTTCTTATATGTCAAATTTTACGAGTTTAAACTTCATATATTATTTCGACTCTAAAACACCGACTTTCTATGACAAATGGAAAAAACCGTTAAAAGATCCTCCATAGAGAGAGTTGAGCAACTTCGGACATCAAAGTTGCTCGGTGTATGATGAGGATAATTTTCCCCTACAATGACAACACGACACGTGGATATAATAGTCACCAGCTTTATGCTCGGTACCGAGAAGAAGGATGTACATTCCTCGGTACTCATCCTCAGAGTGGTAAAAAGCTATCATGAACTACCCAAACAGGAACTACCTTCACTATAAAAAGGGGGAAACCCTCAGGTAAAAGGAGAACTTTTAACTTATGACAAGAGCACCGAGCAGTGCACTTTACAGAGTTACTTTGTGCTAGCATCTGACTTGAGCGTCGGAGCGCCAAAGCCAGAGAACACTCTCTGGCGGGCCTCTAGTTTACGTTTGCTCTTTATTACAGGGTAACTCTATTGTTGAGAGGAAGCTAGTACGAGGGAGGATATCATCAGACGGGAAAGCTCTTGTTCAAACCTATCCTGATACGTCTTGGACTGATTTGAGACGTCATCAGTGTACAATTATTATTGTTCTTATATGTCAAATTTTACGAGTTTAAACTTCATATATTATTTCGACGCTAAAACACCGACTTTCTATGACAAATGGACAAAACCGTTAAAAGCTCCTCCATAGAGAGAGTTGAGCAACTTCGGACATCAAAGTTGCTCGGTGTACACTTTTTATTGTTCTTATATGTCAAATTTTATGAGTATAAGCTTCATAGATTATTACGATGCCAAAACACCAACTTTCTATCACAAATGGACGAAACCGTTAAAAGCACCTCCTTAGAGAGAGTTGAGCAACTTCGGATCATCAAAGTTGCTCGGTGTACAATTTTTATTGTTCTTATATGTCAAATTTTACGAGTTTAAACTTCATAGATTATTTCGACGCCAAAACACCAACTTTCTATGACAAATGGAGAAAACCGTTAAAAGCTCTTCCATAGAGAGAGTTGAGCAACTTCGGACTATCAAAGTCACTCGGGATAGACTTTTTATTGTTCTTATATGTCAAATTTTATGAGTATAAGTTTCCTAGATTATTTTGATGCCAAAACACCAACTTTCTATGACAAATGGACAAAACCGTTAAAAGCTCCTCCATAGAGAGAGTTGAGCAACTTCGGACCAACAAAGTTGCTCGGTGTACAATTTTTATTGTTCTTATATGTCAAATTTTACGAGTTTAAGCTTCCTAGATTATTTCGATGCCAAAACACCAACTTTCTATGACAAATGGACAAAACCGTTAAAAGCTCCTCCATAGAGAGAATTGAGCAACCTCGGACTATCAAAGTCGCTCGGGATAGACTTTTTATTGTTCTTATACGTTAAATTTTATGAATATAACCTTCCTAGATTATTTCGATGCCAAAACACCAACTTTCTATGACAAATGGACAAAACCGTTAAAAGCTCCTCCATAGAGAGAGTTGAGCAACTTCGGACCATCAGAGTTGAGCAACTTCGGACCATCAAAGTTTCTCGGTGCACACTTTTTATTGTACTTTTATGTCAAATTTTACGAGTTTAAACTTCATAGATTATTTCGATGCCAAAACACCAACTTTCTATGACAAATGGACAAAACCGTTAAAAGCTCCTCCATAGAGAGAGTTGAGCAACTTCGGACTATCAAAGTCGCTCGGGATAGACTTTTTATTGTTCTTATATGTCAAATTTTATGAGTATAAGCTTCATAGATTATTTCGTTGCCAAAACAACAACTTTCTATGACAAATGGACGAAACCGTTAAAAGCTTCTCCATAGAGAGAGTTGAGCAACTTCGGATCATCAAAGTTGCTCGGTGTACAATTATTATTGTTCTTATATGTCAAATTTTACGAGTTTAAGCTTCCTAGATTATTTCGATGCCAAAACACCGACTTTCTATGACAAATGGACAAAACCGTTAAAAGCACCTACATAGAGAGAGTTGAGCAACTTCGGACCATCAAAGTTGCTCGGTGCACACTTTTTATTGTACTTTTATGTCAAATTTTACGAGTTTAAGCTTCATAGATTATTTCGATGCCGAAACACCCACTTTCTATGACAAATGGAGAAAATGGTTAAAAGCTCCTCCAGAGAGAGAGTTGAGCAACTTCGGACTATCAAAGTCACTCGGGATAGACTTTTTATTGTTCTTATATGTCTAATTATATGAGTATAAGTTTCCTAGATTATTTTGATGCCAAAACATCAACTTTCTATGACAAAGGGACAAAACCGTTAAAAGCTCCTCCATAGAGAGAGTTGAGCAACTTCGGACCAACAAAGTTGCTCGGTGCACACTTTTTATTGTTCTTATATGTCAAATTTTATGAGTATAAGCTTCATAGATTATTACGATGGTAAAACACCAACTTTCTATGATAAAATGGACGAAACAGTTAAAAACTTCTTCATAGAGAGAGTTGAGCGACTTCGGATCATCAAAGTTGCTCGGTGTACAATTATTATTGTTCTTATATGTCAAATTTTACGAGTTTAAACTTCATATATTATTTCGACTCTAAAACACCGACTTTCTATGACAAATGGAAAAAACCGTTAAAAGATCCTCCATAGAGAGAGTTGAGCAACTTCGGACATCAAAGTTGCTCGGTGTATGATGAGGATAATTTTCCCCTACAATGACAACACGACTCGTGGATATAATAGTCACCAGCTTTATGCTCGGTACCGAGAAGAAGGATGTACATTCCTCGGTACTCATCCTCAGAGTGGTAAAAAGCTATCATGAACTACCCAAACAGGAACTACCTTCACTATAAAAAGGGGGAAACCCTCAGGTAAAAGGAGAACTTTTAACTTATGACAAGAGCACCGAGCAGTGCACTTTACAGAGTTACTTTGTGCTAGCATCTGACTTGAGCGTCGGAGCGCCAAAGCCAGAGAACACTCTCTGGCGGGCCTCTAGTTTACGTTTGCTCTTTATTACAGGGTAACTCTATTGTTGAGAGGAAGCTAGTACGAGGGAGGATATCATCAGACGGGAAAGCTCTTGTTCAAACCTATCCTGATACGTCTTGGACTGATTTGAGACGTCATCAGTGTACAATTATTATTGTTCTTATATGTCAAATTTTACGAGTTTAAACTTCATATATTATTTCGACGCTAAAACACCGACTTTCTATGACAAATGGACAAAACCGTTAAAAGCTCCTCCATAGAGAGAGTTGAGCAACTTCGGACATCAAAGTTGCTCGATGTACACTTTTTATTGTTCTTATATGTCAAATTTTATGAGTATAAGCTTCATAGATTATTACGATGCCAAAACACCAACTTTCTATCACAAATGGACGAAACCGTTAAAAGCACCTCCTTAGAGAGAGTTGAGCAACTTCGGATCATCAAAGTTGCTCGGTGTACAATTTTTATTGTTCTTATATGTCAAATTTTACGAGTTTAAACTTCATAGATTATTTCGACGCCAAAACACCAACTTTCTATGACAAATGGAGAAAACCGTTAAAAGCTCTTCCATAGAGAGAGTTGAGCAACTTCGGACTATCAAAGTCACTCGGGATAGACTTTTTATTGTTCTTATATGTCAAATTTTATGAGTATAAGTTTCCTAGATTATTTTGATGCCAAAACACCAACTTTCTATGACAAATGGACAAAACCGTTAAAAGCTCCTCCATAGAGAGAGTTGAGCAACTTCGGACCAACAAAGTTGCTCGGTGTACAATTTTTATTGTTCTTATATGTCAAATTTTACGAGTTTAAGCTTCCTAGATTATTTCGATGCCAAAACACCAACTTTCTATGACAAATGGACAAAACCGTTAAAAGCTCCTCCATAGAGAGAATTGAGCAACTTCGGACTATCAAAGTCGCTCGGGATAGACTTTTTATTGTTCTTATACGTTAAATTTTATGAATATAACCTTCCTAGATTATTTCGATGCCAAAACACCAACTTTCTATGACAAATGGACAAAACCGTTAAAAGCTCCTCCATAGAGAGAGTTGAGCAACTTCGGACCATCAGAGTTGAGCAACTTCGGACCATCAAAGTTGCTCGGTGCACACTTTTTATTGTACTTTTATGTCAAATTTTACGAGTTTAAACTTCATAGATTATTTCGATGCCAAAACACCAACTTTCTATGACAAATGGACAAAACCGTTAAAAGCTCCTCCATAGAGAGAGTTGAGCAACTTCGGACTATCAAAGTCGCTCGGGATAGACTTTTTATTGTTCTTATATGTCAAATTTTATGAGTATAAGCTTCATAGATTATTTCGTTGCCAAAACAACAACTTTCTATGACAAATGGACGAAACCGTTAAAAGCTTCTCCATAGAGAGAGTTGAGCAACTTCGGATCATCAAAGTTGCTCGGTGTACAATTATTATTGTTCTTATATGTCAAATTTTACGAGTTTAAGCTTCCTAGATTATTTCGATGCCAAAACACCGACTTTCTATGACAAATGGACAAAACCGTTAAAAGCACCTACATAGAGAGAGTTGAGCAACTTCGGACCATCAAAGTTGCTCGGTGCACACTTTTTATTGTACTTTTATGTCAAATTTTACGAGTTTAAGCTTCATAGATTATTTCGATGCCGAAACACCCACTTTCTATGACAAATGGAGAAAATGGTTAAAAGCTCCTCCAGAGAGAGAGTTGAGCAACTTCGGACTATCAAAGTCACTCGGGATAGACTTTTTATTGTTCTTATATGTCTAATTATATGAGTATAAGTTTCCTAGATTATTTTGATGCCAAAACACCAACTTTCTATGACAAATGGACAAAACCGTTAAAAGCTCCTCCATAGAGAGAGTTGAGCAACTTCGGACCAACAAAGTTGCTCGGTGTACAATTTTTATTGTTCTTATATGTCAAATTTTACGAGTTTAAGCTTCCTAGATTATTTCGATGCCAAAACACCAACTTTCTATGACAAATGGACAAAACCGTTAAAAGCTCCTCCATAGATAGAGTTGAGCAACTTTGGACTATCAAAGTCGCTCGGGATAGACTTTTTATTGTTCTTATACGTTAAATTTTATGAATATAACCTTCCTAGATTATTTCGATGCCAAAACACCAACTTTCTATGACAAATGGACAAAACCGTTAAAAGCTCCTCCATAGATAGAGTTGAGCAACTTTGGACTATCAAAATCGCTCGGGATAGACTTTTTATTGTTCTTATACGTTAAATTTTATGAATATAACCTTCCTAGATTATTTCGATGCCAAAACACCAACTTTCTATGACAAATGGACAAAATCGTTAAAAATTCCTCCATAGAGAGAGTTGAGCAACTTCGGACCATCAAAGTTGCTCGGTGCATACTTTTTATTGTACTTTTTTGTCAAATTTTACGAGTTTAAGCTTCATAGATTATTTCGATGCCAAAACATCAGGTTATCTATGTGCAGCGCAGCGTCGGGGTTAGTCGGAGTTGGTCGACCTTCGGCGTTTGCTAGTAGATGTGTGGAAGCTACTTGGATTATGTTGTTATGGATACGAATTGTGGACATAAGTTTCAAAGAGAACTTATTATAGATTTCCAACTCTGATTTACAAATGAAACTTCAAACCATTATATAGGCTTGAAGGGAATCTACAATAATTACAAAAGGCAAACTAAATTGACATAAAGTAAAGGTGTCGGTCAATTATACATGTGCCGACGAAAACTTTAATAAAGTAAAAGATACTTTAAATAAAGCAAAAGTTGAAACTTACTAAAGTAGAATAATACTTTAGCAGATGTCGTTTGGCGAGAACTGATAGGACCGAATATCTTTTTTAAAGATCATATGGATCCTGTGATTCTTCATATGGGTCCCTTGACTGATGTGACACAATCTCGATTGAGTCATCGTCTTCATCTTCTTCTTCATAAAGGACCTCCATGAATTGCTTTTTAAGTTCTTCTTTTGAAATTGATGAAAGAAGATCCTTGATTAATTCCTTTGCATTAGGAGTCTTTGGAGCAGGTGGAGTGATTGGTTCTGGATCAAGGTTTACAAATCCTTTTTTAGCAAACATTGACTCTTTAGTGAAAAATCCAAACTTGTTCCACCATTTGATCATAACTCTACGTCCCAGATAAAGGATATGAGCATGAATTTCTCCATGCTTTTCTTTAGACTATCCTCGGATTTGATAGTCCCATCTCAAGATCCATGGAACTCGGTAAAGGATGGAAAATAACAGTCTGCAGTTCGGTTGTTTAACATTTAATTTTACAAAGTCATCAAATACCTGCCTTACAGATAAAGGCAAAATGTTGGGATATAATCCCCATGTTACAAACCATGACAAGAACCATTGTGGAATATTCTGTTGAGGATTTTCCAGTTGAAACTGAATCCACCAACTGAACTTTTCCTGTCTGTTGTCATATAAGAGAGATCCTTCCCAAGCATTGATATAGTCAAAGTAATTAAAAAGCTTGGGTCCATAAACATTTTTTAATTCTTTAAAATGAAAGAAATCAGAACCCTATTCTTCAGGAGTAATAATTTTTCTGATTGTCAGCTTTGAATAAGCGACTTCTTCTCCTCTGTTATATGGAGAGGAATAGGCGGAACCCGTCTCACCTAAAACAGCTTGATAATATGAAAATGTTTTTGGATAGAAAGAAGGATCTTCATAATCCTTACAGTAAAATTTTGCAACTTCTCTAGCTGATAAGCTAAAGTATTTTTTCTCAATTGGAATGAGATGTATCCAATTGGTTTCAATATAGGGATAAGTATAATCCCCAGCATAATCTTTTACTGTTCGCTCATAAGCGTCATCTCGAAGTTTTTCTCTTTCAATAGAGGAAGAAGGGGTGTATGATACGTAATAATCATACTTACCAGAAGGCTGTCCAAGAAGACCAACTGATGGATCACCTTCTTCATATTTTTTCTTGAGATCTGCCTGAGAATTAGGCACTTCTTGCTGTTTTTTTTTCTTTCTACTATCCATGTCCCTGCAAGAACTCTCGAGTTAAAAAATCAGGAAGAGAGTTAGTGCTTCCTTTTATAAACTCGATGTCAAAGTCAACAGCAGATAAGATTCCTTGCCACCTAGCAAAGATTTGCTTTGAGGCAATATTTTTAACGTCTTTCAATAAAACGTCTTTAGCTGCTTTGCAGTCAATTCTTAAAAAAATTTCTGATTCAATAAATCAGACTCAAATTTGGTAATGCATAGTACCACAGATAAAATTTCTTTTTTAATAGTAGAATAATTTAATCTAGCTCCTTTCCATAAGCCAGATGTGAAACGAACTAATTGTTCTTTATCATTAATCCTTTGTTTAAGGATTCCACCATAATCTTGATCCGAAGCATCTGTTTCAACAATTTTTAAAGCTTCAGGATTGGCTAATGATAAACAAGGAAGCTCTTTAGCTTTCTTCTTTATCTTTTTGACAGCTGATGTATGAACATCAGTCCATTCAGGAGGATTAGCTTTAAGCCGATCAAAAAGTGGTTTAGCATCTTGTGCTAAATTTTTGTAGAAGTCTGCAAGATAATTAAGACTTCCAAGAAATCTCTGTAACTGAGTTTTTTCCTTAATCTCATCTGGAAAATAAGATGAGAACTGTATAGCTCGATCAATAGGCACAATTGATCCATTCTCAATATTATGGCCTAAGAATCGAATCTTCGTCTGGAATATCTTTACTTTCTTCTGGGATATTACCAAACCTGCATTTTCAACAATCTTAATAAAGATGTTGAGATGTTTGAAATGCTGATCCAATGTGTTAGAGTAAACCAACACATCGTCAATATAAACAATAGTAAAGCTTGTATAAGCATTGAAGATATCATTCATAATCTTCTGATGGCGCATTCTTAAGTCCAAAAGGCATCACATTCCATTCGTAATGTCCAAACGGAACTGTAAATGCTGTTTTGTACTTATCTTCTTCAGCAATCTGAATCTGCCAATAACCAGATTTCATGTCGAATTTTGAAAATATATTGGCTTCATAAAGCCTTCCCAACAGATCTTTTTTATTGGGTATTGGATATCTAATCCAACGTAAAACCTTATTTAAAGGTTTATAATTGATTACTAACCTGGGAACTCCTCGTTCAAGTTCAGCAGCATTTTCAACATAAAATGCTGGGCAGCTCCAAGGGCTTTTACTAGGCCTGATAAGACCTTTGTCCAGAAGAGTCTGTATCTCTTTTTTGCAAATTTCCATATGCTTTGGTCCCATAGCAATAGGTCTAGCACGGGTATTAATCTGACTTTCATTAAAGTCAGGTTCATAAGGAAGATTGACAACATGCTTCTTTCTATTCCAGAAAGCATTAGGTAGTTCTGCACAAACAGTCTTTTCAATCTTGTCCTGTATGTCCTGGATCCTTTTAGATATTAAAGGATCTTCCAGCTTCTTTTTTATTTGTTCAAAAGTTACTTCTTTCTGAATTGAGTTTAGAAATTTTTCTTTATTTTTCATCTGTCTCCTCAATTCATCTATAAAAAGTAATTCTGGAGGTTTTAATAATTCAAAACTAATTAGTTCTCCATCAATGTCAGTCACAATTTCTTTATGGTCAATTTTATGAATAGGGTAAAGCATATGCAAGAATGGATTCCCTAAAATGACCTGATTAGATAAGCCTTTGACTAAAATAAAAGGCATCTTAAAGCACCGACCTTTATGGCAGATACTTGCATCCGATATTTTATATCGAATATTCAACCGGGCTCCATCAGCAGTACTAAGTTGTTCAGAAGTCTTTGTCCAGTACTTAGATGCAATCAGTCCTTCATTGTCCAGTACTTAGATGGAATCAGTCCTTCATTGATACAGTTCTGATCTGCTCCTGAGTCTATTAAGGCAGTAACAAAGGAAACAATATACTCATTATTAATGACAAGAGAGATTTGAGTGTACCAGCGATGAGTTGTCACTTTATCAATCAGATTTAATGTAGGCTCAGCTAGTCCTTAAAATTGAGCAATCAATGATTCAATTGCTATCTTGTCTGGATTATCATCAATCTACACCAACTTTCTATGACTAATGGACAAAACCGTTAAAAGCACCTCAATATAGAGAGTTGAGCAACTTCGGATCATCAAAGTTGCTCGGTGTACAATTATTATTGTTCTTATATGTCAAATTTTATGAGTTTATGCTTCCTAGTTTGTTTCGATACCAAAACACCAACTTTCTATGACAAATGGACAAAACCGTTAAAAGCTCCTCCATAGAGAGAGTTGAGCAACTTCGGACATCAAAGTTGCTCGGTGTACACTTTTTATTGTTCTTATATGTCAAATTTTATGAGTATAAGCTTCATAGATTATTACGATGCCAAAACACCAACTTTCTATGACAAATGAACGAAACCGTTAAAAGCACCTCCATAGAGAGAGTTGAGCAACTTCGGATCATCAAAGTTGCTCGGTGTACAATTTTTATTGCTCTTATATGTCAAATTTTACGAGTTTAAGCTTCATAGATTATTTCGATGCCGAAACACCAACTTTCTAGGACAAATGAAGAAAACCGTTAAAAGCTCCTCCATAGAGAGAGTTGAGCAACTTCGGACTATCAAAGTCACTCGGGATAGACTTTTTATTGTTCTTATATGTCAAATTTTATGAGTATAAATTTCCTAGATTATTTTGATGCCAAAACACCAACTTTCTATGACAAATGGACAAAACCGTTAAAAGCTCCTCCATAGAGAGAGTTGAGCAACTTCGGACCAACAAAGTTGCTCGGTGTACAATTTTTATTGTTCTTATATGTCCAATTTCACGAGTTTAAGCTTCCTAGATTATTTCGATGCCAAAACACCAACTTTCTATGACAAATGGACAAAACCGTTAAAAGCTCCTCCATATAGAGAGTTGAGCAACTTCGGACTATCAAAGTCGCTCGGGATAGACTTTTTATTGTTCTTATACGTTAAATTTTATGAATATAACCTTCCTAGATTATTACGATGCCAAAACACCAACTTTCTATGACAAATGGACAAAACCGTTAAAAGCTCCAAAATAGAGAGAGTTGAGGAACTTCGGATTATCAAAGTTGCTCGATGTACAATTATTATTGTTCTTATATATCAAATTTTATGAGTTTAAACTTCATAGATTATTTCGATGATAAAACACCAACTTTCTATGACAAATGGAGAAAACCGCTAAAAGCTCCTCCATAGAGAGAGTTGAGCAACTTCGGACCAACAAAGTTGCTCGGTGTACAATTTTTATTGTTCTTATATGTCAAAATTTACGAGTTTAAGCTTCCTAGATTATTTCGATGCCAAAACACCAACTTTCTATGACAAATGGACAAAACCGTTAAAAGCTCCTCCATAGAGAGAGTTGAGCAACTTCGGACTATCAAAGTCGCTCGGGATAGACTTTTTATTGTTCTTATACGTTAAATTTTATGAATATAACCTTCCTAGATTATTTCGATGCCAAAACACCAACTTTCTATGACAAATGGACAAAACCGTTAAAAGCTCCTCCATAGAGAGAGTTGAGCAACTTCGGATTATCAAAGTTGCTCGATGTACAATTATTATTGTTCTTAAATGTCAAATTTTTCGAGTTTAAACTTCATAGATTATTTCGATGCTAAAACACCAACTTTCTATGACAAATGGAGAAAACCGTTAAAAGCTCCTCCATAGAGAGAGTTGAGCAACTTCGGATTATCGAAGTTGCTCGGTGTACAATTTTTATTGTTCTTATACGTCAAATTTTATGAGTTTATGCTTCCTAGTTTATTTCGATGCCAAAACACCAACTTTCTATGACAAATGGACGAAACCGTTAAAGGCTCCTCCATAGAGAGAGTTGAGCAACTTCGGACATCAAAGTTGCTCGGTGTACACTTTTTATTGTTCTTATATGTCAAATTTTATGAGTATAAGCATCATAGTTTATTGCGATGCGAAAACACCAACTTTCTATGACAAATGGCGAAAACCGTTAAAAGCTTCTCCATAGAGAGAGTTGAGCAACTTCGGACTATCAAAGTCGCTCGGGATACACTTTTAATTCTTTTTATATTTCAAATTTTATGAGTTTAACCTTCCTAGATTATTTTGATGTCAAAACACCAACTTTCTATGACTAACGGACAAAACCGTTAAAAGCTCCTCCATAGAGAGAGTTGAGCAACTTCGGACTATCAAAGTCGCTCGGAATAGACTTTTTATTGTTCTTATACGTTAAATTTTATGAATATAACCTTCCTAGATTATTACGATGCCAAAACACCAACTTTCTATGACAAATGGACAAAACCGTTAAAAGCTCCTCCATAGAGAGAGTTGAGGAACTTCGGATTATCAAAGTTGCTCGATGTACAATTATTATTGTTCTTATATATCAAATTTTATGAGTTTAAACTTCATAGATTATTTCGATGATAAAACACCAACTTTCTATGACAAATGGAGAAAACCGCTAAAAGCTCCTCCATAGAGAGAGTTGAGCAACTTTGGACCAACAAAGTTGCTCGGTGCACAATTTTTATTGTTCTTATATGTCAAAATTTATGAGTTTAAGCTTCCTAGATTATTTCGATGCCAAAACACCAACTTTCTATGACAAATGGACAAAACCGTTAAAAGCTCCTCCATAGAGAGAGTTGAGCAACTTCGGACTATCAAAGTCGCTCGATGTACAATTATTATTGTTCTTATATGTCAAATTTTTCGAGTTTAAACTTCATAGATTATTTCGATGCTAAAACACCAACTTTCTATGACAAATGGATAAAACCGTTAAAAGCTCCTCCATAGAGAGAGTTGAGCAACTTCGGATTATCAAAGTTGCTCGGTGTACAATTTTTATTGTTCTTATACGTCAAATTTTATGAGTTTATGCTTCCTAGTTTATTTCGATGCCAAAACACCAACTTTCTATGACAAATGGACGAAACCGTTAAAGGCTCCTCCATAGAGAGAGTTGAGCAACTTCGGACATCAAAGTTGCTCGGTGTACACTTTTTATTGTTCTTATATGTCAAATTTTATGAGTATAAGCTTCAAAGATTATTTCGATGCGAAAACACCAACTTTCTATGACAAATGGACAAAACCATTAAAAGCTCCTCCATAGAGAGAGTTGAGCAACTTCGGTCTATCAAAGTCACTCGGGATATACTTTTTATTGTTCTTATATGTCAAATTTTATGAATATAACCTTCCTAGATTATTTCGATGACAAAACACCAACTTTCTATGAGAAATGGATAAAACCGTTAAAAGCACCTCCATAGAGAGAGTTGAGCAACTTCGGATTATCAAAGTTGCTCGGTGCACAATTTTTATTGTTCTTATATGTCAAATTTTATGAGTATAAGCTTCAAAGATTATTTCGATGCCAAAACACCAACTTTCTATGACAAATGGACAAAACCATTAAAAGCTCCTCCATAGAGAGAGTTGAGCAACTTCGGTCTATCAAAGTCACTCGGGATATACTTTTTATTGTTCTTATATGTCAAATTTTATGAATATAACCTTCCTAGATTATTTCGATGACAAAACACCAACTTTCTATGAGAAATGGATAAAACCATTAAAAGCACCTCCATAGAGAGAGTTGAGCAACTTCGGATTATCAAAGTTGCTCGGTGCACAATTTTTACTGTTCTTATATGTCAAATTTTATGAGTATAACCTCTCTAGATTACTTCGATGCCAAAACACAAAATTTCTATGACTAATGGACAAAACCGTTAAAAGCACCTCCATAGAGAGAGTTGAGCAACTTCGGATCATCAAAGTTGCTCGGTGTAAAATTATTATTGTTCTTATATGTCAAATTTTACGAGTTTAAACTTCATAGATTATTTCGATGCTAAAACACCAACTTTTTATGACAAATGGAGAAAACTGTTAAAAGCTCCTCAATAGAGAGAGTTGAGCAACTTCGGATTATCAAAGTTGCTCGGTGTACACCTTTTATTGTACTTATATGTAAAATTTTACGAGTTTAAGCTTCATAGATTATTTTGATGCCAAAACACCAACTTTCTATGACAAATGGCGAAAACCGTTAAAAGCTTCTCCATAGAGAGAGTTGAACAACTTCGGACTATCAAAGTCGCTCGGGATACACTTTTAATTGTTTTTATATGTCAAATTTTATGAGTATAACCTTCCTAGATTATTTCGATGCCAAAACACCAACTTTCTATGACTAATGGACAAAACCTTTAAAAGCACCTCCATAGAGAGAGTTGAGCAACTTCGGATTATCAAAGTTGCTCGGTGTACAATTGTTATTGTTCTTATATGTCAAATTTTATGAGTTTAAGCTTCAAAGATTATTTCGATCCAAAACACCAACTTTCTATGACAAATGGACAAAACCATTAAAAGCTCCTCCATAGAGAGAGTTGAGCAACTTCGGACTATCAAAGTCACTCGGGATGGACTTTTTATTGTTCTTATATGTCAAATATTATGAATATAACCTTCCTAGATTATTTCGATGCCAAAACACCAACTTTCTATGACAAATGGACAAAACCGTTAAAAGCTCCTTCATAGAGAGAGTTGAGCAACTTCGGACCATCAAAGTTGCTCGGTGTACACTTTTTATTGTACTTATCTGTCAAATTTTAAGAGTTTAAGCTTCATAGATTATTTCGATGCCAAAACACCAACTTTCTATGACAAATGGACAAAACCATTAAAAGCTCCTCCATAGAGAGAGTTGAGCAACTTCGGATTATTAAAGTCACTCGGGATAGACTTTTTATTGTTCTTATTTGTCAAATTTAATGAATATAAGCTTCATAGATTATTTCGATGGTAAAACACCAACTTTCTATGACAAATGGACGAAACCGTTAAAAGCTTCTCCATAGAGTGAGTTAAGCAACTTCGGATCATCAAAGTTGCTCGGTGTACAATTTTTATTGTTCTTATATGTCAAATTATATGAGTTTATCCTTCCTAGATTATTTCGATGCCAAAACACCAACTTTCTATGAAAAATGGACAAAACCATTAAAAGCTCCTCCATAGAGAGAGTTGAGCAACTTCAGACTATCAAAGTCACTCGGGATAGACTTTTTATTGTTCTTATTTGTCAAATTTTATGAGTATATGCTTCATAGATTATTTTGATGCCAAAACACCAACTTTCTATGACAAATGGCGAAAACCGTTAAAAGCTTCTTCATAGAGAGAGTTCAGCAACTTCGGACTATCAAAGTCGCTCGGGATACACTTTTAATTGTTTTTATATGTCAAATTTTATGAGTATAACCTTCCTAGATTATTTCGATGCCAAAACACCAAATTTCTATGACTAATGGACAAAACCGTTAAAAGCACCTCCATAGAGAGAGTTGAGCAACTTCGGATCATCAAAGTTTCTCGGTGTACAATTATTATTGTTCTTATATGTCAACTTTTATGAGTATAAGCTTCAAAGTTTATTTCGATGCCAAAACACCAACTTTCTATGAGAAATGGACAAAACCATTAAAAGCTCCTCCATAGAGAGAGTTGAGCATCTTCGGACTATCAAAGTCACTCGGGATAGACTTTTTATTGTTCTTATATGTCAAATTTTATGACTATAACCTTCCTAGATTATTTCGATGCCGAAAAACCAACTTTCTATGAGAAATGGATAAAACCGTTAAAAGCACCTCCATAGATAGAGTTGAGCAACTTCGGATCATCAAAGTTGCTCGGTGTACAGTTTTTTTTGTTCTTATATGTCAAATTATATGAGTTTATACTTTCTAGATTATTTCGATGCAAAAACACCAACTTTCTATGACAAATGGACAAAACCGTTAAAAGCTCCTTCATAGAGAGAGTTGAGCAACTTCGGACCATCAAAGTTGCTCGGTGTACACTTTTTATTGTACTTATATGTCAAATTTTACGAGTTTAAGCTTCATAGATTATTTTGATGCCGAAACACCAAATTTTTATGACAAATGGCGAAAACCGTTAAAAGCTTCTCCATAGAGATAGTTGAGCAACTTCGGACTATCAAAGTCGCTCGGGATACACTTTTAATTGTTTTTATTTGTCAAATTTTATGAGTATAACCTTCCTAGATTATTTCGATGCCAAAACACCAACTTTCTATGACTAATGGACAAAACTGTTAAAAGCACCTCCATAGAGAGAGTTGAGCAACTTCGGATCATCAAAGTTTCTCTTTGTACAATTATTATTGTTCTTATATGTCAACTTTTATGAGTATAAGCTTCAAAGATTATTTCGATGCCAAAACACCAACTTTCTATGACAAATGGACAAAACCATTAAAAGCTCCTCCATAGAGAGAGTTGAGCATCTTCGTGAAATCACTAGGCTAACACAAGAGGGGGGGTGAATTGTGTTTTAAAAAACTAAGTATAAACCCCAAGTACAAAACCACAACCTAAAAACTCACAAATGATTAAGGCAATGTCAAGAATGCAAATCTGCGCACTAATCGTGTAAATGCAATTTGACCTAGCAATTCAACTCAGAATGTAACGAAATTTGATATGCAATATTACAACACCTCAATGAACACTATATCAAAAATTCAGCTCAAAATTCAAACTCTAGCTATATGAAAAATTCACGGACAGATTGGTATTCTGGAAAATTAACAATCAAAAGTATACCTAGAATTCACTAATAACAAGTTGTTCAACCACAAGCAATATCCCAACAAGCAATGGCAGCAAGCAACACCCTAATATAAACTTCTAAGGCACACAAATCACCAATAACACCAATAGAATGATAATAAAAAATAAGTCACTACAAGGCAGCAAGTCTAACACACATACAAGCAAGGAAATCAAAATAGTGTGCACAAGGATATATAGTGGTTCGGTGCTCACACCTACATCCACTACCTAAGCCCTCAAGCTTAGGATTTCCCAATCCACTAAAGGATATATGTGGTTTTGCAAGTTCACCACAAACTTAGGGTTTCCAAGAACACCCCAAACTTGTACACCAACAAGGTTTTAAGCTAACCTTAAACTTTCACACACCTCTCAAAGGTAATGCCCTCAAAAGGGACTTTTACAAGTATTTGAATTTTGGTTCTCTCAAGATTAGCTCTAGGCTATGTATGATTGGAGAACACTCAAATTCACAAGATGTTGCTCAAATGGGTTTGGATTCAAATGTGTAGCAAACACTCTTATAATCTCACACAAAGCTCACACTAGATCAAGAATAGGTTTAGGTGAAGCTTTCTTGAAGAACTCTCAAGAACACACCAAGAGTACCCAAGGGTAGAAAGATTTTGGGGTGGTTCAAGGAGTTTTTGGATCTCTCTTTCAAATAGGAAGATGATGGCTTGAATGTAATCAAAGTGGTAGCAAGAGATCGCAAGGAAGAAGCTTGAATCAAGAAGATGAAGTTGAGAGCAAGTAAGCTTGAACACTTAGTAGAAATTTGCAAATGCTTCTTCCACCTTGCAAGAATGGCCAACCCTTCTCTCTTCAAAACAAACAAAAGCCAACTCAGCCATTGGATCAATACATCTTCAAATCTTAGCCCTTGAAGCTACTTTAAATCTGGACCTTTCTTTAATTCAAATGAAATTGATCTCAGCCATTGAAGATCAAGCCCTTGGTCATATTTCTCCAAGAGTTGTCATTTTGAGTTGCACCTTGTTTGGATCAATCAAATGAGTCATCTTCATGAAGCAATTCTCTCTCAAGGAATGCCAAACAAGTCCATCTTAAATTCTGGAAAATATTATAACTTTAGGTCATCATGTCTCTCTCTTGTCTCTTCCTTGTCTCCATAGTGCAAGTGTTAGGCACACTACCAACCAAGTATTTCAAACTTGTATTCCCTCTACTTTGTTGACTCCAAAACAAATAATAAAGCTTCTAGAAGTTCTTGAGTTAATTCTCCAGCAATAATAACACAAGGCACATGGCTGGAACCATTTCTTGCACACAAAGTGTCAAACTTGAACCAAATAGGGTTGACCATGTCCAAACTTGTCTAAATGAGCTTCAAGTCATGATGCACAAATTTTATCAATAGAATCAGATTCATGATACTTCAAATAGGCTCATGATGATCAGTTGATTAAGCCTACAAAAAGAATAGATGACAAAACATCCCATTTTTGCTTGTAAGCTCAAAGAGCTTCAATGCTAGCACTTAGGTTAATCAACATGTTATAAGCTTAATAAAATTCAAGTAAGCACGTGATAAATCATTTCATATATAACTGAATGTGCATACAAAATTTCACTTATAACTGAGGTCATTTGGTCATTCAATTTTATTATGCAAAGCTCAACTAGCCCAGTTTAATGACTACACAGGTGAATTTATTTCAACAGATAAATTGAACATGATACAATTAAAATTGACCTGACACTATTTGACAATGAAAACTTCCAGAGTGTCTTAAATAATTTTCAGAACAAGAATCAAGTCAATCAGAGCTCATATGAATAAGTTATGACTGTTCAACCAACGTGTGCGCAGTGTGATGTTGTGACAGATTTTAGCATCGAAAAATAAGTTAGTCCAGATTCATCCAATTTATATCAAACATGATCAAACATGATTCCAAATATATATAATGAAGCTTAAATCAGTAGATATAATTCATTTCATGATTTATCCAAATTCATCCAAAGTTAAGCACAATCAAATAGTCCAATATGTATTTTTGCATCAAAACACAAATGTAGGTCATATTAAGCTTCATAGATTATTTTGATGCCAAAACACCAACTTTCTATGACAAATGGCGAAAACCGTTAAAAGCTTCTCCATAGAGAGAGTTGAGCAACTTCGGACTATCAAAGTCGCTGGGATACACTTTTAATTGTTTTTATATGTCAAATTTTATGAGTATAACCTTCCTAGATTATTTCAATGCCAAAACACCAACTTTCTATGACAAATGGCGAAAACCGTTAAAAGCTTCTCCATAGAGAGAGTTGAGCAACTTCGGACTATCAAAGTCGCTGGGATACACTTTTAATTGTTTTTATATGTCAAATTTTATGAGTATAACCTTCCTAGATTATTTCGATGCCAAAACACCAACTTTCTATGACTAATGGACAAAACCGTTAAAAGCACCTCCATAGAGAAAGTTGAGCAACTTCGGATCATCAAAGTTGCTCGGTGTACAATTATTATTGTTCTTATATGTCAAATTTAATGAGTATAAGCTTCAAAGATTATTTCGATGCCAAAACACCAACTTTCTATGACAAATGGACAAAACCATTAAAAGCTCCTCCATAGAGAGAGTTGAGCAACTTCGTACTATCAAAGTCACTCGGGATAGACTTTTTATTGTTCTTATATGTCAAATTTTATGAATATAACCTTCCTAGATTATTTCGATGCCAAAACACCAACTTTCTTTGAGAAATGGATAAAACCGTTAAAAGCACCTCCATAGAGAGAGTTGAGCAACTTCGGATCGTCAAAGTTGCTCGGTGTACAATTATTATTGTTCTTATATGTCAAATTTTATGATTATAAGCTTCAAAGATTATTTCGATGCCAAAACACCAACTTTCTATGAAAAATGGACAAAACCATTAAAAGCTCCTCCATAGAGAGAGTTGAGCATCTTCGGACTATCAAAGTCACTCGGGATAGACTTTTTATTGTTCTTATATGTCAAATTTTATGAATATAACCTTCCTAGATTATTTCGATGCCAAAACACCAACTTTCTTCGAGAAATGGATAAAACCGTTAAAAGCACCTCCATAGAGAGAGTTGAGCAACTTCGGATCATCAAAGTTGCTCGGTGTACAATTATTATTTTTCTTATATGTCAAATTTTATGAGTATAAGCTTCAAAGATTATTTCGATGCCAAAACACCAACTTTCTATGACAAATGGACAAAACCATTAAAAGCTCCTCCATAGAGAGAGTTGAGCATCTTCGGACTATCAAAGTCACTCGGGATAGATTTTTTATTGTTCTTATATGTCAAATTTTATGACTATAACCTTCATAGATTATTTCGATGCCAAAACACCAACTTTCTATGAGAAATGGATAAAGCCGTTAAAAGCACCTCCATAGATAGAGTTGAGCAACTTCGGATCATCAAAGTTGCTCGGTGTGAAATTTTTATTGTTCTTATATGTCAAATTTTATGAGTTTACGCTTTCTAGATTGTTTCGATGCCAAAACAACAACTTTCTATGACAAATGGACAAAACCGTTAAAAGCTCCACCATAGAGAGAGTTGAGCAACTTCGGACATCAAAGTTGCTCGGTGTACACTTTTTATTGTTCTTATATGTCAAATTTTATGAGTATAAGCTTCATAGATTATTACGATGCCAAAACACCAACTTTCTACGACAAATGGACAAAACCGTTAAAAGCACCTCCATAGAGAGAGTTGAGCAACTTCGGATCATCAAAGTTGCTCGGTGTAGAATTTTTATTGTTCTTATATGTCAAATTTTACGAGTTTAAACTTCATAGATTCTTTCGATACCAAAACAACAACTTTCTATGACAAATGGACGAAACCGTTAAAAGCACCTCCATAGAGAGAGTTGAGCAACTTCGGATCATCAAGGTTGGTCGGTGTACAATTTTTATTGTTCTTATATGTCAAATTTTACGAGTTTAAGTTTCGTAGATTATTGCCGAAACACCAACTTTCTATGACAAATGGAGAAAACCGTTAAAAGCTCCTCCATAGAGAGAGTTGAGCAACTTCGGACTATCAAAGTCACTCGGGATAGACTTTTTATTGTTCTTATATGTCAAATTTTATGAGTACAAGTTTCCTAGATTATTTTGATGCTAAAACACCAACTTTCTATGACAAATGGACAAAACCGTTAAAAGCTCCTCCATAGAGAGAGTTGAGCAACTTCAGACCAACAAAGTTGCTCGGTGTACAATTTTTATTGTTCTTATATGTCAGATTTTACGAGTTTAAGGTTTCTAGATTATTTTGATGCCAAAACACCAACTTTCTATGACAAATGGACAAAACCGTTAAAAGCTCCTCCATAGAGAGAGTTGAGCAACTTCGGACTATTAAAGTCGCTCGGGATAGACTTTTTATTGTTCTTATACGTTAAATTTTATGAATATAACCTTCCTAGATTATTTCGATGCCAAAACACCAACTTTCTATGACAAATAGACAGAACCGTTAAAAGCTCCTCCATTGAGAGAGTTGAGCAACTTCGGACCATCAAAGTTGCTCGGTGCACAATTTTTATTGTACTTTTATGTCAAATTTTACGAATTTAAGCTTCATAGATTATTTCGATGCCAAAACACCAACTTTCTATGACAAATGGACGAAAGCGTTAAAAGCTCATCCATAGAGAGAGTTGAGCAACTTCGGATCTTCAAAGTTTCTCGGTGTACAATTATTATTGTTCTTATATGTCAAATTTTACAAGTTTAAGCTTCCAAGATTATTTCGAAGCCAAAACACCGACTTTCTATGACAAATGGACAAAACCGTTAAAAACACCTACATAGAGAGAGTTGAGCAACTTCGAACCATCAAAGTTGCTCGGTGCACACTTTTTATTGTACTTTTATGTCAAATTTTACGAGTTTAAGCTTCCTAGATTATTTCGATGCCAAAACACCAACTTTCTATGACAAATGGACAGAACCGTTAAAAGCTCCTCCATAGAGAGAGTTGAGCAACTTCGGAACATCAAAGTTGCTCGGTGAACAATTTTTATTGTACTTTTATGTCAAATTTTACGAGTTTAAGCTTCATAGAATATTTCGATGCCAAAACACCAACTTTCTATGACAAATGGACGAAACCGTTAAAAGCTCCTCCATAGAGAAAGTTGAGCAACTTCGGACTATCAAAGTCGCTCGGGATAGACTTTTTATTGTTCTTATATGTCAAATTTTATGAGTATATGCCTCATAGATTATTTCGATGCCAAAACACCAACTTTCTAGGAAAAATGGACGAAACCGTTAAAAGCTTCTCCATAGAGAGAGCTGAGCAACTTCGGATCTTCAAAGTTTCTCGGTGTACAATTATTATTGTTCTTATATGTCAAATTTTTACGAGTTTAAGCTTCATAAATTATTTCGATGCCAAAACCCCAGCTTTCTATGACAAATGGACAAAACCGATAAAAGCTCCTCCATAGAGAGAGTTGAGCAACTTCGGACTATCAAAATCGCTCGGGATAGACTTTTTATTGTTCTTATATGTCAAATTTTATGAGTATAAGCTTCAGATTATTTCGATGCCAAAACAACAACTTTCTATGACAAATGGACAAAACCGTTAAAAGCTTCTCCATAAAGAGAGTTGAGCAACTTCGGATCATCAAAGTTGCTCGGTGTACACTTTTTATTGTTCTTATATATGAAATTTTACGAGTTTAAGCTTCATAGATTATTTCGATGCTAAAACACCGACTTTCTATGACAAATGGAGAAAACCGTTAAAAGCTCCTCCATAGAGAGAGTTGAGCAACTTCGGACCATCAAAGTTGCTCGGTGTACACTTTTTATTGTTCTTATATGTCAAATTTTATGAGTATAAGCTTCATAGATTATTTCGATGCCAAAACACCAACTTTCTATGACAAATGGATGAAACCGTTAAAAGCACCTCCATAGAGAGAGTTGAGCAACTTCGGATCATCAAAGTTGGTCGGTGTACAATTATTATTGTTCTTATATGTCAAATTTTATGAGTATAAGCTTCAAAGATTATTTCGATGCCAAAACACCAACTTTCTATGACAAATGGACAAAACCATTAAAAGCTCTTCCAGAGAGAGAGTTGAGCATCTTCGGACTATCAAAGTCACTCGGGATAGATTTTTTATTTGATCTTATATGTCAAATTTTATGACTATTACCTTCATAGATTATTTCGATGCCAAAACACCAACTTTCTATGAGAAATGGATAAAATCGTTAAAAGCAACTCCATAGATAGAGTTGAGCAACTTCGGATCATCAAAGTTGCTCGGTTTGAAATTTTTATTGTTCTTATATCTCAAATTTTATGAGTTTATGCTTCCTAGATTGTTTCGTTGCCAAAACACCAACTTTCTATGACAAATGGACAAAACCGTTAAAAGCTCCTCCGTAGAGAGAGTTGAGGAACTTCGGACATCAAAGTTGCTCGGTGTACACTTCTTATTGTTCTTATATGTCAAATTTTATGAGTATAAGCTTCATAGATTATTACGATGCCAAAACACCAACTTTCTATGACAAATGGACAAAACCGTTAAAAGCACCTCCATAGAGAGAGTTGAGCAACTTCGGATCATCAAAGTTGCTCGGTGTAGAATTTTTATTGTTCTTATATGTCAAATTTTACGAGTTTAAGCTTCATAGATTATTTCGATGCCAAAACAACAACTTTCTATGACAAATGGACGAAACCGTTAAAAGCACCTCCATAGAGAGAGTTGAGCAACTTCGGATCATCAAGGTTGCTCGGTGTACAATTTTTATTGTTCTTATATGTCAAATTTTACGATTTTAAGTTTCGTAGATTATTCCCGAAACACCAACTTTCTATGACAAATGGAGAAAACCGTTAAAAGCTCCTCCATAGAGAGAGTTGAGCAACTTCGGACTATCAAAGTCGCTCGGGATAGACTTTTTATTGTTCTTATATGTCAAATTTTATGAGTATATGCCTCATAGATTATTTCGATGCCAAAACACCAACTTTCTATGAAAAATGGACGAAACCGTTAAAAGCTTCTCCATAGAGAGATTTGAGAAACTTCGGATCTTCAAAGTTTCTCGGTGTACAATTATTATTGTTCTTATATGTCAAATTTTACAAGTTTAAGCTTCCTAGATTATTTCGATGCCAAAACACCAACTTTCTATGACAAATGGACAAAACCATTAAAAGCTCCTCCATAGAGAGAGTTGAGCAACTTCGGACTATCAAAGTCACTCGGGATAGACTTTTTATTGTTCTTATAAGTCAAATTTTATGAATATAACCTTCCTAGATTATTTCGATGCCAAAACACCAACTTTCTTTGAGAAATGGATAAAACCGTTAAAAGCACCTCCATAGAGAGAATTGAGCAACTTCGAACCATCAAAGTTGCTCGGTGCACAATTTTTATTGTACTTTTATGTCAAATTTTACGAGTTTAAGCTTCATAGATTATTTCGATGCCAAAACACCAACTTTCTATGACAAATGGACGAAACCATTAAAAGCTCCTCCATAGAGAGAGTTGAGCAACTTCGGACTATCAAAGTCGCTCGGGATAGACTTTTTATTGTTCTTATATGTCAAATTTTAAGAGTATATGCCTCATAGATTATTTCGATGCCAAAACACCAACTTTCTAGGAGAAATGGACGAAACCGTTAAAAGCTTCTCCATAGAGAGAGTTGAGAAACTTCGGATCTTTAAAGTTTCTCGGTGTACAATTATTATTGTTCTTATATGTCAAATTTTACGAGTTTAAGCTTCATAAATTATTTCGATGCCAAAACACCAACTTTCTATGACAAATGGACAAAATCGTTAAAAGCTCCTCCATAGAGAGAGTTGAGCAACTTAGGACTATCAAAGTCGCTCGGGATAGATTTTTATTGTTCTTATATGTCAAATTTTATGAGTATAAGCTTCAGATTATTTCGATGCCAAAACAACAACTTTCTATGACAAATGGACAAAACCGTTAAAAGCTTCTCCATAGAGAGAGTTGAGCAACTTCGGATCATCAAAGTTGCTCGGTGTACACTTTTTATTGCTCTTATATATCAAATTTTACGAGTTTAAGCTTCATAGATTATTTCGATGCTAAAACACCGACTTTCTTGACAAATGGAGAAAACCATTAAAAGCTCCTCCATAGAGAGAGTTGAGCAACTTCGGACCATCAAAGTTGCTCGGTGTACACTTTTTATTGTTCTTATATGTCAAATTTTATGAGTATAAAATTCATAGATTATTTCGATGCCAAAACACCAACTTTCTATGACAAATGGATGAAACCGTTAAAAGCACCTCCATAGAGAGAGTTGAGCAACTTCGGATCATCAAAGTTTCTCGGTGTACAATTATTATTGTTCTTATATGTCAAATTTTATGAGTATAAGCTTCAAAGATTATTTCGATGCCAAAACACCAACTTTCTATGACAAATGGACAAAACAGTTAAAAGCACCTCCATAGATAGAGTTGAGCAACTTCGGACTATTAAAGTCACTCGGGATAGACTTTTTATTGTTCTTATATGTCAAATTTTATGAATATAACCTTCCTAGATTATTTCGATGCCAAAACACCAACTTTTTATGAGAAATGAACAAAACCGTTAAAAGCACCTCCATAGAGAGAGTTGAGCAATTTCGGATCATCAAAGTTGCTTGATGTACAATTTTTATTGTTCTTATATGTCAAATTTTACAAGTTTAAGCTTCCTAGATTATTTCGATGCCAAAACACCGATTTTCTATGACAAATGGACAAAACCGTTAAAAGCACCTACATAGAGAGAGTTGAGCAACTTCGGACCATCAAAGTTGCTCGGTGCACACTTTTTAATGTACTTTTATGTCAAATTTTGACGAGTTTAAGCTTCATAGATTATTTTGATGCCAAAACACCAACTTTCTATGACAAATGGACAAAACCGTTAAAAGCTACTCCATAGAGAGAGTTGAGCAACTTCGGACTATCATTGTCGCTCGGGATAGACTTTTTATTGTTCTTATATGTCAAATTTTATAAGTATAAGCTTCATAGATTATTTCGATGCCAAAACACCAACTTTCTATGACAAATGGACGAAACCATTAAAAGCTTCTCCATAGAGAGAGTTGAGCAACTTCGGATCATCAAAGTTGCTCGGTGTATACTTTTTATTGTTCTTATATGTCAAATTTTACGAGTTTAAGCTTCATAGATTATTTCGATGCTAAAACACCGACTTTCTATGACAAATGGCGAAAACCGTTAAAAGCTCCTCCATAGAGAGAGTTGAGCAACTTCGGACTATCAAAGTCACTGGGGATAGACTTTTTATTGTTCTTATATGTCAAATTTTATGAGTATAAGTTTCCTAGATTATTTTGATGCCAAAACACCAACTTTCTATGACAAATGGACAAAACCGTTAAAACCTCCTCCATAGAGAGAGTTGAGCAACTTCGGACCAACAAAGTTGCTCGGTGTACAATTTTTATTGTTCTTATATGTCAGATTTTACGAGTTTAAGCTTTCTCGATTATTTTGATGCCAAAACACCAACTTTCTATGACAAATGGACAAAACCGTTAAAAGCTCCTCCATAGAGAGAGTTGAGCAACTTCGGACTATTAAAGTCGCTCGGGATAGACTTTTTATTGTTCTTATACGTTAAATTTTATGAATATAACCTTCCTAGATTATTTCGATGCCAAAATACCAACTTTCTATGACAAATGGACAGAACCGTTAAAAGCTCCTCCTTAGAGAGAGTTGAGCAACTTCGGACCATCAAAGTTTCTCGGTGCACAATTTTTATTGTACTTTTATGTCAAATTTTACGAGTTTAAGCTTCATAGATTATTTCGATGCCAAAACACCAACTTTCTATGACAAATGGACAGAACCGTTAAAAGCTCTTCCTTAGAGAGAGTTGAGCAACTTCGGACCATCAAAGTTTCTCGCTGCACAATTTTTATTGTACTTTTATGTCAAATTTTACGAGTTTAAGCTTCATAGATTATTTCGATGCCAAAACACCAACTTTCTATGACAAATGGACGAAACCGTTAAAAGCTCCTCCATAGAGAGAGTTGAGCAACTTCGGACTATCAAAGTCGCTCGGGATAGACTTTTTATTGTTCTTATATGTCAAATTTTATGAGTATATGCTTCATAGATTATTTCGATGCCAAAACACCCACTTTGTATGACAAATGGACGAAACCGTTAAAAGCTTCTCCATAGAGAGAGTTGAGCAACTTCGGATTTTCAAAGTTTCTCGGTGTACAATTAGTATTGTTCTTAGATGTCAAATTTTACAAGTTTAAGCTTCCTAGATTATTTCGATGCCAAAACACCGACTTTCTATGACAAATGAACAAAACCGTTAAAAACACCTACATAGAGAGAGTTGAGCAACTTCGGACCATCAAAGTTGCTCGGTGCACACTTTTTATTTTACTTTTATGTCAAATTTTACGAGTTTAAGCTTCATAGATTATTTCGATGCCAAAACACCAACTTTCTATGACAAATGGACAAAACCGTTAAAAGCTCCCCCATAGAGAGAGTTGAGCAACTTCGGACTATCAAAGTCGCTCGGGATAGACTTTTTATTGTTCTTATATGTCAAATTTTATGAGTATAAGCTTCAGATTATTTAGATGCCAAAACACCAACTTTCTATGAAAAATGGACGAAACCGTTAAAAGCTCCTCCATAGAGAGATTTGAGCAACTTCGGACCAACAAAGTTGCTCGGTGTACAATTTTTATTGTTCTTATATGTCAGATTTTACGAGTTTAAGCTTTCTAGATTATTTTGATTCCAAAACACCAACTTTCTATGACAAATGGACAAAACCGTTAAAAGCTCCTCCATAGAGAGAGTTGAGCAACTTCGGACAATTAAAGTCGCTCGGGATAGACTTTTTGTTGTTCTTATACGTTAAATTTTATGAATATAACCTTCCAAGATTATTTCGATGCCAAAATACCAATTTTCTATGACAAATGGACAGAACCGTTAAAAGCTCCTCCTTAGAGAGAGTTGAGCAACTTCGGACCATCAAAGTTTCTCGGTGCACAATTTTTATTGTACTTTTATGTCAAATTTTACGAGTTTAAGCTTCATAGATTATTTCGATGCCAAAACACCAACTTTCTATGAAAAATGGACAGAACCGTTAAAAGCTCCTCCCTAGAGAGAGTTGAGCAACTTCGGACCATCAAAGTTTCTCGGTGCACAATTTTTATTGTACTTTTATGTCAAATTTTACGAGTTTAAGCTTCATAGATTATTTCGATGCCAAAACACCAACTTTCTATGACCAATGGACGAAACCGTTAAAAGCTCCTCCATAGAGAGAGTTGAGCAACTTCGGACTGTCAAAGTCGCTCGGGATAGACTTTTTATTGTTCTTATATGTCAAATTTTATGAATATATGCTTCATAGACTATTTCGATGCCAAAACACCAACTTTGTATGACAAATGGACGAAACCGTTAAAAGCTTCGCCATAGAGAGAGTTGAGCAACTTCGGATTTTCAAAGTTTCTCGGTGTACAATTAGTATTGTTCTTATATGTCAAATTTTACAAGTTTAAGCTTCCTAGATTATTTCGATGCCAAAACACCGACTTTCTATGACAAATGGACAAAACTGTTAAAAACACCTACATAGAGAGAGTTGAGCAACTTCGGACCATCAAAGTTGCTCGGTGCACACTTTTTATTTTACTTTTATGTCAAATTTTACGAGTTTAAGCTTCATAGATTATTTCGATGCCAAACACCAACTTTCTATGACAAATGCACAAAACCGTTAAAAGCTCCTCCATAGAGAGAGTTGAGCAACTTCGGACTATCAAAGTCGCTCGGGATAGACTTTTTATTGTTCTTATATGTCAAATTTTATGAGTATAAGCTTCAGATTATTTCGATGCCAAAACAACAACTTTCTATGACTAATGGACGAAACCGTTAAAAGCTCCTCTATAGAGAGAGTTGAGCAACTTCGGACCAACAAAGTTGCTCGGTGTACAATTTTTATTGTTCTTATATGTCAGATTTTACGAGTTTAAGCTTTCTAGATTATTTTGATTCCAAAACACCAACTTTCTATGACAAATGGACAAAACCGTTAAAAGCTCCTCCATAGAGAGAGTTGAGCAACTTCGGACTATTAAAGTCGCTCGGGATAGACTTTTTATTGTTCTTATACGTTAAATTTTATGAATATAACCTTCCAAGTTTATTTCGATGCCAAAATACCAACTTTCTATGACAAATGGACAGAACCGTTAAAAGCTCCTCCTTAGAGAGAGTTGAGCAACTTCGGACCATCAAAGTTTCTCGGTGCACAATTTTTATTGTACTTTTATGTCAAATTTTACGAGTTTAAGCTTCATAGATTATTTCGATGCCAAAACACCAACTTTCTATGACAAATGGACAGAACCGTTAAAAGCTCCTCCTTAGAGAGAGTTGAGCTACTTCGGACCATCAAAGTTTCTCGGTGCACAATTTTTATTGTACTTTTATGTCAAATTTTACGAGTTTAAGCTTCATAGATTATTTCGATGCCAAAACACCAACTTTCTATGACAAATGGACGAAACCGTTAAAAGCTCCTCCATAGAGAGAGTTGAGCAACTTCGGACTATCAAAGTCGCTCGGGATAGACTTTTTATTGTTCTTATATGTCAAATTTTATGAGTATATGGTTCATAGACTATTTCGATGCCAAAACACCAACTTTGTATGACAAATGGACGAAACCGTTAAAAGCTTCGCCATAGAGAGAGTTGAGCAACTTCGGATTTTCAAAGTTTCTCGGTGTACAATTAGTATTGTTCTTATATGTCAAATTTTACAAGTTTAAGCTTCCTAGATTATTTCGATGCCAAAACACCGACTTTCTATGACAAATGGACAAAACTGTTAAAAACACCTACATAGAGAGAGTTGAGCAACTTCGGACCATCAAAGTTGCTCGGTGCACACTTTTTATTTTACTTTTATGTCAAATTTTACGAGTTTAAGCTTCATAGATTATTTCGATGCCAAAACACCAACTTTCTATGACAAATGCACAAAACCGTTAAAAGCTCCTCCATAGAGAGAGTTGAGCAACTTCGGACTATCAAAGTCGCTCGGGATAGACTTTTTATTGTTCTTATATGTCAAATTTTATTAGTATAAGCTTCAGATTATTTCGATGCCAAAACAACAACTTTCTATGACTAATGGACGAAACCGTTAAAAGCTCCTCTATAGAGAGAGTTGAGCAACTTCGGACCAACAAAGTTGCTCGGTGTACAATTTTTATTGTTCTTATATGTCAGATTTTACGAGTTTAAGCTTTCTAGATTATTTTGATTCCAAAACACCAACTTTCTATGACAAATGGACAAAACCGTTTAAAGCTCCTCCATAGAGAGAGTTGAGCAACTTCGGACTATTAAAGTCGCTCGGGATAGACTTTTTATTGTTCTTATACGTTAAATTTTATGAATATAACCTTCCAAGATTATTTCGATGCCAAAATACCAACTTTCTATGACAAATGGACAGAACCGTTAAAAGCTCCTCCTTAGAGAGAGTTGAGCAACTTCGGACCATCAAAGTTTCTCGGTGCACAATTTTTATTGTACTTTTATGTCAAATTTTACGAGTTTAAGCTTCATAGATTATTTCGATGCCAAAACACCAACTTTCTATGACAAATGGACAGAACCGTTAAAAGCTCCTCCTTAGAGAGAGTTGAGCTACTTCGGACCATCAAAGTTTCTCGGTGCACAATTTTTATTGTACTTTTATGTCAAATTTTACGAGTTTAAGCTTCATAGATTATTTCGATGCCAAAACACCAACTTTCCATGACAAATGGACGAAACCGTTAAAAGCTCCTCCATAGAGAGAGTTGAGCAACTTCGGACAATCAAAGTCGCTCGGGATAGACTTTTTATTGTTCTTATATGTCAAATTTTATGAGTATATGCTTCATAGACTATTTCGATGCCAAAACACCAACTTTGTATGACAAATGGACGAAACCGTTAAAAGCTTCGCCATAGACAGAGTTGAGCAACTTCGGATTTTCAAAGTTTCTCGGTGTACAATTAGTATTGTTCTTATATGTCAAATTTTACAAGTTTAAGCTTCCTAGATTATTTCGATGCCAAAACACCGACTTTCTATGACAAAAGGACAAAACCGTTAAAAACACCTACATAGAGAGAGTTGAGCAACTTCGGACCATCAAAGTTGCTCGGTGCACACTTTTTATTTTACTTTTATGTCAAATTTTACGAGTTTAAGCTTCATAGATTATTTCGATGCCAAAACACCAACTTTCTATGACAAATGCACAAAACCGTTAAAAGCTCCTCCATAGAGAGAGTTGAGCAACTTCGGACTATCAAAGTCGCTCGGGATAGACTTTTTATTGTTCTTATATGTCAAATTTTATTAGTATAAGCTTCAGATTATTTCGATGCCAAAACAACAACTTTCTATGACTAATGGACGAAACCGTTAAAAGCTCCTCTATAGAGAGAGTTGAGCAACTTCGGACCAACAAAGTTGCTCGGTGTACAATTTTTATTGTTCTTATATGTCAGATTTTACGAGTTTAAGCTTTCTAGATTATTTTGATTCCAAAACACCAACTTTCTATGACAAATGGACAAAACCGTTAAAAGCTCCTCCATAGAGAGAGTTGAGCAACTTCGGACTATTAAAGTCGCTCGGGATAGACTTTTTATTGTTCTTATACGTTAAATTTTATGAATATAACCTTCCAAGATTATTTCGATGCCAAAATACCAACTTTCTATGACAAATGGACAGAACCGTTAAAAGCTCCTCCTTAGAGAGAGTTGAGCAACTTCGGACCATCAAAGTTTCTCGGTGCACAATTTTTATTGTACTTTTATGTCAAATTTTACGAGTTTAAGCTTCATAGATTATTTCGATGCCAAAACACCAACTTTCTATGACAAATGGACAGAACCGTTAAAAGCTCCTCCTTAGAGAGAGTTGAGCTACTTCGGACCATCAAAGTTTCTCGGTGCACAATTTTTATTGTACTTTTATGTCAAATTTTACGAGTTTAAGCTTCATAGATTATTTCGATGCCAAAACACCAACTTTCCATGACAAATGGACGAAACCGTTAAAAGCTCCTCCATAGAGAGAGTTGAGCAACTTCGGACAATCAAAGTCGCTCGGGATAGACTTTTTATTGTTCTTATATGTCAAATTTTATGAGTATATGCTTCATAGACTATTTCGATGCCAAAACACCAACTTTGTATGACAAATGGACGAAACCGTTAAAAGCTTCGCCATAGACAGAGTTGAGCAACTTCGGATTTTCAAAGTTTCTCGGTGTACAATTAGTATTGTTCTTATATGTCAAATTTTACAAGTTTAAGCTTCCTAGATTATTTCGATGCCAAAACACCGACTTTCTATGACAAAAGGACAAAACCGTTAAAAACACCTACATAGAGAGAGTTGAGCAACTTCGGACCATCAAAGTTGCTCGGTGCACACTTTTTATTTTACTTTTATGTCAAATTTTACGAGTTTAAGCTTCATAGATTATTTCGATGCCAAAACACCAACTTTCTATGACAAATGCACAAAACCGTTAAAAGCTCCTCCATAGAGAGAGTTGAGCAACTTCGGACTATCAAAGTCGCTCGGGATAGACTTTTTATTGTTCTTATATGTCAAATTTTATGAGTATAAGCTTCAGATTATTTCGATGCCAAAACAACAACTTTCTATGACAAATGGACGAAACCGTTAAAAGCTCCTCCATAGAGAGAGTTGAGCAACTTCGGACCAACAAAGTTGCTCGGTGTACAATTTTTATTGTTCTTATATGTCAGATTTTACGAGTTTAAGCTTTCTAGATTATTTTGATTCCAAAACACCAACTTTCTATGAAAAATGGACAAAACCGTTAAAAGCTCCTCCATAGAGAGAGTTGAGCAACTTCGGACTATTAAAGTCGCTCGGGATAGACTTTTTATTGTTCTTATACGTTAAATTTTATGAATATAACCTTCCAAGATTATTTCGATGCCAAAATACCAACTTTCTATGACAAATGGACAGAACCGTTAAAAGCTCCTCCTTAGAGAGAGTTGAGCAACTTCGGACCATCAAAGTTTCTCGGTGCACAATTTTTATTGTACTTTTATGTCAAATTTTACGAGTTTAAGCTTCATAGATTATTTCGATGCCAAAACACCAACTTTCTATGACAAATGGACAGAACCGTTAAAAGCTCCTCCTTAGAGAGAGTTGAGCAACTTCGGATCATCAAAGTTGCTCGGTGTATACTTTTTATTGTTCTTATATGTCAAATTTTACGAGTTTAAGCTTCATAGATTATTTCGATGCTAAAACACCGACTTTCTATGACAAATGGCGAAAACCGTTAAAAGCTCCTCCATAGAGAGAGTTGAGCAACTTCGGACTATCAAAGTCACTGGGGATAGACTTTTTATTGTTCTTATATGTCAAATTTTATGAGTATAAGTTTCCTAGATTATTTTGATGCCAAAACACCAACTTTCTATGACAAATGGACAAAACCGTTAAAACCTCCTCCATAGAGAGGGTTGAGCAACTTCGGACCAACAAAGTTGCTCGGTGTACAATTTTTATTGTTCTTATATGTCAGATTTTACGAGTTTAAGCTTTCTCGATTATTTTGATGCCAAAACACCAACTTTCTATGACAAATGGACAAAACCGTTAAAAGCTCCTCCATAGAGAGAGTTGAGCAACTTCGGACTATTAAAGTCGCTCGGGATAGACTTTTTATTGTTCTTATACGTTAAATTTTATGAATATAACCTTCCTAGATTATTTCGATGCCAAAATACCAACTTTCTATGACAAATGGACAGAACCGTTAAAAGCTCCTCCTTAGAGAGAGTTGAGCAACTTCGGACCATCAAAGTTTCTCGGTGCACAATTTTTATTGTACTTTTATGTCAAATTTTACGAGTTTAAGCTTCATAGATTATTTCGATGCCAAAACACCAACTTTCTATGACAAATGGACAGAACCGTTAAAAGCTCTTCCTTAGAGAGAGTTGAGCAACTTCGGACCATCAAAGTTTCTCGCTGCACAATTTTTATTGTACTTTTATGTCAAATTTTACGAGTTTAAGCTTCATAGATTATTTCGATGCCAAAACACCAACTTTCTATGACAAATGGACGAAACCGTTAAAAGCTCCTCCATAGAGAGAGTTGAGCAACTTCGGACTATCAAAGTCGCTCGGAATAGACTTTTTATTGTTCTTATATGTCAAATTTTATGAGTATATGCTTCATAGATTATTTCGATGCCAAAACACCCACTTTGTATGACAAATGGACGAAACCGTTAAAAGCTTCTCCATAGAGAGAGTTGAGCAACTTCGGATTTTCAAAGTTTCTCGGTGTACAATTAGTATTGTTCTTATATGTCAAATTTTACAAGTTTAAGCTTCCTAGATTATTTCGATGCCAAAACACCGACTTTCTATGACAAATGAACAAAACCGTTAAAAACACCTACATAGAGAGAGTTGAGCAACTTCGGACCATCAAAGTTGCTCGGTGCACACTTTTTATTTTACTTTTATGTCAAATTTTACGAGTTTAAGCTTCATAGATTATTTCGATGCCAAAACACCAACTTTCTATGACAAATGGACAAAACCGTTAAAAGCTCCCCCATAGAGAGAGTTGAGCAACTTCGGACTATCAAAATCGCACGGGATAGACTTTTTATTGTTCTTATATGTCAAATTTTATGAGTATAAGCTTCAGATTATTTCGATGCCAAAACACCAACTTTCTATGAAAAATGGACGAAACCGTTAAAAGCTCCTCCATAGAGAGATTTGAGCAACTTCGGACCAACAAAGTTGCTCGGTGTACAATTTTTATTGTTCTTATATGTCAGATTTTACGAGTTTAAGCTTTCTAGATTATTTTGATTCCAAAACACCAACTTTCTATGACAAATGGACAAAACCGTTAAAAGCTCCTCCATAGAGAGAGTTGAGCAACTTCGGACTATTAAAGTCGCTCGGGATAGACTTTTTATTGTTCTTATACGTTAAATTTTATGAATATAACCTTCCAAGATTATTTCGATGCCAAAATACCAATTTTCCATGACAAATGGACAGAACCGTTAAAAGCTCCTCCTTAGAGAGAGTTGAGCAACTTCGGACCATCAAAGTTTCTCGGTGCACAATTTTTATTGTACTTTTATGTCAAATTTTACGAGTTTAAGCTTCATAGATTATTTCGATGCCAAAACACCAACTTTCTATGAAAAATGGACAGAACCGTTAAAAGCTCCTCCTTAGAGAGAGTTGAGCAACTTCGGACCATCAAAGTTTCTCGGTGCACAATTTTTATTGTACTTTTATGTCAAATTTTACGAGTTTAAGCTTCATAGATTATTTCGATGCCAAAACACCAACTTTCTATGACAAATGGACGAAACCGTTAAAAGCTCCTCCATAGAGAGAGTTGAGCAACTTCGGACTATCAAAGTCGCTCGGGATAGACTTTTTATTGTTCTTATATGTCAAATTTTATGAGTATATGGTTCATAGACTATTTCGATGCCAAAACACCAACTTTGTATGACAAATGGACGAAACCGTTAAAAGCTTCGCCATAGAGAGAGTTGAGCAACTTCGGATTTTCAAAGTTTCTCGGTGTACAATTAGTATTGTTCTTATATGTCAAATTTTACAAGTTTAAGCTTCCTAGATTATTTCGATGCCAAAACACCGACTTTCTATGACAAATGGACAAAACTGTTAAAAACACCTACATAGAGAGAGTTGAGCAACTTCGGACCATCAAAGTTGCTCGGTGCACACTTTTTATTTTACTTTTATGTCAAATTTTACGAGTTTAAGCTTCATAGATTATTTCGATGCCAAAACACCAACTTTCTATGACAAATGCACAAAACCGTTAAAAGCTCCTCCATAGAGAGAGTTGAGCAACTTCGGACTATCAAAGTCGCTCGGGATAGACTTTTTATTGTTCTTATATGTCAAATTTTATGAGTATAAGCTTCAGATTATTTCGATGCCAAAACAACAACTTTCTATGACTAATGGACGAAACCGTTAAAAGCTCCTCTATAGAGAGAGTTGAGCAACTTCGGACCAACAAAGTTGCTCGGTGTACAATTTTTATTGTTCTTATATGTCAGATTTTACGAGTTTAAGCTTTCTAGATTATTTTGATTCCAAAACACCAACTTTCTATGACAAATGGACAAAACCGTTAAAAGCTCCTCCATAGAGAGAGTTGAGCAACTTCGGACTATTAAAGTCGCTCGGGATAGACTTTTTATTGTTCTTATACGTTAAATTTTATGAATATAACCTTCCAAGATTATTTCGATGCCAAAATACCAACTTTCTATGACAAATGGACAGAACCGTTAAAAGCTCCTCCTTAGAGAGAGTTGAGCAACTTCGGACCATCAAAGTTTCTCGGTGCACAATTTTTATTGTACTTTTATGTCAAATTTTACGAGTTTAAGCTTCATAGATTATTTCGATGCCAAAACACCAACTTTCTATGACAAATGGACAGAACCGTTAAAAGCTCCTCCTTAGAGAGAGTTGAGCTACTTCGGACCATCAAAGTTTCTCGGTGCACAATTTTTATTGTACTTTTATGTCAAATTTTACGAGTTTAAGCTTCATAGATTATTTCGATGCCAAAACACCAACTTTCTATGACAAATGGACGAAACCGTTAAAAGCTCCTCCATAGAGAGAGTTGAGCAACTTCGGACTATCAAAGTCGCTCGAGATAGACTTTTTATTGTTCTTATATGTCAAATTTTATGAGTATATGCTTCATAGACTATTTCGATGCCAAAACACCAACTTTGTATGACAAATGGACGAAACCGTTAAAAGCTTCGCCATAGACAGAGTTGAGCAACTTCGGATTTTCAAAGTTTCTCGGTGTACAATTAGTATTGTTCTTATATGTCAAATTTTACAAGTTTAAGCTTCCTAGATTATTTCGATGCCAAAACACCGACTTTCTATGACAAATGGACAAAACCGTTAAAAACACCTACATAGAGAGAGTTGAGCAACTTCGGACCATCAAAGTTGCTCGGTGCACACTTTTTATTTTACTTTTATGTCAAATTTTACGAGTTTAAGCTTCATAGATTATTTCGATGCCAAAACACCAACTTTCTATGACAAATGCACAAAACCGTTAAAAGCTCCTCCATAGAGAGAGTTGAGCAACTTCGGACTATCAAAGTCGCTCGGGATAGACTTTTTATTGTTCTTATATGTCAAATTTTATGAGTATAAGCTTCAGAATATTTCGATGCCAAAACAACAACTTTCTATGACAAATGGACGAAACCGTTAAAAGCTCCTCCATAGAGAGAGTTGAGCAACTTCGGACCAACAAAGTTGCTCGGTGTACAATTTTTATTGTTCTTATATGTCAGATTTTACGAGTTTAAGCTTTCTAGATTATTTTGATTCCAAAACACCAACTTTCTATGACAAATGGACAAAACCGTTAAAAGCTCCTCCATAGAGAGAGTTGAGCAACTTCGGACTATTAAAGTCGCTCGGGATAGACTTTTTATTGTTCTTATACGTTAAATTTTATGAATATAACCTTCCAAGATTATTTCGATGCCAAAATACCAACTTTCTATGACAAATGGACAGAACCGTTAAAAGCTCCTCCTTAGAGAGAGTTGAGCAACTTCGGACCATCAAAGTTTCTCGGTGCACAATTTTTATTGTACTTTTATGTCAAATTTTACGAGTTTAAGCTTCATAGATTATTTCGATGCCAAAACACCAACTTTCTATGACAAATGGACAGAACCGTTAAAAGCTCCTCCTTAGAGAGAGTTGAGCAACTTCGGACCATCAAAGTTTCTCGGTGCACAATTTTTAATGTACTTTTATGTCAAATTTTACGAGTTTAAGCTTCATAGATTATTTCGATGCCAAAACACCAACTTTCTATGACAAATGGACGAAACCGTTAAAAGCTCCTCCATAGAGAGAGTTGAGCAACTTCGGACTATCAAAGTCGCTCGGGATAGACTTTTTATTGTTCTTATATGTCAAATTTTATGAGTATATGCTTCATAGACTATTTCGATGCCAAAACACCAACTTTGTATGACAAATGGACGAAACCGTTAAAAGCTTCGCTATAGAGAGAGTTGAGCAACTTCGGATTTTCAAAGTTTCTCGGTGTACAATTAGTATTGTTCTTATATGTCAAATTTTACAAGTTTAAGCTTCCTAGATTATTTCGATGCCAAAACACCGACTTTCTATGACAAATGGACAAAACCGTTAAAAACACCTACATAGAGAGAGTTGAGCAACTTCGGACCATCAAAGTTGCTCGGTGCACACTTTTTATTTTACTTTTATGTCAAATTTTACGAGTTTAAGCTTCATAGATTATTTCGATGCCAAAACACCAACTTTCTATGACAAATGCACAAAACCGTTAAAAGCTCCTCCATAGAGAGAGTTGAGCAACTTCGGACTATCAAAGTCGCTCGGGATAGACTTTTTATTGTTCTTATATGTCAAATTTTATGAGTATAAGCTTCAGATTATTTCGATGCCAAAACAACAACTTTCTATGACTAATGGACGAAACCGTTAAAAGCTCCTCTATAGAGAGAGTTGAGCAACTTCGGACCAACAAAGTTGCTCGGTGTACAATTTTTATTGTTCTTATATGTCAGATTTTACGAGTTTAAGCTTTCTAGATTATTTTGATTCCAAAACACCAACTTTCTATGACAAATGGACAAATCGTTAAAAGCTCCTCCATAGAGAGAGTTGAGCAACTTCGGACTATTAAAGTCGCTCGGGATAGACTTTTTATTGTTCTTATACGTTAAATTTTATGAATATAACCTTCCAAGATTATTTCGATGCCAAAATACCAACTTTCTATGACAAATGGACAGAACCGTTAAAAGCTCCTCCTTAGAGAGAGTTGAGCAACTTCGGACCATCAAAGTTTCTCGGTGCACAATTTTTATTGTACTTTTATATCAAATTTTACGAGTTTAAGCTTCATAGATTATTTCGATGCCAAAACACCAACTTTCTATGACAAATGGACAGAACCGTTAAAAGCTCCTCCTTAGAGAGAGTTGAGCTACTTCGGACCATCAAAGTTTCTCGGTGCACAATTTTTATTGTACTTTTATGTCAAATTTTACGAGTTTAAGCTTCATAGATTATTTCGATGCCAAAACACCAACTTTCTATGACAAATGGACGAAACCGTTAAAAGCTCCTCCATAGAGAGAGTTGAGCAACTTCGGACTATCAAAGTCGCTCGGGATAGACTTTTTATTGTTCTTATATGTCAAATTTTATGAGTATATGCTTCATAGACTATTTCGATGCCAAAACACCAACTTTGTATGACAAATGGACGAAACCGTTAAAAGCTTCGCCATAGACAGAGTTGAGCAACTTCGGATTTTCAAAGTTTCTCGGTGTACAATTAGTATTGTTCTTATATGTCAAATTTTACAAGTTTAAGCTTCCTAGATTATTTCGATGCCAAAACACCGACTTTCTATGACAAATGGACAAAACCGTTAAAAACACCTACGTAGATAGAGTTGAGCAACTTCGGACCATCAAAGTTGCTCGGTGCACACTTTTTATTTTACTTTTATGTCAAATTTTACGAGTTTAAGCTTCATAGATTATTTCGATGCCAAAACACCAACTTTCTATGACAAATGCACAAAACCGTTAAAAGCTCCTCCATAGAGAGAGTTGAGCAACTTTGGACTATCAAAGTCGCTCGGGATAGACTTTTTATTGTTCTTATATGTCAAATTTTATGAGTATAAGCTTCAGATTATTTCGATGCCAAAACAACAACTTTCTATGACAAATGGACGAAACCGTTAAAAGCTCCTCCATAAAGAGAGTTGAGCAACTTCGGACCAACAAAGTTGCTCGGTGTACAATTTTTATTGTTCTTATATGTCAGATTTTACGAGTTTAAGCTTTCTAGATTATTTTGATTCCAAAACACCAACTTTCTATGACAAATGGACAAAACCGTTAAAAGCTCCTCCATAGAGAGAGTTGAGCAACTTCGGACTATTAAAGTCGCTCGGGATAGACTTTTTATTGTTCTTATACGTTAAATTTTATGAATATAACCTTCCAAGATTATTTCGATGCCAAAATACCAACTTTCTATGACAAATGGACAGAACCGTTAAAAGCTCCTCCTTAGAGAGAGTTGAGCAACTTCGGACCATCAAAGTTTCTCGGTGCACAATTTTTATTGTACTTTTATGTCAAATTTTACGAGTTTAAGCTTCATAGATTATTTCGATGCCAAAACACCAACTTTCTATGACAAATGGACAGAACCGTTAAAAGCTCCTCCTTAGAGAGAGTTGAGCAACTTCGGACCATCAAAGTTTCTCGGTGCACAATTTTTAATGTACTTTTATGTCAAATTTTACGAGTTTAAGCTTCATAGATTATTTCGATGCCAAAACACCAACTTTATATGACAAATGGACGAAACCGTTAAAAGCTCCTCCATAGAGAGAGTTGAGCAACTTCGGACTATCAAAGTCGCTCGGGATAGACTTTTTATTGTTCTTATATGTCAAATTTTATCAGTATATGCTTCATAGACTATTTCGATGCCAAAACACCAACTTTGTATGACAAATGGACGAAACCGTTAAAAGCTTCGCTATAGAGAGAGTTGAGCAACTTCGGATTTTCAAAGTTTCTCGGTGTACAATTAGTATTGTTCTTATATGTCAAATTTTACAAGTTTAAGCTTCCTAGATTATTTCGATGCCAAAACACCGACTTTCTATGACAAATGGACAAAACCGTTAAAAACACCTACATAGAGAGAGTTGAGCAACTTCGGACCATCAAAGTTGCTCGGTGCACACTTTTTATTTTACTTTTATGTCAAATTTTACGAGTTTAAGCTTCATAGATTATTTCGATGCCAAAACACCAACTTTCTATGACAAATGCACAAAACCGTTAAAAGCTCCTCCATAGAGAGAGTTGAGCAACTTCGGACTATCAAAGTCGCTCGGGATAGACTTTTTATTGTTCTTATATGTCAAATTTTATGAGTATAAGCTTCAGATTATTTCGATGCCAAAACAACAACTTTCTATGACTAATGGACGAAACCGTTAAAAGCTCCTCTATAGAGAGAGTTGAGCAACTTCGGACCAACAAAGTTGCTCGGTGTACAATTTTTATTGTTCTTATATGTCAGATTTTACGAGTTTAAGCTTTCTAGATTATTTTGATTCCAAAACACCAACTTTCTATGACAAATGGACAAAACCGTTAAAAGCTCCTCCATAGAGAGAGTTGAGCAACTTCGGACTATTAAAGTCGCTCGGGATAGACTTTTTATTGTTCTTATACGTTAAATTTTATGAATATAACCTTCCAAGATTATTTCGATGCCAAAATACCAACTTTCTATGACAAATGGACAGAACCGTTAAAAGCTCCTCCTTAGAGAGAGTTGAGCAACTTCGGACCATCAAAGTTTCTCGGTGCACAATTTTTATTGTACTTTTATGTCAAATTTTACGAGTTTAAGCTTCATAGATTATTTCGATGCCAAAACACCAACTTTCTATGACAAATGGACAGAACCGTTAAAAGCTCCTCCTTAGAGAGAGTTGAGCTACTTCGGACCATCAAAGTTTCTCGGTGCACAATTTTTATTGTACTTTTATGTCAAATTTTACGAGTTTAAGCTTCATAGATTATTTCGATGCCAAAACACAAACTTTCTATGACAAATGGACGAAACCGTTAAAAGCTCCTCCATAGAGAGAGTTGAGCAACTTCGGACTATCAAAGTCGCTCGAGATAGACTTTTTATTGTTCTTATATGTCAAATTTTATGAGTATATGCTTCATAGACTATTTCGATGCCAAAACACCAACTTTGTATGACAAATGGACGAAACCGTTAAAAGCTTCGCCATAGACAGAGTTGAGCAACTTCGGATTTTCAAAGTTTCTCGGTGTACAATTAGTATTGTTCTTATATGTCAAATTTTACAAGTTTAAGCTTCCTAGATTATTTCGATGCCAAAACACCGACTTTCTATGACAAATGGACAAAACCGTTAAAAACACCTACATAGAGAGAGTTGAGCAACTTCGGACCATCAAAGTTGCTCGGTGCACACTTTTTATTTTACTTTTATGTCAAATTTTACGAGTTTAAGCTTCATAGATTATTTCGATGCCAAAACACCAACTTTCTATGACAAATGCACAAAACCGTTAAAAGCTCCTCCATAGAGAGAGTTGAGCAACTTCGGACTATCAAAGTCGCTCGGGATAGACTTTTTATTGTTCTTATATGTCAAATTTTATGAGTATAAGCTTCAGAATATTTCGATGCCAAAACAACAACTTTCTATGACAAATGGACGAAACCGTTAAAAGCTCCTCCATAGAGAGAGTTGAGCAACTTCGGACCAACAAAGTTGCTCGGTGTACAATTTTTATTGTTCTTATATGTCAGATTTTACGAGTTTAAGCTTTCTAGATTATTTTGATTCCAAAACACCAACTTTCTATGACAAATGGACAAAACCGTTAAAAGCTCCTCCATAGAGAGAGTTGAGCAACTTCGGACTATTAAAGTCGCTCGGGATAGACTTTTTATTGTTCTTATACGTTAAATTTTATGAATATAACCTTCCAAGATTATTTCGATGCCAAAATACCAACTTTCTATGACAAATGGACAGAACCGTTAAAAGCTCCTCCTTAGAGAGAGTTGAGCAACTTCGGACCATCAAAGTTTCTCGGTGCACAATTTTTATTGTACTTTTATGTCAAATTTTACGAGTTTAAGCTTCATAGATTATTTCGATGCCAAAACACCAACTTTCTATGACAAATGGACAGAACCGTTAAAAGCTCCTCCTTAGAGAGAGTTGAGCAACTTCGGACCATCAAAGTTTCTCGGTGCACAATTTTTAATGTACTTTTATGTCAAATTTTACGAGTTTAAGCTTCATAGATTATTTCGATGCCAAAACACCAACTTTCTATGACAAATGGACGAAACCGTTAAAAGCTCCTCCATAGAGAGAGTTGAGCAACTTCGGACTATCAAAGTCGCTCGGGATAGACTTTTTATTGTTCTTATATGTCAAATTTTATGAGTATATGCTTCATAGACTATTTCGATGCCAAAACACCAACTTTGTATGACAAATGGACGAAACCGTTAAAAGCTTCGCTATAGAGAGAGTTGAGCAACTTCGGATTTTCAAAGTTTCTCGGTGTACAATTAGTATTGTTGTTATATGTCAAATTTTACAAGTTTAAGCTTCCTAGATTATTTCGATGCCAAAACACCGACTTTCTATGACAAATGGACAAAACCGTTAAAAACACCTACATAGAGAGAGTTGAGCAACTTCGGACCATCAAAGTTGCTCGGTGCACACTTTTTATTTTACTTTTATGTCAAATTTTACGAGTTTAAGCTTCATAGATTATTTCGATGCCAAAACACCAACTTTCTATGACAAATGCACAAAACCGTTAAAAGCTCCTCCATAGAGAGAGTTGAGCAACTTCGGACTATCAAAGTCGCTCGGGATAGACTTTTTATTGTTCTTATATGTCAAATTTTATGAGTATAAGCTTCAGATTATTTCGATGCCAAAACAACAACTTTCTATGACTAATGGACGAAACCGTTAAAAGCTCCTCTATAGAGAGAGTTGAGCAACTTCGGACCAACAAAGTTGCTCGGTGTACAATTTTTATTGTTCTTATATGTCAGATTTTACGAGTTTAAGCTTTCTAGATTATTTTGATTCCAAAACACCAACTTTCTATGACAAATGGACAAATCGTTAAAAGCTCCTCCATAGAGAGAGTTGAGCAACTTCGGACTATTAAAGTCGCTCGGGATAGACTTTTTATTGTTCTTATACGTTAAATTTTATGAATATAACCTTCCAAGATTATTTCGATGCCAAAATACCAACTTTCTATGACAAATGGACAGAACCGTTAAAAGCTCCTCCTTAGAGAGAGTTGAGCAACTTCGGACCATCAAAGTTTCTCGGTGCACAATTTTTATTGTACTTTTATATCAAATTTTACGAGTTTAAGCTTCATAGATTATTTCGATGCCAAAACACCAACTTTCTATGACAAATGGACAGAACCGTTAAAAGCTCCTCCTTAGAGAGAGTTGAGCTACTTCGGACCATCAAAGTTTCTCGGTGCACAATTTTTATTGTACTTTTATGTCAAATTTTACGAGTTTAAGCTTCATAGATTATTTCGATGCCAAAACACCAACTTTCTATGACAAATGGACGAAACCGTTAAAAGCTCCTCCATAGAGAGAGTTGAGCAACTTCGGACTATCAAAGTCGCTCGGGATAGACTTTTTATTGTTCTTATATGTCAAATTTTATGAGTATATGCTTCATAGACTATTTCGATGCCAAAACACCAACTTTGTATGACAAATGGACGAAACCGTTAAAAGCTTCGCCATAGACAGAGTTGAGCAACTTCGGATTTTCAAAGTTTCTCGGTGTACAATTAGTATTGTTCTTATATGTCAAATTTTACAAGTTTAAGCTTCCTAGATTATTTCGATGCCAAAACACCGACTTTCTATGACAAATGGACAAAACCGTTAAAAACACCTACGTAGATAGAGTTGAGCAACTTCGGACCATCAAAGTTGCTCGGTGCACACTTTTTATTTTACTTTTATGTCAAATTTTACGAGTTTAAGCTTCATAGATTATTTCGATGCCAAAACACCAACTTTCTATGACAAATGCACAAAACCGTTAAAAGCTCCTCCATAGAGAGAGTTGAGCAACTTCGGACTATCAAAGTCGCTCGGGATAGACTTTTTATTGTTCTTATATGTCAAATTTTATGAGTATAAGCTTCAGATTATTTCGATGCCAAAACAACAACTTTCTATGACAAATGGACGAAACCGTTAAAAGCTCCTCCATAAAGAGAGTTGAGCAACTTCGGACCAACAAAGTTGCTCGGTGTACAATTTTTATTGTTCTTATATGTCAGATTTTACGAGTTTAAGCTTTCTAGATTATTTTGATTCCAAAACACCAACTTTCTATGACAAATGGACAAAACCGTTAAAAGCTCCTCCATAGAGAGAGTTGAGCAACTTCGGACTATTAAAGTCGCTCGGGATAGACTTTTTATTGTTCTTATACGTTAAATTTTATGAATATAACCTTCCAAGATTATTTCGATGCCAAAATACCAACTTTCTATGACAAATGGACAGAACCGTTAAAAGCTCCTCCTTAGAGAGAGTTGAGCAACTTCGGACCATCAAAGTTTCTCGGTGCACAATTTTTATTGTACTTTTATGTCAAATTTTACGAGTTTAAGCTTCATAGATTATTTCGATGCCAAAACACCAACTTTCTATGACAAATGGACAGAACCGTTAAAAGCTCCTCCTTAGAGAGAGTTGAGCAACTTCGGACCATCAAAGTTTCTCGGTGCACAATTTTTAATGTACTTTTATGTCAAATTTTACGAGTTTAAGCTTCATAGATTATTTCGATGCCAAAACACCAACTTTATATGACAAATGGACGAAACCGTTAAAAGCTCCTCCATAGAGAGAGTTGAGCAACTTCGGACTATCAAAGTCGCTCGGGATAGACTTTTTATTGTTCTTATATGTCAAATTTTATCAGTATATGCTTCATAGACTATTTCGATGCCAAAACACCAACTTTGTATGACAAATGGACGAAACCGTTAAAAGCTTCGCTATAGAGAGAGTTGAGCAACTTCGGATTTTCAAAGTTTCTCGGTGTACAATTAGTATTGTTCTTATATGTCAAATTTTACAAGTTTAAGCTTCCTAGATTATTTCGATGCCAAAACACCGACTTTCTATGACAAATGGACAAAACCGTTAAAAACACCTACATAGAGAGAGTTGAGCAACTTCGGACCATCAAAGTTGCTCGGTGCACACTTTTTATTTTACTTTTATGTCAAATTTTACGAGTTTAAGCTTCATAGATTATTTCGATGCCAAAACACCAACTTTCTATGACAAATGCACAAAACCGTTAAAAGCTCCTCCATAGAGAGAGTTGAGCAACTTCGGACTATCAAAGTCGCTCGGGATAGACTTTTTATTGTTCTTATATGTCAAATTTTATGAGTATAAGCTTCAGATTATTTCGATGCCAAAACAACTTTCTATGACAAATGGACGAAACCGTTAAAAGCTCCTCCATAAAGAGAGTTGAGCAACTTCGGACCAACAAAGTTTCTCGGTGTACAATTTTTATTGTTCTTATATGTCAGATTTTACGAGTTTAAGCTTTCTAGATTATTTTGATTCCAAAACACCAACTTTCTATGACAAATGGACAAAACCGTTAAAAGCTCCTCCATAGAGAGAGTTGAGCAACTTCGGACTATTAAAGTCGCTCGGGATAGACTTTTTATTGTTCTTATACGTTAAATTTTATGAATATAACCTTCCAAGATTATTTCGATGCCAAAATACCAACTTTCTATGACAAATGGACAGAACCGTTAAAAGCTCCTCCTTAGAGAGAGTTGAGCAACTTCGGACCATCAAAGTTTCTCGGTGCACAATTTTTATTGTACTTTTATGTCAAATTTTACGAGTTTAAGCTTCATAGATTATTTCGATGCCAAAACACCAACTTTCTATGACAAATGGACAGAACCGTTAAAAGCTCCTCCTTAGAGAGAGTTGAGCAACTTCATACCATCAAAGTTTCTCGGTGCACAATTTTTATTGTACTTTTATGTCAAATTTTACGAGTTTAAGCTTTCTAGATTATTTTGATTCCAAAACACCAACTTTCTATGACAAATGGACAAAACCGTTAAAAGCTCCTCCATAGAGAGAGTTGAGCAACTTCGGACTATCAAAGTCGCTCGGGATAGACTTTTTATTGTTCTTATATGTCAAATTTTATGAGTATAAGCTTCAGATTATTTCGATGCCAAAACAACAACTTTCTATGACAAATGGACGAAACCGTTAAAAGCTTCTCCATAGAGAGAGTTGAGCAACTTCGGATCATCAAAATTGCTCGGTGTACAATTTTTATTGTTCTTATATGTTAAATTTTATGAGTCTAAGTTTCATGGATTATTTCGATGCCAAAATACCAACTTTCTATGACAAATGGACGAAACCGTTAAAAGCACCTCTATAGAGAGAGGTTAGCAACTTCGGATCATCAAAGTTGCTCGGTGTACAAATTTTACTGTTCTTATTTGTCAAATTTTATGAGTTTATGCTTCATAGATTATTTCGATGCTAAAACACCGACTTTCTATGACAAATGGACAAAACCGTTAAAAACAACTCCATAGAGAGAGTTGAGCAATTTCGGATCATCAAAGTTGCTCGGTGTACAATTTTATTGTTCTTATATGCCAAATTTTATGAGTTTATGCTTCCTAGTTTATTTCGATGCCAAAACACCAACTTTCTATGAAAAATGGACAAAACTGTTAAAAGCTCCTCCATAGAGAGAGTTGAGCAACTTCGGACCATCAAAGTTGATCGGTGTACACTTTTTATTGTACTTATATGTCAAATTTTACGAGTGTAAGCTTCGTAGATTATTTTGATTCCAAAACACCAACTTTCTATGACAAATGGCGAAAACCGTTAAAAGCTTCTACATAGAGAGAGTTGAGCAACTTCGGACTACCAAAGTCACTCGGGATAGACTTTTTATTGTTCTTATATGTCAATTTTTATGAATATAACCTTCCTAGATTATTTCGATGCCAAAACAACAACTTTCTATGAGAAATGGACAAAACCGTTAAAAGCACCTCCATAGAGAGAGTTGAGCAACTTCTGATCATCAAAATTGCTCGGTGTACAATTTTTATTGTTCTTATGTTTCAAATTTTATGAGTATAAGATTCATGGATTATTTCGATGCCAAAACACCAACTTTCTATGACAAATGGACAAAATCGTTAAAATCTCCTCCATATAGAGAGTTGAGCAACTTTGGATCATTAAAATTGCTCGGTGTACAATTTTTATTGTTCTTATATGTCAAATTTTATGAGTTTAAGCTTCATAGATTATTACGATGCCAAAACACCAACTTTCAATGAAAAATGGACGAAACTGTTAAAAGCACCTCCATAGAGAGAGTTGAGCAACTTCGGATCATCAAAGTTGCTCGGTGTACAATTTTTATTGTTCTTATATGTCAAATTTTATGAGTTTATGCTTCCTAGATTATTTTGATGCCAAAACACCAACTTTTTATGACAAATGGACAAAACTATTAAAAGCACCTACATAGAGAGAGTTGAGCATCTTCGGACTATCAAAGTTGCTCGGTGCACACTTTTTATTGTACTTTTATGTCAAATTTTATGAGTATAAGCTTCATAGATTATTTCGATGCCAAAACACCAACTTTCTATGATAAACGACGAAACCGTTAAAAGCTTCTCCATAGAGCGAGTTGAGCAACTTCGGATCATCAAAGTTGCTCGGTGTACACTTTTTATTGTTCTTATATGTCAAATTTTACGAGTTTAAGCTTCATAAATTATTTCGATGCTAAAACACCGACTTTCTATGACAAATGAAGAAAACCGTTAAAAGCTCCTCCATAGAGAGAGTTGAGCAACTTCGGACCATCAAAGTTTCTCGGTGTACACTTTTTATTGTTCTCATATGTCAAATTTTATGAGTATAAGCTTCATAGATTATTTCGATGCCAAAACACCAACTTTCTATGACAAATGGCGAAAACCGTTAAAAGCCTCTCCATAGAGAGAGTTGAGCAACTTCGGATCATCAAAGTTGCTCGGTGTACAATTATTATTGTTCTTATATGTCAAATTTTATGAGTATAAGCTTCAAAGATTATTTCGATGCCAAAACAACAACTTTCTATGACAAATGGACAAAACCGTTAAAAGCTCCTCCATAGAGAGAGTTGAGCAACTTCGGATCATCAAAGTTGCTCGGTGTACACTTTTTATTGTACTTATATGTCAAATTTTACGAGTTTAAGCTTCATAGATTATTTTGATGCCAAAACAACAAATTTCTATGACAAATGGCGAAAACCGTTAAAAGCATCTCCATAGAGAGAGTTGAGCAACTTCGGACTATCAAAGTCGCTCGGTGTACAATTTTTATTGTTCTTATATGTCAAATTTTATGAGTTTATGCTTCCTAGATTATTTTGATGCCAAAACACCAACTTTTTATGACAAATGGACAAAACTATTAAAAGCACCTACATAGAGAGAGTTGAGCATCTTCGGACCATCAAAGTTGCTCGTTGCACACTTTTTATTGTACTTTTATGTCAAATTTTATGAGTATAAGCTTCATAGATTATTTCGATGCCAAAACACCAACTTTCTATGATAAACGAACGAAACCGTTAAAAGCTTCTCCATAGAGCGAGTTGAGCAACTTCGGATCATCAAAGTTGCTCGGTGTACACTTTTTATTGTTCTTATATGTCAAATTTTACGAGTTTAAGCTTCATAAATTATTTCGATGCTAAAACACCGACTTTCTATGACAAATGAAGAAAACCGTTAAAAGCTCCTCCATAGAGAGAGTTGAGCAACTTCGGACCATCAAAGTTTCTCGGTGTACACTTTTTATTGTTCTTATATGTCAAATTTTATGAGTATAAGCTTCATAGATTATTTCGATGCCAAAACACCAACTTTCTATGACAAATGGCGAAAACCGTTAAAAGCCTCTCCATAGAGAGAGTTGAGCAACTTCGGATCATCAAAGTTGCTCGGTGTACAATTATTATTGTTCTTATATGTCAAATTTTATGAGTATAAGCTTCAAAGATTATTTCGATGCCAAAACAACAACTTTCTATGACAAATGGACAAAACCGTTAAAAGCTCCTCCATAGAGAGAGTTGAGCAACTTCGGATCATCAAAGTTGCTCGGTGTACACTTTTTATTGTACTTATATGTCAAATTTTATGAGTTTAAGCTTCATAGATTATTACGATGCCAAAACACCAACTTTCAATGAAAAATGGACGAAACCGTTAAAAGCACCTCCATAGAGAGAGTTGAGCAACTTCGGATCATCAAAGTTGCTCGGTGTACAATTTTTATTGTTCTTATATGTCAAATTTTATGAGTTTATGCTTCCTAGATTATTTTGATGCCAAAACACCAACTTTTTATGACAAATGGACAAAACTATTAAAAGCACCTACATAGAGAGAGTTGAGCATCTTCGGACCATCAAAGTTGCTCGGTGCACACTTTTTATTGTACTTTTATGTCAAATTTTATGAGTATAAGCTTCATAGATTATTTCGATGCCAAAACACCAACTTTCTATGATAAACGAACGAAACCGTTAAAAGCTTCTCCATAGAGCGAGTTGAGCAACTTCGGATCATCAAAGTTGCTCGGTGTACACTTTTTATTGTTCTTATATGTCAAATTTTACGAGTTTAAGCTTCGTAAATTATTTCGATGCTAAAACACCGACTTTCTATGACAAATGAAGAAAACCGTTAAAAGCTCCTCCATAGAGAGAGTTGAGCAACTTCGGACCATCAAAGTTTCTCGGTGTACACTTTTTATTGTTCTTATATGTCAAATTTTATGAGTATAAGCTTCATAGATTATTTCGATGCCAAAACACCAACTTTCTATGACAAATGGCGAAAACCGTTAAAAGCCTCTCCATAGAGAGAGTTGAGCAACTTCGGATCATCAAAGTTGCTCGGTGTACAATTATTATTGTTCTTATATGTCAAATTTTATGAGTATAAGCTTCAAAGATTATTTCGATGCCAAAACAACAACTTTCTATGACAAATGGACAAAACCGTTAAAAGCTCCTCCATAGAGAGAGTTGAGCAACTTCGGATCATCAAAGTTGCTCGGTGTACACTTTTTATTGTACTTATATGTCAAATTTTACGAGTTTAAGCTTCATAGATTATTTTGATGCCAAAACACCAAATTTCTATGACAAATGGCGAAAACCGTTAAAAGCATCTCCATAGAGAGAGTTGAGCAACTTCGGACTATCAAAGTCGCTCGGGATACACTTTTAATTGTTTTTATATGTCAAATTGTATGAGTATAAGCTTCATAGATTATTTCGATGCCAAAACATCAACTTTCTATGACAAATGGACGAAACCGTTAAAAGCTTCTCCATAGAGAGAGTTGAGCAACTTCGGATCATCAAAGTTGCTCGGTGTACAATTATTATTGTTCTTATATGTCAAATTTTACGAGTTTAAGCTTCCCATATTATTTCGATGACAAAACACCGACTTTCTATGACAAATGGACAAAACCGTTAAAAGCTTCTCCATAGAGAGAATTGATCAACTTCGGACTATCAAAGTTGCTCGGTGCACACTTTTTATTGTACTTTTATGTCAAATTTTACGAGTTTAAGCTTCATAGATTATTTCGATGCCAAAACACCAACTTTCTATGACAAATGGACAAAACCGTTAAAAGCTCCTCCATAGAGAGAGTTGAGCAACTTCGAACTATCAAAGTCGCTCGGGATAGACTTTTTATTGTTCTTATATGTCAAATTTTATAAGTATAAGCTTCATAGATTATTTCGATGCCAAAACACCAACTTTCTATGACAAATGGACGAAACCGTTAAAAGCTTCTCCATAGAGAGAGTTGAGCAACTTCGGATCATCAAAATTGCTCGGTGTACACTTTTTATTGTTCTTACATGTCAAATTTTACGAGTTTAAGCTTCATAGATTATTTCGATGCTAAAACACCGACTTTCTATGACAAATGGAGAAAACCGTTAAAAGCTCCTCTATAGAGAGAGTTGAGCAACTTCGGACCATCAAAGTTGCTCGGTGTACACTTTTTATTGTTCTTATATGTCAAATTTTATGAGTATAAGCTTCCTAGATTGTTTGGATGCGAAAACGCCAACTTTCTATGACTAATGGACAAAACCGTTAAAAGCACCTCCATAGAGAGAGTTGAGGAACTTCGGATCATCAAAGTTGCTCGGTGTACACTTTTATTGTTCTCATATGTCAAATTTTACGAGTTTAAGCTTCATAGATTATTTCGATGCTAAAACACCGACTTTCTATGACAAATGAGGAAAACCGTTAAAAGCTCTTCCATAGAGAGAGTTGAGCAACTTCGGACCATCTAAGTTGCTCTGTGTACACTTTTTATTGTTCTTATATGTCAAATTTTATGAGTATAAGATTCATAGATTATTTCGATGACAAAACACCAACTCTCTATGACAAATGGACGAAACCGTTAAAAGCACCTCCATAGAGAGAGTTGAGCAACTTCGGATCATCAAAGTTGCTCGGTGCACAATTTTTATTGTTCTTATTTGTCAAATTTTACGAGTTTAAGCTTCATAGATTATTTCGATGCCAAAACACCAACTTTCTATGAAAAATGGACGAAACCGTTAAAAGCTCCTCCATAGAGAGAGTTGAGCAACTTCGGACTATCAAAGTCGCTCGGGATAGACTTTTTATTGTTCTTATATGTCAAATTTTATGAGTATATGCTTCATAGATTATTTCGATGCCAAAACACCAACTTTGTATGACAAACGGACGAAACCGTTAAAAGCTCCTCCATAGAGAGAGTTGAGCAACTTCGGATCATCAAAGTTGCTCGGTGTACACTTTTTATTGTACTTATATGTCAAATTTTACGAGTTTAAGCTTCATAGATTATTTTGATGCCAAAACACCAACTTTCTATGACAAATGGCGAAAACCGTTAAAAGCTTCTACATAGAGAGAGTTGAGCAACTTCGGACTATCAATGTCGCTCGGGATACACTTTTAATTGTTTTTATATGTAAATTTTATTAGTATAACCTTCCTAGATTATTTCGATGCCAAAACACCAACTTTCTATGACTAATGGACAAAATCGTTAAAAGCACCTCTATAGAGAGAGTTGAGCAACTTCGGATAATCAAAGTTGCTCGATGTACAATTATTTTTATTCTTATATGTCAAATTTTATGAGTATAAGCTTCAAAGATTATTTCGATGCCAAAACACCAACTTTCTACGAAAAATGGACAAAACCATTAAAAGTTCCTCCATAGAGAGAGTTGAGCAACTTCGGACAATCAAAGTCACTCGGGATAGACTTTTTATTGTTCTTATATGTCAATTTTTATGAATATAACCTACCTAGATTATTTCGATGCCAAAACACCAACTTTCTATGACAAATGGACGAAACCGTTAAAAGCACATCCATAGAGAGACTTGAGCAACTTTGGATCATCAAAGTTGCTCGGTGTACACTTTTTATTGTTCTTATATGTCAAATTTTACGAGTTTAAGCTTCATAGATTATTTCGATGCTAAAACACCGACTTTCTATGACAAATGGAGAAAACCGTTAAAAGCTCTTCCATAGAGAGAGTTGAGCAACTTCGGACCATCAAAGTTGCTCGGTGTACACTTTTTATTGTTCTTATATGTCAAATTTTATGAGTATAAGCTTCATAGATTATTTCGATGCCAAAACACCAACTTTCTATTACAAATGGACGAAACCGTTAAAAGCTTCTCCATAGAGAGAGTTGAGCAACTTCGGATCATCAAAGTTGCTCGGTGTACAGTTATTATTGTTCTTATATGTCAAATTTTACGAGTTTAAGCTTCCCATATTATTTCAATGCCAAAACACCGACTTTCTATGACAAATGGACAAAACCGTTAAAAGCTCCTCCACAGAGAGAGTTGACCAACTTCGGACCATCAAAGTTTCTCGGTGCACATTTTTATTGTACTTTTATGTCAAATTTTACGAGTTTATGCTTCATAGATTATTTCGATGCCAAAACACCAACTTTCTATGACAAATGGACAAAACCGTTAAAAGCTCTTCCATAGAGAGAGTTGAGCAACTTCGGACTATCAAAGTCGCTCGGGATAGACTTTTTATTGTTCTTATATATCAAATTTTATAAGTATAAGCTTCATAGATTATTTCGATGCCAAAACACCAACTTTCTGTGACAAATGGACGAAACCGTTAAAAGCTTCTCCATAGAGAGAGTTGAGCAACTTCGGATCATCAAAGTTGCTCGGTATACACTTTTTATTGTTCTTATATGTCAAATTTTACGAGTTTAAGCTTCATAGATTATTTCGATGCTAAAACACCGACTTTCTATGACAAATGGAGAAAACCGTTAAAAGCTCTTCCCTAGAGAGAGTTGAGCAACTTCGGACCATCAAAGTTGCTCGGTGTACACTTTTTATTGTTCTTATATGTCAAATTTTATGAGTATAAGTTTCATGGATTATTTCGATGCCAAAACACCAGCTTTCTATGACAAATGGACGAAACCGCTAAAAGCACCTCTATAGAGAGAGGTTAGCAACTTCGGATCACCAAAGTTGCTCGGTGTACAATTTTTATTGTTCTTATATGTCAAATTTTATGAGTTTATGCTTCATAGATTATTTCGATGCTAAAACACTGACTTTCTATGACAAATGGACAAAACCGTTAAAAACAACTCCATAGTGAGAGTTGAGCAATTTCGGATCATCAAAGTTGCTCGGTGTACAATTTAATTGTTCTTATATGCCAAATTTTATGAGTTTATGCTTCCTAGATTATTTCGATGCCAAAACACCAACTTTCTATGAAAAATGGACAAAACTGTTAAAAGCTCCTCCATAGAGAGAGTTGAGCAACTTCGGACCCTCAAAGTTGATCGGTGTACACTTTTTATTGTACTTATATGTCAAATTTTACGAGTTTAAGCTTCGTAGATTATTTTGATGCCAAAACACCAACTTTCTATGACAAATGGCGAAAACCGTTAAATGCTTCTACATAGAGAGAGTTGAGCAACTTCGGATTATCAATGTCGCTCGGGATACACTTTTAATTGTTTTTATATGTAAATTTTATGAGTATAACCTTCCTAGATTATTTCGATGCCAAAACACCAACTTTCTATGACTAATGGACAAAACCGTTAAAAGCACCTCCATAGAGAGATTTGAGCAACTTCAGATAATCAAAGTTGCTCGGTGTACAATTATTATTGTTCTTATATGTCAAATTTTATGAGTATAAGCTTCAAAGATTATTTCGATGCCAAAACACCAACTTTCTATGAAAAATGGACAAAACCATTAAAAGCTCCTCCATAGAGAGAGTTGAGCAACTTCGGACTACCAAAGTCACTCGGGATAGACTTTTTATTGTTCTTATATGTCAATTTTTATGAATATAACCTTCCTAGATTATTTCGATGCCAAAACACCAACTTTCTATGAGAAATGGACAAAACCGTTAAAAGCACCTCCATAGAGAGAGTTGAGCAACTTCGAATCATCAAAATTGCTCGGTGTACAATTTTTATTGTTCTTATATGTCAAATTTTATGAGTATAAGATTCATGGATTATTTCGTTGCCAAAACACCAACTTTCTATGACATATGGACAAAATCGTTAAAAGCTCCTCCATAGAGAGAGTTGAGCAACTTCGGATCATCAAAATTGCTCGGTGTACAATTTTTATTGTTCTTATATGTCAAATTTTACGAGTTTAAGCTTCCCATATTATTTCGATGACAAAACACCGACTTTCTATGACAAATGGACAAAACCGTTAAAAGCTCCTCCATAGAGAGAGTTGAGCAACTTCGGACCATCAAAGTTGCTCGGTGCACACTTTTTATTGTACTTTTATGTCAAATTTTACGAGTTTAAGCTTCATAGATTATTTCGATGCCAAAACACCAACTTTCTATGACAAATGGACAAAACCGTTAAAAGCTCCTCACTAGAGAGAGTTGATCAACTTCGGACTATCAAAGTCGCTCGGGATAGACTTTTTATTGTTCTTATATGTCAAATTTTATAAGTATAAGCTTCATAGATTATTTCGATGCCAAAACACCAACTTTCTATGACAAATGGACGAAACCGTTAAAAGCTTCTCCATAGAGAGAGTTGAGCAACTTCGGATCATCAAAGTTGCTCGGTGTATAATTTTTATTGTTCTTATATGTCAAATTTTATGAGTTTATGCTTCCTAGATTATTTTGATGCCAAAACACCAACTTTTTATGACAAATGGACAAAACTATTAAAAGCACCTACATAGAGAGAGTTGAGCATCTTCGGACCATCAAAGTTGCTCAGTGCACACTTTTTATTGAACTTTTATGTCAAATTTTATGAGTATAAGCTTCATAGATTATTTCGATGCCAAAACACCAACTTTCTATGATAAACGAACGAAACCGTTAAAAGCTTCTCCATAGAGCGAGTTGAGCAACTTCGGATCATCAAAGTTGCTCGGTGTACACTTTTTATTGTTCTTATATGTCAAATTTTACGAGTTTAAGCTTCATAGATTATTTCGATGCTAAAACACCGACTTTCTATGACAAATGGAGAAAACCGTTAAAAGCTACTCCATAGAGAGAGTTGAGCAACTTCGGACCATCAAAGTTTCTCGGTGTACACTTTTTATTGTTCTTATATGTCAAATTTTATGAGTATAAGCTTCATAGATTATTTCGATGCCAAAACACCAACTTTCTATGACAAATGGCGAAAACCGTTAAAAGCCTATCCATAGAGAGAGTTGAGCAACTTCGGATCATCAAAGTTGCTCGGTGTACAATTATTATTGTTCTTATATGTCAAATTTTATGAGTATAAGCTTCAAAGATTATTTCGATGCCAAAACAACAACTTTCTATGACAAATGGACAAAACTGTTAAAAGCTCCTCCATAGAGAGAGTTGAGCAACTTCGGACTATCAAAGTCACTCGGGATAGATTTTTTATTGTTCTTGTATGTCAAATTTTATGAATATTACCTTCTTAGATTATTTCGATGCCAAAACACCAACTTTTTATGAGAAATGAACAAAACCGTTAAAAGCACCTCCATAGAGAGAGTTGAGCAATTTCGGATCATCAAAGTTGCTCGGTGTACAATTTTTATTGTTCTTATATGTCAAATTTTATGATTTTATGCTTCCTAGATTATTTCTATGCCAAAACACCAACTTTCTATGACAAATGGACAAAACCGTTAAAAGCTCCTCCATAGAGAGAGTTGAGCAACTTCGGATCATCAAAGTTGCTCGGTGTACACTTTTTATTGTACTTATACGTCAAATTTTACGAGTTTAAGCTTCATAGATTATTTTGATGCCAAAACACCAAATTTCTATGACAAATGGCGAAAACCGTTAAAAGCATCTCCATAGATTGAGTTGAGCAACTTCAGACTATCAAAGTCGCTCGGGATACACTTTTAATTGTTTTTATATGTCAAATTGTATGAGTATATGCTTCATAGATTATTTCGATGCCAAAACATCAACTTTCTAAGACAAATGGACGAAACCGTTAAAAGCTTCTCCATAGAGAGAGTTGAGCAACTTCGGATCATCAAAGTTGCTCGGTGTACAATTATTATTGTTCTTATATGTCAAATTTTACGAGTTTAAGCTTCCCATATTATTTCGATGACAAAACACCGACTTTATATGACAAATGGACAAAACCGTTAAAAGCTCCTCCATAGAGAGAGTTGAGCAACTTCGGACCATCAAAGTTGCTCGGTGCACACTTTTTATTGTACTTTTATGTCAAATTTTACGAGTTTAAGCTTCATAGATTATTTCGATGCCAAAACACCAACTTTCTATGACAAATGGACAAAACCGTTAAAAGCTCCTCCATAGAGAGATTTGAGCAACTTCGGACTATCAAAGTCGCTCGGGATAGACTTTTTATTGTTCTTATATGTCAAATTTTATAAGTATAAGCTTCATAGATTATTTCGATGCCAAAACACCAACTTTCTATGACAAATGGACGAAACCGTAAAAAGCTTCTCCATAGAGAGAGTTGAGCAACTTCGGATCATCCAAGTTGCTCGGTGTACACTTTTTATTGTTCTTATATGTCAAATTTTACGAGTTTAAGCTTCATAGATTATTTCGATGCTAAAACACCGACTTTCTATGACAAATGGAGAAAACCGTTAAAAGCTCTTCCATAGAGAGAGTTGAGCAACTTCGGACCATTAAAGTTGCTCGGTGTACATTTTTTATTGTTCTAATATGTTAAATTTTATGAGTATAAGTTTCATGGATTATTTCGATGCCAAAACACCAACTTTCTATGACAAATGGACGAAACCGTTAAAAGCACCTCTATGGAGAGAGGTTAGCAACTTCGGATCATCAAAGTTGCTCGGTGTACAATTTTTATTGTTCTTATATGTCAAATTTTATTAGTTTAAGCTTCATAGATTATTACGATGCCAAAACACCAACTTTCAATGAAAAATGGACGAAACCGTTAAAAGCACCTCTATAGAGAGAGTTGAGCAACTTCGGATCATCAAAGTTGCTCGGTGTATAATTTTTATTGTTCTTATATGTCAAATTTTATGAGTTTATGCTTCCTAGATTATTTTGATGCCAAAACACCAACTTTTTATGACAAATGGACAAAACTATTAAAAGCACCTACATAGAGAGAGTTGAGCATCTTCGGACCATCAAAGTTGTTCGGTGCACACTTTTTATTGTACTTTTATGTCAAATTTTATGAGTATAAGCTTCATAGATTATTTCGATGCCAAAACACCAACTTTCTATGATAAACGAACGAAACCGTTAAAAGCTTCTCCATAGAGCGAGTTGAGCAACTTCGGATCATCAAAGTTGCTCGGTGTACACTTTTTATTGTTCTTATATGTCAAATTTTACGAGTTTAAGCTTCATAGATTATTTCGATGCTAAAACACCAACTTTCTATGAAAAATGGACAAAACTGTTAAAAGCTCCTCCATAGAGAGAGTTAAGCAACTTCGGACCATCAAAGTTGATCGGTGTACACTTTTTATTGTACTTATATGTCAAATTTTACGAGTTTAAGCTTCATAGATTATTTTGATGCCAAAACACCAACTTTCCATGACAAATGGCGAAAATCGTTAAAAGCTTCTACATAGAGAGAGTTGAGCAACTTCGGACTATCAATGTCGCTCGGGATACACTTTTAATTATTTTTATATGTAAATTTTATGAGTTTAACCTTCCTAGATTATTTCGATGCCAAAACACCAACTTTCTATGACTAATGGACAAAACCGTTAAAAGCACCTCCATAGAGAGAGTTGAGTAACTTCGGATAATCAAAGTTGCTCGGTGTACAATTATTATTGTTCTTACATGTCAAATTTTATGAGTATAAGCTTCAAAGATTATTTCGATGCCAAAACACCAACTTTCAATTAAAAATGGACAAAACCATTAAAAGCTCCTCTATAGAGAGAGTTGAGCAATTTCGGACTACCAAAGTCACTCGGGATACACTTTTTATTGTTCTTATATGTCAATTTTTATGAATATAACCTTCCTAGATTATTTCGATGCCAAAACACCAACTTTCTATGAGAAATGGACAAAACCGTTAAAAGCACCTCCATAGAGATAGTTGAGCAACTTTGGATCATCAAAGTATCTCGGTGTACAATTTTTATTGTTCTTATATGTCAAATTTTATGAGTTTATGCTTCCTAGATTATTTCGATGCCAAAACACCAACTTTCTATGACAAATGGACAAAACCGTTAAAAGCTCCTCCATAGAGAGAGTTGAGCAACTTCGGATCATCAAAATTGCTCGGTGTACAATTTTTATTGTTCTTATATGTCAAATTTTATGAGTTTATGCTTCCTAGATTATTTTGATGCCAAAACACCAACTTTTTATGACAAATGGACAAAACTATTAAAAGCACCTACATAGAGAGAGTTGAGCATCTTCGGACCATCAAAGTTGCTCGGTGCACACTTGTTATTGTACTTTTATGTCAAATTTTACGAGTTTAAGCTTCATAGATTATTACGATGCCAAAACACCAACTTTCAATGACAAATGGACGAAACCGTTAAAAGCACCTCCATAGAGAGAGTTGAGCAACTTCGAATCATCAAAGTTGCTCGGTGTACAATTTTTATTGTACTTATATATCAAATTTTACGAGTTTAAGCTTCATAGATTATTTCGACGCCGAAACACCGACTTTCTATGACAAATGGAGAAAACCGTTAAAAGCTCCTCCATAGAGAGAGTTGAGCAACTTCGGACTATCGAAGTTGCTCGGGATAGACTTTTTATTGTTCTTATATGTCAAATTTTATGAGTATAAGCTTCATAGATTATTTCGATGCCAAAACACCAACTTTGTATGACAAATGGACGAAACCGTTAAAATCTTCTCCATAGAGAGAGTTGAGCAAATTCGGATCATCAAAGTTGCTCGGTGTACAAATATTATTGTTCTTATATGTCAAATTTTACGAGTATAAGTTTCCTAGATTATTTTGATGCCAAAACACCAACTTTCTATGACAAATGGACAAAACTGTTAAAAGTTCCTACATAGAGAGAGTTGAGCTACTTCGGACCAACAAAGTTGCTCGGTGTACAATTTTTATTGTTCTTATATGTCAAATTTTACGAGTTTAAGCTACCTAGATTATTTCGATGCCAAAACACCAACTTTCTATGACAAATGGACAAAACCGTTAAAAGCTCCTCCATAGAGAGAGTTGTGCAACTTCGGACTATCAAAGTCGCTCGGGATAGACTTTTTATTGTTCTTATACGTGAAATTTTATGAATATAACCTTCCTAGATTATTTCGATGCCAAAACACCAACTTTCTATGACAAATGGACAAAACCGTTAAAAGCTCCTCCATAGAGAGAGTTGAGCAACTTCGGATTATCAAAGTTGCTCGATGTACAATTATTATTATTCTTATATGTCAAATTTTACGAGTTTACACTTCATAGATTATTTCGATGCTAAAACACCAACTTTCTGTAACAAATGGACAAAACCGTTAAAAGCTCCTCCACAGAGAGAGTTGAGCAACTTCGGACCATCAAAGTTGCTCGGTGTACAATTTTTATTGTTTTTATATGTGAAATTTTATGAGTATAAGATTCATAGATTATTTCGATTCCAAAACAACAACTTTCTATGACAAATGGACGAAACCGTTAAAAGCTTCTCCATAGAGAGAGTTGAGCAACTTCGGATCATCAAAGTTGCTCGGTGTACAATTATTATTGTTCGTATATATCAAATTTTACGAGTTTAAGCTTCCTATATTATTTCGATGCCAAAACACAGACTTTCTATGACAAATGGATAAAACCGTTAAAAGCTCCTCAATAGAGAGAGTTGTGCAACTTCGGACTATCAAAGTCGCTCGGGATAGACTTTTTATTGTTCTTATATGTCAAATTTTATAAGTATAAGCTTCATAGATTATTTCGATGCCAAAACACCAACTTTCTATGACAAATGGACGAAATCGTTAAAAGCTTCTCCATAGAGAGAGTTGAGCAACTTCGGATCATCAAAGTTGCTCGGTGTACAATTTTTATTGTTCTTATATGTCAAATTTTACGAGTTTAAGCTTCATAGATTATTTCGATGCTAAAACACTGACTTTCTATGACAAATAGAGAAAACCGTTAAAAGCTCTTCAATAGAGAGAGTTGAGCAACTTCGGACCATCAAAGTTGCTCGGTGTACACTTTTTATTGTTCTTATATGTCAAATTTTATGAGTATAAGCTTCATAGATTATTTCGATGCCAAAACTCCAACTTTCTATGACAAATGGACGAAACCGTTAAAAGCACCTCCATAGAGAGAGTTGAGCAACTTCGGATCATCAAAGTTGCTAGGTATACAATTTTTATTGTTCTTATATGTCAAATTTTATGAGTTTATGCTTCATAGATTATTTCAATGTTAAAACACCGACTTTCTATGACAAATGGACGGAACCGTTAAAAACTTCCCCATAGAGAGAGTTGAGCAACTTCGGACTATCAAAGTCGCTCGGGATAGACTTTTTATTGTTCTTATATGTCAAATTTTATGAGTATAAGCTTCATAGATTATTTCGATGCCAAAACACCAACTTTCTATGACAAATGGACGAAACCGTTAAAAGCTTCTCCATAGAGAGAGTTGAGCAAATTCGGATCATCAAAGTTGCTCGGTGTACAAATATTATTGTTCTTATATGTCAAATTTTACGAGTATAAGTTTCCTAGATTATTTTGATGCCAAAACACTAACTTTCTATGACAAATGGACAAAACTGTTAAAAGCTCCTCCATAGAGAGAGTTGAGCTACTTCGGACCAACAAAGTTGCTCGGTGTACAATTTTTATTGTTCTTATATGTCAAATTTTAGGAGTTTAAGCTTCCTAGATTATTTCGATGCCAAAACACCAACTTTCTATGACAAATGGCGAAAACCGTTAAAAGCTTCTCCACATAGAGAGTTGAGCAACTTCGGACTATCAAAGTCGCTCGGGATACACTTTTAATTGTTCTTATACGTTAAATTTTATGAGTATAACCTTCCTAGATTATTTCGATGCCAAAACACTAACTTTCTATGACAAAAGGACGAAACCGTTAAAAGTACTTCCATAGAGAGAGTTGAGCAACTTCGGATCATCAAAGTTGCTCGGTGTACAATAATTATTGTTCTTATGTGTCAAATTTTATGAGTATAAGCTTCAAAGATTATTTCAATGCCAAAACACCAACTTTCTAAGACAAGTGGACAAAACCATTAAAAGCTTCTCCACAGAGAGAGCTGAGCAACTTCGGACTATCAGAGTCGCTCGGGATACACTTTTAATTGTTTTTATATGTCAAATTTTATGAGTATAACCTTCCTAGATTATTTCGATGCCAAAACACCAACTTTCTATGACAAATGGACGAAACCGTTAAAAGCTTCTCCATAGAAAGAGTTGAGCAAATTCGGATCATCAAAGTTGCTCGGTGTATAAATATTATTGTTTTTATATGTCAAATTTTACGAGTATAAGTTTCCTAGATTATTTTGATGCCAAAACACTAATTTTCTATGACAAATGGACAAAACTGTTAAAAGCTCCTAGATAGAGAGAGTTGAGCTACTTCGGACCAACAAAGTTGCTCGGTGTACAGTTTTTATTGTTCTTATATGTCAAATTTTAGGAGTTTAAGCTTCCTAGATTATTTCGATGCCAAAACACCAACTTTCTATGACTAACGGACAAAACCGTTAAAAGCACCTCCATAAAGAGAGTTGAGCAACTTCGGATCATCAAAGTTGCTCGGTGTACAAATATTATTGTTCTTATATGTCAAATTTTACGAGTATAAGTTTCCTAGATTAGTTTGATGCCAAAACACCAACTTTCTATGACAAATGGACAAAACCGTTAAAAGCTTCTACATAGAGAGAGTTGAGCAACTTCGGACCAACAAAGTTGCTCGGTGTACAATTTTTATTGTTCTTATATGTCAAATTTTTCGAGTTTAAGCTTCCTAGATTATTTCGATGCCAAAACACCAACTTTCTACGCCAAATGGACAAAACCGTTAAAAGCTCCTCCATTGAGAGAGTTGTGCAACTTCGGACTATCAAAGTCGCTCGGGATAGACTTTTTATTGTTCTTATATGTTAAATTTTATGAATATAACCTTCCTAGATTATTTCGATGCCAAAACACCAACTTTCTATGACAAATGGACAAAACCGTTAAAAGCTCATCCATAGAGAGAGTTGAGCAACTTCGGATTATCAAAGTTGCTCGATGTACAATTATTATTATTCTTATACGTCAAATTTTACGAGTTTAAACTTCATAGATATTTTCGATGCTAAAACACCAACTTTCTATGACAAATAGAGAAAATCGTTAAAAGCTCCTCCACATAGAGAGTTGAGCAACTTCGGATCATCAAAGTTGCTCGGTGTACAATTATTATTGTTCTTATATGTCAAATTTTACGAGTTTAAACTTCATAGATTATTTCGATGCTAAAACACCAACTTTCTATGACAAATGGAGAAAACCGTTAAAAGCTCCTCCATAGAGAGAGTTGAGCAACTTTGGACCATCAAAGTTGCTCGGTGTACACTTTTTATTGTACTTATATGTCAAATTTTACGAGTTTAAGCTTCATAGATTATTTTGTTTCCAAAACACCATCTTTCTATGACAAATGGCGAAAACCGTTAAAAGCTTCTCCATAGAGAGAGTTGAGAAACTTCGGACTATCAAAGTCGCTCGGGATACACTTTTTATTGTACTTATATGTCAAATTTTATGAGTTTAAGCTTCATAGATTATTTTCGTTCCAAAACACCAACTCTCTATGACAAATGGAGAAAACCGTTAAAAGCTCCTCCATAGAGAGAGTTGAGCAACTTTGGACCATCAAAGTTGTTCGGTGTACACTTTTTATGGTACTTATATGTCAAATTTTACGAGTTTAAGCTTCATAGATTATTTTGGTTCAAAACACCAACTTTCTATGACAAATGGAGAAAATCGTTGAAAGCTCCTCCATAGAGAGAGTTGAGCAACTTTGGAACATCAAAGTTGCTCGGTGTACACTTTTTATTGTACTTATATGTCAAATTTTACGAGTTTAAGCTTCATAGATAATTTTGGTGCCAAAACACCAACTTTCTATGACAAATGGCGAAAACCGTTAAAAGCTTCTCCATAGAGAGAGTTGAGCAACTTCGGACTATCAAAGTCGCTCGGGATACACTTTTAATTGTTTTTATATGTCAAATTTAATGAGTATAACCTTCCTAGATTAGTTCGATGCCAAAACACCAACATTCTATGACTAACGGACAAAACCGTTAAAAGCACCTCTATAGAGAGAGTTGAGCAACTTCGGATCATCAAAGTTGCTCGGTGTACAATAATTTTTGTTGTTATATGTCAAATTTTATGATTACAAGCTTCATAGATTATTTTGGTACCAAAACACCAACTTTCTATGACAAATGGACAAAACCGTTAAAAGCTCCTCCATAGAGAGAGTTGAGGAACTTCGGACTATCAAAGTCGCTCGGGATAGACTTTTTATTGTTCTTATATGTGAAATTTTATGAGTACAAGCTTCATAGATTATTTCGATGCCAAAACACCAACTTTCTATGACAAATGGACGAAACCGTTAAAAGCTTTTCCATAGAGAGAGTTGAGCAACTTCGGATCATCAAAGTTGCTCGGTGTACAAATATTATTGTTCTTATATGTCAAATTTTACGAGTATAAGTTTCCTAGATTTACTTTGATGGCAAAACACCAACTTTCTATGACAAATGGACAAAACCGTTAAAAGCTCCTCCATAGAGAGAGTTGAGCAACTTCGGAAAAACAAAGTTGCTCGGTGTACAATTTTTATTGTTCTTATATGTCAAATTTTACGAGTTTAAGCTTCCTAGATTATTTCGAAGCCAAAACACCAACTTTCTATGACAAATGGACAAAACCGTTAAAATCTCCTCCATAGAGAGAGTTGAGCAATTTCGGATCATCAAAGTTGTTCGGTGTACAATTATTATTGTTCTTATAAGTCAAATTTTACGAGTTTAAACTTCATAGATTATTTCGATGCTAAAACACCAACTTTCTATGACAAATAGAGAAAACCGTTAAAAGCTCCTCCATAGAGAGAGTTGAGCAACTTTGGACCATCAAAGTTGCTCGGTGTACACTTTTTATTGTACTTATATGTCAAATTTTACGAGTTTATGCTTCATAGATTATTTTGGTGCCAAAACACCAACTTTCTACGACAAATGGCGAAAACCGCTAAAACTTCTCCATAGAGAGAGTTGAGCAACTTCGGACTATCAAAGTCGCTCGGGATACACTTTTAATTGTTTTTATATGTCAAATTTTATGAGTATAACCTTCCAAGATTATTTCGATGCCAAAACACCAACTTTCTATAAATTATGGACAAAACAGTTAAAAGCATCTCCATAGAGAGAGTTGAGCAACTTCGCACTATCAAAGTTGCTCGGGATAGACTTTTTATTGTTCTTATATGTTAAATTTTATGAATATAACCTTCCTAGATTATTTCGATGCCAAAACACCAACTTTCTATGACTAACGGACAAAACCGTTAAAAGCACCTCCATAGAGAGAGTTGAGCAACTTCGGATCATCAAAGTTGCTCGGTGTACAAATATTATTGTTCTTATATGTCAAATTTTACGAGTATAAGTTTCCTAGATTAGTTTGATGCCAAAACACCAACTTTCTATGACAAATGGACAAAACCGTTAAAAGCTTCTACATAGAGAGAGTTGAGCAACTTCGGACCAACAAAGTTGCTCGGTGTACAATTTTTATTGTTCTTATATGTCAAATTTTTCGAGTTTAAGCTTCCTAGATTATTTCGATGCCAAAACACCAACTTTCTATGACAAACGGACAAAACCGTTAAAAGCTCCTCCATAGAGAGAGTTGTGCAACTTCGGACTATCAAAGTCGCTCGGGATAGACTTTTTATTGTTCTTATACGTTAAATTTTATGAATATAACCTTCCTAGATTATTTCGATGCCAAAACACCAACTTTCTATGACAAATGGACAAAACCGTTAAAAGCTCATCCATAAAGAGAGTTGAGCAACTTTGGATTATCAAAGTTGCTCGATCTACAATTATTATTGTTCTTATACGTCAAATTTTACGAGTATAAACTTCATAGAATATTTCGATGCTAAAACACCAACTTTCTATGACAAATAGAGAAAATCGTTAAAAGCTCCTGCACAGAGAGACTTGAGCAACTTCGGATCATCAAAGTTGCTCGGTGTATAATTATTATTGTTCTTATATGTCAAATTTTACGAGTTTAAACTTCATAGATTATTTCGATGCTAAAACACCAACTTTCTATGACAAATGGAGAAAACCGTTAAAAGCTCCTCCATAGAGAGAGTTGAGCAACTTTGGACCATCAAAGTTGCTCGGTGTACACTTTTTATTGTACTTATATGTCAAATTTTACGAGTTTAAGCTTCATAGATTATTTTGGTTTCAAAACACCAACTTTCTATGACAAATGGCGAGAACCGTTAAAAGCTTCTCCATGGAGAGAGTTGAGAAACTTCGGACTATCAAAGTCGCTCGGGATACACTTTTTATGGTACTTATATGTCAAATTTTACGAGTTTAAGCTTCATAGATTATTTTGGTTCCAAAACACCAACTTTCTATGACAAATGGCGAAAACCGTTAAAAGCTTCTCCACAGAGAGAGTTGAGCAACTTCGGACTATCAAAGTCGCTCGGGATACACTTTTAATTGTTTTTATATGTCAAATTTTATGAGTATAACCTTCCTAGATTATTTCGATGCCAAAACACTAACTTTCTATGACTAACGGACAAAACCGTTAAAAGTACCTCCATAGAGAGAGTTGAGCAACTTCGGATCATCAAAGTTGCTCGGTGTACAATAATTATTGTTCTTATGTGTCAAATTTTATGAGTATAAGCTTCAAAGAATATTTCAATGCCAAAACACCAACTTTCTAAGACAAATGGACAAAACCGTTAAAAGCTCCTCCATAGAGAGAGTTGAGCAACTTCGGACTATCAAAGTCACTCGGGATAGAATTTTTATTGTTCTTATATGTCAAATTTTATGAATATAACCTTCCTAGATTATTTCGATGCCAAAACACCAACTTTCTTAGAGAAATGCATAAAACCGTTAAAAGCACCACCATAGAGAGAGTTGAGCAACTTCGGATCATCAAAGTTGCTCGGTGTACAATTTTTATTGTTCTTATATGTCAAATTTTATGAGTTTATGCTTCCTAGATTATTTCGATGCCAAAACACCAACTTTTTATGACAAATGGACAAAACTGTTAAAAGCACCTACATAGAGAGAGTTGAGCAACTTCGGACCATCAATGTTGCTCGGTGCACACTTTTTATTGTACTTTTATGTCAAATTTTACGAGTTTAAGCTTCATAGATTATTACGATGCCAAAACACCAACTTTCAATGACAAATGAACGAAACCGTTAAAAGCACCTCCATAGAGAGAGTAGAGCAACTTCGGATCATCAAAGTTGCTCGGTGTACAATTTTTATTGTTCTTATATGTCAAATTTTACGAGTTTAAGCTTCCTAAATTATTTCGAAGCCAAAACACCAACTTTCTATGACAAATGGAGAAAACCGTTAAAAGCTCTTCCATAGAGAGAGTTGAGCAACTTCGGACTATCAAAGTCGCTCGGGATAGAATTTTTATTGTTCTTATATGTCAAATTTTATGAGTATAAGCTTCATAGATTATTTCGATGCCAAAACACCAACTTTCTATGACAAATGGACGAAACCGTTAAAAGCTTCTCCATAGAGAGAGTTGAGCAACTTCGGATCATCAAAGTTGCTCGGTGTACAAATATTATTGTTCTTATATGTCAAATTTTACGAGTATAAGTTTCCTAGATTTACTTTGATGGCAAAACACCAACTTTCTATGACAAATGGACAAAACCGTTAAAAGCTCCTCCATAGAGAGAGTTGAGCAACTTCGGAAAAACAAAGTTGCTCGGTGTACAATTTTTATTGTTCTTATATGTCAAATTTTACGAGTTTAAGCTTTCTAGATTATTTCGAAGCCAAAACACCAACTTTCTATGACAAATGGACAAAACCGTTAAAAGCTCCTCCATAGAGAGAGTTGAGCAACTTCGGATCATCAAAGTTGTTCGGTGTACAATTATTATTGTTCTTATAAGTCAAATTTTACGAGTTTAAACTTCATAGATTATTTCGATGCTAAAACACCAACTTTCTATGACAAATAGAGAAAATCGTTAAAAGCTCCTCCATAGAGAGAGTTGAGCAACTTTGGACCATCAAATTTGCTCGGTGTACACTTTTTATTGTACTTATATGTCAAATTTTACGAGTTTAAGCTTCATAGATTATTTTGGTGCCAAAACACCAACTTTTTCGACAAATGGCGAAAACCGCTAAAAGCTTCTCCATAGAGAGAGTTGAGCAATTTCGGACTATCAAAGTCGCTCGGGATACACTTTTAATTGTTTTTATATGTCAAATTTTATGAGTATAACCTTCCTAGATTATTTCGATGCCAAAACACCAACTTTCTATAAATTATGGACAAAACAGTTAAAAGCATCTCCGTAGAGAGAGTTGAGCAACTTCGGACTATCAAAGTTGCTCGGGATAGACTTTTTATTGTTCTTATATGTTAAATTTTATGAATATAACCTTCCTAGATTATTTCGATGCCAAAACACCAACTTTCTATGACTAACGGACAAAACCGTTAAAAGCACCTCCATAGAGAGAGTTGAGCAACTTCGGATCATCAAAGTTGCTCGGTGTACAAATATTATTGTTCTTATATGTGAAATTTTACGAGTATAAGTTTCCTGAATTAGTTTGATGCCAAAACACCAACTTTCTATGACAAATGGACAAAACCGTTAAAAGCTTCTACATAGAGAGAGTTGAGCAACTTCGGACCAACAAAGTTGCTCGGTGTACAATTTTTATTGTTCTTATATGTCAAATTTTTCGAGTTTAAGCTTCCTAGATTATTTCGATGCCAAAACACCAACTTTCTATGACAAATGGACAAAACCGTTAAAAGCTCCTCCATAGAGAGAGTTGTGCAACTTCGGACTATCAAAGTCGCTCGGGATAGACTTTTTATTGTTCTTATACGTTAAATTTTACGAATATAACCTTCCTAGATTATTTCGATGCCAAAACACCAACTTTCTATGACAAATGGACAAAACCGTTAAAAGCTCATCCATAAAGAGAGTTGAGCAACTTCGGATTATCAAAGTTGCTCGGTGTACAATTTTTATTGTTCTTATATGTCAAATTTTTCGAGTTTAAGCTTCCTAGATTATTTCGATGCCAAAACACCAACTTTCTATGACAAATGGACAAAACCGTTAAAAGCATCTCCATAGAGAGAGTTGAGCAACTTCGGACTATCAAAGTTGCTCGGGATAGACTTTTTATTGTTCTTATATGTTAAATTTTATGAATATAACCTTCCTAGATTATTTCGATGCCAAAACACCAACTTTCTATGACTAACGGACAAAACCGTTAAAAGCACCTCCATAAAGAGAGTTGAGCAACTTCGGATCATCAAAGTTGCTCGGTGTACAAATATTATTGTTCTTATATGTCAAATTTTACGAGTATAAGTTTCCTAGATTAGTTTGATGCCAAAACACCAACTTTCTATGACAAATGGACAAAACCGTTAAAAGCTTCTACATAGAGAGAGTTGAGCAACTTCGGACCAACAAAGTTGCTCGGTGTACAATTTTTATTGTTCTTATATGTCAAATTTTTCGAGTTTAAGCTTCCTAGATTATTTCGATGCCAAAACACCAACTTTCTACGCCAAATGGACAAAACCGTTAAAAGCTCCTCCATTGAGAGAGTTGTGCAACTTCGGACTATCAAAGTCGCTCGGGATAGACTTTTTATTGTTCTTATATGTTAAATTTTATGAATATAACCTTCCTAGATTATTTCGATGCCAAAACACCAACTTTCTATGACAAATGGACAAAACCGTTAAAAGCTCATCCATAGAGAGAGTTGAGCAACTTCGGATTATCAAAGTTGCTCGATGTACAATTATTATTGTTCTTATACGTCAAATTTTACGAGTTTAAACTTCATAGATTATTTCGATGCTAAAACACTAACTTTCTATGACAAATAGAGAAAATTGTTAAAAGCTCCTCCACAGAGAGAGTTGAGCAACTTCGGATCATCAAAGTTGCTCAGTGTACAATTATTATTGTTCTTATATGTCAAATTTTACGAGTTTAAACTTCATAGATTATTTCGATGCTAAAACACCAACTTTCTATGACAAATGGAGAAAACCGTTAAAAGCTCATCCATAAAGAGAGTTGAGCAACTTCGGACAATCAAAGTTGCTCGGGATAGACTTTTTATTGTTCTTATATGTTAAATTTTATGAATATAACCTTCCTAGATTATTTCGATGCCAAAACACCAACTTTCTATGACTAACGGACAAAACCGTTAAAAGCACCTCCATAGAGAGAGTTGAGCAACTTCGGATCATCAAAGTTGCTCGGTGTACAAATATTATTGTTCTTATATGTCAAATTTTACGAGTATAAGTTTCCTAGATTAGTTTGATGACAAAACACCAACTTTCTATGACAAATGGACAAAACCGTTAAAAGCTTCTACATAGAGAGAGTTGAGCAACTTCGGACCAACAAAGTTGCTCGGTGTACAATTTTTATTGTTCTTATATGTCAAATTTTTCGAGTTTAAGCTTCCTAGATTATTTCGATGCCAAAACACCAACTTTCTATGACAAATGGACAAAACCGTTAAAAGCTCCTCCATAGAGAGAGTTGAGAAACTTCGGACTATCAAAGTCGCTCGGGATACACTTTTTATTGTACTTATATGTCAAATTTTACGAGTTTAAGCTTCATACATTATTTTCGTTCCAAAACACCAACTTTCTACGACAAATGGAGAAAACCGTTAAAAGCTCCTCCATAGAGAGAGTTGAGCAACTTTGGACCATCAAAGTTGCTCGGTGTACACTTTTTATTGTACTTATATGTCAAATTTTACGAGTTTAAGCTTCATAGATTATTTTGGTTCCAAAACACCAACTTTCTATGACAAATGGAGAAAACCGTTGAAAGCTCCTCCATAGAGAGAGTTGAGCAACTTTGGACCATCAAAGTTGCTCGTTGTACACTTTTTATCGTACTTATATGTCAAATTTTACGAGTTTAAGCTTCATAGATTATTTGGTGCCAAAACACCAACTTTCTAAGACAAATGGCGAAAACCGTTAAAAGCTTCTCCACAGAGAGAGTTGAGCAACTTCGGAATATCAAAGTCGCTTGGGATACACTTTTAATTGTTTTTATATGTCAAATTTTATGAGTATAATCTTCCTAGATTATTTCGATGCCAAAACACTAACTTTCTATGACTAACGGGCAAAACCGTTAAAAGTACCTCCATAGAGAGAGTTGAGCAACTTCGGATCATCAAAGTTGCTCGGTCAACAATAATTATTGTTCTTATGTGTCAAATTTTATGAGTATAAGCTTCAAAGAATATTTCAATGCCAAAACACCAACTTTGTAAGACAAATGGACAAAACCATTAAAAGCTCCTCCATAGAGAGAGTTGAGCAACTTCGGACTATCAAAGTCACTCGGGATAGAATTTTTATTGTTCTTATATGTCAAATTTTATGAATATAACCTTCCTAGATTATTTCGATGCCAAAACACCAACTTTCTTAGAGAAATGCATAAAACCGTTAAAAGCACCACCATATAGAGAGTTGAGCAACTTCGGATCATCAAAGTTGTTCGGTGTACAATTTTTATTGTTCTTATATGTCAAATTTTATGAGTTTATGCTTCCTAGATTATTTCGATGCCAAAACACCAACTTTTTATGACAAATGGACAAAACTGTTAAAAGCACCTACATAGAGAGAGTTGAGCAACTTCGGACCATCAATGTTTCTCGGTGCACACTTTTTATTGTACTTTTATGTCAAATTTTACGAGTTTAAGCTTCATAGATTATTACGATGCCAAAACACCAACTTTCAATGACAAATGGACGAAACCGTTAAAAACACCTCCATAGAGAGAGTTGAGCAACTTCGGATCATCAAAGTTGCTCGGTGTACAATTTTTATTGTTCTTATATGTCAAATTTTACGAGTTTAAGCTTCCTAGATTATTTCGATGCCAAAACACCAACTTTCTATGACAAATGGACAAAACCGTTAAAAGCTCCTCGATAGAGAGAGTTGAGCAACATCGCTCGATCATAGTCGCTCGGGATAGACTTTTTATTGTTCTTATACGTTAAATTTTATGAATATAACCTTCCTAGATTATTTCGATGCCAAAACACCAACTTTCTATGACAAAAGGACGAAACCGTTAAAAGCTTCTCCATAGAGAGAGTTGAGCAACTTCGGATCATCAAAGTTGTTCGGTGTACACTTTTTATTGTACTTATATGTCAAATTTTACGAGTTTAAGCTTCATAGATTATTTTGGTTCCAAAACACCAACATTCTAGGACAAATGGCGAAAACCGTTAAAAGCTTCTCCATAGAGAGAGTTCAGCAACTTCGGACTATCAAAGTCGCTCGGGATACACTTTTAATTGTTTTTATATGTCAAATTTAATGAGTATAACCTTCCTAGATTAGTTCGATGCCAAAACACCAACTTTCTATGACTAACGGACAAAACCGTTAAAAGCACCTCTATAGAGAGAGTTGAGCAACTTCGGATCATCAAAGTTGCTCGGTGTACAATAATTTTTGTTGTTATATGTCAAATTTTATGAGTACAAGCTTCATAGATTATTTTGGTACCGAAACACCAACTTTCTTTGACAAATGGACAAAACCGTTCAAAGCTCCTACATAGAGAGAGTTGAGGAACTTCGGACTATCAAAGTCGCTCGGGATAGACTTTTTATTGTTCTTATATGTCAAATTTTATGAGTACAAGATTCATAGATTATTTCGATGCCAAAACACTAACTTTCTATGACAAATGGACGAAACCGTTAAAAGCTTTTCCATAGAGAGAGTTGAGCAACTTCGGATCATCAAAGTTGCTCGGTGTACAAATATTATTGTTCTTATATGTCAGATTTTACGTGTATAAGTTTCCTAGATTTACTTTGATGGCAAAACACCAACTTTCTATGACAAATGGACAAAACCGTTAAAAGCTCCTCCATAGAGAGAGTTGAGCAACTTCGGAAAAACAAAGTTGCTCCGTGTACAATTTTTATTGTTCTTATATGTCAAATTTTACGAGTTTAAGCTTCCTAGATTATTTCGAAGCCAAAACACCAACTTTCTATGACAAATAGACAAAACCGTTAAAAGCTCCTCCATAGAGAGAGTTGAGCAACTTCGGATCATCAAAGTTGTTCGGTGTACAATTATTATTGTTCTTATAAGTCAAATTTTACGAGTTTAAACTTCATAGATTATTTCGATGCTAAAACACCAACTTTCTATGACAAATAGAGAAAACCGTTAAAAGCTCCTCCATAGAGAGAGTTGAGCAACTTTGGACCATCAAAGTTGCTCGGTGTACACTTTTTATTGTACTTATATGTCATATTTTACGAGTTTAAGCTTCATAGATTATTTTGGTGCCAAAACACCAACTTTCTACGACAAATGGCGAAAACCGCTAAAAGCTTCTCCATAGAGAGAGTTGAGCAACTTCGGACTATCAAAGTCGCTCGGGATACACTTTTAATTGTTTTTATATGTCAAATTTTATGAGTATAACCTTCCTAGATTATTTCGATGCCAAAACACCAACTTTCTATAAATTATGGACAAAACAGTTAAAAGCATCTCCATAGAGAGAGTTGAGCAACTTCGGACTATCAAAGTTGCTCGGGATAGACTTTTTATTGTTCTTATATGTTAAATTTTATGAATATAACCTTCCTAGATTATTTCGATGCCAAAACACCAACTTTCTATGAGAAATGGATAAAACCGTTAAAAGCACCTCCATGGAGAGAGTTGAGAAACTTCGGATCATCAAAGTTGCTCGGTGTACAATTTTTATTGTTCTTATATGTCAAATTTTATGAGTATAAGCTTCATAGATTATTTTGATGCCAAAACACCAACTTTCTATAACAAATGGACGAAACCGTTAAAAGCTTCTCCATAGAGAGAGTTGAGCAACTTTGGATCATCAAAGTTGCTCGGTGTACAAATATTATTGTTCTTATATGTCAAATTTTACGTGTATAAGTTTCCTAGATTTACTTGGATGCCAAAACACCAACTTTCTATGAGAAATGGACAAAACCGTTAAAAGCTCCTCCATAGAGAGAGTTGAGCAACTTCGGACCAACAAAGTTGCTCGGTGTACAATTTTTATTGTTCTTATATGTCAAATTTTACGAGTTTAAGCTTCCTAGATTATTTTGATGCCAAAACACCAACTTTCTATGACAAATGGACAAAACCGTTAAAAGCTCCTCCATAGAGAGAGTTGAGCAACTTCGGACTACCGAAGTCACTCGGGATAGACTTTTTATTGTTCTTATACGTTAAATTTTATGAATATAACCTTCCTAGATTATTTCGATGCCAAAACACCAACTTTCTATGACAAATGGACAAAACCGTTAAAAGCTCCTCCATAGAGAGAGTTGAGCAACTTCGGACTACCGAAGTCACTCGGGATAGACTTTTTATTGTTCTTATACGTTAAATTTTATGAATATAACCTTCCTAGATTATTTCGATGCCAAAACACCAACTTTCTATGACAAATGGACAAAACCGTTAAAAGCTCCTTCATAGAGAGAGTTGAGCAACTTCGGACCAACAAAGTTGCTCGATGTACAATTATTATTGTTCTTATATATCAAATTTTATGAGTTTTTGAACTTCATAGATTATTTCGATGCTAAAACACCAACTTTCTATGACAAATGGAGAAAACCATTAAAAGTTCCTCCATAGAGAGAGTTGAGCAACTTCGGATCATCAAAGTTGCTCGGTGTACAATTATTATTGTTCTTATATGTCAAATTTTACGAGTTTAAGCTTCCTAGATTATTTCGATGCCAAAACACCAACTTTCTATGACAAATGGACAAAACCGTTAAAAGCTCCTCGATAGAGAGAGTTGAGCAACATCGTTCGATCAAAGTCGCTCGGGATAGACTTTTTATTGTTCTTATACGTTAAATTTTATGAATATAACCTTCCTAGATTATTTCGATGCCAAAACACCAACTTTCTATGAGAAAAGGACGAAACCGTTAAAAGCTTCTCCATAGAGAGAGTTGAGCAACTTCGGATCATCAAAGTTGCTCGGTGTACACTTTTTATTGTACTTATATGTCAAATTTTACGAGTTTAAGCTTCATAGATTATTTTGGTTCCAAAACACCAACTTTCTAGGACAAATGGCGAAAACCGTTAAAAGCTTCTCCATAGAGAGAGTTCAGCAACTTCGGACTATCAAAGTCGCTCGGGATACACTTTTAATTGTTTTTATATGTCAAATTTAATGAGTATAACCTTCTTAGATTAGTTCGATGCCAAAACACCAACTTTCTATGACTAACGGACAAAACCGTTAAAAGCACCTCTATAGAGAGAGGTGAGCAACTTCGGATCATCAAAGTTGCTCGGTGTACAATAATTTTTGTTGTTATATGTCAAATTTTATGAGTACAAGCTTCATAGATTATTTTGGTACCGAAACACCAACTTTCTTTGACAAATGGACAAAACCGTTCAAAGCTCCTACATAGAGAGAGTTGAGGAACTTCGGACTATCAAAGTCGCTCGGGATAGACTTTTTATTGTTCTTATATGTCAAATTTTATGAGTACAAGATTCATAGATTATTTCGATGCCAAAACACCAACTTTCTATGACAAATGGACGAAACCGTTAAAAGCTTTTCCATAGAGAGAGTTGAGCAACTTCGGATCATCAAAGTTGCTCGGTGTACAAATATTATTGTTCTTATATGTCAAATTTTACGAGTATAAGTTTCCTAGATTTACTTTGATGGCAAAACACCAACTTTCCATGACAAATGGACAAAACCGTTAAAAGCTCCTCCATAGAGAGAGTTGAGCAACTTCGGAAAAACAAAGTTGCTCGGTGTACAATTTTTATTGTTCTTATATGTCAAATTTTACGAGTTTAAGCTTCCTAGATTATTTCGAAGCCAAAACACCAACTTTCTATGACAAATAGACAAAACCGTTAAAAGCTCCTCCATAGAGAGAGTTGAGCAACTTCGGATCATCAAAGTTGTTCGGTGTACAATTATTATTGTTCTTATAAGTCAAATTTTACGAGTTTAAACTTCATAGATTATTTCGATGCTAAAACACCAACTTTCTATGACAAATAGAGAAAACCGTTAAAAGCTCCTCCATAGAGAGAGTTGAGCAACTTTGGACCATCAAAGTTGCTCGGTGTACACTTTTTATTGTACTTATATGTCATATTTTACGAGTTTAAGCTTCATAGATTATTTTGGTGCCAAAACACCAACTTTCTACGACAAATGGCGAAAACCGCTAAAAGCTTCTCCATAGAGAGAGTTGAGCAACTTCGGACTATCAAAGTTGCTCGGGATAGACTTTTTATTGTTCTTATATGTTAAATTTTATGAATATAACCTTCCTAGATTATTTCGATGCCAAAACACCAACTTTCTATGAGAAATGGATAAAACCGTTAAAAGCACCTCCATGGAGAGAGTTGAGAAACTTCGGATCATCAAAGTTGCTCGGTGTACAATTTTTATTGTTCTTATATGTCAAATTTTATGAGTATAAGCTTCATAGATTATTTTGATGCCAAAACACCAACTTTCTATAACAAATGGACGAAACCGTTAAAAGCTTCTCCATAGAGAGAGTTGAGCAACTTTGGATCATCAAAGTTGCTCGGTGTACAAATATTATTGTTCTTATATGTCAAATTTTACGTGTATAAGTTTCCTAGATTTACTTGGATGCCAAAACACCAACTTTCTATGAGAAATGGACAAAACCGTTAAAAGCTCCTCCATAGAGAGAGTTGAGCAACTTCGGACCAACAAAGTTGCTCGGTGTACAATTTTTATTGTTCTTATATGTCAAATTTTACGAGTTTAAGCTTCCTAGATTATTTTGATGCCAAAACACCAACTTTCTATGACAAATGGACAAAACCGTTAAAAGCTCCTCCATAGAGAGAGTTGAGCAACTTCGGACTACCGAAGTCACTCGGGATAGACTTTTTATTGTTCTTATACGTTAAATTTTATGAATATAACCTTCCTAGATTATTTCGATGCCAAAACACCAACTTTCTATGACAAATGGACAAAACCGTTAAATGCTCCTTCATAGAGAGACTTGAGATACTTCGGATCATCAAAGTTGCTCGGTGTACAATTTTTATTGTTCTTATATGTCAAATTTTATGAGTTTATACTTTGTAGATTATTTCGATGCCAAAACACCAACTTTCTATGACAAATAGACAAAACTGTTAAAAGCTCCCCCATAGAGAGAGTTGAGCAACTTCGGACCATCAAAGTTGCTCGGTGTAAACTTTTTATTGTACTTATATGTCAAATTTTACGAGTTCAAGCTTCATTGATTATTTTGGTTCCAAAACACCAACTTTCTATGACAAATGGCGAAAACCGTTAAAAGCTTCTCCACAGAGAGAGTTGAGCAACTTCGGACTATCAAAGTCGCTCGGGATACACTTTTAATTGTTTTTATATGTCAAATTTTATGAGTATAACCTTCCTAGATTATTTCGATGCCAAAACACCAACTTTCTATGACTAACGGACAAAACCGTTAAAAGTACCTCCATAGAGAGAGTTGAGCAACTTCGGATCATCAAAGTTGCTCGGTGTACAATAATTATTGTTCTTATGTGTCAAATTTTATGAGTATAAGCTTCAAAGATTATTTCAATGCCAAAACACCAACTTTCTAAGACAAATGGACAAAACCATTAAAAGCTCCTCCATAGAGAGAGTTGAGCAACTTCAGACTATCAAAGTCACCCGGGATAGACTTTTTATTGTTCTTATATGTCAAATTTTATGAATATAACCTTCCTAGATTATTTCGATGCCAAAACACGAACTTTCTATGAGAAATGCATAAAACCGTTAAAAGCACCACCATAGAGAGAGTTGAGCAACTTCGGATCATCAAAGTTGCTCGGTGTACAATTTTTATTGTTCTTATATGTCAAATTTTATGAGTTTATGCTTCCTAGATTATTTCGATGCCAAAACACCAACTTTTTATGACAAATGGACAAAACTGTTAAAAGCACCTACATAGAGAGAGTTGAGCAACTTCGGACCATCAATGTTGCTCGGTGCACACTTTTTATTGTACTGTTATGTCAAATTTTACGAGTTTAAGCTTCATAGATTATTACGATGCCAAAACACCAACTTTCAATGACAAATGGACGAAACCGTTAAAAGCACCTCCATAGAGAGAGTTGAGAAACTTCGGATCATCAAAGTTGCTCGGTGTACAATTTTTATTGTTCTTATATGTCAAATTTTACGAGTTTAAGCTTCATAGATTATTTCGACAACGAAACACCAACTTTCTATGACAAATGGAGAAAACCGTTAAAAGCTCCTCCATAGAGAGAGTTGAGTAACTTCGGACTATCAAAGTCGCTCGGGATAGACTTTTTATTGTTTTTATATGTCAAATTTTATGAGTATAAGCTTCATAGATTATTTCGATGCCAAAACACCAACTTTCTATGACAAATGGATAAAACCGTTAAAAGCACCTCCATGGAGAGAGTTGAGCAACTTCGGATCATCAAAGTTGCTCGGTGTACAATTTTTATTTTTCTTATATGTCAAATTTTATGAGTATAAGCTTCATAGATTATTTCGATGCCAAAACACCAACTTTCTATGACAAATGGACGAAACCGTTAAAAGCTTCTCCATAGAGAGAGTTGAGAAACTTCGGATCATCAAAGTTGCTCGGTGTACAATTATTATTGTTCTTATATGTCAAATTTTATGAGTTTTTGAACTTCATGGATTATTTCGATGCTAAAACACCAACTTTCTATGACAAATGGAGAAAACCGTTAAAAGCTCCTCCATAGAGAGAGTTGAGCAACTTCGGATAATCAAAGTTGCTCGGTGTACAATTATTATTGTTCTTATATGTCAAATTTTACGAGTTTAAACTTCATAGATTATTTCGATGCTAAAACACCAACTTTCTATGACAAATGGAGAAAACCGTTAACAGCTCCTCCATAGAGAGAGTAGAGCAACTTTGGACCATCAAAGTTGCTCGGTGTACACTTTTTATTGTACTTATATGTCAAATTTTACGAGTTTAAGCTTCATAGATTATTTTGGTGCCAAAACACCAACTTTCTACGACAAATGGTGAAAACCGTTAAAAGCTTCTCCACAAAGAGAGTTGAGCGACTTCGGACTATCAAAGTCGCTCGGGATACACTTTTAATTGTTCTTATATGTCAAATTTTATGAGTATAACCTTCCTAGATTATTTCGATGCCAAAACACCAACTTTCTATAAATAATGGGCAAAACCGTTAAAAGCACCTCCATAGAGAGAGTTGAGCAACTTCGGATCATCAAAGTTGCTCGGTGTACAATTTTTATTGTTCTTATATGTCAAATTTTATGAGTTTATACTTCGTAGATTATTTCGATGCCAAAACACCAACTTTCTATGACAAATAGACAAAACCGTTAAAAGCTCCCCCATAGAGAGAGTTGAGCAACTTCGGACCATCAAAGTTGCTCGGTGTGAAACCCTGACCCAAAAAATTTTAGTTTTGAGTCGAAATACGGATGATCCGTGAGGTACGGAATCATAGAAAAATAGTTTTGGAGCTTGGTTCGGTAAATGGGGCATAACTTTTAGTATACATGTCCGTTTCGGGCCCGTAATATATCAAATCGAAGCTTGAACCGAGACGAAAAATAAAAGTGAGAAAAACTGGGTTTCTGGAAAACAGGAACCGTCCGGACGGTTCAAACAGCCGTCCGGACGGTTTGTGAAGGAACTGGGGCAGATTCATTTTTAGAGAAAATTTTGGTGCTGTGAACAGTAGACCGTCCGGACGGTCTAACGAGGCGTCCGGACGGTTAAGCCTACGAGGTGGGCAGAGTGTTGAGAGAACAGTGAAGCGTCCGGACGGTCACTTGGGGCGTCCGGACGGTTATCGGGAAATCAGTTTTTAAGCTTAGTTTCAGACATTTCCTGCATATTTTCTTCTTGGGAGCCCGACTAGAGAGAGAAAGTGAGAGAGAAGAAGAGAGAGAAGGAGATTTTGGCAAGAGATTGACTTGGAGATTGTGGATTGATGATCCTTGAAGCTAAGCAAGGAAGATTCAAGGTTGATTCAAGTGATTTGGTAAGTTTTTCTTAGTTTTTGGAAATTCTAGGTTTTTCTAGATTCGCTAGATTCTTGAAGAGTTGGGTGCTATGCTTTAGATATGTTGTTTATAGGTTGATTTTGGATGTTTATGTAGATTGGTTTGTGTTTTGGAGTTGAGTTGAGCTTGGAGTGAGTTGGAGGATTTTTGGAAGAAATTTCTAGAGAGAGAAGTAAGTGATTTCGAGTTTATTGATTTTAATTGATGTTTATATGAGTTGTTGGTTGTTTATTGATGCTTGTGAGGGTTCGGTTATGCCACCTTGTAGGTTTGGGCAAACCGAAACCCTAGGAACGAATTTTGGGAAATTGTGGTAATTTACTCGACACGAGGTAGGGGATTTCCAACCATACTTTCTATTATTCGTTTTCGATATGTAAAGAGCTTTTCGATTCCTCATTGGTCGTTCCATTTGTGTTTCCACCTTAATTGCTCCTAAGGGGAAACGAACCCTAATTGTGATTCTTGTTGATTCTTGATGTTGCATGACCCGAGTGTGTGTGTTCCATCTCCTATGGACACGATGTGATTTCCGTTCATGCATCATGGTAGTTATGTATATATATATGTAGGTTGTTCATATATATATCTATTCAGCATGTCATGACATAATGCATTAGAGTTGCATGGGGGACCGGGTATGGACTCGGGAACCTTTAGGTTTCTTGAAAGCTACTTGGGGGGATGACGAGGTGATGAGAGTTACCACTGAGTCATGTGAACTCCAAGTAGGATAACGCACTAGGGGTAAGGTCAAGAGTGACTTGCCTTGTGGGGTGCGGGCGTGATAGGTTCACGCAACCGGATGATCCTAGGAGTGGTTGGTTGTGGTGAGCTTGCTCCCGTGCAATATTTCATTGAGTTGCAATGATATTGTGGTTGTTATGCTCCGAAGGGGTTATCCGGGTAAATGTTGATGTGAATTGTTGAGTATACGTTCATGAGGTAGGAACATATTGATGCATTACTTTCCTTTGGTTCAGCTTATATTGATGTTTACTTCATACCCTACTGAGCTTCTAGCTCACTCCTTTACTTTCTTCCTTCCACAGGAGACACTGGTACGGGTACTGGTGCTGCGGATCGGTGAGCAGGTCATGACATGGATGGCCCTGGATAGAATAGGGTGCTAGAGATATACTCTATGCATGTGGGTGTACGTAGTATATCTTTGTTGAGAGAATATAACCATTTGGCACTGTGGTGCTTGTATGTGGATGTAGATGTTGATTTATGGTTATATTTGATGTTTTATAAATCTGTGTGTTGATTTATATGTGATGCCATCAGTTTGTGCATGCTGGTAGTGGATGGCCTGAGGCCTAGGGTCAGGATTGCATGTGGTTGAGGCCCGAGGCCTATGTTTGCTAGGATGCTAGTGTGATGTTGTTGTTGCTGCGTTTCTGATGCAGGTGGGCGCTCTCCGATATACGGGGAGGTGCCGCCGGATTTTCGGTTGATCCCGGATGTTCACACTAGTGACCTAGGAAGGGTGCGGAGAGAGCACCCAGTCGCGTTTCCGGAAACGGGGCGTGACACTCGGTGTAAACTTTTTATTGTACTTATATGTCAAATTTTACGAGTTTAAGCTTCATAGATTATTTTGGTTCCAAAACACCAACTTTCTATGACAAATGGAGAAAACCGTTAAAAGCTCCTCCATAGAGAGAGTTGAGAAACTTTGGACCATCAAAGTTGCTCGGTGTACACTTTTTATCGTACTTATATGTCAAATTTTACGAGTTTAAGCTTCATAGATTATTTTGGTGCCAAAACACCAACTTTCTATGCCAATGGCGAAAACCGTTAAAAGCTTCTCCACAGAGAGAGTTGAGCAACTTCGGACTATCAAAGTCGCTCGGGATACACTTTTAATTGTTTTTATATGTCAAATTTTATGAGTATAACCTTCCTAGATTATTTCGATGCCAAAACACCAACTTTCTATGACTAACGGACAAAACCGTTAAAAGTACCTCCATAGAGAGAGTTGAGCAACTTCGGATAATCAAAGTTGCTCGGTGTACAATAATTATTGTTCTTATGTGTCAAATTTTATGAGTATAAGCTTCAAAGATTATTTCAATGCCAAAACACCAACTTTCTAAGACAAATGGACAAAACCATTAAAAGCTCCTCCATAGAGAGAGTTGAGCAACTTCGGACTATCAAAGTCACCCGGGATAGACTTTTTATTGTTCTTATATGTCAAATTTTATGAATATAACCTTCCTAGATTATTTCGATGCCAAAACACCAACTTTCTATGAGAAATGCATAAAACCGTTAAAAGCACCACCATAGAGAGAGTTGAGCAACTTCGGATCATCAAAGTTGCTCGGTGTACAATTTTTATTGTTCTTATATGTCAAATTTTATGACTTTATGCTTCCTAGATTATTTCGATGCCAAAACACCAACTTTTTATGACAAATGGACAAAAGTGTCAAAAGCACCTACATAGAGAGAGTTGAGCAACTTCGGACCATCAAAGTTGCTCGGTGCACACTTTTTATTGTACTTTTATGTCAAATTTTACGAGTTTAAGCTTCATAGATTATTACGATGCCAAAACACCAACTTTCAATGACAAATGGACGAAACCGTTAAAAGCACCTCCATAGAGAGAGTTGAGCAACTTCGGATCATCAAAGTTGCTCGGTGTACAATTTTTATTGTTCTTATATGTCAAATTTTACGAGTTTAAACTTCATAGATTATTTCGACAACGAAACACCAACTTTCTATGACAAATGGAGAAAACCGTTAAAAGCTCCTCCATAGAGAGAGTTGAGCAACTTCGGACTATCAAAGTCGCTCGGGATAGACTTTTTATTGTTTTTATATGTCAAATTTTATGAGTATAAGCTTCATAGATTATTTCGATGCCAAAACACCAACTTTCTATGACAAATGGACGAAACCGTTAAAAGCTTCTCCATAGAGAGAGTTGAGCAACTTTGGATCATCAAACTTGCTCGGTGTACAAATATTATTGTTCTTATATGTCAAATTTTACGAGTATAAGTTTCCTAGATTTACTTTGATGCCAAAACACCAACTTTTTATGACAAATGGACAAAACCGTTAAAAGCTCCTCCATAGAGAGAGTTGAGCAACTTCGGACCAACAAAGTTGCTCGGTGTACAATTTTTATTGTTCTTATATATCAAATTTTACGAGTTTAAGATTCCTAGATTATTTCGATGCCAAAACACCAACTTTCTATGACAAATGGACAAAACCGTTAAAAGCTCCTCCGTAGAGAGAGTTGAGCAACATCGGACGATCAAAGTCGCTCGGGATAGACTTTTTATTGTTCTTATACGTTAAATTTTATGAATATAACCTTCCTAGATTATTTCGATGCCAAAACACCAACTTTCTATGACAAATGGACGAAACCGTTAAAAGCTTCTCCATAGAGAGAGTTGAGCAACTTCGGATCATCAAAGTTGCTCGGTGTACACTTTTTATTGTACTTATATGTCAAATTTTACGAGTTTAAGCTTCATAGATTATTTCGATGCTAAAACACCAACTTTCTATGACAAATGGCGAAAACCGTTAAAAGCTTCTCCATGGAGAGAGTTGAGCAACTTCGGACCAACAAAGTTGCTCGGTGTACAATTTTTATTGTTCTTATATATCAAATTTTATGAGTTTAAGCTTCCTAGATTATTTCGATGCCAAAACACCAACTTTCTATGACAAATGGACAAAACCGTTAAAAGCTCCTCCATAGAGAGAGTTGAGCAACATCGGACGATCAAAGTCGCTCGGGATAGACTTTTTATTGTTCTTATACGTTAAATTTTATTATTATAACCTTCCTAGATTATTTCGATGCCAAAACACCAACTTTCTATGACAAATGGACGAAACCGTTAAAAGCTTCTCCATAGAGAGAGTTGAGCAACTTCGGATCATCAAAGTTGCTCGATGTACACTTTTTATTGTACTTATATGTCAAATTTTACGAGTTTAAGCTTCATAGAATATTTTGGTTCCAAAACACCAACTTTCTATGACAAATGGCGAAAACCGTTAAAAGCTTCTCCATAGAGAGAGTTGACCAACTTCGGACTATCAAAGTCGCTCGGGATACACTTTTAGTTGTTTTTATATGTCAAATTTAATGAGCATAACCTTCCTAGATTATTTCGATGCCAAAACACCAACTTTCTATGACTAACGGACAAAACCGTTAAAAGCACCTCCATAGAGAGAGTTGAGCAACTTCGGATCATCAAAGTTGGTCGGTGTACAATAATTATTGTTCTTATATGTCAAATTTTATGAGTATAAGCTTCATAGATTATTTTGGTACCAAAACACCAACTTTCTATGACAAATGGACAAAACCGTTAAAAGCTCCTCCATAGAGAGAGTTGAGCAACTTCGGACTATCAAAGTCGCTCGGGATAGACTTTTTATTGTTCTTATATGTCAAATTTTATGAGTACAAGCTTCATAGATTATTTCGATGCCAAAACACCAACTTTCTATGACAAATGGACGAAACCGTTAAAAGCTTTTCCATAGAGAGAGTTGAGCAACTTCGGATCATCAAAGTTGCTCGGGGTACAAATATTATTGTTCTTATATGTCAAATTTTACGAGTATAAGTTTCCTAGATTTACTTTGATGCCAAAACACCAACTTTCTATGACAAATGGACAAAACCGTTAAAAGCTCCTCCATAGAGAGAGTTGAGCAACTTCGGACCAACAAAGTTGCTCGGTGTACAATTTTTATTGTTCTTATATGTCAAATTTTACGAGTTTAAGTTTCCTAGATTATTTCGAAGCCAAAACACCAACTTTCTATGACAAATGGACAAAACCGTTAAAAGCTCCTCCATAGAAAAAGTTGAGCAACTTCGGACTATCAAAGTCGCTCGGGATAGACTTTTTATTGTTCTTATACGTTAAATTTTATGAATATAACCTTCCTAGATTATTTCGATGCCAAAACACCAACTTTCTATGACAAATTGACAAAACCGTTAAAAGCTCCTCCATAGAGAGAGTTTAGCAACTTCGGACCATCAAAGTTGCTCGGTGTAATCTTTTTATTGTACTTATATGTCAAATTTTACGAGTTTAAGCTTCATAGATTATTTTGATGTCAAAACACCAACTTTCTTTGACAAATGGCAAAAACCGTTAAAAGCTTCTCCATAGAGAGAGTTGAGCAACTTCGGACTATCAAAGTCGCTCGGGATACACTTTTAATTGTTTTTATATGTCAAATTTTATGAGTATAACCTTCCCAGATTATTTCGATGCCAAAACATCAACTTTCTATAAATTATGGACAAAACCGTTAAAAGCTCCTCCATAGAGAGAGTTGAGCAACTTCGGACCAACAAAGTTGCTCGGTGTACAATTTTTATTGTTCTTATATGTCAAATTTTATGAGTATAAGCTTCAAAGATTATTTCAATGCCAAAACACCAACTTTTTATGACAAATGGACAAAACCCCATTAAAAGCTCCTCCATAGAGAGAGTTGAGCAACTTCGGACTATCAAAGTCACTCGGGATAGAGTTTTTACTGTTCGTATATGTCAAATTTTATGAATATAACCTTCGTAGATTATTTCGATGCCAAAACACCAACTTTCTATGAGAAATGGATAAAACCGTTAAAAGCACCTCCATAGAGAGAGTTGAGCAACTTCGGATCATCAAAGTTGCTCGGTGTACAATTTTTATTGTTCTTATATGTCAAATTTTATGAGTTTATACTTTGTAGATTATTTCGATGCCAAAACACCAACTGTCTATGACAAATAGACAAAACCGTTAAAAGCTCCTCCATAGAGAGAGTTGAGCAACTTCGGACCATCAAAGTTGCTCGGTGTAATCTTTTTATTGTACTTATATGTCAAATTTTACGAGTTTAAGCTTCATAGATTATTTTGATGTCAAAACACCAACTTTCTTTGACAAATGGCAAAAACCGTTAAAAGCTTCTCCATAGAGAGAGTTGAGCAACTTCGGACTATCAAAGTCGCTCGGGATACACTTTTAATTGTTTTTATATGTCAAATTTTATGAATATAACCTTCCCAGATTATTTCGATGCCAAAACATCAACTTTCTATAAATTATGGACAAAACCGTTAAAAGCACCTCCATAGAGAGAGTTGAGCAACTTTGGATCATCAAAGTTGCTCGGTGTACAATAATTATTGTTCTTATATGTCAAATTTTATGAGTATAAGCTTCAAAGATTATTTCAATGCCAAAACACCAACTTTCTATGACAAATGGGCAAAACCATTAAAAGCTCCTCCATAGAGAGAGTTGAGCAACTTCGGACTATCAAAGTCACTCGGGATAGACTTTTTATTGTTCTTATATGTCAAATTTTATGAATATAACCTTCGTAGATTATTTCGATGCCAAAACACCAACTTTCTATGAGAAATGGATAAAACCGTTAAAAGCACCTCCATAGAGAGAGTTGAGCAACTTCGGATCATCAAAGTTGCTCGGTGTAATCTTTTTATTGTACTTATATGTCAAATTTTACGAGTTTAAGCTTCATAGATTATTTTGATGCCAAAATATCAACTTTCTATGACAAATGGCGAAAATCGTTAAAAGCTTCTCCATAGAGAGAGTTGAGCAACTTCGGACTATCAAAGTCGCTCGGGATACACTTTTAATTGTTTTTATATGTCAAATTTTATGAGTATAACTTCTTAGATTATTTCGATGCCAAAACACCAACTTTCTATGACTAATGGACAAAACCTTTAAAAGCACCTCCATAGAGAGAGTTGAGCAACTTTGGATCATCAAAGTTGCTCGGTGTACAATTATTATTGTTCTTATATGTCAAATTTTATGAGTATAAGCTTCAAATATTATTTCGATGCCAAAACACCAACTTTCTATGACAAATGGACAAAACCATTAAAAGCTCCTCCATAGAGAGAGTTGAGCAACTTCGGACTATCAAAGTCACTCGGGAGAGACTTTTTATTGTTCTTTATGTCAAATTTTATGACTATAACCTTCGTAGATTATTTCGATGCCAAAACAGCAACTTTCTATGAGAAATGGATAAAACCGTTAAAAGGACCTCCATAGAGAGAGTTGAGCAACTTCGGATCATCAAAGTTGCTCGGTGCACAATTTTTATTGTTCTTATATGTCAAATTATATGAGTTTATACTTCCTAGATTATTTCGATGCCAAAACACCAACATTCTATGACAAATGGACAAAAACGTTAAAAGCTCCTTCATAGAGAGAGTTGAGCAACTTCGGACCATCAAAGTTGCTCGGTGTACACTTTTTATCGTACTTATATGTCAAATTTGAAGAGTTTAAGCTTCATAGATTATTTCGATTCCAAAACACCAACTTTCTATGACAAATGGACAAAACCATTAAAAGCACCTCCATAGAGAGAGTTGAGCAACATCGGACTATCAAAGTCGCTCGGGATGGACTTTTTATTGTTCTTATACGTTAAATTTTATGAATATAACCTTCCTAGATTATTTCGATGCCAAAACACCAACTTTCTATGACAAATTGACAAAACCGTTAAAAGCTCCTCCATAGAGAGAGTTGAGCAACTTCGGATTATCAAAGTTGCTCGATGTACAATTATTATTGTTCTTATATGTCAAATTTTTTGAGTTTTTAAACTTCATAGATTATTTCGATGCTAAAACACCAACTTTCTATGACAAATGGAGAAAACCGTTAAAAGCTCCTCCATAGAGAGAGTTGAGCAACTTCAGATCATCAAAGTTGCTCGGTGTACAATTATTATTGTTCTTATAAGTCAAATTTTACGAGTTTAAACTTCATAGATTATTTCGATGCTAAAACACCAACTTTCTATGACAAATGAGAAAACCGTTAAAAGCTCCTCCATAGAGAGAGTTGAGCAACTTTGGACCATCAAAGTTGCTCGGTGTACACTTTTTATTGTACTTGTATGTCAAATTTTACGAGTTTAAGCTTCATAGATTATTTTGTTGCCATAACACCAACTTTCTACGACAAATGGCGAAAACCGTTAAAAGCTTCTCCATAGAGAGAGTTGAGCAACTTCGGACTATCAAAGTTGCTCGAGATACACTTTTAATTGTTTTTATATGTCAAATTTTATGAGTATAACCTTCCTAGATTATTTCGATGCCAAAACATCAACTTTCAATAAATTATGGACAAAACCGTTAAAAGCACCTCCATAGAGAGAGTTGAGCAACTTCGGATCATCAAAGTTGCTCGGTGTACAATAATTATTGTTCTTATATGTCAAATTTTATGAGTATAAGCTTCAAAGATTGTTTCAATGCCAAAACACCAACTTTCTATGACAAATGGACAAAACCATTAAAAGCTCCTCCATAGAGAGAATTGAGCAACTTCGGACTATCAAAGTCACTCGGGATAGACTTTTTATTGTTCTTATATGTCAAATTTTATGAATATAACCTTCCTAGATTATTTCGATGCCAAAACACCAATTTTCTATGAGAAATGGATAAAACCGTTAAAAGCACCTCCATAGAGAGAGTTGAGCAACTTCGGATCATCAAAGTTGCTCGGTGTACAATTTTTATTGTTCTTATATGTCAAATTTTATGAGTTTATACTTTGTAGATTATTTCGATGCCAAAACACCAACTTTCTATGACAAATAGACAAAACCGTTAAAAGCTCCTCCATAGAGAGAGTTGAGCAACTTCGGACCATCAAAGTTGCTCGGTGTAATCTTTTTATTGTACTTATATGTCAAATTTTACGAGTTTAAGCTTCATAGATTATTTTGATGTCAAAACACCAACTTTCTTTGACAAATGGCAAAAACCGTTAAAAGCTTCTCCATAGAGAGAGTTGAGCAACTTCGGACTATCAAAGTCGCTCGGGATACACTTTTAATTGTTTTTATATGTCAAATTTTATGAGTATAACCTTCCCAGATTATTTCGATGCCAAAACATCAACTTTCTATAAATTATGGACAAAACCGTTAAAAGCTCCTCCATAGAGAGAGTTGAGCAACTTCGGACCAACAAAGTTGCTCGGTGTACAATTTTTATTGTTCTTATATGTCAAATTTTATGAGTATAAGCTTCAAAGATTATTTCAATGCCAAAACCCCAACTTTTTATGACAAATGGACAAAACCCCATTAAAAGCTCCTCCATAGAGAGAGTTGAGCAACTTCGGACTATCAAAGTCACTCGGGATAGAGTTTTTACTGTTCGTATATGTCAAATTTTATGAATATAACCTTCGTAGATTATTTCGATGCCAAAACACCAACTTTCTATGAGAAATGGATAAAACCGTTAAAAGCACCTCCATAGAGAGAGTTGAGCAACTTCGGATCATCAAAGTTGCTCGGTGTACAATTTTTATTGTTCTTATATGTCAAATTTTATGAGTTTATACTTTGTAGATTATTTCGATGCCAAAACACCAACTGTCTATGACAAATAGACAAAACCGTTAAAAGCACCTCCATAGAGAGAGTTGAGCAACTTCGGACCATCAAAGTTGCTCGGTGTAATCTTTTTATTGTACTTATATGTCAAATTTTACGAGTTTAAGCTTCATAGATTATTTTGATGTCAAAACACCAACTTTCTTTGACAAATGGCAAACACCGTTAAAAGCTTCTCCATAGAGAGAGTTGAGCAACTTCGGACTATCAAAGTCGCTCGGGATACACTTTTAATTGTTTTTATATGTCAAATTTTATGAATATAACCTTCCCAGATTATTTCGATGCCAAAACATCAACTTTCTATAAATTATGGACAAAACCTTTAAAAGCACCTCCATAGAGAGAGTTGAGCAACTTTGGATCATCAAAGTTGCTCGGTGTACAATAATTATTGTTCTTATATGTCAAATTTTATGAGTATAAGCTTCAAAGATTATTTCAATGCCAAAACACCAACTTTCTACGACAAATGGGCAAAACCATTAAAAGCTCCTCCATAGAGAGAGTTGAGCAACTTCGGACTATCAAAGTCACTCGGGATAGACTTTTTATTGTTCTTATATGTCAAATTTTATGAATATAACCTTCGTAGATTATTTCGATGCCAAAACACCAACTTTCTATGAGAAATGGATAAAACCGTTAAAAGCACCTCCATAGAGAGAGTTGAGCAACTTCGGATCATCAAAGTTGCTCGGTGTAATCTTTTTATTGTACTTATATGTCAAATTTTACGAGTTTAAGCTTCATAGATTATTTTGATGCCAAAATATCAACTTTCTATGACAAATGGCGAAAATCGTTAAAAGCTTCTCCATAGAGAGAGTTGAGCAACTTCGGACTATCAAAGTCGCTCGGGATACACTTTTAATTGTTTTTATATGTCAAATTTTATGAGTATAACTTCTTAGATTATTTCGATGCCAAAACACCAACTTTCTATGACTAATGGACAAAACCTTTAAAAGCTTCTCCATAGAGAGAGTTGAGCAACTTCGGACTATCAAAGTCACTCGGGATGGACTTTTTATTGTTCTTATATGTCAAATTTTATGAATATAACCTTCCTAGATTATTTCGATGCCAAAACACCAATTTTCTATGAGAAATGGATAAAACCGTTAAAAGCACCTCCATAGAGAGAGTTGAGCAACTTCGGATCATCAAAGTTGCTCGGTGTACAATTTTTATTGTTCTTATATGTCAAATTTTATGAGTATAAGCTTCATAGATTATTTCGATGCCAAAACTCCAACTTTCTATGACAAATGGACGAAACCGTTAAAAGCTCCTCCATAGAGAGAGTTGAGCAACTTCCGATCATCAAAGTTGCTCGGTGTACAAATATTATTGTTCTTATATGTCAAATTTTACGAGTTTAAACTTCATAGATTATTTCGATGCCAAAATACCAACTTTCTATGACAAATGGACAAAACCATTAAAAGCTCCTCCATAGAGAGAGTTGAGCAACTTCGGACCAACAAAGTTGCTCGGTGTACAATTTTTATTGTTCTTATATGTCAAATTTTACGAGTTTAAGCTTCCTGGATTATTTCGATGCCAAAACACCAACTTTCTATGACAAATGGACAAAACCGTTAAAAGCTCCTCCATAGAGAGAGTTGAGCAACTTCGGACTATCAAAGTCGCTCGGGATAGACTTTTTATTGTTCTTATACGTTAAATTTTATGAATATAAACTTCCTAGATTATTTCGATGCCAAAACACCAACTTTCTACGACAAATGGTGAAAACCGTTAAAAGCTTCTCCACAGAGAGAGTTGAGCAACTTCGGACTGTCAAAGTCGCTCGGGATACACTTTTAATTGTTTTTATATGTCAAATTTTATGAGTATAACCTTCCTAGATTATTTCGATGCCAAAACACCAACTTTCTATAAATAATGGGCAAAACCGTTAAAAGCTCCTCCATAGAGAGAGTTGAGCAACTTCGGACCAACAAAGTTGCTCGGTGTACAATTTTTATTGTTCTTATATGTCAAATTTTTTGAGTACAAGCTTCAAAGATTATTTCAATGCCAAAACACCAACTTTTTATGACAAATGGACAAAACCCCATTAAAAGCTCCTCCATAGAGAGAGTTGAGCAACTTCAGATCATCAAAGTTGCTCGGGATAGAGTTTTTATTGTTCTTATATGTCAAATTTTATGAATATAACCTTCGTAGATTATTTCGATGCCAAAACACCAACTTTCTATGACAAATGGACAAAACCATTAAAAGCACCTCCATAGAGAGAGTTGAGCAACATCGGACTATCAAAGTCGCTCGGGATGGACTTTTTATTGTTCTTATACGTTAAATTTTATGAATATAACCTTCCTAGATTATTTCGATGCCAAAGCACCAACTTTCTATGACAAATGGACGAAACCGTTAAAAGCTTCTCCATAGAGAGAGTTGAGCAACTTCGGATCATCAAAGTTGCTCGGTGTACACTTTTTATTGTACTTATATGTCAAATTTTACGAGTTTAAGCTTCATAGACTATTTCGACGGCGAAACACCAACTTTCTATGACAAATGGAGAAAACCGTTAAAAGCTTCTCCATAGAGAGAGTTGAGCACTTTCAGATCATCAAAGTTGCTCGGTGTACAATTATTATTGTTCTTATAAGTCAAATTTTACGAGTTTAAACTTCATAGATTATTTCGATGCTAAAACACCAACTTTCTATGACAAATGAGAAAACCGTTAAAAGCTCCTCCATAGAGAGAGTTGAGCAACTTTGGACCATCAAAGTTGCTCGGTGTACACTTTTTATTGTACTTGTATGTCAAATTTTACGAGTTTAAGCTTCATAGATTATTTTGTTGCCAAAACACCAACTTTCTACGACAAATGGCGAAAACCGTTAAAAGCTTCTCCATAGAGAGAGTTGAGCAACTTCGGACTATCAAAGTCGCTCGGGATACACTTTTAATTGATTTTATATGTCAAATTTTATGAGTATAACCTTCCTAGATTATTTCGATGCCAAAACATCAACTTTCTATAAATTATGGACAAAACCGTTAAAAGCACCTCCATAGAGAGAGTTGAGCAACTTCGGATCATCAAAGTTGCTCGGTGTACAATAATTATTGTTCTTATATGTCAAATTTTTTGAGTATAAGCTTCAAAGATTGTTTCAATGCCAAAACACCAACTTTCTATGACAAATGGACAAAACCATTAAAAGCTTCTCCATAGAGAGAGTTGAGCAACTTCGGACTATCAAAGTCACTCGGGATGGACTTTTTATTGTTCTTATATATCAAATTTTATGAATATAACCTTCCTAGATTATTTCGATGCCAAAACACCAATTTTCTATGAGAAATGGATAAAACCGTTAAAAGCACCTCCATAGAGAGAGTTGAGCAACTTCGGATCATCAAAGTTGCTCGGTGTACAATTTTTATTGTTCTTATATGTCAAATTTTATGAGTATAAGCTTCATAGATTATTTCGATGCCAAAACTCCAACTTTCTATGACAAATGGACGAAACCGTTAAAAGCTCCTCCATAGAGAGAGCTGAACAACTTCCGATCATCAAAGTTGCTCGGTGTACAAATATTATTGTTCTTATATGTCAAATTTTACGAGTTTAAACTTCATAGATTATTTCGATGCCAAAATACCAACTTTCTATGACAAATGGACAAAACCGTTAAAAGCTCCTCCATAGAGAGAGTTGAGCAACTTCGGACCAACAAAGTTGCTCGGTGTACAATTTTTATTGTTCTTATATGTCAAATTTTACGAGTTTAAGCTTCCTGGATTATTTCGATGCCAAAACACCAACTTTCTATGACAAATGGACAAAACCGTTAAAAGCTCCTCCATAGAGAGAGTTGAGCAACTTCGGACTATCAAAGTCGCTCGGGATAGACTTTTTATTGTTCTTATACGTTAAATTTTATGAATATAACCTTCCTAGATTATTTCGATGCCAAAACACCAACTTTCTACGACAAATGGTGAAAACCGTTAAAAGCTTCTCCACAGAGAGAGTTGAGCAACTTCGGACTGTCAAAGTCGCTCGGGATACACTTTTAATTGTTTTTATATGTCAAATTTTATGAGTATAACCTTCCTAGATTATTTCGATGCCAAAACACCAACTTTCTATAAATAATGGGCAAAACCGTTAAAAGCTCCTCCATAGAGAGAGTTGAGCAACTTCGGACCAACAAAGTTGCTCGGTGTACAATTTTTATTGTTCTTATATGTCAAATTTTTTGAGTACAAGCTTCAAAGATTATTTCAATGCCAAAACACCAACTTTTTATGACAAATGGACAAAACCCCATTAAAAGCTCCTCCATAGAGAGAGTTGAGCAACTTCGGACTATCAAAGTCACTCGGGATAGAGTTTTTATTGTTCTTATATGTCAAATTTTATGAATATAACCTTCGTAGATTATTTCGATGCCAAAATACCAACTTTCTATGAGAAATGGATAAAATCGTTAAAAGCACCTCCATAGAGAGAGTTGAGCAACTTCGGATCATCAAAGTTGCTCGGTGTACAATTTTTATTGTTCTTATATGTCAAATTTTATGAGTTTATACTTTGTAGATTATTTCGATGCCAAAACACCAACTTTCTATGACAAATAGACAAAACCGTTAAAAGCTCCTCCATAGAGAGAGTTGAGCAACTTCGGACCATCAAAGTTGCTCGGTGTAATCTTTTTATTGTACTTATATGTCAAATTTTACGAGTTTAAGCTTCATAGATTATTTTGATGTCAAAACACCAACTTTCTTTGACAAATGGCAAAAACCGTTAAAAGCTTCTCCATAGAGAGAGTTGAGCAACTTCGGACTATCAAAGTCGCTCGGGATACACTTTTAATTGTTTTTATATGTCAAATTTTATGAGTATAACCTTCCCAGATTATTTCGATGCCAAAACATCAACTTTCTATAAATTATGGACAAAACCGTTAAAAGCACCTCCATAGAGAGAGTTGAGCAACTTTGGATCATCAAAGTTGCTCGGTGTACAATAATTGTTGTTCTTATATGTCAAATTTTATGAGTATAAGCTTCAAAGATTATTTCAATGCCAAAACACCAACTTTCTATGACAAATGGGCAAAACCATTAAAAGCTCCTCCATAGAGAGAGTTGAGCAACTTCGGACTATCAAGGTCACTCGGGATAGACTTTTTATTGTTCTTATATGTCAAATTTTATGAATATAACCTTCGTAGATTATTTCGATGCCAAAACACCAACTTTCTATGAGAAATGGATAAAACTGTTAAAAGCACCTCCATAGAGAGAGTTGAGCAACTTCGGATCATCAAAGTTGCTCGGTGTAATCTTTTTATTGTACTTATATGTCAAATTTTACGAGTTTAAGCTTCATAGATTATTTTGATGCCAAAATATCAACTTTCTATGACAAATGGCGAAAATCGTTAAAAGCTTCTCCATAGAGAGAGTTGAGCAACTTCGGACTATCAAAGTCGCTCGGGATACACTTTTAATTGTTTTTATATGTCAAATTTTATGAGTATAACTTCTTAGATTATTTCGATGCCAAAACACCAACTTTCTATGACTAATGGACAAAACCTTTAAAAGCACCTCCATAGAGAGAGTTGAGCAACTTCGGATCATAAAAGTTGCTCGGTGTACAATTATTATTGTTCTTATATGTCAAATTTTATGAGTTTATACTTCCTAGATTATTTCGATGCCAAAACACCAACATTCTATGACAAATGGACAAAACCGTTAAAAGCTCCTTCATAGAGAGAGTTGAGCAACTTCGGACCATCAAAGTTGCTCGGTGTACACTTTTTATCGTACTTATATGTCAACTTTGAAGAGTTTAAGCTTCATAGATTATTTCGATTCCAAAACACCAACTTTCTATGACAAATGGACAAAACCATTAAAAGCACCTCCATAGAGAGAGTTGAGCAACATCGGACTATCAAAGTCGCTCGGGATGGACTTTTTATTGTTCTTATACGTTAAATTTTATGAATATAACCTTCCTAGATTATTTCGATGCCAAAGCACCAACTTTCTATGACAAATGGACGAAACCGTTAAAAGCTTCTCCATAGAGAGAGTTGAGCAACTTCGGATCATCAAAGTTGCTCGGTGTACACTTTCTATTGTACTTATATGTCAAATTTTACGAGTTTAAGCTTCATAGACTATTTCGACGTCGAAACACCAACTTTCTATGACAAATGGAGAAAACCGTTAAAAGCTCCTCCATAGAGAGAGTTGAGCAACTTTCTGACTATGAAAGTCGCTCGGGATAGACTTTTTATTGTACTTATATGTCAAATTTTAAGAGTTTAAGCTTCATAGATTATTTCGATGCCAAAACACCAACTTTCTATGACAAATGGACAAAACCGTTAAAAGCTCCTCCATAGAGAGAGTTGAGCAAGTTCGGACTATCAAAGTCGCTCGGGACAGACTTTTTATTGTTCTTATACATTAAGTTTTGTGAATATAACCTTCCGAGATTATTTCGATGCCAAAACACCAACTTTCTATGACAAATGGTTGAACCCGTTAAAAGCTTCTCCATAGAGAGAGTTGAGCAACTTCGGATCATCAAAGTTGCTCGGTGTACACTTTTTATTGTACTTATATGTCAAACTTTACGAGTGTAAGCTTCATAGATTATTTTGTTCCAAAACACCAACTTTCTATGACAAATGGACAAAACCATTAAAAGCTCCTCCATAGAGAGAGTTGAGCAACTTCGGACTATCAAAGTCACTCGGGAGAGACTTTTTATTGTTCTTTATGTCAAATTTTATGACTATAACCTTCGTAGATTATTTCGATGCCAAAACAGCAACTTTCTATGAGAAATGGATAAAACCGTTAAAAGGACCTCCATAGAGAGAGTTGAGCAACTTCGGTTTCATCAAAGTTGCTCGGTCCACAATTTTTATTGTTCTTATATGTCAAATTATATGAGTTTATACTTCCTAGATTATTTCGATGCCAAAACACCAACATTCTATGACAAATGGACAAAACCGTTAAAAGCTCCTTCATAGAGAGAGTTGAGCAACTTCGGACCATCAAAGTTGCTCGGTGTACACTTTTTATCGTACTTATATGTCAACTTTGAAGAGTTTAAGCTCCATAGATTATTTCGATTCCAAAACACCAACTTTCTATGACAAATGGACAAAACCATTAAAAGCACCTCCATAGAGAGAGTTGAGCAACATCGGACTATCAAAGTCGCTCGGGATGGACTTTTTATTGTTCTTATACGTTAAATTTTATGAATATAACCTTCCTAGATTATTTCGATGCCAAAGCACCAACTTTCTATGACAAATGGACGAAACCGTTAATAGCTTCTCCATAGAGAGAGTTGAGCAACTTCGGATCATCAAAGTTGCTCGGTGTACACTTTCTATTGTACTTATATGTCAAATTTTACGAGTTTAAGCTTCATAGACTATTTCGACGTCGAAACACCAACTTTTTATGACAAATGGAGAAAACCGTTAAAAGCTCCTCCATAGAGAGGGTTGAGCAACTTTCTGACTATCAAAGTCAGTCGGGATAGACTTTTTATTGTACTTATATGTCAAATTTTACGAGTTTAAGCTTCATAGATTATTTCGATGCCAAAACACCAACTTTCTATGACAAATGGACAAAACCATTAAAAGCTCCTCCATAGAGAGAGTTGAGCAACTTCGGACAATCAAAGTCACTCGGGAGAGACTTTTTATTGTTCTTTATGTAAAATTTTATGACTATAACCTTCCTTGATTATTTCGATGCCAAAACAGCAACTTTCTATGAGAAATGGATAAAACCGTTAAAAGGACCTCCATAGAGAGAGTTGAGCAACTTCGGATCATCAAAGTTGCTCGGTGCACAATTTTTATTGTTCTTATATGTCAAATTATATGAGTTTATACTTCCTAGATTATTTCGATGCCAAAACACCAACTTTCTATGACAAATGGACAAAACCGTTAAAAGCTCCTTCATAGAGAGAGTTGAGCAACTTCGGTTTCATCAAAGTTGCTCGGTCCACAATTTTTATTGTTCTTATATGTCAAATTATATGAGTTTATACTTCCTAGATTATTTCGATGCCAAAACATCAACTTTCTATAAATTATGGACAAAACCGTTAAAAGCACCTCCATAGAGAGAGTTGAGCAACTTTGGATCATCAAAGTTGCTCGGTGTACAATAATTATTGTTCTTATATGTCAAATTTTATGAGTATAAGCTTCAAAGATTATTTCAATGCTAAAACACCAACTTTCTATGACAAATGGGCAAAACCATTAAAAGCTCCTCCATAGAGAGAGTTGAGCAACTTCGGACTATCAAGGTCACTCGGGATAGACTTTTTATTGTTCTTATATGTCAAATTTTATGAATATAACCTTCGTAGATTATTTCGATGCCAAAACACCAACTTTCTATGAGAAATGGATAAAACTGTTAAAAGCACCTCCATAGAGAGAGTTGAGCAACTTCGGATCATCAAAGTTGCTCGGTGTAATCTTTTTATTGTACTTATATGTCAAATTTTACGAGTTTAAGCTTCATAGATTATTTTGATGCCAAAATATCAACTTTCTATGACAAATGGCGAAAATCGTTAAAAGCTTCTCCATAGAGAGAGTTGAGCAACTTCGGACTATCAAAGTCGCTCGGGATACACTTTTAATTGTTTTTATATGTCAAATTTTATGAGTATAACTTCTTAGATTATTTCGATGCCAAAACACCAACTTTCTATGACTAATGGACAAAACCTTTAAAAGCACCTCCATAGAGAGAGTTGAGCAACTTCGGACTATCAAAGTCGCTCGGGATACACTTTTTATTGTACTTATATGTCAAATTTTAAGAGTTTAAGCTTCATAGATTATTTCGATGCCAAAACACCAACTTTCTATGACAAATGGACAAAACCGTTAAAAGCTCCTCCATAGAGAGAGTTGAGCAAGTTCGGACTATCAAAGTCGCTCGGGACAGACTTTTTATTGTTCTTATACATTAAGTTTTGTGAATATAACCTTCCGAGATTATTTCGATGCCAAAACACCAACTTTCTATGACAAATGGTTGAACCCATTAAAAGCTTCTCCATAGAGAGAGTTGAGCAACTTCGGATCATCAAAGTTGCTCGGTGTACACTTTTTATTGTACTTATATGTCAAACTTTACGAGTGTAAGCTTCATAGATTATTTTGTTCCAAAACACCAACTTTCTATGACAAATGGCGAAAATCGTTAAAAGCGTCTCCATAGAGAGAGTTGAGCAACTTCGGACTATCAAAGTCGCTCGGGATACACTTTTAATTGTTTTTATATGTCAAATTTTATGAGTATAACTTCCTAGATTATTTCGATGCCAAAACACCAACTTTCTATGACTAATGGACAAAACCTTTAAAAGCATTTCCATAGAGAGAGTTGAGCAACTTCGGATCATCAAAGTTGCTCGCTGTACAATTATTATTGTTCTTATATGTCAAATTTTATGAGTATAAGCTTCAAAGATTATTTCGATGCCAAAACACCAACTTTCTATGACAAATGGACAAAACCATTAAAAGCTCCTCCATAGAGAGAGTTGAGCAACTTCGGACTATCAAAGTCACTCGGGAGAGACTTTTTATTGTTCTTTATGTCAAATTTTATGACTATAACCTTCCTAGATTATTTCGATGCCAAAACAGCAACTTTCTACGAGAAATGGATAAAACCGTTAAAAGGACCTCCATAGAGAGAGTTGAGCAACTTCGGATCATCAAAGTTGCTCGGTGCACAATTTTTATTGTTCTTACATGTCAAATTACATGAGTTTATACTTCCTAGATTATTTCGATGCCAAAATACCAACATTCTATGACAAATGGACAAAACCGTTAAAAGCTCCTTCATAGAGTGAGTTGAGCAACTTTGGACCATCAAAGTTGCTCGGTGTACACTTTTTATTGTACTTATATGTCAAATTTGAAGAGTTTAAGCTTCATAGATTATTTCGATTTCAAAACACCAACTTTCTATGACAAATGGACAAAACCGTTAAAAGCTCCTCCATAGAGAGAGTTGAGCAACATCGGACTATCAAAGTCGCTCGGGATGGACTTTTTATTGTTCTTATACGTTAAATTTTATGAATATAACCTTCCTAGATTATTTTGATGCCAAAACAGCAACTTTCTATGAGAAATGGATAAAACCGTTAAAAGCGCCTCCATAGAGGGAGTTGAGCAACTTCGGATCATCAAAGTTGCTCGGTGTACAATTTTTATTGTTCTTATATGTCAAATTTTACGAGTTTAAGCTTCATAGATTATTTCGACGCCGAAACACCAACTTTCTATGACAAATGGAGAAAACCGTTAAAAGCTCCTCCATAGAGAGAGTTGGGCAACTTTCTGACTATGAAAGTCGCCCGGGATAGAGTTTTTATTGTACTTATATGTCAAATTTTACGAGTTTAAGCTTCATAGATTATTTCGATACCAAAACACCAACTTTCTATGACAAATGGACAAAACCGTTAAAAGCTCCTGCATAGAGAGAGTTGAGCAACCTCGGACTCTCAAAGTCTCTCGGGATAGACTTTTTATTGTTCTTATACGTTAAATTTTATGAATATAACCTTCCTAGATTATTTCGATGCCAAAACAACAACTTTCTATGACAAATGGACGAAACCGTTTAAAGCTTCTCCATAGAGAGAGTTGAGCAACTTCGTATCATCAAAGTTGCTCGGTGTACACTTTTTATTGTACTTTTATGTCAAATTTTACGAGTTTAAGCTTCATAGATTATTACGATGCCAAAACACCAACTTTCAATGACAAATGGACGAAACCGTTAAAAGCACCTCCATAGAGAGAGTTGAGCGACTTCGGATCATCAAAGTTTCTCGGTGTACAATTTTTATTGTTCTTATATGTCAAATTTTACGAGTTTAAGCTTCATAGATTTTTTCGATGCCAAAACACCAACTTTCTATGACAAACGGACAAAACCGTTAAAAGCTCCTCCATAGAGAGAGTTGAGCAACTTCGGACTATCAAAGTCACTCGGGATAGACGTTTTATTGTTCTTATATGTTAAATTTTATGACTATAACCTTCCTAGATTTTTTCGATGCCAAAACACCAACTTTCTATGACAAATGGACAAAACCATTAAAAGCTCCTCCATAGAGAGAGTTGAGCAACTTCGAACTATCAAAGTCACTCGGGATAGACTTTTTATTGTTCTCATTTGTCAAATTTTATGAGTATAACCTTCCTAGATTATTTCAATGCCAAAACACCAACTTTCTATGACTAACGGACAAAACCGTTAAAAGCACCTCCATAAAGAGAGTTGAGTAACTTCGGATCACCAAAGTTGCTCGGTGCACAATTTTTATTGTTCTTCTATGTCAAATTATATGAGTTTATACTTCCTAGATTATTTCGATGCCAAAACACCAACTTTCGATGACAAATGGACAAAACCGTTAAAAGCTCCTTCATAGAGAGAGTTGAGCAACTTCGGACCATCAAAGTTGCTCGGTGTACACTTTTTATTGTATTTATATGTCAAATTTGAAGAGTTTAAGCTTCATAGATTATTTCGATGCCAAAACACCAACTTTCTATGACAAATGGACAAAACCGTGAAAAGCACCTCCATAGAGAGAGTTGAGCAACATCGGACTATCAAAGTCGCTCGGGATGGACTTTTTATTGTTCTTATACGTTATATTTTATGAATATAACCTTCCTAGATTATTTCGATTCCAAAGCACCAACTTTCTATGACAAATGGACGAAACCGTTAAAAGCTTCTCCATAGAGAGAGCTGAGCAACTTTGGATCATCAAAGTTGCTCGGTGTACACTTTTTATTGTACTTATATGTCAAATTTTACGAGTTTAAGCTTCATAGATTATTTCGACGCCGAAACACCAACTTTCTATGACAAATGGAGAAAACCGTTAAAAGCTCCTCCATAGAAAGAGTTGATCAACTTTCTGACTATCAAAGTCGCTCGGGATAGACTTTTTATTGTACTTATATGTCAAATTTTTCGAGTTTAAGCTTCATAGATTATTACGATGCCAAAACACCAACTTTCAATGACAAATGGACGAAACCGTTAAAAGCACCTCCATAGAGGGAGTTGAGCAACTTCGGATCATCAAAGTTGCTCGGTGTACAATTTTTATTGTTCTTATATGTCAAATTTTACGAGTTTAAGCTTCATAGATTATTTCGACGCCGAAACACCAACTTTCTACGACAAATGGAGAAAACCGTTAAAAGCTCCTCCATAGAGAGAGTTGAGCAACTTTCTGACTATGAAAGTCGCTCGGGATAGACTTTTTATTGTACTTATATGTCAAATTTTAAGAGTTTAAGCTTCATAGATTATTTCGATGCCAAAACACCAACTTTCTATGACAAATGGACAAAACCGTTAAAAGCTCCTCCATAGAGAGAGTTGAGCAAGTTCGGACTATCAAAGTCGCTCGGGACAGACTTTTTATTGTTCTTATACATTAAGTTTTATGAATATAACCTTCCGAGATTATTTCGATGCCAAAACACCAACTTTCTATGACAAATGGACGAACCCGTTAAAAGCTTCTCCATAGAGAGAGTTGACTAACTTCGGATCATCAAAGTTGCTCGGTGTACACTTTTTATTGTACTTATATGTCAAATTTTACGAGTGTAAGCTTCATAGATTATTTTGTTCCAAAACACCAACTTTCTATGACAAATGGCGAAAATCGTTAAAAGCGTCTCCAAAGAGAGAGTTGAGCAACTTCGGACTATCAAAGTCGCTCGGGATACACTTTTAATTATTTTTATATGTCAAATTTTATGAGTATAACTTCCTAGATTATTTCGATGCCAAAACACCAACTTTCTATGACTAATGGACAAAACCTTTAAAAGCATTTCCATAGAGAGAGTTGAGCAACTTCGGATCATCAAAGTTGCTCGCTGTACAATTATTATTGTTCTTATATGTCAAATTTTATGAGTATAAGCTTCAAAGATTATTTCGATGCCAAAACACCAACTTTCTATGACAAATGGACAAAACCATTAAAAGCTCCCCCATAGAGAGAGTTGAGCAACTTCGGACTATCAAAGTCACTCGGGAGAGACTTTTTATTGTTCTTTATGTCAAATTTTATGACTATAACCTTCCTAGATTATTTCGATGCCAAAACAGCAACTTTCTACGAGAAATGGATAAAACCGTTAAAAGGACCTCCATAGAGAGAGTTGAGCAACTTCGGATCATCAAAGTTGCTCGGTGCACAATTTTTATTGTTCTTATATGTCAAATTATATGAGTTTATACTTCCTAGATTATTTCGATGCCAAAACACCAACTTTCTATGACAAATGGACAAAACCGTTAAAAGCTCCTTCATAGAGTGAGTTGAGCAACTTTGGACCATCAAAGTTGCTCTGTGTACACTTTTTATTGTAATTATATGTCAAATTTGAAGAGTTTAAGCTTCATAGATTATTTCGATTTCAAAACACCAACTTTCTATGACAAATGGACAAAACCGTTAAAAGCTCCTCCATAGAGAGAGTTGAGCAACATCGGACCATCAAAGTCGCTCGGGATGGACTTTTTATTGTTCTTATACGTTAAATTTTATGAATATAACCTTCCTAGATTATTTTGATGCCAAAACAGCAACTTTCTATGAGAAATGGATAAAACCGTTAAAAGCGCCTCCATAGAGGGAGTTGAGCAACTTCGGATCATCAAAGTTGCTCGGTGTACAATTTTTATTGTTCTTATATGTCAAATTTTACGAGTTTAAGCTTCATAGATTATTTCGACGCCGAAACACCAACTTTCTATGACAAATGGAGAAAACCGTTAAAAGCTCCTCCATAGAGAGAGTTGGGCAACTTTCTGACTATGAAAGTCGCCCGGGATAGAGTTTTTATTGTACTTATATGTCAAATTTTACGAGTTTAAGCTTCATAGATTATTTCGATACCAAAACACCAACTTTCTATGACAAATGGACAAAACCGTTAAAAGCTCCTGCATAGAGAGAGTTGAGCAACCTCGGACTCTCAAAGTCTCTCGGGATAGACTTTTTATTGTTCTTATACGTTAAATTTTATGAATATAACCTTCCTAGATTATTTCGATGCCAAAACACCAACTTTCTATGACAAATGGACGAAACCGTTTAAAGCTTCTCCATAGAGAGAGTTGAGCAACTTCGTATCATCAAAGTTGCTCGGTGTACACTTTTTATTGTACTTTTATGTCAAATTTTACGAGTTTAAGCTTCATAGATTATTACGATGCCAAAACACCAACTTTCAATGACAAATGGACGAAACCGTTAAAAGCACCTCCATAGAGAGAGTTGAGCGACTTCGGATCATCAAAGTTTCTCGGTGTACAATTTTTATTGTTCTTATATGTCAAATTTTACGAGTTTAAGCTTCATAGATTATTTCGGCGCCGAAACACCAACTTTCTATGACAAATGGAGAAAACCGTTAAAAGCTCCTCCATAGAGAGAGTTGAGCAACTTTCTGACTATGAAAGTCGCTCGGGATAGACTTTTTATTGTACTTATATGTCAAATTTTACAAGTTTAAGCTTCATAGATTTTTTCGATGCCAAAACACCAACTTTCTATGACAAACGGACAAAACCGTTAAAAGCTCCTCCATAGAGAGAGTTGAGCAACTTCGGACTATCAAAGTCACTCGGGATAGACGTTTTATTGTTCTTATATGTTAAATTTTATGACTATAACCTTCCTAGATTTTTTCGATGCCAAAACACCAACTTTCTATGACAAATGGACAAAACCATTAAAAGCTCCTCCATAGAGAGAGTTGAGCAACTTCGAACTATCAAAGTCACTCGGGATAGACTTTTTATTGTTCTCATATGTCAAATTTTATGAGTATAACCTTCCTAGATTATTTCAATGCCAAAACACCAACTTTCTATGACTAACGGACAAAACCGTTAAAAGCACCTCCATAAAGAGAGTTGAGTAACTTCGGATCACCAAAGTTGCTCGGTGCACAATTTTTATTGTTCTTCTATGTCAAATTATATGAGTTTATACTTCCTAGATTATTTCGATGCCAAAACACCAACTTTCTATGACAAATGGACAAAACCGTTAAAAGCTCCTTCATAGAGAGAGTTGAGCAACTTCGGACCATCAAAGTTGCTCGGTGTACACTTTTTATTGTATTTATATGTCAAATTTGAAGAGTTTAAGCTTCATAGATTATTTCGATGCCAAAACACCAACTTTCTATGACAAATGGACAAAACCGTGAAAAGCACCTCCATAGAGAGAGTTGAGCAACATCGGACTATCAAAGTCGCTCGGGATGGACTTTTTATTGTTCTTATACGTTATATTTTATGAATATAACCTTCCTAGATTATTTCGATTCCAAAGCACCAACTTTCTATGACAAATGGACGAAACCGTTAAAAGCTTCTCCATAGAGAGAGTTGAGCAACTTTGGATCATCAAAGTTGCTCGGTGTACACTTTTTATTGTACTTATATGTCAAATTTTACGAGTTTAAGCTTCATAGATTATTTCGACGCCGAAACACCAACTTTCTATGACAAATGGAGAAAACCGTTAAAAGCTCCTCCATAGAAAGAGTTGATCAACTTTCTGACTATCAAAGTCGCTCGGGATAGACTTTTTATTGTACTTATATGTCAAATTTTTCGAGTTTAAGCTTCATAGATTATTACGATGCCAAAACACCAACTTTCAATGACAAATGGACGAAACCGTTAAAAGCACCTCCATAGAGGGAGTTGAGCAACTTCGGATCATCAAAGTTGCTCGGTGTACAATTTTTATTGTTCTTATATGTCAAATTTTACGAGTTTAAGCTTCATAGATTATTTCGACGCCGAAACACCAACTTTCTACGACAAATGGAGAAAACCGTTAAAAGCTCCTCCATAGAGAGAGTTGAGCAACTTTCTGACTATGAAAGTCGCTCGGGATAGACTTTTTATTGTACTTATATGTCAAATTTTAAGAGTTTAAGCTTCATAGATTATTTCGATGCCAAAACACCAACTTTCTATGACAAATGGACAAAACCGTTAAAAGCTCCTCCATAGAGAGAGTTGAGCAAGTTCGGACTATCAAAGTCGCTCGGGACAGACTTTTTATTGTTCTTATACATTAAGTTTTATGAATATAACCTTCCGAGATTATTTCGATGCCAAAACACCAACTTTCTATGACAAATGGACGAACCCGTTAAAAGCTTCTCCATAGAGAGAGTTGACTAACTTCGGATCATCAAAGTTGCTCGGTGTACACTTTTTATTGTACTTATATGTCAAATTTTACGAGTGTAAGCTTCATAGATTATTTTGTTCCAAAACACCAACTTTCTATGACAAATGGCGAAAATCGTTAAAAGCGTCTCCATAGAGAGAGTTGAGCAACTTCGGACTATCAAAGTCGCTCGGGATACACTTTTAATTGTTTTTATATGTCAAATTTTATGAGTATAACTTCCTAGATTATTTCGATGCCAAAACACCAACTTTCTATGACTAATGGACAAAACCTTTAAAAGCATTTCCATAGAGAGAGTTGAGCAACTTCGGATCATCAAAGTTGCTCGCTGTACAATTATAATTGTTCTTATATGTCAAATTTTATGAGTATAAGCTTCAAAGATTATTTCGATGCCAAAACACCAACTTTCTATGACAAATGGACAAAACCATTAAAAGCTCCCCCATAGAGAGAGTTGAGCAACTTCGGACTATCAAAGTCACTCGGGAGAGACTTTTTATTGTTCTTTATGTCAAATTTTATGACTATAACCTTCCTAGATTATTTCGATGCCAAAACAGCAACTTTCTACGAGAAATGGATAAAACCGTTAAAAGGACCTCCATAGAGAGAGTTGAGCAACTTCGGATCATCAAAGTTGCTCGGTGCACAATTTTTATTGTTCTTATATGTCAAATTATATGAGTTTATACTTCCTAGATTATTTCGATGCCAAAACACCAACTTTCTATGACAAATGGACAAAACCGTTAAAAGCTCCTTCATAGAGTGAGTTGAGCAACTTTGGACCATCAAAGTTGCTCGGTGTACACTTTTTATTGTAATTATATGTCAAATTTGAAGAGTTTAAGCTTCATAGATTATTTCGATTTCAAAACACCAACTTTCTATGACAAATGGACAAAACCGTTAAAAGCTCCTCCATAGAGAGAGTTGAGCAACATCGGACCATCAAAGTCGCTCGGGATGGACTTTTTATTGTTCTTATACGTTAAATTTTATGAATATAACCTTCCTAGATTATTTTGATGCCAAAACAGCAACTTTCTACGAGAAATGGATAAAACCGTTAAAAGCACCTCCATAGAGGGAGTTGAGCAACTTCGGATCATCAAAGTTGCTCGGTGTACAATTTTTATTGTTCTTATATGTCAAATTTTACGAGTTTAAGCTTCATAGATTATTTCGACGCCGAAACACCAACTTTCTATGACAAATGGAGAAAACCGTTAAAAGCTCCTCCATAGAGAGAGTTGGGCAACTTTCTGACTATGAAAGTCGCCCGGGATAGAGTTTTTATTGTACTTATATGTCAAATTTTACGAGTTTAAGCTTCATAGATTATTTCGATACCAAAACACCAACTTTCTATGACAAATGGACAAAACCGTTAAAAGCTCCTGCATAGAGAGAGTTGAGCAACCTCGGACTCTCAAAGTCTCTCGGGATAGACTTTTTATTGTTCTTATACGTTAAATTTTATGAATATAACCTTCCTAGATTATTTCGATGCCAAAACACCAACTTTCTATGACAAATGGACGAAACCGTTTAAAGCTTCTCCATAGAGAGAGTTGAGCAACTTCGTATCATCAAAGTTGCTCGGTGTACAGTTTTTATTGTACTTTTATGTCAAATTTTACGAGTTTAAGCTTCATAGATTATTACGATGCCAAAACACCAACTTTCAATGACAAATGGACGAAACCGTTAAAAGCACCTCCATAGAGAGAGTTGAGCGACTTCGGATCATCAAAGTTTCTCGGTGTACAATTTTTATTGTTCTTATATGTCAAATTTTACGAGTTTAAGCTTCATAGATTATTTCGACGCCGAAACACCAACTTTCTATGACAAATGGAGAAAACCGTTAAAAGCTCCTCCATAGAGAGAGTTGAGCAACTTTCTGACTATGAAAGTCGCTCGGGATAGACTTTTTATTGTACTTATATGTCAAATTTTACGAGTTTAAGCTTCATAGATTTTTTCGATGCCAAAACACCAACTTTCTATGACAAACGGACAAAACCGTTAAAAGCTCCTCCATAGAGAGAGTTGAGCAACTTCAGACTATCAAAGTCACTCGGGATAGACGTTTTATTGTTCTTATATGTTAAATTTTATGACTATAACCTTCCTAGATTTTTTCGATGCCAAAACACCAACTTTCTATGACAAATGGACAAAACCATTAAAAGCTCCTCCATAGAGAGAGTTGAGCAACTTCGAACTATCAAAGTCACTCGGGATAGACTTTTTATTGTTCTCATTTGTCAAATTTTATGAGTATAACCTTCCTAGATTATTTCAATGCCAAAACACCAACTTTCTATGACTAACGGACAAAACCGTTAAAAGCACCTCCATAAAGAGAGTTGAGTAACTTCGGATCACCAAAGTTGCTCGGTGCACAATTTTTATTGTTCTTCTATGTCAAATTATATGAGTTTATACTTCCTAGATTATTTCGATGCCAAAACACCAACTTTCTATGACAAATGGACAAAACCGTTAAAAGCTCCTTCATAGAGAGAGTTGAGCAACTTCGGACCATCAAAGTTGCTCGGTGTACACTTTTTATTGTATTTATATGTCAAATTTGAAGAGTTTAAGCTTCATAGATTATTTCGATGCCAAAACACCAACTTTCTATGACAAATGGACAAAACCGTGAAAAGCACCTCCATAGAGAGAGTTGAGCAACATCGGACTATCAAAGTCGCTCGGGATGGACTTTTTATTGTTCTTATACGTTATATTTTATGAATATAACCTTCCTAGATTATTTCGATGCCAAAGCACCAACTTTCTATGACAAATGGACGAAACCGTTAAAAGCTTCTCCATAGAGAGAGTTGAGCAACTTTGGATCATCAAAGTTGCTCGGTGTACACTTTTTATTGTACTTATATGTCAAATTTTACGAGTTTAAGCTTCATAGATTATTTCGACGCCGAAACACCAACTTTCTATGACAAATGGAGAAAACCGTTAAAAGCTCCTCCATAGAAAGAGTTGATCAACTTTCTGACTATCAAAGTCGCTCGGGATAGACTTTTTATTGTACTTATATGTCAAATTTTTCGAGTTTAAGCTTCATAGATTATTACGATGCCAAAACACCAACTTTCAATGACAAATGGACGAAACCGTTAAAAGCACCTCCATAGAGGGAGTTGAGCAACTTCGGATCATCAAAGTTGCTCGGTGTACAATTTTTATTGTTCTTATATGTCAAATTTTACGAGTTTAAGCTTCATAGATTATTTCGACGCCGAAACACCAACTTTCTACGACAAATGGAGAAAACCGTTAAAAGCTCCTCCATAGAGAGAGTTGAGCAACTTTCTGACTATGAAAGTCGCTCGGGATAGACTTTTTATTTTACTTATATGTCAAATTTTAAGAGTTTAAGCTTCATAGATTATTTCGATGCCAAAACACCAACTTTCTATGACAAATGGACAAAACCGTTAAAAGCTCCTCCATAGAGAGAGTTGAGCAAGTTCGGACTATCAAAGTCGCTCGGGACAGACTTTTTATTGTTCTTATACATTAAGTTTTATGAATATAACCTTCCGAGATTATTTCGATGCCAAAACACCAACTTTCTATGACAAATGGACGAACCCGTTAAAAGCTTCTCCATAGAGAGAGTTGACTAACTTCGGATCATCAAAGTTGCTCGGTGTACACTTTTTATTGTACTTATATGTCAAATTTTACGAGTGTAAGCTTCATAGATTATTTTGTTCCAAAACACCAACTTTCTATGACAAATGGCGAAAATCGTTAAAAGCGTCTCCATAGAGAGAGTTGAGCAACTTCGGACTATCAAAGTCGCTCGGGATACACTTTTAATTGTTTTTATATGTCAAATTTTATGAGTATAACTTCCTAGATTATTTCGATGTCAAAACACCAACTTTCTATGACTAATGGACAAAACCTTTAAAAGCATTTCCATAGAGAGAGTTGAGCAACTTCGGATCATCAAAGTTGCTCGCTGTACAATTATTATTGTTCTTATATGTCAAATTTTATGAGTATAAGCTTCAAAGATTATTTCGATGCCAAAACACCAACTTTCTATGACAAATGGACAAAACCATTAAAAGCTCCTCCATAGAGAGAGTTGAGCAACTTCGGACTATCAAAGTCACTCGGGAGAGACTTTTTATTGTTCTTTATGTCAAATTTTATGACTATAACCTTCCTAGATTATTTCGATGCCAAAACAGCAACTTTCTACGAGAAATGGATAAAACCGTTAAAAGGACCTCCATAGAGAGAGTTGAGCAACTTCGGATCATCAAAGTTGCTCGGTGCACAATTTTTATTGTTCTTATATGTCAAATTATATGAGTTTATACTTCCTAGATTATTTCGATGCCAAAACACCAACTTTCTATGACAAATGGACAAAACCGTTAAAAGCTCCTTCATAGAGTGAGTTGAGCAACTTTGGACCATCAAAGTTGCTCGGTGTACACTTTTTATTGTACTTATATGTCAAATTTTTCGAGTTTAAGCTTCATAGATTATTACGATGCCAAAACACCAACTTTCAATGACAAATGGACGAAACCGTTAAAAGCACCTCCATAGAGGGAGTTGAGCAACTTCGGATCATCAAAGTTGCTCGGTGTACAATTTTTATTGTTCTTATATGTCAAATTTTACGAGTTTAAGCTTCATAGATTATTTCGACGCCGAAACACCAACTTTCTACGACAAATGGAGAAAACCGTTAAAAGCTCCTCCATAGAGAGAGTTGAGCAACTTTCTGACTATGAAAGTCGCTCGGGATAGACTTTTTATTTTACTTATATGTCAAATTTTAAGAGTTTAAGCTTCATAGATTATTTCGATGCCAAAACACCAACTTTCTATGACAAATGGACAAAACCGTTAAAAGCTCCTCCATAGAGAGAGTTGAGCAAGTTCGGACTATCAAAGTCGCTCGGGACAGACTTTTTATTGTTCTTATACATTAAGTTTTATGAATATAACCTTCCGAGATTATTTCGATGCCAAAACACCAACTTTCTATGACAAATGGACGAACCCGTTAAAAGCTTCTCCATAGAGAGAGTTGACTAACTTCGGATCATCAAAGTTGCTCGGTGTACACTTTTTATTGTACTTATATGTCAAATTTTACGAGTGTAAGCTTCATAGATTATTTTGTTCCAAAACACCAACTTTCTATGACAAATGGCGAAAATCGTTAAAAGCGTCTCCATAGAGAGAGTTGAGCAACTTCGGACTATCAAAGTCGCTCGGGATACACTTTTAATTGTTTTTATATGTCAAATTTTATGAGTATAACTTCCTAGATTATTTCGATGTCAAAACACCAACTTTCTATGACTAATGGACAAAACCTTTAAAAGCATTTCCATAGAGAGAGTTGAGCAACTTCGGATCATCAAAGTTGCTCGCTGTACAATTATTATTGTTCTTATATGTCAAATTTTATGAGTATAAGCTTCAAAGATTATTTCGATGCCAAAACACCAACTTTCTATGACAAATGGACAAAACCATTAAAAGCTCCTCCATAGAGAGAGTTGAGCAACTTCGGACTATCAAAGTCACTCGGGAGAGACTTTTTATTGTTCTTTATGTCAAATTTTATGACTATAACCTTCCTAGATTATTTCGATGCCAAAACAGCAACTTTCTACGAGAAATGGATAAAACCGTTAAAAGGACCTCCATAGAGAGAGTTGAGCAACTTCGGATCATCAAAGTTGCTCGGTGCACAATTTTTATTGTTCTTATATGTCAAATTATATGAGTTTATACTTCCTAGATTATTTCGATGCCAAAACACCAACTTTCTATGACAAATGGACAAAACCGTTAAAAGCTCCTTCATAGAGTGAGTTGAGCAACTTTGGACCATCAAAGTTGCTCGGTGTACACTTTTTATTGTACTTATATGTCAAATTTGAAGAGTTTAAGCTTCATAGATTATTTCGATTTCAAAACACCAACTTTCTATGACAAATGGACAAAACCGTTAAAAGCACCTCCATAGAGGGAGTTGAGCAACTTCGGATCATCAAAGTTGCTGGGTGTACAATTTTTATTGTTCTTATATGTCAAATTTTACGAGTTTAAGCTTCATAGATTATTTCGACGCCGAAACACCAACTTTCTATGACTAATGGAGAAAATCGTTAAAAGCTCCTCCATAGAGAGAGTTGGGCAACTTTCTGACTATGAAAGTCGCCCGGGATAGAGTTTTTATTGTACTTATATGTCAAATTTTACGAGTTTAAGCTTCATAGATTATTTCGATACCAAAACACCAACTTTCTATGACAAATGGACAAAACCGTTAAAAGCTCCTGCATAGAGAGAGTTGAGCAACCTCGGACTCTCAAAGTCTCTCGGGATAGACTTTTTATTGTTCTTATACGTTAAATTTTATGAATATAACCTTCCTAGATTATTTCGATGCCAAAACACCAACTTTCTATGACAAATGGACGAAACCGTTAAAAGCTTCTCCATAGAGAGAGTTGAGCAACTTCGTATCATCAAAGTTGCTCGGTGTACACTTTTTATTGTACTTATAATTCAAATTTTACGAGTTTAAGCTTCTAAGATTATTTTGGTTCCAAAACACCAACTTTCTATGACAAATGGACAAAACCGTTAAACGCTCCTTCATAGAGAGAGTTGAGCAACTTCAGACCATCAAAGTTGCTCGGTGTACACTTTTTATTGTACTTATATGTCAATTTTTACGAGTTTAAGCTTCAAAGATTATTTCGATGCCAAAACACCAACTTTCTATGACAAATGGAGAAAACCGTTAAAAGCTCCTAAATAGAGAGAGTTGAGCAACTTCGGACAATCAAAGTTTCTCGGTGTAAACTTTTTACTGTTCTTATATGTCAAATTGTAGGAGTATAAGCTTCCTAAATTATTTCAATTCCAAAACACCAACTTTCTATGACTAACGGACAGAACCGTTAAAAGCACCTCTATAGAGAGAGTTGAGCAACTTCGGATCATCAAAGTTGCTCGGTGTACAAATTTTATTGTTCTTATATGTCAAATTTTATGAGTTTATGCTTCCTAGATTATTTCGAGGCCAAAACACCAACTTTTTATGACAAATGGACAAAACTGTTAAAAGCACCTACATAGAGAGAGTTGAGCAACTTCGGACCATCAAAGTTGCTCGGTGCACACTTTTTATTGTACTTTTATGTCAAATTTTACGAGTTTAAGCTTCATAGATTATTACGATGCCAAAACACCAACTTTCAATGACAAATGGACGAAACCGTTAAAAGCACCTCCATAGAGAGAGTTGAGCGACTTCGGATCATCAAAGTTGCTCGGTGTACAATTTTTATTGTTCTTATATGTCAAATTTTACGAGTTTAAGCTTCATAGATTATTTCGACGCCGAAACACCAACTTTCTATGACAAATGGAGAAAACCGTTAAAAGCTCCTCCATAGAGAGAGTTGAGCAACTTTCTGACTATGAAAGTCGCTCGGGATAGACTTTTTATTGTACTTATATGTCAAATTTTACGAGTTTAAGATTCATAGATTTTTTCGATGCCAAAACACCAACTTTCTATGACAAACGGACAAAACCGTTAAAAGCTCCTCCATAGAGAGAGTTGAGCAACTTCGGACTATCAAAGTCACTCGGGATAGACGTTTTATTGTTCTTATATGTTAAATTTTATGACTATAACCTTCCTAGATTTTTTCAATGCCAAAACACCAACTTTCTATGACTAACGGACAAAACCCTTAAAAGCACCTCCATAAAGAGAGTTGAGTAACTTCGGATCATCAAAGTTGCTCGGTGCACAATTTTTATTGTTCTTCTATGTCAAATTATATGAGTTTATACTTCCTAGATTATTTCGATTCCAAAACACCAACTTTCTATGACAAATGGACAAAACCGTTAAAAGCTCCTTCATAGAGAGAGTTGAGCAACTTCGGACCATCAAAGTTGCTCGGTGTACACTTTTTATTGTACTTATATGTCAAATTTGAAGAGTTTAAGCTTCATAGATTAATTCGATGCCAAAACACCAACTTTCTATGACAAATGGACAAAACAGTGAAAAGCTCCTTCATAGAGAGAGTTGAGCAACTTCGGACCATTAAAGTTGCTCGGTGTACACTTTTTATTGTACTTATATGTCAAATTTGAAGAGTTTAAGCTTCATAGATTATTTCGATGCCAAAACACCAACTTTCTATGACAAATGGACAAAACCGTGAAAAGCTCCTCCATAGAGAGAGTTGAGCAACATCGGACTATCAAAGTCGCTCGGGATGGACTTTTTATTGTTCTTATACGTTATATTTTATGAATATAACCTTCCTAGATTATTTCGATGCCAAAGCACCAACTTTCTATGACAAATGGACGAAACCGTTAAAAGCTTCTCCATAGAGAGAGTTGAGCAACTTTGGATCATCAAAGTTGCTCGGTGTACACTTTTTATTGTACTTATATGTCAAATTTTATGAGTTTAAGCTTCATAAATTATTTCGACGTCGAAACACCAACTTTCTATGACAAATGGAGAAAACCGTTAAAAGCTCCTCCATAGAAAGAGTTGATCAACTTTCTGACTATCAAAGTCGCTCGGGATAGACTTTTTATTGTACTTATATGTCAAATTTTTCGAGTTTAAGCTTCATAGATTATTACGATGCCAAAACACCAACTTTCAATGACAAATGGACGAAACCGTTAAAAGCACCTCCATAGAGGGAGTTGAGCAACTTCGGATCATCAAAGTTGCTCGGTGTACAATTTTTATTGTTCTTATATGTCAAATTTTACGAATTTAAGCTTCATAGATTATTTCGACGCCGAAACACCAACTTTCTACGACAAATGGAGAAAACCGTTAAAAGCTCCTCCATAGAGAGAGTTGAGCAACTTTCTGACTATGAAAGTCGCTCGGGATAGACTTTTTATTGTACTTATATGTCAAATTTTAAGAGTTTAAGCTTCATAGATTATTTCGATGCCAAAACACCAACTTTCTATGACAAATGGACAAAACCGTTAAAAGCTCCTCCATAGAGAGAGTTGAGCAAGTTCGGACTATCAAAGTCGCTCGGGACAGACTTTTTATTGTTCTTATACATTAAGTTTTATGAATATAACCTTCCGAGATTATTTCGATGCCAAAACACCAACTTTCTATGACAAATGGACGAACCCGTTAAAAGCTTCTCCATAGAGAGAGTTGAGCAACTTCGGATCATCAAAGTTGCTCGGTGTACACTTTTTATTGTACTTATATGTCAATTTTTACGAGTGTAAGCTTCATAGATTATTTTGTTCCAAAACACCAACTTTCTATGACAAATGGCGAAAATCGTTAAAAGCGTCTCCATAGAGAGAGTTGAGCAACTTCGGACTATCAAAGTCGCTCGGGATACACTTTTAATTGTTTGTATATGTCAAATTTTATGAGTATAACTTCCTAGATTATTTCGATGCCAAAACACCAACTTTCTATGACTAATGGACAAAACCTTTAAAAGCATTTCCATAGAGAGAGTTGAGCAACTTCGGATCATCAAAGTTGCTCGCTGTACAATTATTATTGTTCTTATATGTAAAATTTTATGAGTATAAGCTTCAAAGATTATTTCGATGCCAAAACACCAACTTTCTATGACAAATGGACAAAACCATTAAAAGCTCCTCCATAGAGAGAGTTGAGCAACTTCGGACTATCAAAGTCACTCGGGAGAGACTTTTTATTGTTCTTTATGTCAAATTTTATGACTATAACCTTCCTAGATTATTTCGATGCCAAAACAGCAACTTTCTACGAGAAATGGATAAAACCGTTAAAAGGACCTCCATAGAGAGAGTTGAGCAACTTCGGATCATCAAAGTTGCTCGGTGCACAATTTTTATTGTTCTTATATGTCAAATTATATGAGTTTATACTTCCTAGATTATTTCGATGCCAAAACACCAACTTTCTATGACAAATGGACAAAACCGTTAAAAGCTCCTTCATAGAGTGAGTTGAGCAACTTTGGACCATCAAAGTTGCTCGGTGTACACTTTTTATTGTACTTATATGTCAAATTCGAAGAGTTTAAGCTTCATAGATTATTTCGATTTCAAAACACCAACTTTCTATGACAAATGGACAAAACCGTTAAAAGCTCCTCCATAGAGAGAGTTGAGCAACATCGGACTATCAAAGTCGCTCGGGATGGACTTTTTATTGTTCTTATACGTTAAATTTTATGAATATAACCTTCCTAGATTATTTCGATGCCAAAACAGCAACTTTCTATGAGAAATGGACAAAACCGTTAAAAGCTCCTCCATAGAGAGAGTTGAGCAACTTCGGACTATCAAAGTCACTCGGGAGAGACTTTTTATTGTTCTTTATGTCAAATTTTATGACTATAACCTTCCTAGATTATTTCGATTCCAAAGCACCAACTTTCTATGACAAATGGACGAAACCGTTAAAAGCTTCTCCATAGAGAGAGTTGAGCAACTTCGTATCATCAAAGTTGCTCGGTGTACACTTTTTATTGTACTTATATGTCAAATTTTACGAGTTTAAGCTTCATAGATTATTTTGGTTCCAAAACACCAACTTTCTATGACAAATGGACAAAACCGTTAAAAGCTCCTTCATAGAGAGAGTTGAGCAACTTCAGACCATCAAAGTTGCTCGGTGTACACTTTTTATTTTACTTATATGTCAATTTTTACGAGTTTAAGCTTCAAAGATTATTTCGATGCCAAAACACCAACTTTCTATGACAAATGGAGAAAACCGTTAAAAGCTCCTAAATAGAGAGAGTTGAGCAACTTCGGACAATCAAAGTTTCTCGGTGTAAACTTTTTACTGTTCTTATATGTCAAATTGTAGGAGTATAAGCCTCCTAGATTATTTCAATTCCAAAACACCAACTTTCTATGACTAACGGACAGAACCGTTAAAAGCACCTCTATAGAGAGAGTTGAGCAACTTCGGATCATCAAAGTTGCTCGGTGTACAAATTTTATTGTTCTTATATGTCAAATTTTATGAGTTTATGCTTCCTAGATTATTTCGAGGCCAAAACACCAACTTTTTATGACAAATGGACAAAACTGTTAAAAGCACCTACATAGAGAGAGTTGAGCAACTTCGGACCATCAAAGTTGCTCGGTGCACACTTTTTATTGTACTTTTATGTCAAATTTTACGAGTTTAAGCTTCATAGATTATTACGATGCCAAAACACCAACTTTCAATGACAAATGGACGAAACCGTTAAAAGCACCTCCATAGAGAGAGTTGAGCGACTTCGGATCATCAAAGTTGCTCGGTGTACAATTTTTATTGTTCTTATATGTCAAATTTTACGAGTTTAAGCTTCATAGATTATTTCGACGCCGAAACACCAACTTTCTATGACAAATGGAGAAAACCGTTAAAAGCTCCTCCATAGAGAGAGTTGAGCAACTTTCTGACTATGAAAGTCGCTCGGGATAGACTTTTTATTGTACTTATATGTCAAATTTTATGAGTTTAAGCTTCATAGATTTTTTCGATGCCAAAACACCAACTTTCTATGACAAACGGACAAAACCGTTAAAAGCTCCTCCATAGAGAGAGTTGAGCAACTTCGGACTATCAAAGTCACTCGGTATAGACGTTTTATTGTTCTTATATGTTAAATTTTATGACTATAACCTTCCTAGATTTTTTCGATACCAAAACAACAACTTTCTATGACAAATGGACAAAACCATTAAAAGCTCCTCCATAGAGAGAGTTGAGCAACTTCGAACTATCAAAGTCACTCGGGATAGACTTTTTATTGTTCTCATTTGTCAAATTTTATGAGTATAACCTTCCTAGATTATTTCAATGCCAAAACACCAACTTTCTATGACTAACGGACAAAACCCTTAAAAGCACCTCCATAAAGAGAGTTGAGTAACTTCGGATCATCAAAGTTGCTCGGTGCACAATTTTTATTGTTCTTCTATTTCAAATTATATGAGTTTATACTTCCTAGATTATTTCGATGCCAAAACACCAACTTTCTATGACAAATGGACAAAACCGTTAAAAGCTCCTTCATAGAGAGAGTTGAGCAACTTCGGACCATTAAAGTTGCTCGGTGTACACTTTTTATTGTACTTATATGTCAAATTTGAAGAGTTTAAGCTTCATAGATTATTTCGATGCCAAAACACCAACTTTCTATGACAAATGGACAAAACCGTGAAAAGCTCCTCCATAGAGAGAGTTGAGCAACATCGGACTATCAAAGTCGCTCGGGATGGACTTTTTATTGTTCTTATACGTTATATTTTATGAATATAACCTTCCTAGATTATTTCGATGCCAAAGCACCAACTTTCTATGACAAATGGACGAAACCGTTAAAAGCTTCTCCATAGAGAGAGTTGAGCAACTTTGGATCATCAAAGTTGCTCGGTGTACACTTTTTATTGTACTTATATGTCAAATTTTATGAGTTTAAGCTTCATAGATTATTTCGACGCCGAAACACCAACTTTCTATGACAAATGGAGAAAACCGTTAAAAGCTCCTCCATAGAAAGAGTTGATCAACTTTCTGACTATCAAAGTCGCTCGGGATAGACTTTTTATTGTACTTATATGTCAAATTTTTCGAGTTTAAGCTTCATAGATTATTACGATGCCAAAACACCAACTTTCAATGACAAATGGACGAAACCGTTAAAAGCACCTCCATAGAGGGAGTTGAGCAACTTCGGATCATCAAAGTTGCTCGGTGTACAATTTTTATTGTTCTTATATGTCAAATTTTACGAGTTTAAGCTTCATAGATTATTTCGACGCAGAAACACCAACTTTCTACGACAAATGGAGAAAACCGTTAAAAGCTCCTCCATAGAGAGAGTTGAGCAACTTTCTGACTATGAAAGTCGCTCGGGATAGACTTTTTATTGTACTTATATGTCAAATTTTAAGAGTTTAAGCTTCATAGATTATTTCGATGCCAAAACACCAACTTTCTAAGACAAATGGACAAAACCGTTAAAAGCTCCTCCATAGAGAGAGTTGAGCAAGTTCGGACTATCAAAGTCGCTCGGGACAGACTTTTTATTGTTCTTATACATTAAGTTTTATGAATATAACCTTCCGAGATTATTTCGATGCCAAAACACCAACTTTCTATGACAAATGGACGAACCCGTTAAAAGCTTCTCCATAGAGAGAGTTGAGCAACTTCGGATCATCAAAGTTGCTCGGTGTACACTTTTTATTGTACTTATATGTCAATTTTTACGAGTGTAAGCTTCATAGATTATTTTGTTCCAAAACACCAACTTTCTATGACAAATGGCGAAAATCGTTAAAAGCGTCTCCATAGAGAGAGTTGAGCAACTTCGGACTATCAAAGTCGCTCGGGATACACTTTTAATTGTTTGTATATGTCAAATTTTATGAGTATAACTTCCTAGATTATTTCGATGCCAAAACACCAACTTTCTATGACTAATGGACAAAACCTTTAAAAGCATTTCCATAGAGAGAGTTGAGCAACTTCGGATCATCAAAGTTGCTCGCTGTACAATTATTATTGTTCTTATATGTAAAATTTTATGAGTATAAGCTTCAAAGATTATTTCGATGCCAAAACACCAACTTTCTATGACAAATGGACAAAACCATTAAAAGCTCCTCCATAGAGAGAGTTGAGCAACTTCGGACTATCAAAGTCACTCGGGAGAGACTTTTTATTGTTCTTTATGTCAAATTTTATGACTATAACCTTCCTAGATTATTTCGATGCCAAAACAGCAACTTTCTACGAGAAATGGATAAAACCGTTAAAAGGACCTCCATAGAGAGAGTTGAGCAACTTCGGATCATCAAAGTTGCTCGGTGCACAATTTTTATTGTTCTTATATGTCAAATTATATGAGTTTATACTTCCTAGATTATTTCGATGCCAAAACACCAACTTTCTATGACAAATGGACAAAACCGTTAAAAGCTCCTTCATAGAGTGAGTTGAGCAACTTTGGACCATCAAAGTTGCTCGGTGTACACTTTTTATTGTACTTATATGTCAAATTTGAAGAGTTTAAGCTTCATAGATTATTTCGATTTCAAAACACCAACTTTCTATGACAAATGGACAAAACCGTTAAAAGCTCCTTCATAGAGAGAGTTGAGCAACTTCGGACCATTAAAGTTGCTCGGTGTACACTTTTTATTGTACTTATATGTCAAATTTGAGGAGTTTAAGCTTCATAGATTATTTCGATGCCAAAACACCAACTTTCTATGACAAATGGACAAAACCGTGAAAAGCTCCTCCATAGAGAGAGTTGAGCAACATCGGACTATCAAAGTCGCTCGGGATGGACTTTTTATTGTTCTTATACGTTATATTTTATGAATATAACCTTCCTAGATTATTTCGATGCCAAAGCACCAACTTTCTATGACAAATGGACGAAACCGTTAAAAGCTTCTCCATAGAGAGAGTTGAGCAACTTTGGATCATCAAAGTTGCTCGGTGTACACTTTTTATTGTACTTATATGTCAAATTTTACGAGTTTAAGCTTCATAGATTATTTCGACGCCGAAACACCAACTTTCTATGACAAATGGAGAAAACCGTTAAAAGCTCCTCCATAGAAAGAGTTGATCAACTTTCTGACTATCAAAGTCGCTCGGGATATACTTTTTATTGTACTTATATGTCAAATTTTTCGAGTTTAAGCTTCATAGATTATTACGATGCCAAAACACTAACTTTCAATGACAAATGGGCGAAACCGTTAAAAGCACCTCCATAGAGGGAGTTGAGCAACTTCGGATCATCAAAGTTGCTCGGTGTACAATTTTTATTGTTCTTATATGTCAAATTTTAAGAGTTTAAGCTTCATAGATTATTTCGATGCCAAAACACCAACTTTCTATGACAAATGGACAAAACCGTTAAAAGCTCCTCCATAGAGAGAGTTGAGCAAGTTCGGACTATCAAAGTCGCTCGGGACAGACTTTTTATTGTTCTTATACATTAAGTTTTATGAATATAACCTTCCGAGATTATTTCGATGCCAAAACACCAACTTTCTATGACAAATGGACGAACCCGTTAAAAGCTTCTCCATAGAGAGAGTTGAGCAACTTCGGATCATCAAAGTTGCTCGGTGTACACTTTTTATTGTACTTATATGTCAATTTTTACGAGTGTAAGCTTCATAGATTATTTTGTTCCAAAACACCAACTTTCTATGACAAATGGCGAAAATCGTTAAAAGCGTCTCCATAGAGAGAGTTGAGCAACTTCGGACTATCAAAGTCGCTCGGGATACACTTTTAATTGTTTGTATATGTCAAATTTTATGAGTATAACTTCCTAGATTATTTCGATGCCAAAACACCAACTTTCTATGACTAATGGACAAAACCTTTAAAAGCATTTCCATAGAGAGAGTTGAGCAACTTCGGATCATCAAAGTTGCTCGCTGTACAATTATTATTGTTCTTATATGTAAAATTTTATGAGTATAAGCTTCAAAGATTATTTCGATGCCAAAACACCAACTTTCTATGACAAATGGACAAAACCATTAAAAGCTCCTCCATAGAGAGAGTTGAGCAACTTCGGACTATCAAAGTCACTCGGGAGAGACTTTTTATTGTTCTTTATGTCAAATTTTATGACTATAACCTTCCTAGATTATTTCGATGCCAAAACAGCAACTTTCTACGAGAAATGGATAAAACCGTTAAAAGGACCTCCATAGAGAGAGTTGAGCAACTTCGGATCATCAAAGTTGCTCGGTGCACAATTTTTATTGTTCTTATATGTCAAATTATATGAGTTTATACTTCCTAGATTATTTCGATGCCAAAACACCAACTTTCTATGACAAATGGACAAAACCGTTAAAAGCTCCTTCATAGAGTGAGTTGAGCAACTTTGGACCATCAAAGTTGCTCGGTGTACACTTTTTATTGTACTTATATGTCAAATTTGAAGAGTTTAAGCTTCATAGATTATTTCGATTTCAAAACACCAACTTTCTATGACAAATGGACAAAACCGTTAAAAGCTCCTTCATAGAGAGAGTTGAGCAACTTCGGATCATCAAAGTTGCTCGGTGTACACTTTTTATTGTACTTATATGTCAAATTTTACGAGTGTAAGCTTCATAGATTATTTTGTTCCAAAACACCAACTTTCTATGACAAATGGCGAAAATCGTTAAAAGCGTCTCCATAGAGAGAGTTGAGCAACTTCGGACTATCAAAGTCGCTCGGGATACACTTTTAATTGTTTTTATATGTCAAATTTTATGAGTATAACTTCCTAGATTATTTCGATGCCAAAACACCAACTTTCTATGACTAATGGACAAAACCTTTAAAAGCATTTCCATAGAGAGAGTTGAGCAACTTCGGATCATCAAAGTTGCTCGGTGTACAATTATTATTGTTCTTATTTGTCAAATTTTATGAGTATAAGCTTCAAAGATTATTTCGATGCCAAAACACCAACTTTCTATGACAAATGGACAAAACCATTAAAAGCTCCTCCATAGAGAGAGTTGAGCAACTTCGGACTATCAAAGTCACTCGGGAGAGACTTTTTATTGTTCTTTATGTCAAATTTTATGACTATAACCTTCCTAGATTATTTCGATGCCAAAACAGCAACTTTCTACGAGAAATGGATAAAACCGTTAAAAGGACCTCCATAGAGAGAGTTGAGCAACTTCGGATCATCAAAGTTGCTCGGTGCACAATTTTTATTGTTCTTATATGTTAAATTATATGAGTTTATACTTCCTAGATTATTTCGATGCCAAAACACCAACTTTCTATGACAAATGGACAAAACCGTTAAAAGCTCCTTCATAGAGTGAGTTGAGCAACTTTGGACCATCAAAGTTGCTCGGTGTACACTTTTTATTGTACTTATATGTCAAATTTGAAGAGTTTAAGCTTCATAGATTATTTCGATTTCAAAACACCAACTTTCTATGACAAATGGACAAAACCGTTAAAAGCTCCTTCATAGAGAGAGTTGAGCAACTTCGGACCATTAAAGTTGCTCGGTGTACACTTTTTATTGTACTTATATGTCAAATTTGAGGAGTTTAAGCTTCATAGATTATTTCGATGCCAAAACACCAACTTTCTATGACAAATGGACAAAACCGTGAAAAGCTCCTCCATAGAGAGAGTTGAGCAACATCGGACTATCAAAGTCGCTCGGGATGGACTTTTTATTGTTCTTATACGTTATATTTTATGAATATAACCTTCCTAGATTATTTCGATGCCAAAGCACCAACTTTCTATGACAAATGGACGAAACCGTTAAAAGCTTCTCCATAGAGAGAGTTGAGCAACTTTGGATCATCAAAGTTGCTCGGTATACACTTTTTATTGTACTTATATGTCAAATTTTACGAGTTTAAGCTTCATAGATTATTTCGACGCCGAAACACCAACTTTCTATGACAAATGGAGAAAACCGTTAAAAGCTCTTCCATAGAAAGAGTTGATCAACTTTCTGACTATCAAAGTCGCTCGGGATATACTTTTTATTGTACTTATATGTCAAATTTTTCGAGTTTAAGCTTCATAGATTATTACGATGCCAAAACACTAACTTTCAATGACAAATGGGCGAAACCGTTAAAAGCACCTCCATAGAGGGAGTTGAGCAACTTCGGATCATCAAAGTTGCTCGGTGTACAATTTTTATTGTTCTTATATGTCAAATTTTACGAGTTTAAGCTTCATAGATTATTTCGACGCCGAAACACCAACTTTCTACGACAAATGGAGAAAACCGTTAAAAGCTCCTCCATAGAGAGAGTTGAGCAACTTTCTGACTATGAAAGTCGTTCGGGATAGACTTTTTATTGTACTTATATGTCAAATTTTAAGAGTTTAAGCTTCATAGATTATTTCGATGCCAAAACACCAACTTTCTATGACAAATGGACAAAACCGTTAAAAGCTCCTCCATAGAGAGAGTTGAGCAAGTTCGGACTATCAAAGTCGCTCGGGACAGACTTTTTATTGTTCTTATACATTAAGTTTTATGAATATAACCTTCCGAGATTATTTCGATGCCAAAACACCAACTTTCTATGACAAATGGACGAACCCGTTAAAAGCTTCTCCATAGAGAGAGTTGAGCAACTTCGGATCATCAAAGTTGCTCGGTGTACACTTTTTATTGTACTTATATGTCAAATTTTACGAGTGTAAGCTTCATAGATTATTTTGTTCCAAAACACCAACTTTCTATGACAAATGGCGAAAATCGTTAAAAGCGTCTCCATAGAGAGAGTTGAGCAACTTCGGACTATCAAAGTCGCTCGGGATACACTTTTAATTGTTTTTATATGTCAAATTTTATGAGTATAACTTCCTAGATTATTTCGATGCCAAAACACCAACTTTCTATGACTAATGGACAAAACCTTTAAAAGCATTTCCATAGAGAGAGTTGAGCAACTTCGGATCATCAAAGTTGCTCGGTGTACAATTATTATTGTTCTTATATGTCAAATTTTATGAGTATAAGCTTCAAAGATTATTTCGATGCCAAAACACCAACTTTCTATGACAAATGGACAAAACCATTAAAAGCTCCTCCATAGAGAGAGTTGAGCAACTTCGGACTATCAAAGTCACTCGGGAGAGACTTTTTATTGTTCTTTATGTCAAATTTTATGACTATAACCTTCCTAGATTATTTCGATGCCAAAACAGCAACTTTCTACGAGAAATGGATAAAACCGTTAAAAGGACCTCCATAGAGAGAGTTGAGCAACTTCGGATCATCAAAGTTGCTCGGTGCACAATTTTTATTGTTCTTATATGTCAAATTATATGAGTTTATACTTCCTAGATTATTTCGATGCCAAAACACCAACTTTCTATGACAAATGGACAAAACCGTTAAAAGCTCCTTCATAGAGTGAGTTGAGCAACTTTGGACCATCAAAGTTGCTCGGTGTACACTTTTTATTGTACTTATATGTCAAATTTGAAGAGTTTAAGCTTCATAGATTATTTCGATTTCAAAACACCAACTTTCTATGACAAATGGACAAAACCGTTAAAAGCTCCTCCATAGAGAGAGTTGAGCAACATCGGACTATCAAAGTCGCTCGGGATGGACTTTTTATTGTTCTTATACGTTAAATTTTATGAATATAACTTCCTAGATTATTTCGATGCCAAAACAGCAACTTTCTATGAGAAATGGATAAAACCGTTAAAAGCGCCTCCATAGAGGGAGTTGAGCAACTTCGGATCATCAAAGTTGCTCGGTGTACAATTTTTATTGTTCTTATATGTCAAATTTTACGAGTTTAAGCTTCATAGATTATTTCGACGCCGAAACACCAACTTTCTACGACAAATGGAGAAAACCGTTAAAAGCTCCTCCATAGAGAGAGTTGAGCAACTTTCTGACTATGAAAGTCGCTCGGGATAGACTTTTTATTGTACTTATATGTCAAATTTTAAGAGTTTAAGCTTCATAGATTATTTCGATGCCAAAACACCAACTTTCTATGACAAATGGACAAAACCGTTAAAAGCTCCTCCATAGAGAGAGTTGAGCAACCTCGGACTCTCAAAGTCGCTCGGGACAGACTTTTTATTGTTCTTATACATTAAGTTTTATGAATATAACCTTCCGAGATTATTTCGATGCCAAAACACCAACTTTCTATGACAAATGGACGAAACCGTTAAAAGCTTCTCCATAGAGAGAGTTGAGCAACTTCGGATCATCAAAGTTGCTCGGTGTACACTTTTTATTGTACTTATATGTCAAATTTTACGAGTGTAAGCTTCATAGATTATTTTGTTCCAAAACACCAACTTTCTATGACAAATGGCGAAAATCGTTAAAAGCGTCTCCATAGAGAGAGTTGAGCAACTTCGGACTATCAAAGTCGCTCGGGATACACTTTTAATTGTTTTTATATGTCAAATTTTATGAGTATAACTTCCTAGATTATTTCGATGCCAAAACACCAACTTTCTATGACTAATGGACAAAACCTTTAAAAGCATTTCCATAGAGAGAGTTGAGCAACTTCGGATCATCAAAGTTGCTCGCTGTACAATTATTATTGTTCTTATATGTCAAATTTTATGAGTATAAGCTTCAAAGATTATTTCGATGCCAAAACACCAACTTTCTATGACAAATGGACAAAACCATTAAAAGCTCCTCCATAGAGAGAGTTGAGCAACTTCGGACTATCAAAGTCACTCGGGAGAGACTTTTTATTGTTCTTTATGTCAAATTTTATGACTATAACCTTCCTAGATTATTTCGATGCCAAAACAGCAACTTTCTACGAGAAATGGATAAAACCGTTAAAAGGACCTCCATAGAGAGAGTTGAGCAACTTCGGATCATCAAAGTTGCTCGGTGCACAATTTTTATTGTTCTTATATGTCAAATTATATGAGTTTATACTTCCTAGATTATTTCGATGCCAAAACACCAACTTTCTATGACAAATGGACAAAACCGTTAAAAGCTCCTTCATAGAGTGAGTTGAGCAACTTTGGACCATCAAAGTTGCTCGGTGTACACTTTTTATTGTACTTATATGTCAAATTCGAAGAGTTTAAGCTTCATAGATTATTTCGATTTCAAAACACCAACTTTCTATGACAAATGGACAAAACCGTTAAAAGCTCCTCCATAGAGAGAGTTGAGCAACATCGGACTATCAAAGTCGCTCGGGATGGACTTTTTATTGTTCTTATACGTTAAATTTTATGAATATAACCTTCCTAGATTATTTCGATGCCAAAACAGCAACTTTCTATGAGAAATGGATAAAACCGTTAAAAGCGCCTCCATAGAGGGAGTTGAGCAACTTCGGATCATCAAAGTTGCTCGGTGTACAATTTTTATTGTTCTTATATGTCAAATTTTACGAGTTTAAGCTTCATAGATTATTTCGACGCCGAAACAACAACTTTCTATGACAAATGGAGAAAACCGTTAAAAGCTCCTCCATAGAGAGAGTTGGGCAACTTTCTGACTATGAAAGTCGCCCGGGATAGAGTTTTTATTGTACTTATATGTCAAATTTTACGAGTTTAAGCTTCATAGATTATTTCGATACCAAAACACCAACTTTCTATGACAAATGGACAAAACCGTTAAAAGCTCCTGCATAGAGAGAGTTGAGCAACCTCGGACTCTCAAAGTCTCTCGGGATAGACTTTTTATTGTTCTTATACGTTAAATTTTATGAATATAACTTTCCTAGATTATTTCGATGCCAAAACGCCAACTTTCTATGACAAATGGACGAAACCGTTAAAAGCTTCTCCATAGAGAGAGTTGAGCAACTTCGTATCATCAAAGTTGCTCGGTGTACACTTTTTATTGTACTTATATGTCAAATTTTACGAGTTTAAGCTTCATAGATTATTTTGGTTCCAAAACACCAACTTTCTATGACAAATGGACAAAACCGTTAAAAGCTCCTTAATAGAGAGAGTTGAGCAACTTCAGACCATCAAAGTTGCTCGGTGTACACTTTTTATTGTACTTATATGTCAATTTTTACGAGTTTAAGCTTCAAAGATTATTTCGATGCCAAAACACCAACTTTCTATGACAAATGGAGAAAACCGTTAAAAGCTCCTAAATAGAGAGAGTTGAGCAACTTCGGACAATCAAAGTTTCTCGGTGTAAACTTTTTACTGTTCTTATATGTCAAATTGTCGGAGTATAAGCTTCCTAGATTATTTCAATTCCAAAACACCAACTTTCTATGACTAACGGACAGAACCGTTAAAAGCACCTCTATAGAGAGAGTTGAGCAACTTCGGATCGTCAAAGTTGCTCGGTGTACAAATTTTATTGTTCTTATATGTCAAATTTTATGAGTTTATGCTTCCTAGATTATTTCGAGGCCAAAACACCAACTTTTTATGACAAATGGACAAAATTGTTAAAAGCACCTATATAGAGAGAGTTGAGCAACTTCGGACCATCAAAGTTGCTCGGTGCACAATTTTTATTGTACTTTTATGTCAAATTTTACGAGTTTAAGCTTCATAGATTATTACGATGCCAAAACACCAACTTTCAATGACAAATGGACGAAACCGTTAAAAGCACCTCCATAGAGAGAGTTGAGCGACTTCGGATCATCAAAGTTGCTCGGTGTACAATTTTTATTGTTCTTATATGTCAAATTTTACGAGTTTAAGCTTCATAGATTATTTCGACGCCGAAACACCAACTTTCTATGACAAATGGAGAAAACCGTTAAAAGCTCCTCCATAGAGAGAGTTGAGCAACTTTCTGACTATGAAAGTCGCTCGGGATAGACTTTTTATTGTACTTATATGTCAAATTTTACGAGTTTAAGCTCCATAGATTTTTTCGATGCCAAAACACCAACTTTCTATGACAAACGGACAAAACCGTTAAAAGCTCCTCCATAGAGAGAGTTGAGCAACTTCGGACTATCAAAGTCACTCGGGATAGACGTTTTATTGTTCTTATATGTTAAATTTTATGACTATAACCTTTCTAGATTTTTTCGATGCCAAAACACCAACTTTCTATGAAAAATGGACAAAACCATTAAAAGCTCCTCCATAGAGAGAGTTGAGCAAGTTCGAACTATCAAAGTCACTCGGGATAGACTTTTTATTGTTCTCATTTGTCAAATTTTATGAGTATAACCTTCCTAGATTATTTCAATGCCAAAACACAAACTTTCTATGACTAACGGACAAAACCGTTGAAAGCACCTCCATAAAGAGAGTTGAGTAACTTCGGATCATCAAAGTTGCTCGGTGTACAATTTTTATTGTTCTTATATGTCAAATTATATGAGTTTATACTTCATAGATTATTTCGATGCCAAAACACCAACTTTCTATGACAAATGGACAAAACCGTTAAAAGCTCCTTCATAGAGAGAGTTGAGCAACTTCGGACTATCAAAGTCACTCGGGATAGACTTTTTATTGTTCTCATTTGTCAAATTTTATGAGTATAACCTTCCTAGATTATTTCGATGCCAAAACACCAACTTTCTATGACAAATGAACTAAACCGTTAAAAGCTTCTCCATAGAGAGAGTTGAGCAACTTCGGATCATCAAAGTTGCTCGGTGTACAATTTTTATTGTTCTTATTTGTCAATTTATATGATTTTATACTTCATAGATTATTTCGATGCCAAAACACCAACGTTCTATGACAAATGGACAAAACCGTTAAAAGCTCCTTCATAGAGAGAGTTGAGCAACTTCGGACCATCAAAGTTGCTCGGTGCACACTTTTTATTGTACTTTTATGTCAAATTTTACGAGTTTAAGCTTCATAGATTATTACGATGCCAAAACACCAACTTTCAATGACAAATGGACGAAACCGTTAAAAGCACCTCTATAGAGAGAGTTGAGCGACTTCGGATCATCAAAGTTGCTCGGTGTACAATTTTTATTGTTCTTATATGTCAAATTTTACGAGTTTAAGCTTCATAGATTATTTCGACGCCGAAACACCAACTTTTATGACAAATGGAGAAAACCGTTAAAAGCTCCTCCATAGAGAGAGTTGAGCAACTTTCTGACTATGAAAGTCGCTCGGGATAGACTTTTTATTGTACTTATATGTCAAATTTTACGAGTTTAAGCTCCATAGATTTTTTCGATGCCAAAACACCAACTTTCTATGACAAACGGACAAAACCGTTAAAAGCTCCTCCATAGAGAGAGTTGAGCAACTTCGGACTATCAAAGTCACTCGGGATAGACGTTTTATTGTTTTTATATGTTAAATTTTATGACTATAACCTTCCTAGATTTTTTCGATGCCAAAACACCAACTTTCTATGAAAAATGGCCAAAACCATTAAAAGCTCCTCCATAGAGAGAGTTGAGCAAGTTCGAACTATCAAAGTCACTCGGGATAGACTTTTTATTGTTCTCATTTGTCAAATTTTATGAGTATAACCTTCCTAGATGATTTCAATGCCAAAACACAAACTTTCTATGACTAACGGACAAAACCGTTGAAAGCACCTCCATAAAGAGAGTTGAGTAACTTCGGATCATCAAAGTTGCTCGGTGTACAATTTTTATTGTTCTTATATGTCAAATTATATGAGTTTATACTTCATAGATTATTTCGATGCCAAAACACCAACTTTCTATGACAAATGGACAAAACCGTTAAAATCTCCTTCATAGAGAGAGTTGAGCAACTTCGGACTATCAAAGTCACTCGGGATAGACTTTTTATTGTTCTCATTTGTCAAATTTTATGAGTATAACCTTCCTAGATTATTTCGATGCCAAAACACTTACTTTCTATGACAAATGAACTAAACCGTTAAAAGCTTCTCCATAGAGAGAGTTGAGCAACTTCGGATCATCAAAGTTGCTCGGTGTACAATTTTTATTGTTCTTATTTGTCAATTTATATGATTTTATACTTCATAGATTATTTCGATGCCAAAACACCAACGTTCTATGACAAATGGACAAAACCGTTAAAAGCTCCTTCATAGAGAGAGTTGAGCAACTTCGGCCCATCAAAGTTGCTCAGTGTACACTTTTTATTGTACTTATATGTCAAATTTTACGAGTTTAAGCTTCATAGATTATTTTGATGCCAAAACACCAATTTTCTATGACAAATGGCGAAAACCGTTAAAAGCTTCTCCATAGAGAGAGTTGAGCAACTTCGGACTATCAAAGTCGCTCGGGAAACAATTTTAATTGTTTTTATATGTCAAATTTTATAAGAATAACCTTCCTAGATTATTTCGATGCCAAAACACCAACTTTCTATGACTAATGGACAAAACCGTTAAAAGCACCTCCATAGAGAGAGTTGAGCAACTTCGGATCATCAAAGTTTCTCGGTGTACAATTATTATTGTTCTTATATGTCAAATTTTATTAGTATAAGCTTCATAGATTATTTCGATGCCAAAACACCAACTTTCTATGACAAATGGACGAAACCGTTAAAAGCTTCTCAATAGAGAGAGTTGTGCAACTTCGGATCATCAAAGTTGCTCGGTGTACAATTTGTATTGTTCTTATATGTCAAATTATATGAGTTTATACTTCCTAGATTATTTCGATGCCAAAACACCTACTTTCTATGACAAATGGACAAAACCGTTAAAAGCTCTTTCATAGAGAGAGTTGAGCAACTTCGGACCATCAACGTTGCTCGATGTACATTTTTTATTGTACTTATATGTCAAATTTTACGAGTTTAAGCTTCATAGATTATTTTGATGCCAAAACAACAACTTTCTATGACAAATGACGAAAACCGTTAAAAGCTTCTCCATAGAGAGAGTTGAGCAACTTCGGACTATCAAAGTCGCTCGGGATAGACTTTTAATTGTTTTTATATGTCAAATTATATGAGTATAACCTTCCTAGATTATTTCGATGCCAAAACACCGACTTTCTATGACTAATGGACAAAACCGTTAAAAGCACCTCCATAGAGAGAATTGAGCAACTTCGGATAATCAAAGTTCCTCGGTGTACAATTATTATTGTTCTTATATGTCAAATTTTATGAGTATAAGCTTCAAAGATTATTTCGATGCCAAAACACCAACTTTCTATGACAAATGGACAAAACCATGAAAAGCTCCTCCATAGAGAGAGTTGAGCAACTTCGGACTATCAAAGTCACTCGGGAGAGACTTTTTATTGTTCTTTATGTCAAATTTTATGACTATAACCTTCCTAGATTATTTCGATGCCAAAACAGCAACTTTCTACGAGAAATGGATAAAACCGTTAAAAGGACCTCCATAGAGAGAGTTGAGCAACTTCGGATCATCAAAGTTGCTCGGTGCACAATTTTTATTGTTCTTATATGTCAAATTATATGAGTTTATACTTCCTAGATTATTTCGATGCCAAAACACCAACTTTCTATGACAAATGGACAAAACCGTTAAAAGCTCCTTCATAGAGTGAGTTGAGCAACTTTGGACCATCAAAGTTGCTCGGTGTACACTTTTTATTGTACTTATATGTCAAATTTGAAGAGTTTAAGCTTCATAGATTATTTCGATTCCAAAACATCAACTTTCTATGACAAATGGACAAAACCGTTAAAAGCTCCTCCATAGAGAGAGTTGAGCAATATCGGACTATCAAAGTCGTTCGGGATGGACTTTTTATTATTCTTATACGTTAAATTTTATGAATATAACCTTCCTAGATTATTTCGATGCCAAAACAGCAACTTTCTATGAGAAATGGATAAAACCGTTAAAAGCGCTTCCATAGAGGGAGTTGAGCAACTTCGGATCATCAAAGTTGCTCGGTGTACAATTTTTATTGTTCTTATATGTCAAATTTTACGAGTTTAAGCTTCATAGATTATTTCGACGCCGAAACACCAACTTTCTATGACAAATGGACAAAACCGTTAAAAGCTCCTCCATAGAGAGAGTTGGGCAACTTTCTGACTATGAAAGTCGCCCGGGATAGAGTTTTTATTGTACTTATATGTCAAATTTTACGAGTTTAAGCTTCATAGATTATTTCGATACCAAAACACCAACTTTCTATGACAAATGGACAAAACCGTTAAAAGCTCCTGCATAGAGAGAGTTGAGCAACCTCGGACTCTCAAAGTCTCTCGGGATAGATTTTTTATTGTTCTTATACGTTAAATTTTATGAATATAACCTTCCTAGATTATTTCGATGCCAAAACACCAACTTTCTATGACAAATGGACGAAACCGTTAAAAGCTTCTCCATAGAGAGAGTTGAGCAACTTCGTATCATCAAAGTTGCTCGTTGTACACTTTTTATTGTACTTATATGTCAAATTTTACGAGTTTAAGGTTCATAGATTATTTTGGTTCCAAAACACCAACTTTCTATGACAAATGGACAAAACCGTTAAAAGCTCCTTCATAGAGAGAGTTGAGCAACTTCAGACCATCAAAGTTGCTCGGTGTACACTTTTTATTGTACTTATATGTCAATTTTTACGAGTTTAAGCTTCAAAGATTATTTCGATGCCAAAACACCAACTTTCTATGACAAATGGAGAAAACCGTTAAAAGCTCCTAAATAGAGAGAGTTGAGCAACTTCGGACAATCAAAGTTTCTCGGTGTAAACTTTTTACTGTTCTTATATGTCAAATTGTAGGAGTATAAGCTTCCTAGATTATTTCAATTCCAAAACACCAACTTTCTATGACTAACGGACAGAACCGTTAAAAGCACCTCTATAGAGAGAGTTGAGCAACTTCGGATCATCAAAGTTGCTCGGTGTACAAATTTTATTGTTCTTATATGTCAAATTTTATGAGTTTATGCTTCCTAGATTATTTCGAGGCCAAAACACCAACTTTTTATGACAAATGGACAAAACTGTTAAAAGCACCTACATAGAGAGAGTTGAGCAACTTCGGACCATCAAAGTTGCTCGGTGCACACTTTTTATTGTACTTTTATGTCAAATTTTACGAGTTTAAGCTTCATAGATTATTACGATGCCAAAACACCAACTTTCAATGACAAATGGACGAAACCGTTAAAAGCACCTCCATAGAGAGAGTTGAGCGACTTCGGATCATCAAAGTTGCTGGTTGTACAATTTTTATTGTTCTTATATGTCAAATTTTACGAGTTTAAGCTTCATAGATTATTTCGACGCCGAAACACCAACTTTCTATGACAAATGGAGAAAACCGTTAAAAGCTCCTCCATAGAGAGAGTTGAGCAACTTTCTGACTATGAAAGTCGCTCGGGATAGACTTTTTATTGTACTTATATGTCAAATTTTACGAGTTTAAGCTTCATAGATTTTTTCGATGCCAAAACACCAACTTTCTATGACAAACGGACAAAACCGTTAAAAGCTCCTCCATAGAGAGAGTTGAGCAACTTCGGACTATCAAAGTCACTCGGGATAGACGTTTTATTGTTCTTATATGTTAAATTTTATGACTATAACCTTCCTAGATTTTTTCGATGCTAAAACACCAACTTTCTATGACAAATGGACAAAACCATTAAAAGCTCCTCCATAGAGAGAGTTGAGCAACTTCGAACTATCAAAGTCACTCGGGATAGACTTTTTATTGTTCTCATTTGTCAAATTTTATGAGTATAACCTTCCTAGATTATTTCAATGCCAAAACACCAACTTTCTATGACTAACGGACAAAACCGTTAAAAGCACCTCCATAAAGAGAGTTGAGTAACTTCGGATCATCAAAGTTGCTCGGTGTACAATTTTTATTGTTCTTATATGTCAAATTATATGAGTTTATACTTCATAGATTATTTCGATGACAAAACACCAACTTTCTATGACAAATGGACAAAACCGTTAAAAGCTCCTTCATAGAGAGAGTTGAGCAACTTCGGACTATCAAAGTCACTCAGGATAGACTTTTTATTGTTCTCATTTGTCAAATTTTATGAGCATAACCTTCCTAGATTATTTCGATGCCAAAACACCAACTTTCTATGACAAATGAACTAAACCGTTAAAAGCTTCTCCATAGAGAGAGTTGAGCAACTTCGGATCATCAAAGTTGCTCGGTGTACAATTTTTACTGTTCTTATTTGTCAATTTATATGATTTTATACTTCATAGATTATTTCGATGCCAAAACACCAACTTTCTATGACAAATGGACAAAACCGTTAAAAGCTCCTTCATAGAGAGAGTTGAGCAACTTCGGTCCATCAAAGTTGCTCGGTGTACACTTTTTATTGTACTTATATGTCAAATTTTACGAGTTTAAGCTTCATAGATTATTTTGATGCCAAAACACCAATTTTCTATGACAAATGGCGAAAACCGTTAAAAGCTTCTCCATAGAGAGAGTTGAGCAACTTCGGACTATCAAAGTCGCTCGGGATACACTTTTAATTGTTTTTATATGTCAAATTTTATAAGAATAACCATCCTAGATTATTTCGATGCCAAAACACCAACTTTCTATGACTAATGGACAAAACCGTTAAAAGCACCTCCATAGAGAGAGTTGAGCAACTTCGGATCATCAAAGTTGCTCGGTGTACAATTATTATTGTTCTTATATGTCAAATTTTATGAGTATAAGCTTCATAGATTATTTCGATGCCAAAACACCAACTTTCTATGACAAATAGACCAAACCGTTAAAAGCTTCTCAATAGAGAGAGTTTTGCAACTTCGGATCATCAAAGTTGCTCGGTGTACAATTTGTATTGTTGTTATATGTCAAATTATATGAGTTTATACTTCCTAGATTATTTCGATGCCAAAACACCAACTTTCTATGACAAATGGACAAAACCGTTAAAAACTCTTTCATAGAGAGAGTTGAGCAACTTCGGACCATCAACGTTGCTCGGTGTAAATTTTTTATTGTACTTATATGTCAAATTTTATGAGTTTAAGCTTCATAGATTATTTTGATGCCAAAACAACAACTTTCTATGACAAATGACGAAAACCGTTAAAAGCTTCTCCATAGAGAGAGTTGAGCAACTTCGGACTATCAAAGTCGCTCGGGATACACTTTTAATTGTTTTTATATGTCAAATTTTATGAGTATAACCTTCCTAGATTATTTCGATGCCAAAACACCAACTTTCTATGACTAATGGACAAAACCGTTAAAAGCACCTCCATAGAGAGAGTTGAGCAACTTCGGATAATCAAAGTTCCTCGGTGTACAATTATTATTGTTCTTATATGTCAAATTTTATGAGTATAAGCTTCAATGATTATTTCGATGCCAAAACACTAACTTTCTATGAAAAATGGACAAAACCATTAAAAGCTCCTCCATAGAGAGAGTTGAGCAACTTCGGACTATCAAAGTCCCTCGGGATAGACTTTTTATTGTTCTTATATTTCAAATTTTATGAATATAACCTTCCTAGATTATTTCGATGCCAAAACACCAACTTTCTATGACAAATGGACAAAACCATTAAAAGCTCCTCCACAGAGAGAGTTGAGCAACTTCGGACTATCAAAGTCACTCGGGATAGACTTTTTATTGTTCTTATATGTCAAATTTTATGACTATAACCTTCCTAGATTATTTCGATGCCAAAACACCAACTTTCTATGACAAATGGACAAAACCGTTAAAAGCACCTACATAGAGAGAGTTGAGCAACTTCGGACTATCAAAGTCCCTCGGGGCACACTTTTTATTGTTCTTATATGTCAAATTTTACGAGTATAAGCTTTATAGATTATTTTGGTGCCGAAACACCAACTTTCTATGACAAATGGACAAAACCGTTAAAAGCTCCTCCATAGAGAGAGTTGAGCAACTTCGGACTATCAAAGTCGCGCGAAATAGACTTTTTATTGTTCTTATATGTCAAATTTTATGAGTATAAGCTTCATAGATTATTTCGATGCCAAAACACCAACTTTCTATGACAAATGGGCGAAACCGTTAAAAGCTTCTCCATAGAGAGAGTTGAGCAACTTCGGATCATCAAAGTTGCTCGGTGTACAATTTTTATTGTTCTTATATGTCAAATTTTACGAGTATAACCTTCCTAGATTATTTCGATGCCAAAACACCAACTTTCTATGCCTAACGGACAAAACCGTTAAAAGCACCTCCATAGAGAGAGTTGAGCAACTTCGGATCATCAAAGTTGCTCGGTGTACAACAATTATTGTTCTTATATGTCAAATTTTATGAGTATAAGCTTCATAGATTATTTCGATGCCAAAACACCAACTTTCTATGACAAATGGACGAAACTGTTAAAAGCTTCTCCATAGAGAGAGTTGAGCAACTTCGGATCATCAAAGTTGCTTGGTGTACAAATATTATTGTTCTTATATGTCAAATTTTACGAGTATAAGTTTCCTAGATTTACTTTTGCCAAAACACCAACTTTCTATGACAAATGGACAAAACCGTTAAAAGCACCTCCATAGAGAGAGTTGAGCAACTTCGGATCATCAAAGTCGCTCGGGATAGACTTTTTATTGTTCTTATACGTTAAATTTTATGAATATAACTTTCCTAGATTATTTCGATGCCAAAACACCAAGTTTCTATGACAAATAGACGAAATCGTTAAAAGCTTCTCCATAGAGAGAGTTGAGCAACTTCGGATTATCAATGTTGCTCGGTGTACAAATATTATTGTTCTTATATGTCAAATTTTACGACTATAAGTTTCCTAGATTTACTTTGATGCCAAAACACCAACTTTCTATGACAAATGGACAAAACCGTTAAAAGCACCTCCATAGAGAGAGTTGAGCAACTTCCGATCATCAAAGTTGCTCGGTGTACAACAATTATTGTTCTTATATGTCAAATTTTATGAGTATGAGCTTCATAGATTATTTTTGTGCCAAAACACCAACTTTCTATGACAAATGGACAAAACCGTTAAAAGCTCCTCCATAGATAGAGTTGAGCAACTTCGGACTATCAAAGTCGCTCGGGATAGACTTTTTATTGTTCTTATACGTTAAATTTTATGAGTATAAGCTTCGTAGATTATTTTGATGCCAAAACACCAACTTTCTATGACAAACGAACGAAACCGTTAAAAGCTTCTCCATAGAGAGAGTTGAGCAACTTCGGATCATCAAAGTTGCTCGGTGTACAATTTTTATTGTTCTTATATGTCAAATTTTACGAGTATAACCTTCCTAGATTATTTCGATGCCAAAACATCAACTTTCTATGACTAACGGACAAAACCGTTAAAAGCACCTCCATAGAGAGAGTTGAGCAACTTCGGATCATCAAAGTTGCTCGGTGTACAACAATTATTGTTCTTATATGTCAAATTTTATGAGTATAAGCTTCATAGATTATTTCGATGCCAAAACACCAACTTTCTATGACAAATGGACGAAACCGTTAAAAGCTTCTCCATAGAGAGAGTTGAGCAACTTCGGATCATCAAAGTTGCTTGGTGTACAAATATTATTGTTCTTATATGTCAAATTTTACGAGTATAAGTTTCCTAGATTTACTTGGATGCCAAAACACCAACTTTCTATGACTAATGGACAAAACCATTAAAAGCTCCTCCATAGAGAGAGTTGAGCAACTTCGGACTATCAAAGTCACTCGGGATAGACTTTTTATTGTTCTTATATGTCAAATTTTATGACTATAACCTTCCTAGATTATTTCGATGCCAAAACACCAACTTTCTATGACAAATGGACGAAACCGTTAAAAGCTTCTCCATAGAGAGAGTTGAGCAACTTCGGATCATCAAAGTTGCTCGGTGTACAATTTTTATTGTTCTTATATGTCAAATTATATGAGTTTATACTTCCTAGATTATTTCGATGCCAAAACACCAACTTTCTATGACAAATGGACAAAACCGTTAAAAGCTCCTTCATAGAGAGAGTTGAGCAACTACGGACCATCAAAGTTGCTCGGTGTACACTTTTTATTGTACTTATATGTCAAATTTTAAGATTTTAAGCTTCATAGATTATTTTGATACCAAAACACTAACTTTCTATGACAAATGGACAAAACCATTAAAAGCTCCTCCATGGAGAGAGTTGAGCAACTTCGGACTATCAAAGTCACTCGGGATAGACTTTTTGTTGTTCTTATTTGTCAAATTTTATGAGTATAAGCTTCCTAGATTATTTCGATGACAAAATACCAAATTTCTATGACAAATTGACGAAAACGTTAAAAGCTTCTCCATAAAGAGAGTTAAGCAACTTCGGATAATCAAAGTTGCTGGTGTACAATTATTATTTTTCTTATATGTCAAATTTTATGAGTATAAACTTCAAAGATTATTTCGATGCGAAAACTCCAACTTTCTATGACAAATGGACAAAACCATTAAAAGCTCCTCCATAGAGAGAGTTGAGCAACTTCGGACTATCAAAGTCACTCGGGATAGACTTTTTATTGTTCTTATATGTCAAATTTTATGAATATAACCTTCCTAGATTATTTTGATGCCAAAACACCAACTTTCTATGAGAAATGGATAAAACCGTTAAAAGCACCTCCATAGAGAGAGTTGAGCAACTTTGGATCATCAAAGTTGTTCGGTGTACAATTTTTATTGTTCTTATATGTCAAATTTTATGAGTTTATGCTTCCTAGATTATTTCGATGCCAAAACACCAACTTTCTATGAAAAATGGACAAAACCATTAAAAGCTTCTCCATAGAGAAAGTTGAGCAACTTCGGACTATCAAAGTCACTCGGGATAGACTTTTTATTGTTCTTATATGTCAAATTTTATGAGTATAAGCTTCATAGATTATTTCGATGCCAAAACACCAACTTTCTATGACAAATGGGCGAAACCGTTAAAAGCTTCTCCATAGAGAGAGTTGAGCAACTTCGGATCATCAAAGTTGCTCGGTGTACAATTTTTATTGTTCTTATATGTCAAATTAAATGAGTTTTTACTTCCTAGATTATTTCGATGCCAAAACACCAACTTTCTATGACAAATGGACAAAACCGTTAAAAGCTCCTTCATAGAGAGAGTTGAGCAACTTCGGACCATCAAAGTTGCTCGGTGTACACTTTTTATTGTGCTTATGTGTCAAATTTTACGAGTTTAAGCTTCATAGATTATTTTGATGCCAAAACACCAACTTTCTATGACAAATGGCGAAAACCGTTAAAAGCTTCTCCATAGAGAGAGTTGAGCAACTTCGGACTATCAAAGTCGCTCGGGATACACTTTTAATTGTTTTTATATGTCAAATTTTATGAGTATAACCTTCCTAGATTATTTCGATGCCAAAACACCAACTTTCTATGACTAATGGACAAAACCATTAAAAGCTCCTCCATAGAGAGAGTTGAGCAACTTCGGACTATCAAAGTCACTCGGGATAGACTTTTTGTTGTTGTTATTTGTCAAATTTTATGAGTATAAGCTTCCTAGATTATTTCGATGACAAAATACCAAATTTCTATGACAAATGGACGAAACCGTTAAAAGCTTCTCCATAGAGAGAGTTAAGCAACTTCGAATAATCAAAGTTGCCCGGTGTACAATTATTATTGTTCTTATATGTCAAATTTTATGAGTATAAACTTCAAAGATTATTTCGATGCGAAAACACCAACTTTCTATGACAAATGGACAAAACCATTAAAAGCTCCTCCATAGAGAGAGTTGAGCAACTTCGGACTATCAAAGTCACTCGGGATAGACTTTTTATTGTTCTTATATGTCAAATTTTATGAATATAACCTTCCTAGATTATTTTGATGCCAAAACACCAACTTTCTATGAGAAATGGATAAAACCGTTAAAAGCACCTCCATAGAGAGAGTTGAGCAACTTTGGATCATCAAAGTTGTTCGGTGTACAATTTTTATTGTTCTTATATGTCAAATTTTATGAGTTTATGCTTCCTAGATTATTTCGATGCCAAAACACCAACTTTCTATGAAAAATGGACAAAACCATTAAAAGCTTCTCCATAGAGAAAGTTGAGCAACTTCGGACTATCAAAGTCACTCGGGATAGACTTTTTATTGTTCTTATATGTCAAATTTTATGAGTATAAGCTTCATAGATTATTTCGATGCCAAAACACCAACTTTCTATGATAAATGGACGAAACCGTTAAAAGCTTCTCCATAGAGAGAGTTGAGCAACTTCGGATCATCAAAGTTGCTCGGTGTACAATTTTCATTGTTCTTATATGTCAAATTAAATGAGTTTATACTTCCTAGATTATTTCGATGCCAAAACACCAACTTTCTATGACAAATGGACAAAACCGTTAAAAGCTCCTTCATAGAGAGAGTTGAGCAACTTCGGACCATCAAAGTTGCTCGGTGTACACTTTTTATTGTGCTTATATGTCAAATTTTACGAGTTTATGCTTCATAGATTATTTTGATGCCAAAACACCAACTTTCTATGACAAATGGCGAAAACCGTTAAAAGCTTCTCCATAGAGAGAGTTGAGCAACTTCGGACTATCAAAGTCGCTCGGGATACACTTTTAATTGTTTTTATATGTCAAATTTTATGAGTTTATACTTCCTAGATTATTTCGATGCCAAAACACCAACTTTCTATGACAAATGGACAAAACCGTTAAAAGCTCCTTCATAGAGAGAGTTGAGCAACTTCGGACCATCAAAGTTGCTCGGTATACACTTTTTATTGTACTTATATGTCAAATTTTACGAGTTTAAGCTTCATAGATTATTTTGATGCCAAAACACCAACTTTCTATGACAAATGGCGAAAACCGTTAAAAGCTTCTCCATAGAGAGAGTTGAGCAACTTCGGACTATCAAAGTCGCTCGGGATACACTTTTAATTGTTTTTGTATGTCAAATTTTATGAGTATAACCTTCCTAGATTATTTCGATGCCAAAACACCAACTTTCTATGACTAATGGACAAAACCGTTAAAAGCACCTCCATAGAGAGAGTTGAGCAACTTCGGATAATCAAAGTTGCTCGGTGTACCATTATTATTATTCTTATATGTCAAATTTTATGAGTATAAGCCTCAATGATTATTTCGATGCCAAAACAACGACTTTCTATGAAAAATGGACGAAACCGTTAAAAGCTTCTCCATAGAGAGAGTTAAGCAACTTCGGATAATCAAAGTTGCTCGGTGTACAATTATTATTGTTCTTATATGTCAAATTTTATGAGTATAAACTTCAAAGATTATTTCGATGCGAAAACACCAACTTTCTATGACAAATGGACAAAACCATTAAAAGCTCCTCCATAGAGAGAGTTGAGCAACTTCGGACTATCAAAGTCACTCGGGATAGACTTTTTATTGTTCTTATATGTCAAATTTTATGAATATAACCTTCCTAGATTATTTTGATGCCAAAACACCAACTTTCTATGAGAAATGGATAAAACCGTTAAAAGCACCTCCATAGAGAGAGTTAAGCAACTTTGGATCATCAAAGTTGTTCGGTGTACAATTTTTATTGTTCTTATATGTCAAATTATATGAGTTTGTGCTTCCTAGATTATTTCGATGTCAAAACACCAACTTTCTATGAAAAATGGACAAAACCATTAAAAACTCCTCCATAGAGAAAGTTGAGCAACTTCGGACTATCAAAGTCACTCGGAATAGACTTTTTATTATTCTTATATGTCAAATTTTATGAGTATAAGCTTCATAGATTATTTCGATGCCAAAACACCAATTTTCTATGACAAATGAAGGAAAACGTTAAAAGCTTCTCCATAGAGAGAGTTGAGCAACTTCGGATCATCAAAGTTGCTCGGTGTACAATTTTTATTGTTCTTATATGTCAAATTATATGAGTTTATACTTCCTAGATTATTTCGATGCCAAAACACCAACTTTCTATGACAAATGGACAAAACCGTTAAAAGCTCCTTCATAGAGAGAGTTGAGCAACTTCGGACCATCAAAGTTGCTCGGTGTACACTTTTTATTGTTCTTATATGTCAAATTTTACGAGTTTAAGCTTCATAGATTATTTTGATGCCAAAACACCAACTTTCTATGACAAATGGCGAAAACCGTTAAAAGCTTCTCCATAGAGAGAGTTGAGCAACTTCGGACTATCAAAGTCGCTCGGGATACACTTTTAATTGTTTTTATATGTAAAATTTTATGAGTATAACCTTCCTAGATTATTTCGATGCCAAAACACCAACTTTCTATGACTAATGGACAAAACCGTTAAAAGCACCTCCATAGAGAGAGTTGAGCAACTTCGGATCATCAAAGTTGCTCGGTGTACAATTATTATTGTTCTTATATGTCAAATTTTATGAGTATAAGCTTCAATGATTATTTCGATGCCAAAACACCAACTTTCTATGAAAAATGGACAAAACCATTAAAAGCTCTTCCATAGAGAGAGTTGAGTAACTTCGGACTATCAAAGTCACTCGGGATAGACTTTTTATTGTTCTTATATGTCAAATTTTATGAATATAACCTTCCTAGATTATTTTGATGCCAAAACACCAACTTTCTATGAGAAATGGATAAAACCGTTAAAAGCACCTCCATAGAGAGAGTTGAGCAACTTTGGATCATCAAAGTTGTTCGGTGTACAATTTTTATTGTTCTTATATGTCAAATTTTATGAGTTTATGCTTCCTAGATTATTTCGATGCCAAAACACCAACTTTCTATGAAAAATGGACAAAACCATTAAAAGCTTCTCCATAGAGAAAGTTGAGCAACTTCGGACTATCAAAGTCACTCGGGATAGACTTTTTATTGTTCTTATATGTCAAATTTTATGAGTATAAGCTTCATAGATTATTTCGATGCCAAAACACCAACTTTCTATGATAAATGGACGAAACCGTTAAAAGCTTCTCCATAGAGAGAGTTGAGCAACTTCGGATCATCAAAGTTGCTCGGTGTACAATTTTCATTGTTCTTATATGTCAAATTAAATGAGTTTGTACTTCCTAGATTATTTCGATGCCAAAACACCAACTTTCTATGACAAATGGACAAAACCGTTAAAAGCTCCTTCATAGAGAGAGTTGAGCAACTTCGGACCGTCAAAGTTGCTCGGTGTACACTTTTTATTGTGCTTATATGTCAAATTTTACGAGTTTAAGCTTCATAGATTATTTTGATGCCAAAACACCAACTTTCTATGACAAATGGCGAAAACCGTTAAAAGCTTCTCCATAGAGAGAGTTGAGCAACTTCGGTCTATCAAAGTCGCTCGGGATACACTTTTAATTGTTTTTATATGTCAAATTTTATGAGTTTATACTTCCTAGATTATTTCGATGCAAAAACACCAACTTTCTATGACAAATGGACAAAACCGTTAAAAGCTCCTTCATAGAGAGAGTTGAGCAACTTCGGACCATCAAAGTTGCTCGGTATACACTTTTTATTGTACTTATATGTCAAATTTTACGAGTTTAAGCTTCATAGATTATTTTGATGCCAAAACACCAACTTTCTATGACAAATGGCGAAAACCGTTAAAAGCTTCTCCATAGAGAGAGTTGAGCAACTTCGGACTATCAAAGTCGCTCGGGATACACTTTTAATTGTTTTTGTATGTCAAATTTTATGAGTATAACATTCCTAGATTGTTTCGATGCCAAAACACCAACTTTCTATGACTAATGGACAAAACCGTTAAAAGCACCTCCATAGAGAGAGTTGAGCAACTTCGGATAATCAAAGTTGCTCGGTGTACCATTATTATTATTCTTATATGTCAAATTTTATGAGTATAAGCTTCAATGATTATTTCGATGCCAAAACACCGACTTTCTATGAAAAATGGACGAAACCATTAAAAGCTTCTCCATAGAGAGAGTTAAGCAACTTCGGATAATCAAAGTTGCTCGGTGTACAATTATTATTGTTCTTATATGTCAAATTTTATGAGTATAAACTTCAAAGATTATTTCGATGCGAAAACACCAACTTTCTATGACAAATGGACAAAACCATTAAAAGCTCCTCCATAGAGAGAGTTGAGCAACTTCGGACTATCAAAGTCACTCGGGATAGACTTTTTATTGTTCTTATATGTCAAATTTTATGAATGTAACCTTCCTAGATTATTTTGATGCCAAAACACCAACTTTCTATGAGAAATGGATAAAACCGTTAAAAGCACCTCCATAGAGAGAGTTGAGCAACTTTGGATCATCAAAGTTGTTCGGTGTATAATTTTTATTGTTCTTATATGTCAAATTATATGAGTTTGTGCTTCCTAGATTATTTCGATGTCAAAACACCAACTTTCTATGAAAAATGGACAAAACCATTAAAAACTCCTCCATAGAGAAAGTTGAGCAACTTCGGACTATCAAAGTCACTCGGGATAGACTTTTTATTGTTCTTATATGTCAAATTTTATGAATATAACCTTCCTAGATTATTTTGATGCCAAAACACCAACTTTCTATGAGAAATGGATAAAACCGTTAAAAGCACCTCCATAGAGAGAGTTGAGCAACTTTGGATCATCAAAGTTGTTCGGTGTACAATTTTTATTGTTCTTATATGTCAAATTTTATGAGTTTATGCTTCCTATATTATTTCGATGCCAAAACACCAACTTTCTATGAAAAATGACAAAACCATTAAAAGCTTCTCCATAGAGAAAGTTGAGCAACTTCGGACTATCAAAGTCACTCGGGATAGACTTTTTATTGTTCTTATATGTCAAATTTTATGAGTATAAGCTTCATAGATTATTTCGATGCCAAAACACCAACTTTCTATGACAAATGAACGAAACCGTTAAAAGCTTCTCCATAGAGAGAGTTGAGCAACTTCGGATCATCAAAGTTGCCCGGTGTACAATTTTTATTGTTCTTATATGTCAAATTAAATGAGTTTATACTTCCTAGATTATTTCGATGCCAAAACACCAACTTTCTATGACAAATGGACAAAACCGTTAAAAGCTCCTTCATAGAGAGAGTTGAGCAACTTCGGACCATCAAAGTTGCTCGGTGTACACTTTTTATTGTACTTATATGTCAAATTTTACGAGTTTAAGCTTCATAGATTATTTTGATGCCAAAACACCAACTTTCTATGACAAATGGCGAAAACCGTTAAAAGCTTCTCCATAGAGAGAGTTGAGCAACTTCGGACTATCAAAGTCGCTCGGGATACACTTTTAATTGTTTTTATATTTTAAATTTTATGAGTATAACCTTCCTAGATTATTTCGTTGCCAAAACACCAACTTTTTATGACTAATGGACAAAACCGTTAAAAGCACCTCCATAGAGAGAGTTGAGCAACTTCGGATCATCAAAGTTGCTCGGTGTACAATTATTATTGTTCTTATATGTCAAATTTTATGAGTATAAGCTTCAATGATTATTTCGATGCCAAAACACCAACTTTCTATGAAAAATGGACAAAACCATTAAAACCTCCTCCATAGAGAGAGTTGAGCAACTTCGGACTATCAAAGTCGCTCGGGATAGACTTTTTATTGTTCTTATATGTCAAATTTTATGAATATAACCTTCCTAGATTATTTTGATGCCAAAACACCAACTTTCTATGAGAAATGGATAAAACCGTTAAAAGCACCTCCATAGAGAGAGTTGAGCAACTTTGGATCATCAAAGTTGTTCGGTGTATAATTTTTATTGTTCTTATATGTCAAATTTTATGAGTTTATGCTTCCTAGATTATTTCGATGCCAAAACACTAACTTTCTATGAAAAATGGACAAAACCATTAAAAGCTTCTCCATAGAGAAAGTTGAGCAACTTCGGACTATCAAAGTCACTCGGGATAGACTTTTTATTGTTCTTATATGTCAAATTTTATGAGTATAAGCTTCATAGATTATTTCGATGGCAAAACACCAACTTTCTATGACAAATGGACGAAACCGTTAAAAGCTTCTCCATAGAGAGAGTTGAGCAACTTCGGATCATCAAAGTTGCCCGGTGTACAATTTTTATTGTTCTTATATGTCAAATTAAATGAGTTTATACTTCCTAGATTATTTCGATGCCAAAACACCAACTTTCTATGACAAATGGACAAAACCGTTAAAATCTCCTTCATAGAGAGAGTTGAGCAACTTCGGAACATCAAAGTTGTAACGCCCCAATTTCGGGAACGTTACGTGGTGCTCACCGCACCGTCCTAGGTTATCAATGTGATTCACAACACGAGGATTTAACTCTAGTTTGTCTAACTAAGTTAAATCTTCCAACAAAAAATCCGGCAGCATCTCCCCGTAATTCGGGTAATGCCCACCTGATTAAACGCAGCATAACATCATATAATCACATCCCAACCTAGCAAGGCCTCTGGCCATCTAACAGCAGGCAAATTCACAACCTATGGCCTCAGGCCTTCTAACAGCATGCAAATTCACAACCTATGGCCTCAGGCCATCTAGCAGCATGCACAAACTGAATTCATGATTCATACATCACAATGATTCCACACAACCAATAAACAGGACTAAATGTCCACACCCGGTTCAGAAGTCCCACATCAATGGAATAACCTTCTAACCGTCCATAATCCACACCTTACGGTGTCACGCAGTCAATATATCACACATGGAATCATTTCATACAAATATTTCAACAAAAAGGTTTAAGACTCTAATCCCAAACCTACACCCTCTCCAAGAGCCATCCATGCCACAACGTCGTCTCTACTAATCCGCACCTCTGGCACTAGTACCTGTCTCACCTGTAGAGAGGGAGAAAAATAAAGGGTGAGCTAGAAGCTCAGTAGGGGTAAAGAGTAAAACAAGCAACATGGCGGTTATTAAAGATAAGATAATGCATCAATATGTTCTCCTCTATGCACATGTCACATAACACAACCAATAGTCCGGGTATTCCCTTCGGGGTAAAACACATTCATCAATCCACTAGTCTTCAACTATGGATTAACCAAACCTCAAAGGCATTACATGGTTCCCAACCATCATGAATGAGAGCGCAATCATCATTCACATTACACCCGCGAAGGTTCTACCCGGTTGTGTGAACCCCGTCACACCCACACCTTAAGTGTGTTGCCTCACATGGAGTCATATGATCCGTGCCCATGCGTTGACACGCAACCATCCTCCCATGTGACTTTCAAGTAACCTATGGTATCCCGAGTCCATACCCGAGCATCCCGTGCAAACTCTAATGCATTCATGCTCGTGCCATGCCAAATATACATATATATCAACCTATATATATATACAACTACTGATGATGCATGACAAGATTCAAAGCATGCTCAATGGATGATTGAACATGTAATTGGGCAATGCAATCTACATTTAGAGAATATATAAATAAACCTTAGGTTCGTTCTTCCTTAGGCACTATAAGGCAAGAACACAAACAAAGAGACCAATGAGAATTCAAACCGAATTTTTGAATCAACGAACGATATCGAAGTAAGAAAGGGTCAAGAAATCCCCTACCTCAAGTTGAGCACAACACACAATTCCAAATTCCAAGAATTAGGGTTTAAATCCCCCTTTCACCAACCTAACCATATTTCATCATTCCAATCCATATATACATGTTAATAACACCCATTTATCTTAACAATAACAATTACAACATGAAATAATTCCATAAATCAAAGGAACTTACCTTCTCTCTCTAGGATTTTCCCCAAAATCCTTCAACTCCTCCAAATTCGAACCCTAGCCTAAACCCATGATTTAAACTAGTAAAACATCAGCAAATATCCTCATAATCAACATATCTAAAGCCTATTTTCCATTTCTTAAAGAATCAAAGTAGATCTAAGAAAAAATCTAAAATTCCAAAACTAGAAAACTTACCTTGAATCTTTGAAAACTCCTTGGAAATCTTGTTAGCAACACCCAAACATCCACAATCTAAGCTTTGATCTTCGAAAATCACTCTCTCTCTAAGTTTCTCTCTCTTTCTCTCTCCTCTCGGCCAACTCTGGAAAAATGGGTTTATGGTGTTAAAAATCGTGTTTTAAAACACTGGAATCGCGACCACTGTACAGGGGGGATCGATCCCCCAATATGGGCGATCGATCCCCAAAACACTCTGCCCCTTTTTTCCATCACCAACAATTCAGGGGGATCAATCGCCCAATATGGTGATCGATCCCCAAAACACTCTGGCCCTTTTTCTTTTCCTTTACCATTACTTCTGGTTGATCGATTCTCCCATGTTGGCGATCTATCCCCCAAAGTACTGTCTCGGTGTTATCTTCCAAATTCGCATCCGACACACATCCGACTTGGTCTAAGCCTCGATTTGAAATATTATGCGATTGAAATGGTCAAAACAAAAGTCTTCGTGACCCCGTAACCTCCCCAACTCATTTCCCAATAATTTAACGCCCATAAATTAATCGAAACTTAAAACAAAAATTTTTGGGTTGGGGTTTCACAAAAGTTGCTCGGTCTACACTTTTTATTGTGCTTATATGTCAAATTTTACGAGTTTAAGCTTCATAGATTATTTTGATGCCAAAACACCAACTTTCTATGAAAAATGGCGAAAACCGTTAAAAGCTTCTCCATAGAGAGAGTTGAGCAACTTCGGACTATCAAAGTCGCTCGGGATACACTTTTAATTGTTTTTATATGTCAAATTTTATGAGTATAACCTTCCTAGATTATTTCGATGCCAAAACACCAACTTTCTATGACTAATGGACAAAACCATTAAAAGCTCCTCCATAGAGAGAGTTGAGCAACTTCGGACTATCAAAGTCACTCGGGATAGACTTTTTATTGTTCTTATATGTCAAATTTTATGACTATAACCTTCCTAGATTATTTCGATGCCAAAACACCAACTTTCTATGAGAAATGGATAAAACCGTTAAAAGCACCTCCATAGAGAGAGTTGAGCAACTTCGGACTATCAAAGTCACTCGGGATGGACTTTTTATTGTTCTTATATGTCAAATTTTATGAATATAACCTTCCTAGATTATTTCGATGCCAAAACACCAACTTTCTGTGACTAATGGACAAAACTGTTCAAAGCACCTCCATAGAGAGAGTTGAGCAACTTCGGATAATCAAAGTTGCTCGGTGTACCATTATTATTATTCTTATATGTCAAATTTTATGAGTATAAGCTTCAATGATTATTTCGATGCCAAAACACCGACTTTCTACGAAAAATGGACGAAACCGTTAAAAGCTTCTCCATAGAGAGAGTTAAGCAACTTCGGATAATCAAAGTTGCTCGGTGTACAATTATTATTGTTCTTATATGTCAAATTTTATGAGTATAAACTTCGAAGATTATTTCGATGCGAAAACACCAACTTTCTATGACAAATGGACAAAACCATTAAAAGCTCCTCCATAGAGAGAGTTGAGCAACTTCGGACTATCAAAGTCACTCGGGATAGACTTTTTATTGTTCTTATATGTCAAATTTTATGAATATAACCTTCCTAGATTATTTTGATGCCAAAACACCAACTTTCTATGAGAAATAGATAAAACTGTTAAAAGCACCTCCATAGAGAGAGTTAAGCAACTTTGGATCATCAAAGTTGTTCGGTGTACAATTTTTATTGTTCTTATATGTCAAATCATATGAGTTTGTGCTTCCTAGATTATTTCGATGTCAAAACACCAACTTTCTATGAAAAATGGACAAAACCATTAAAAACTCCTCCATAGAGAAAGTTGAGCAACTTCGGACTATCAAAGTCACTCGGGATAGACTTTTTATTGTTCTTATATGTCAAATTTTATGAGTATAAGCTTCATAGATTATTTCGATGCCAAAACACCAACTTTCTATGACAAATGAACGAAACCGTTAAAAGCTTCTCCATAGAGAGAGTTGAGCAACTTCGGATCATCAAAGTTGCTCGGTGTACAATTTTTATTGTTCTTATATGTCAAATCATATGAGTTTATACTTCCTAGATTATTTCGATGCCAAAACACCAACTTTCTATGACAAATGGATAAAACCGTTAAAAGCTCCTTCATAGAGAGAGTTGAGCAACTTCGGACCATCAAAGTTGCTCGGTGTACACTTTTTCTTGTACTTATATGTCAAATTTTACGAGTTTAAGCTTCATAGATTATTTTGATGCCAAAACACCAACTTTCTATGACAAATTGCGAAAACCGTTAAAAGCTTCTCCATAGAGAGAGTTGAGCAACTTCGGACTATCAAAGTCGCTCGGGATACACTTTTAATTGTTTTTATATGTCAAATTTTATGAGTATAACCTTCCTAGATTATTTCGATGCCAAAACACCAACTTTCTATGACTAATGGACAAAATCGTTAAAAGCACCTCCATAGAGAGAGTTGAGCAACTTCGGATCATCAAAGTTGCTCGGTGTACAATTATTATTGTTCTTATATGTCAAATTTTATGAGTATAAGCTTCAATGATTATTTCGATGCCAAAACACCAACTTTCTATGAAAAATGGACAAAACCAATAAAAGCTCCTCCATAGAGAGAGTTGAGCAACTTCGGACTATCAAAGTCCCTCGGGATAGACTTTTTATTGTTCTTATATGTCAAATTTTATGAATATAACCTTCCTAGATTATTTCGATGCCAAAACACCAACTTTTTATGGCAAATGGACAAAACCATTAAAAGCTCCTCCATAGAGAGAGTTGAGCAACTTCGAACTATCAAAGTCACTCGGGATAGAATTTTTATTGTTCTTATATGTCAAATTTTATGACTATAACCTTCCTAGATTATTTCGATGCCAAAACACCAACTTTCTATGAGAAATGGATAAAACTGTTAAAAGCACCTCCATAGAGAGAGTTGAGCAACTTCGGATCATCAAAGTTGCTCGGTGTACAATTTTTATTGTTCTTATATGTCAAATTATATGAGTTTATACTTCCTAGATTATTTCGATGCAAAAACACCAACTTTCTATGACAAATGGACAAAACCGTTAAAAGCTCCTTCATAGAGAGAGTTGAGCAACTTCGGACCATCAAAGTTGCTCGGTGTACACTTTTTATTGTACTTATATGTCAAATTTTATGAGTATAAGCTTCAATGATTATTTCGATGCCAAAACACCGACTTTCTATGAAAAATGAACGAAACCGTTAAAAGCTTCTCCATAGAGAGAGTTAAGCAACTTCGCATAATCAAAGTTGCTCGGTGTACAATTATTATTGTTCTTATATGTCAAATATTATGAGTATAAACTTCAAAGATTATTTCGATGCGAAAACACCAACTTTCTATGACAAATGGACAAAACCATTAAAAGCTCCTCCATAGAGAGAGTTGAGCAACTTTGGACTATCAAAGTCACTCGGGATAGACTTTTTATTGTTCTTATATGTCAAATTTTATGAATATAACCTTCCTAGATTATTTCGATGCCAAAACACCAACTTTTTATGACAAATGGACAAAACCATTAAAAGCTCCTCCATAGAGAGAGTTGAGCAACTTCGGACTATCAATGTCACTCGGGATAGACTTTTTATTGTTCTTATATGTCAAATTTTACGACTATAACCTTCCTAGATTATTTCGATGCCAAAACACCAACTTTCTATGAGAAATGGATAAAACCGTTAAAAGCACCTCCATAGAGAGAGTTGAGCAACTTCGGATCATCAAAGTTGCTTGGTGTACAATTTTTATTGTTCTTATATGTCAAATTATATGAGTTTATACTTCCTAGATTATTTCGATGCCAAAACACCAACTTTCTATGACAAATTGACAAAACCGTTAAAAGCTCCTTCATAGAGAGAGTTGAGCAACTTCGGAACATCAAAGTTGCTCGGTGTACACTTTTTATTGTACTTATATGTCAAATTTTAAGAGTTTAAGCTTCATAGATTATTTTGATGCCAAAACACGAACTTTCTATGACTAATGGACAAAACTGTTCAAAGCACCTCCATAGAGAGAGTTGAACAACTTCGGATAATCAAAGTTGCTCGGTGTGCCATTATTATTATTCTTATATGTCAAATTTTATGAGTATAAGCTTCAATGATTATTTCGATGCCAAAACACCGACTTTCTATGAAAAATGGACGAAACCGTTAAAAGCTTCTCCATAGAGAGAGTTAAGCAACTTTGGATAATCAAAGTTGCTCGGTGTACAATTATTATTGTTCTTATATGTCAAATTTTATGAGTATAAACTTCAAAGATTTTTTCGATGCGAAAACACCAACTTTCTATGACAAATGGACAAAACCATTAAAAGCTCCTCCATAGAGAGAGTTGAGCAACTTCGGACTATCAAAGTCACTCGGGATAGACTTTTTATTGTTCTTATATGTCAAATTTTATGAGTATAAGCTTCATAGATTATTTCGATGCCAAAGCACCAACTTTCTATGACAAATGGACAAAACCGTTAAAAGCACCTCCATAGAGAGAGTTGACAACTTCGGATCATCAAAGTTGTTCGGTGTACAATTTTTATTGTTCTTATATGTCAAATGATATGAGTTTATGCTTCCTAGATTATTTCGATGCCAAAACACCAACTTTCTATGAAAAATGGACAAAACCATTAAAAGCTCCTCCATAGAGAGAGTTGAGCAACTTCGGACTATCAAAGTCACTCGGGATAGACTTTTTATTGTTCTTATATGTCAAATTTTATGAGTGTAAGCTTCATAGATTATTTCGATGCCAAAACACCAACTTTCTATGAAAAATGAACGAAACCGTTAAAAGCTTCTCCATAGAGAGAGTTGAGCAACTTCGGATCATCAAAGTTGCTCGGTGTACAATTTTTATTGTTCTTATATGTCAAATTATATGAGTTTATACTTCCTAGATTTTTTCGATGCCAAAACACCAACTTTCTATGACAAATGGACAAAACCGTTAAAAGCTCCTTCATAGAGAGAGTTGAGCAACTTCGGACCATCAAAGTTGCTCGGTGTACACTTTTTATTGTACTTATATGTCAAATTTTACGAGTTTTAGCTTCATAGATTATTTTGATGCCAGAACACCGACTTTCTATGACAAATGGCGAAAACCGTTAAAAGCTTCTCCATAGAGAGAGTCGAGCAACTTCGGACTATCAAAGTCGCTCGGGATACACTTTTAATTGTTTTATATGTCAAATTTTATGAATATAACCTTCCTAGATTATTTCGATGCCAAAACACCAACTTTTTATGACAAATGGACAAAACCATTAAAAGCTCCTCCATAGAGAGAGTTGAGCAACTTCGGACTATCAAAGTCACTCGGGATAGACTTTTTATTGTTCTTATATGTCAAATTTTATGAGTGTAAGCTTCATAGATTATTTCGATGTCAAAACACCAACTTTCTATGAGAAATGGATAAAACTGTTAAAAGCACCTCCATAGAGAGAGTTGAGCAACTTCGGATCATCAAAGTTGCTCGGTGTACAATTTTTATTGTTCTTATATGTCAAATTATATGAGTTTATACTTCCTAGATTATTTCGATGCAAAAACACCAACTTTCTATGACAAATGGACAAAACCGTTAAAAGCTCCTTCATAGAGAGAGTTGAGCAACTTCGGACCATCAAAGTTGCTCGGTGTACACTTTTTATTGTACTTATATGTCAAATTTTATGAGTATAAGCTTCAATGATTATTTCGATGCCAAAACACCGACTTTCTATGAAAAATGAACGAAACCGTTAAAAGCTTCTCCATAGAGAGAGTTAAGCAACTTCGCATAATCAAAGTTGCTCGGTGTACAATTATTATTGTTCTTATATGTCAAATTTTATGAGTATAAACTTCAAAGATTATTTCGATGCGAAAACACCAACTTTCTATGACAAATGGACAAAACCATTAAAAGCTCCTCCATAGAGAGAGTTGAGCAACTTTGGACTATCAAAGTCACTCGGGATAGACTTTTTATTGTTCTTATATGTCAAATTTTATGAATATAACCTTCCTAGATTATTTCGATGCCAAAACACCAACTTTTTATGACAAATGGACAAAACCATTAAAAGCTCTTCCATAGAGAGAGTTGAGCAACTTCGGACTATCAATGTCACTCGGGATAGACTTTTTATTGTTCTTATATGTCAAATTTTACGACTATAACCTTCCTAGATTATTTCGATGCCAAAACACCAACTTTCTATGAGAAATGGATAAAACCGTTAAAAGCACCTCCATAGAGAGAGTTGAGCAACTTCGGATCATCAAAGTTGCTTGGTGTACAATTTTTATTGTTCTTATATGTCAAATTATATGAGTTTATACTTCCTAGATTATTTCGATGCCAAAACACCAACTTTCTATGACAAATTGACAAAACCGTTAAAAGCTCCTTCATAGAGAGAGTTGAGCAACTTCGGACCATCAAAGTTGCTCGGTATACACTTTTTATTGTTCTTATATGTCAAATTTTATGAGTATAAGCTTCATAGATTATTTCGATGCCAAAACACCAACTTTCTATGACAAATGGACAAAACCGTTAAAAGCACCTCCATAGAGAGAGTTGGGCAACTTCAGATCATCAAAGTTGTTCGGTGTACAATTTTTATTGTTCTTATATGTCAAATGATATGAGTTTATGCTTCCTAGATTATTTCGATGCCAAAACACCAACTTTCTATGAAAAATGGACAAAACCATTAAAAGCTCCTCCATAGAGAGAGTTGAGCAACTTCGGACTATCAAAGTCACTCGGGATAGACTTTTTATTGTTCTTATATGTCAAATTTTATGAGTGTAAGCTTCATAGATTATTTCGATGCCAAAACACCAACTTTCTATGAAAAATGAACGAAACCGTTAAAAGCTTCTCCATAGAGAGAGTTGAGCAACTTCGGATCATCAAAGTTGCTCGGTGTACAATTTTTATTGTTCTTATATGTCAAATTATATGAGTTTATACTTCCTAGATTTTTTCGATGCCAAAACACCAACTTTCTATGACAAATGGACAAAACCGTTAAAAGCTCCTTCATAGAGAGAGTTGAGCAACTTCGGACCATCAAAGTTGCTCGGTGTACACTTTTTATTGTACTTATATGTCAAATTTTACGAGTTTTAGCTTCATAGATTATTTTGATGCCAGAACACCGACTTTCTATGACAAATGGCGAAAACCGTTAAAAGCTTCTCCATAGAGAGAGTCGAGCAACTTCGGACTATCAAAGTCGCTCGGGATACACTTTTAATTGTTTTATATGTCAAATTTTATGAATATAACCTTCCTAGATTATTTCGATGCCAAAACACCAACTTTTTATGACAAATGGACAAAACCATTAAAAGCTCCTCCATAGAGAGAGTTGACAACTTCGGACTATCAAAGTCACTCGGGATAGACTTTTTATTGTTCTTATATGTCAAATTTTATGACTATAACCTTCCTAGATTATTTCGATGCCAAAACACCAACTTTCTATGAGAAATGGATAAAACCGTTAAAAGCACCTCCATAGAGAGAGTTGAGCAACTTCGGATCTTCAAAGTTGCTCGGTGTACAATTTTTATTGTTCTTATATGTCAAATTATATGAGTTTATACTTCCTAGATTATTTCGATGCCAAAACACCAACTTTCTATGACAAATTGACAAAACCGTTAAAAGCTCCTTCATAGAGAGAGTTGAGCAACTTCGGACCATCAAAGTTGCTCGGTGTACACTTTTTATTGTACTTATATGTCAAATTTTAAGAGTTTAAGCTTCATAGATTATTTTGATGCCAAAACACGAACTTTCTATGACTAATGGACAAAACTGTTCAAGGCACCTCCATAGAGAGAGTTGAGCAACTTCGAATAATCAAAGTTGCTCGGTGTGCCATTATTATTATTCTTATATGTCAAATTTTATGAGTATAAGCTTCAATGATTATTTCGATGCCAAAACACCGACTTTCTATGAAAAATGGACGAAGCCGTTAAAAGCTTCTCCATAGAGAGAGTTAAGCAACTTCGGATAATCAAAGTTGCTCGGTGTACAATTATTATTGTTCTTATATGTCAAATTTTATGAGTATAAACTTCGAAGATTATTTCGATGCGAAAACACCAACTTTCTATGACAAATGGACAAAAACATTAAAAGCTCCTCCATAGAGAGAGTTGAGCAACTTCGGACTATCAAAGTCACTCGGGATAGACTTTTTCTTGTTCTTATATGTCAAATTTTATGAGTATAAGCTTCATAGATTATTTCGATGCCAAAACACCAACTTTCTATGACAAATGGACAAAACCGTTAAAAGCACCTCCATAGAGAGAGTTGAGCAACTTCGGATCATCAAAGTTGTTCGGTGTACAATTTTTATTGTTCTTATATGTCAAATGATATGAGTTTATGCTTCCTAGATTATTTCGATGCCAAAACACCAACTTTCTATGAAAAATGGACAAAACCATTAAAAGTTCCTCCATAGAGAGAGTTGAGCAACTTCGGACTATCAAAGTCACTCGGGATAGACTTTTTATTGTTCTTATATGTCAAATTTTATGAGTGTAAGCTTCATAGATTATTTCGATGCCAAAACACCAACTTTCTATGAAAAATGAACGAAACCGTTAAAAGCTTCTCCATAGAGAGAGTTGAGCAACCTCGGATCATCAAAGTTGCTCGGTGTACAATTTTTATTGTTCTTATATGTCAAATTATATGAGTTTATACTTCCTAGATTTTTTCGATGCCAAAACACCAACTTTCTATGACAAATGGACAAAACCGTTAAAAGCTCCTTCATAGAGAGAGTTGAGCAACTTCGGACCATCAAAGTTGCTCGGTATACACTTTTTATTGTACTTATATGTCAAATTTTACGAGTTTTAGCTTCATAGATTATTTTGATGCCAGAACACCGACTTTCTATGACAAATGGCGAAAACCGTTAAAAGCTTCTCCATAGAGAGAGTCGAGCAACTTCGGACTATCAAAGTCGCTCGGGATACACTTTTAATTGTTTTATATGTCAAATTTTATGAGTATAACCTTCCTAGATTATTTCGATGACAAAACACCAACTTTCTATGACTAATGGAGAAAACCGTTAAAAGCACCTCCATAGAGAGAGTTGAGCAACTTCGGATCATCAAAGTTGCTCGGTGTACAATTATTATTGTTCTTATATGTCAAATTTTATGAGTATAAGCTTCAATGATTATTTCGATGCCAAAACACCAACTTTCTATGAAAAATGGACAAAACCATTAAAAGCTCCTCCATAGAGAGAGTTGAGCAACTTCGGACAATCAAAGTCACTCGGGATAGACTTTTTATTGTTCTTATATGTCAAATTTTATGAATATAACCTTCCTAGATTATTTCGATGCCAAAACACCAACTTTTTATGACAAATGGACAAAACCATTAAAAGCTCCTCCATAGAGAGAGTTGAGCAACTTCGGACTATCAAAGTCACTCGGGATAGACTTTTTATTGTTCTTATATGTCAAATTTTATGACTATAACCTTCCTAGATTATTTCGATGCCAAAACACCAACTTTCTATGAGAAATGGATAAAACGGTTAAAAGCACCTCCATAGAGAGAGTTGAGCAACTTCGGATCATCAAAGTTGCTCGGTGTACAATTTTTATTGTTCTTATATGTCAAATTATATGAGTTTATACTTCCTAGATTATTTCGATGCCAAAACACCAACTTTCTATGACAAATTGACAAAACCGTTAAAAGCTCCTTCATAGAGAGAGTTGAGCAACTTCGGACCATCAAAGTTGCTCGGTGTACACTTTTTATTGTACTTATATGTCAAATTTTAAGAGTTTAAGCTTCATAGATTATTTTGATGCCAAAACACGAACTTTCTATGACTAATGGACAAAACTGTTCAAAGCACCTCCATAGAGAAAGTTGAGCAACTTCGGACTATCAAAGTCACTCGGGATAGACTTTTTATTGTTCTTATATGTCAAATTTTATGAATATAACCTTCCTAGATTATTTCGATGCCAAAACACCAACTTTTTATGACAAATGGACAAAACCATTAAAAGCTCCTCCATAGAGAGAGTTGAGCAACTTCGGACTATCAAAGTCACTCGGGATAGACTTTTTATTGTTCTTATATGTCAAATTTTATGACTATAACCTTCCTAGATTATTTCGATGCCAAAACACCAACTTTCTATGAGAAATGGATAAAACCGTTAAAAGCACCTCCATAGAGAGAGTTGAGCAACTTCGGATCATCAAAGTTGCTCGGTGTACAATTTTTATTGTTCTTATATGTCAAATTATATGAGTTTATACTTCCTAGATTTTTTCGATGCCAAAACACCAACTTTCTATGACAAATGGACAAAACCGTTAAAAGCTCCTTCATAGAGAGAGTTGAGCAACTTCGGACCATCAAAGTTGCTCGGTGTACACTTTTTATTGTACTTATATGTCAAATTTTAAGAGTTTAAGCTTCATAGATTATTTTGATGCCAAAACACCAACTTTCTATGACAAATGGACAAAACCATTAAAAGCTCCTTCATAGAGAGAGTTGAGCAACTTCGGACCATCAAAGTTGCTCGGTGTACACTTTTTACTGTACTTATATGTCAAGTTTTACGAGTTTAAGCTTCATAGATTATTTTGATGCCAAAACACCAACTTCCTATGACAAATGGCGAAAACCGTTAAAAGCTTCTCCATAGAGAGAGTCGAGCAACTTCGGACTATCAAAGTCGCTAGGGATACACTTTTAATTGTTTTTATATGTCAAGTTTTATGAGTATAACCTTGCTAGATTATTTCGATTCTAAAACACCAACTTTCTATGACTAATGGACAAAACCGTTAAAAGCACCTCCATAAAGAGAGTTGAGCAACTTCGGATCATCAAAGTTGCTCGATGTACCATTATTATTGTTCTTATATGTAAAATTTTATGAGTATAAGCTTCAAAGATTATTTCGATGCCAAAACACCAACTTTCTATGACAAATGGACAAAACCATTAAAAGCTCCTCCATAGAGAGACTTGAGCAACTTCGGACTATCAAAGTCCCTCGGGATAGACTTTTTATTGTTCTTATATGTCAAATTTTATGAATATAACCTTCCTAGATTATTTCCATGCCAAAACACCAACTTTTTATGACAAATGGACAAAACCATTAAAAGCTCCTCCATAGAGAGAGTTGAGCAACTTCGGACTATCAAAGTCACTCGGGATAGACTTTTTATTGTTCTTATATGTCAAATTTTATGAGTATGAGCTTCATAGATTATTTCGATGCCAAAACACCAACTTTCTTTGACAAATGGACAAAACCGTTAAAAGCACCTCCATAGAGAGAGTTGAGCAACTTCGGATCATCGAAGTTGTTCGGTGTACAATTTTTATTGTTCTTATATGTCAAATTTTATGAGTATAATCTTCAATGATTATTTCGATGCCAAAACACCAACTTTCTATGAAAAATGGACAAAACCATTAAAAGCTCCTCCATAGAGAGAGTTGAGCAACTTCGGACTATCAAAGTCACTCGGGATAGACTTTTTATTGTTCTTATATGTCAAATTTTATGAATATAACCTTCCTAGATTATTCCGATGCCAAAACACCAACTTTTTATGACAAATGGACAAAACCATTAAAAGCTCCTCCATAGAGAGAGTTGAGCAACTTCGGACTATCAAAGTCACTCGGGATAGACTTTTTATTGTTCTTATATGTCAAATTTTGTGACTATAACCTTCCTAGATTATTTCGATGCCAAAACACCAACTTTCTATGAGAAATGGATAAAACCGTTAAAAGCACCTCCATAGAGAGAGTTGAGCAACTTCGGATCATCAAAGTTGCTCGGTGTACAATTTTTATTGTTCCTATATGTCAAATTATATGAGTTTATACTTCCTAGATTTTTTCGATGCCAAAACACCAACTTTCTATGACAAATGGACAAAACCGTTAAAAGCTCCTTCATAGAGAGAGTTGAGCAACTTCGGACCATCAAAGTTGCTCGGTGTACACTTTTTATTGTACTTATATGTCAAATTTTAAGAGTTTAAGCTTCGTAGATTATTTTGATGCCAAAACACCAACTTTCTATGACAAATGGACAAAACCATTAAAAGCTCCTTCATAGAGAGAGTTGAGCAACTTCGGACCATCAAAGTTGCTCGGTGTACACTTTTTATTGTACTTATATGTCAAGTTTTACGAGTTTAAGCTTCATAGATTATTTTGATGCCAAAACACCAACTTCCTATGACAAATGGCGAAAACCGTTAAAAGCTTCTCCATAGAGAGAGTCGAGCAACTTCGGACTATCAAAGTCGCTAGGGATACACTTTTAATTGTTTTTATATGTCAAATTTTATGAGTATAACCTTGCTAGATTATTTCGATGCTAAAACACCAACTTTCTATGACTAATGGACAAAACCGTTAAAAGCACCTCCATAAAGAGAGTTGAGCAACTTCGGATCATCAAAGTTGCTCGATGTACCATTATTATTGTTCTTATATGTCAAATTATATGAGTTTATAATTCCTAGATTTTTTCGATGCCAAAACACCAACTTTCTATGACAAATGGACAAAACCATTAAAAGCTCCTCCATAGAGAGAGTTGAGCAACTTCGGACTATCAATGTCACTCGGGATAGACTTTTTATTGTTATTATATGTCAAATTTTATGACTATAACCTTCCTAGATTATTTCGATGCCAAAACACCAACTTTCTATGAGAAATGGATAAAACCGTTAAAAGCACCTCCATAGAGAGAGTTGAGCAACTTTGGATCTTCAAAGTTGCTCGGTGTACAATTTTTATTGTTCTTATATGTCAAATTATATGAGTTTATACTTCCTAGATTATTTCGATGCCAAAACACCAACTTTCTATGACAAATTGACAAAACCGTTAAAAGCTCCTTCATAGAAAGAGTTGAGCAACTTCGGACCATCAAAGTTGCTCGGTGTACACTTTTTATTGTACTTATATGTCAAATTTTAAGAGTTTAAGCTTCATAGATTATTTTGATGCCAGAACACGAACTTTCTATGACTAATGGACAAAACTGTTCAAAGCACCTCCATAGAGAGAGTTGAGCAACTTCGGATAATCAAAGTTGCTCGGTGTGCCATTATTATTATTCTTATATGTCAAATTTTTTGAGTATAAGCTTCAATGATTATTTCGATGCCAAAACACCGACTTTCTATGAAAAATGGACGAAACCGTTAAAAGCTTCTCCATAGAGAGAGTTAAGCAACTTCGGATAATCAAAGTTGCTCGGTGTACAATTATTATTGTTCTTATATGTCAAATTTTTTGAGTATAAACTTCAAAGATTATTTCGATGCGAAAACACCAACTTTCTATGACAAATGGACAAAACCATTAAAAGCTCCTCCATAGAGAGAGTTGAGCAACTTCGGACTATCAAAGTCACTCGGGATAGACTTTTTATTGTTCTTATATGTCAAATTTTATGAGTATAAGCTTCATAGATTATTTCGATGCCAAAACACCAACTTTCTATGACAAATGGACAAAACCGTTAAAAGCACCTCCATAGAGAGAGTTGAGCAACTTCGGATCATCAAAGTTGTTCGATGTACAATTTTTATTGTTCTTATATGTCTAATGATATGAGTTTATGCTTCCTAGATTATTTCGATGCCAAAACACCAACTTTCTATGAAAAATGGACAAAACCATTAAAAGCTCCTCCGTAGAGAGAGTTGAGCAACTTCGGACTATCAAAGTCACTCGGGATAGACTTTTTATTGTTCTTATATGTCAAATTTTATGAGTGTAAGCTTCATAGATTATTTCGATGCCAAAACACCAACTTTCTATGAAAAATGAACGAAACCGTTAAAAGCTTCTCCATAGAGAGAGTTGAGCAACTTCGGATCATCAAAGTTGCTCGGTGTACAATTTTTATTGTTCTTATATGTCAAATTATATGAGTTTATACTTCCTAGATTTTTTCGATGCCAAAACACCAACTTTCTATGACAAATGGACAAAACCGTTAAAAGCTCCTTCATAGAGAGAGTTGAGCAACTTCGGACCATCAAAGTTGCTCGGTGTACACTTTTTATTGTACTTATATGTCAAATTTTACGAGTTTTAGCTTCATAGATTATTTTGATGCCAGAATACCGACTTTCTATGACAAATGGCGAAAACCGTTAAAAGCTTCTCCATAGAGAGAGTTGAGCAACTTTGGACTATCAAAGTCGCTCGGGATACACTTTTAATTGTTTTATATGTCAAATTTTATGAGTATAACCTTCCTAGATTATTTCGATGCCAAAACACCAACTTTCTATGACTAATGGAGAAAACCGTTAAAAGCACCTCCATAGAGAGAGTTGAGCAACTTCGGATCATCAAAGTTGCTCGGTGTACAATTATTATTGTTCTTATATGTCAAATTTTATGAGTATAAGCTTCAATGATTATTTCGATGCCAAAACACCAACTTTCTATGAAAAATGGCCAAAACCATTAAAAGCTCCTCCATAGAGAGAGTTGAGCAACTTTGGACTATCAAAGTCACTCGGGATAGACTTTTTATTGTTCTTATATGTCAAATTTTATGAATATAACCTTCCCAGATTATTTCGATGCCAAAACACCAACTTTTTATGACAAATGGACAAAACCATTAAAAGCTCCTCCATAGAGAGAGTTGAGCAACTTCGGACTATCAAAGTCACTCGGGATAGACTTTTTATTGTTCTTATATGTCAAATTTTATGACTATAACCTTCCTAGATTATTTCGATGCCAAAACACCAACTTTCTATGAGAAATGGATAAAACCGTTAAAAGCACCTCCATAGAGAGAGTTGAGCAACTTCGGATCATCAAAGTTGCTCGGTGTACAATTTTTATTGTTCTTATATGTCAAATTATATGAGTTTATACTTCCTAGATTTTTTCGATGCCAAAACACCAACTTTCTAAGACAAATGGACAAAACCGTTAAAAGCTCCTTCATAGAGAGAGTTGAGCAACTTCGGACCATCAAAGTTGCTCGGTGTACACTTTTTATTGTACTTATATGTCAAATTTTAAGAGTTTAAGCTTCGTAGATTATTTTGATGCCAAAACACCAACTTTCTATGACAAATGGACAAAACCATTAAAAGCTCCTTCATAGAGAGAGTTGAGCAACTTCGGACCATCAAAGTTGCTCGGTGTACACTTTTTATTGTACTTATATGTCAAGTTTTACGAGTTTAAGCTTCATAGATTATTTTGATGCCAAAACACCAACTTTCTATGACAAATGGCGAAAACCGTTAAAAGCTTCTCCATAGAGAGAGTCGAGCAACTTCGGACTATCAAAGTCGCTAGGGATACACTTTTAATTGTTTTTATATGTCAAATTTTATGAGTATAACCTTGCTAGATTATTTCGATGCTAAAACACCAACTTTCTATGACTAATGGACAAAACCGTTAAAAGCACCTCCATAAAGAGAGTTGAGCAACTTTGGATCATCAAAGTTGCTCGATGTACCATTATTATTGTTCTTATATGTAAAATTTTATGAGTATAAGCTTCAAAGATTATTTGGATGCCAAAACACCAACTTTCTATGACAAATGGACAAAACCATTAAAAGCTCCTCCATAGAGAGACTTGAGCAACTTCGGACTATCAAAGTCACTCAGGATAGACTTTTTATTGTTCTTATATGTCAAATTTTATGAATATAACCTTCCTAGATTATTTCGATGCCAAAACACCAACTTTCTATGAAAAATGAACGAAACCGTTAAAAGCTTCTCCATAGAGAGAGTTGAGCAACTTCGGATCATCAAAGTTGCTCGGTGTACAATTTTTATTGTTCTTATATGTCAAATTATATGAGTTTATACTTCCTAGATTTTTTCGATGCCAAAACACCAACTTTCTATGACAAATGGACAAAACCGTTAAAAGCTCCTTCATAGAGAGAGTTGAGCAACTTCGGACCATCAAAGTTGCTCGGTGTACACTTTTTATTGTACTTATATGTCAAATTTTACGAGTTTTAGCTTCATAGATTATTTTGATGCCAGAAGACCGACTTTCTATGACAAATGGCGAAAACCGTTAAAAGCTTCTCCATAGAGAGAGTTGAGCAACTTCGGACTATCAAAGTCGCTCGGGATACACTTTTAATTGTTTTATATGTCAAATTTTATGAGTATAACCTTCCTAGATTATTTCGATGCCAAAACACCAACTTTCTATGACTAATGGAGAAAACCGTTAAAAGCACCTCCATAGAGAGAGTTGAGCAACTTCGGATCATCAAAGTTGCTCGGTGTACAATTATTATTGTTCTTATATGTCAAATTTTATGAGTATAAGCTTCAATGATTATTTCGATGCCAAAACACCAACTTTCTATGAAAAATGGCCAAAACCATTAAAAGCTCCTCCATAGAGAGAGTTGAGCAACTTCGGACTATCAAAGTCACTCGGGATAGACTTTTTATTGTTCTTATATGTCAAATTTTATGAATATAACCTTCCTAGATTATTTCGATGCCAAAACACCAACTTTTTATGACAAATGGACAAAACCATTAAAAGCTCCTCCATAGAGAGAGTTGAGCAACTTCGGACTACCAAAGTCACTCGGGATAGACTTTTTATTGTTCTTATATGTCAAATTTTATGACTATAACCTTCCTAGATTATTTCGATGCCAAAACACCAACTTTCTATGAGAAATGGATAAAACCGTTAAAAGCACCTCCATAGAGAGAGTTGAGCAACTTCGGATCATCAAAGTTGCTCGGTGTACAATTTTTATTGTTCTTATATGTCAAATTATATGAGTTTATACTTCCCAGATTTTTTCGATGCCAAAACACCAACTTTCTAAGACAAATGGACAAAACCGTTAAAAGCTCCTTCATAGAGAGAGTTGAGCAACTTCGGACCATCAAAGTTGCTCGGTGTACACTTTTTATTGTACTTATATGTCAAATTTTAAGAGTTTAAGCTTCATAGATTATTTTGATGCCAAAACACCAACTTTCTATGACAAATGGACAAAACCATTAAAAGCTCCTTCATAGAGAGAGTTGTGCAACTTTGGACCATCAAAGTTGCTCGGTGTACACTTTTTATTGTACTTATATGTCAAGTTTTACGAGTTTAAGCTTCATAGATTATTTTGATGCCAAAACACCAACTTTCTATGACAAATGGCGAAAACCGTTAAAAGCTTCTCCATAGAGAGAGTCGAGCAACTTCGGACTATCAAAGTCGCTAGGGATACACTTTTAATTGTTTTTATATGTCAAATTTTATGAGTATAACCTTGCTAGATTATTTCGATGCTAAAACACCAACTTTCTATGACTAATGGACAAAACCGTTAAAAGCACCTCCATAAAGAGAGTTGAGCAACTTCGGATCATCAAAGTTGCTCGATGTACCATTATTATTGTTCTTATATGTAAAATTTTATGAGTATAAGCTTCAAAGATTATTTGGATGCCAAAACACCAACTTTCTATGACAAATGGACAAAACCATTAAAAGCTCCTCCATAGAGAGACTTGAGCAACTTCGGACTATCAAAGTCACTCAGGATAGACTTTTTATTGTTCTTATATGTCAAATTTTATGAATATAACCTTCCTAGATTATTTCGATGCCAAAACACCAACTTTCTATGAGAAATGGATAAAACCGTTAAAAGCACCTCCATAGAGAGAGTTGAGCAACTTCGGATCATCAAAGTTGCTCGGTGTACAATTTTTATTGTTCATATATGTCAAATTATATGAGTTTATGCTTCCTAGATTATTTCGATGACAAAACACCAACTTTCTATGACAAATTGACAAAACCGTTAAAAGCTCCTTCATAGAGAGAGTTGAGCAACTTCGGACCATCAAAGTTGCTCGGTGTACACTTTTTATTGTACTTATATGTCAAATTTTAAGAGTTTAAACTTCATAGATTATTTTGATGCCAAAACACGAACTTTCTATGACTAATAAACAAAACTGTTCAAAGCACCTCCATAGAGAGAGTTGAGCAACTTCGGATAATCAAAGTTGCTCGGTGTGCCATTATTATTATTCTTATATGTCAAATTTTATGAGTATAAGCTTCAATGATTATTTCGATGCCAAAACACCGACTTTCTATGAAAAATGGATGAAACCGTTAAAAGCTTCTCCATAGAGAGAGTTAAGCAACTTCGGATAATCAAAGTTGCTCGTTGTACAATTATTATTGTTCTTATATGTCAAATTTTATGAGTATAAACTTCAAAGATTATTTCGATGCGAAAACACCAACTTTCTATGACAAATGGACAAAACCATTAAAAGCTCCTCCATAGAGAGAGTTGAGCAACTTCGGACTATCAAAGTCACTCGGGATAGACTTTTTATTGTTCTTATATGTCAAATTTGATGAGTATGAGCTTCATAGATTATTTCGATGCCAAAACACCAACTTTCTATGACAAATGGACAAAACCGTTAAAAGCACCTCCATAGAGAGAGTTGAGCAACTTCGGATCATCAAAGTTGTTCGGTGTACAATTTTTATTGTTCTTATATGTCAAATTTTATGAGTATAAGCTTCAATGATTATTTCGATGCCAAAACACCAACTTTCTATGAAAAATAGACAAAACCATTAAAAGCTCCTCCATAGAGAGAGTTGAGCAACTTCGGACTATCAAAGTCACTCGGGATAGACTTTTTATTGTTCTTATATGTCAAATTTTATGAATATAACCTTCCTAGATTATTTCGATGCCAAAACACCAACTTTTTATGACAAATGGACAAAACCATTAAAAACTCCTCCATAGAGAGAGTTGAGCAACTACGGACTATCAAAGTCACTCGGGATAGACTTTTTATTGTTCTTATATGTCAAATTTTATGACTATAACCTTCCTAGATTATTTCGATGCCAAAACACCAACTTTCTATGAGAAATGGATAAAACCGTTAAAAGCACCTCCATAGAGAGAGTTGAGCAACTTCGGATCATCAAAGTTGCTCGGTGTACAATTTTTATTGTTCTTATATGTCAAATTATATGAGTTTATACTTCCTAGATTTTTTCGATGCCAAAACACCAACTTTCTATGACAAATGGACAAAACCGTTAAAAGCTCCTTCATAGAGAGAGTTGAGCAACTTCGGACCATCAAAGTTGCTCGGTGTACACTTTTTATTGTACTTATATGTCAAATTTTAAGAGTTTAAGCTTCATAGATTATTTTGATGCCAAAACACCAACTTTCTATGACAAATGGACAAAACCATTAAAAGCTCATTCATAGAGAGATTTGAGCAACTTCGGACCATCAAAGTTGCTCGGTGTACACTTTTTATTGTACTTATATGTCATGTTTTACGAGTTTAAGCTTCATAGATTATTTTGATGCCAAAACACCAACTTCCTATGACAAATGGCGAAAACCGTTAAAAGCTTCTCCATAGAGAGAGTCGAGCAACTTCGGACTATCAAAGTCGCTAGGGATACACTTTTAATAGTTTTTATATGTCAAATTTTATGAGTATAACCTTGCTAGATTATTTCGATGCTAAAACACCGACTTTCTATGACTAATGGACAAAACCGTTAAAAGCACCTTCATAAAGACAGTTGAGCAACTTCGGATCATCAAAGTTGCTCGATTTACCATTATTATTGTTCTTATATGTAAAATTTTATGAGTATAAGCTTCAAAGATTATTTCGATGCCAAAACACCAACTTTCTATGACAAATGGACAAAACCATTAAAAGCTCCTCCATAGAGAGACTTGAGCAACTTCGGACCATCAAAGTCACTCAGGATAGACTTTTTATTGTTCTTATATGTCAAATTTTATGAATATAACCTTCCTAGATTATTTCGATGCCAAAACACCAACTTTCTATGAGAAATGGATAAAACCGTTAAAAGCACCTCCATAGAGAGAGTTGAGCAACTTCGGATCATCAAAGTTGCTCGGTGTACAATTTTTATTGTTCATATATGTCAAATTATATGAGTTTATGCTTCCTAGATTATTTCGATGCCAAAACACCAACTTTCTATGACAAATTGACAAAATCGTTAAAAGCTCCTTCATAGAGAGAGTTGAGCAACTTCGGACCATCAAAGTTGCTCGGTGTACACTTTTTATTATACTTATATGTCAAATTTTAAGAGTTTAAGCTTCATAGATTATTTTGATGCCAAAACACCAACTTTCTATGACTAATGGACAAAACTGTTCAAAGCACCTCCATAGAGAGAGTTGAGCAACTTCGGATAATCAAAGTTGCTCGGTGTGCCATTATTATTATTCTTATATGTCAAATTCTATGAGTATAAGCTTCAATGATTATTTCGATACCAAAACACCGACTTTCTATGAAAAATGGACGAAACCGTTAAAAGCTTCTCCATAGATAGAGTTAAGCAACTTCGGATAATCAAAGTTGCTCGGTGTACAATTACTATTGTTCTTATATGTCAAATTTTATGAGTATAAACTTCGAAGATTATTTCGATGCGAAAACACCAACTTTCTATGACAAATGGACAAAACCATTAAAAGCTCCTCCATAGAGAGAGTTGAGCAACTCCGGACTATCAAAGTCACTCGGGATAGACTTTTTATTGTTCTTATATGTCAAATTTTATGAGTATAAGCTTCAATGATTATTTCGATACCAAAACACCGACTTTCTATGAAAAATGGACGAAACCGTTAAAAGCTTCTCCATAGAGAGAGTTAAGCAACTTCGGATAATCAAAGTTGCTCGGTGTACAATTACTATTGTTCTTATATGTCAAATTTTATGAGTATAAGCTTCAATGATTATTTCGATACGAAAACACCGACTTTCTATGAAAAATGGACGAAACCGTTAAAAGCTTCTCCATAGAGGGAGTTAAGCAACTTCGGATAATCAAAGTTGCTCGGTGTACAATTACTATTGTTCTTATATGTCAAATTATATGAGTTTATGCTTCCTAGATTATTTCGATGCCAAAACACCAACTTTCTATGAAAAATGGATAAAACCATTAAAAGATCCTCCATAGAGAGAGTTGAGCAACTTCGGACTATCAAAGTCACTCGGGATAGACTTTTTGTTGTTCTTATATGTCAAATTTTATGAGTATAAGCTTCATAGATTATTTCGATGCCAAAACACCAACTTTCTATGACAAATGAACGAAACCGTTAAAAGCTTCTCCATAGAGAGAGTTGAGCAACTTCGTATCATCAAAGTTGCTCGGTGTACAATTTTTATTGTTCTTATATGTCAAATTATATGAGTTTATACTTCCTAGATTATTTCGATGCCAAAACACCAACTTTCTATGACAAATGGAAAAAACCGTTAAAAGCTCCTTCATAGAGAGAGTTGAGCAACTTCGGACCATCAAAGTTGCTCGGTGTACACTTTTTATTGTACTTATATGTCAAATTTTACGAGTTTTAGCTTCATAGATTATTTTGATGCCAGAACACCGACTTTCTATGACAAATGGCGAAAACCGTTAAAAGCTTCTCCATAGAGAGAGTTGACAAACTTCAGACTATCAAAGTTGCTCGGGATACACTTTTAATTGTTTTTATATGTCAAATTTTATGAGTATAACCTTCCTAGATTATTTCGATGCCAAAACACCAACTTTCTATGACTAATGGAGAAAACCGTTAAAAGCACCTCCATAGAGAGAGTTGAGCAACTTCGGATCATCAAAGTTGCTCGGGGTACAATTATTATTGTTCTTATATGTCAAATTTTATGAGAATAAGCTTCAATGATTATTTCGATGCCAAAACATCAACTTTCTATGAAAAATGGACAAAACCATTAAAAGCTCCTCCATAGAGAGAGTTGAGCAACTTCGGACTATCAAAGTCACTCGGGATAGACTTTTTATTGTTCTTATATGTCAAATTTTATGAATATAACCTTGCTAGAATATTTCGATGCCAAAACACCAACTTTTTATGACAAATGGACAAAACCATTAAAAGCTCCTCCATAGAGAGAGTTGAGCAACTTCGGACTACCAAAGTCACTCGGGATAGACTTTTTATTGTTCTTATATGTCAAATTTTATGAGTATAGGCTTCATAGATTATTTCGATGCCAAAACACCAACTTTCTATGACAAATGAACGAAACCGTTAAAAGCTTCTCCATAGAGAGAGTTGAGCAACTTCGTATCATCAAAGTTGCTCGGTGTACAATTTTTATTGTTCTTATATGTCAAATTATATGAGTTTATACTTCCTAGATTATTTCGATGCCAAAACAGCAACTTTCTATGACAAATGGAAAAAACCGTTAAAAGCTCCTTCATAGAGAGAGTTGAGCAACTTCGGACCATCAAAGTTGCTCGGTGTACACTTTTTATTGTACTTATATGTCAAATTTTACGAGTTTTAGCTTCATAGATTATTTTGATGCCAGAACACCGACTTTCTATGACAAATGGCGAAAACCGTTAAAAGCTTCTCCATAGAGAGAGTTGACAAACTTCAGACTATCAAAGTTGCTCGGGATACACTTTTAATTGTTTTTATATGTCAAATTTTATGAGTATAACCTTCCTAGATTATTTCGATGCCAAAACACCAACTTTCTATGACTAATGGAGAAAACCGTTAAAAGCACCTCCATAGAGAGAGTTGAGCAACTTCGGATCATCAAAGTTGCTCGGTGTACAATTATTATTGTTCTTATATGTCAAATTTTATGAGAATAAGCTTCAATGATTATTTCGATGCCAAAACATCAACTTTCTATGAAAAATGGACAAAACCATTAAAAGCTCCTCCATAGAGAGAGTTGAGCAACTTCGGACTATCAAAGTCACTCGGGATAGACTTTTTATTGTTCTTATATGTCAAATTTTATGAATATAACCTTGCTAGAATATTTCGATGCCAAAACACCAACTTTTTATGACAAATGGACAAAACCATTAAAAGCTCCTCCATAGAGAGAGTTGAGCAACTTCGGACTACCAAAGTCACTCGGGATAGACTTTTTATTGTTCTTATATGTCAAATTTTATGAGTATAGGCTTCATAGATTATTTCGATGCCAAAACACCAACTTTCTATGACAAATGAACGAAACCGTTAAAAGCTTCTCCATAGAGAGAGTTGAGCAACTTCGTATCATCAAAGTTGCTCGGTGTACAATTTTTATTGTTCTTATATGTCAAATTATATGAGTTTATACTTCCTAGATTATTTCGATGCCAAAACAGCAACTTTCTATGACAAATGGAAAAAACCGTTAAAAGCTCCTTCATAGAGAGAGTTGAGCAACTTCGGACCATCAAAGTTGCTCGGTGTACACTTTTTATTGTACTTATATGTCAAATTTTACGAGTTTTAGCTTCATAGATTATTTTGATGCCAGAACACCGACTTTCTATGACAAATGGCGAAAACCGTTAAAAGCTCCTTCATAGAGAGAGTTGAGCAACTTCGGACCATCAAAGTTGCTCGGTGTACACTTTTTATTGTACTTATATGTCAAGTTTTACGAGTTTAAGCTTCATAGATTATTTTGATGCCAAAACACCAACTTTCTATGACAAATGACGAAAACCGTAAAAAGCATCTCCATAGAGAGAGTCGAGCAACTTCGGACTATCAAAGTCGCTAGGGATACACTTTTAATTGTTTTTATATGTCAAATTTTATGAGTATAACCTTGCTAGATTATTTCGATGCCAAAACACCAACTTTCTATGACTAATGGACAAAGTCGTTAAAAGCACCTCCATAAAGAGAGTTGAGCAACTTCGGATCATCAAAGTTGCTCGATGTACCATTATTATTGTTCTTATATGTAAAATTTTATGAGTATAAGCTTCAAAGATTATTTCGATGCCAAAACACCAACTTTCTATGACAAATGGACAAAACCATTAAAAGCTCCTCCATAGAGAGACTTGAGCAACTTCGGACTATCAAAGTCACTCAGGATAGACTTTTTATTGTTCTTATATGTCAAATTTTATGAAGATAACCTTCCTAGATTATTTCGATGCCAAAACACCAACTTTCTATGCGAAATGGATAAAACCGTTAAAAGCACCTCCATAGAGAGAGTTGAGCAACTTCGGATCATCAAAGTTGCTCGGTGTACAATTTTTATTGTTCATATATGTCAAATTATATGAGTTTATGCTTCCTAGATTATTTCGATGCCAAAACACCAACTTTCTATGACAAATTGACAAAACCGTTAAAAGCTCCTTCATAGAGAGAGTTGAGCAACTTCGGACCATCAAAGTTGCTCGGTGTACACTTTTTATTGTACTTATATGTCAAATTTTAAGAGTTTAAGCTTCATAGATTATTTTGATGCCAAAACACCAACTTTCTATGACTAATGGAGAAAACTGTTCAAAGCACCTCCAAAGAGAGAGTTGAGCAACTTCGGATAATCAAAGTTGCTCGGTGTGCCATTATTATTATTCTTATATGTCAAATTTTATGAGTATAAGCTTCAATGATTATTTCGATGCCAAAACACCGACTTTCTGTGAAAAATGGATGAAACCGTTAAAAGCTTCTCCATAGAGAGAGTTAAGCAACTTCGGATAATCAAAGTTGCTCGGTGTACAATTATTATTGTTCTTATATGTCAAATTTTATGAGTATAAACTTCAAAGATTATTTCGATGTGAAAACACCAACTTTCTATGACAAATGGACAAAACCATTAAAAGCTCCTCCATAGAGAGAGTTGAGCAACTTCGGACTATCAAAGTCACTCGGGATAGACTTTTTATTGATCTTATATGTCAAATTTTATGAGTATGAGCTTCATAGAATATTTCGATGCCAAAACACCAACTTTCTATGACAAATGGACAAAACCGTTAAAAGCACCTCCATAGAGAGAGTTGAGCAACTTCGGATCATCAAAGTTGTTCGGTGTACAATTTTTATTGTTCTTATATGTCAAATTATATGAGTTTATGCTTCCTAGATTATTTCGATGCCAAAACACCAACTTTCTATGAAAAATGGACAAAACCATTAAAAGCTCCTCCATAGAGAGAGTTGAGCAACTTCGGACTATCAAAGTCACTCGGGATAGACTTTTTATTGTTCTTATATGTCAAATTTTATGAGTATAAGCTTCCTAGATTATTTCGATGCCAAAACACCAACTTTCTATGACAAATGAACGAAACCGTTAAAAGCTTCTCCATAGAGAGAGTTGAGCAACTTCGGATCATCAAAGTTGCTCGGTGTACAATTTTTATTGTTCTTTTATGTCAAATTATATGAGTTTATACTTCCTAGATTATTTCGATGCCAAAACACCAACTTTCTATGACAAATGGACAAAACCGTTAAAAGCTCCTTCATAGAGAGAGTTGAGCAACTTCGGACCATCAAAGTTGCTCGGTGTACACTTTTTATTGTACTTATATGTCAAATTTTACGAGTTTTAGGTTCATAGATTATTTTGATGCCAGAACACCGACTTTCTATGACAAATGGCGAAAACCGTTAAAAGCTTCTCCATAGAGAGAGTTGAGCAACTTCGGACTATCAAAGTCGCTCGGGATACACTTTTAATGGTTTTTATATGTCAAATTTTATGAGTATAACCTTCCTAGATTATTTCGATGCCAAAACACCAACTTTCTGTGACTAATGGAGAAAACCGTTAAAAGCACCTCCATAGAGAGAGTTGAGCAACTTCGGATCATCAAAGTTGCTCGGTGTACAATTATTATTGTTCTTATATGTCAAATTTTATGAGTATAAGCTTCAATGATTATTTCGATGCCAAAACACCAACTTTCTATGAAAAATGGACAAAACCATTAAAAGCTCCTCCATAGAGAGAGTTGAGCAACTTGGGACTATCAAAGTCACTCGGGATAGACTTTTTATTGTTCTTATATGTCAAATTTTATGAATATAACCTTCCTAGAATATTTCGATGCCAAAACACCAACTTTTTATGACAAATGGACAAAACCATTAAAAGCTCCTCCATAGAGAGAGTTGAGCAACTTCGGACTATCAAAGTCACTCGGGATAGACTTTTTATTGTTCTTATATGTCAAATTTTATGACTATAACCTTCCTAGATTATTTCGATGCCAAAACACCAACTTTTTATGACAAATGGACAAAACCATTAAAAGCTCCTTCATAGAGAGAGTTGAGCAACTTCGGACCATCAAAGTTGCTCGGTGTACACTTTTTATTGTACTTATATGTCAAATTTTACGAGTTTTAGGTTCATAGATTATTTTGATGCCAGAACACCGACTTTCTATGACAAATGGCGAAAACCGTTAAAAGCTTCTCCATAGAGAGAGTTGAGCAACTTCGGACTATCAAAGTCGCTCGGGATACACTTTTAATGGTTTTTATATGTCAAATTTTATGAGTATAACCTTCCTAGATTATTTCGATGCCAAAACACCAACTTTCTGTGACTAATGGATAAAACCGTTAAAAGCACCTCCATAGAGAGAGTTGAGCAACTTCGGATCGTCAAAGTTGCTCGGTGTACAATTTTTATTGTTCTTATATGTCAAATTATATGAGTTTATACTTACTAGATTTTTTCGATGCCAAAACACCAACTTTCTATGACAAATGGACAAAACCGTTAAAAGCTCCTTCATAGAGAGAGTTGAGCAACTTCAGACCATCAAAGTTGCTCGGTGTACACTTTTTATTGTACTTATATATCAAATTTTAAGAGTTTAAGCTTCATAGATTATTTTGATGCCAAAACACCAACTTTCTATGACAAATGGACAAAACCATTAAAAGCTCCTTCATAGAGAGAGTTGAGCAACTTCGGACCATCAAAGTTGCTCGGTGTACATTTTTTATTGTACTTATATGTCAAGTTTTACGAGTTTAAGCTTCATAGAATATTTTGATGCCAAAACACCAACTTTCTATGACAAATGACGAAAACCGTAAAAAGCATCTCCATAGAGAGAGTCGAGCAACTTCGGACTATCAAAGTCGCTAGGGATACACTTTTAATTGTTTTTATATGTCAAATTTTATGAGTATAACCTTGCTAGATTATTTCGATGCCAAAACACCAACTTTCTATGACTAATGGACAAAACCTTTAAAAGCACCTCCATAAAGAGAGTTGAACAACTTCGGATCATCAAAGTTGCTCGATGTACCATTATTATTGTTCTTATATGTAAAATTTTATGAGTATAAGCTTCAAAGATTATTTCGATGCCAAAACACCAACTTTCTATGACAAATAGACAAAACCATTAAAAGCTCCTCCATAGAGAGACTTGAGCAACTTCGGACTATCAAAGTCACTCAGGATAGACTTTTTATTGTTCTTATATGTCAAATTTTATGAATATAACCTTCCTAGATTATTTCGATGCCAAGACACCAACTTTCTATGAGAAATGGATAAAACCGTTAAAAGCACCTCCAAAGAGAGAGTTGAGCAACTTCGGATCATCAAAGTTGCTCGGTGTACAATTTTTATTGTTCATATATGTCAAATTATATGAGTTTATGCTTCCTAGATTATTTCGATGCCAAAACACCAACTTTCTATGACAAATTGACAAAACCCTAAACCCTAAACCTGAGCTCCTTCATAGAGAGAGTTGAGCAACTTCGGACCATCAAAGTTGCTCGATGTACACTTTTTATTGTACTTATATGTCAAATTTTAAGAGTTTAAGCTTCATAGATTATTTTGATGCCAAAACACCAACTTTCTATGACTAATGGACAAAACTGTTCAAAGCACCTCCATAGAGAGAGTTGAGCAACTTCGGATAATCAAAGTTTCTCGGTGTACCATTATTATTATTCTTATATGTCAAATTTGATGAGTATAAGCTTCAATGATTATTTCGATGCCAAAACACCGACTTTCTATGAAAAATGGACGAAACCGTTAAAAGCTTCTCCATAGAGAGAGTTGAGCAACTTCGGACTATCAAAGTCACTAGGGATAGACTTTTTATTGTTCTTATATGTCAAATTTTATGACTATAACCTTCCTTGATTATTTCGATGCCAAAACACCAACTTTCTATGAGAAATGGATAAAACCGTTAAAAGCACCTCCATAGAGAGAGTTGAGCAACTTCGGATCATCAAAGTTGCTCGGTGTACAATTTTTATTGTTCATATATGTCAAATTATATGAGTTTATGCTTCCTAGATTATTTCGATGCCACAACACCAACTTTCTATGAAAAATTGACAAAATCGTTAAAAGCTCCTTCATAGAGATAGTTGAGCAACTTCGGACCATCAAAGTTGCTCGGTGTACACTTTTTATTGTACTTATATGTCAAATTTTAAGAGTTTAAGCTTCATAGATTATTTTGATGCCAAAACACCAACTTTCTATGACTAATGGACAAAACTGTTCAAAGCACCTCCATAGAGAGAGTTGAGCAACTTCGGATAATCAAAGTTGCTCGGTGTACCATTATTATTATTCTTATATGTCAAATTTTATGAGTATAAGCTTCAATGATTATTTCGATGCCAAAACACCGACTTTCTATGAAAAATGGACGAAACCGTTAAAAGCTTCTCCATAGAGAGAGTTAAGCAACTTCGGATAATCAAAGTTGCTCGGTTTACAATTATTATTGTTCTTATATGTCAAATTTTATGAGTATAAACTTCAAAGATTATTTCGATGCGAAAACACCAACTTTCTATGACAAATGGACAAAACCATTAAAAGCTCCTCCATAGAGAGAGTTGAGCAACTTCGGACTATCAAAGGCACTCGGGATAGACTTTTAATTATTTTTATACGTAAAATTTTATGAGTATAACCTTCCTAGATTATTTCGATGCCAAAACACCAACTTTCTATGAGTAATGGACAAAACCGTTAAAAGCACCTCCATAGAGAGAGTTGAGCAACTTTGGATCATCAAAGTTGTTCGGTGTAGAATTTTTATTGTTCTTCTATGTCAAATTTTATGAGTTTATGCTTCCTAGATTATTTCGATGCCAAAACACGAACTTTCTATGACAAATGGACAAAACCGTTAAAAGCTCCTTCATAGAGAGAGTTGAGCAACTTCGGACCATCAAAGTTGCTCGGTGTACACTTTTTATTGTACTTATATGTCAAATTTTACGAGTTTTAGCTTCATAGATTATTTTGATGCCAGAACACCGATTTTCTATGACAAATGGCGAAAACCGTTAAAAGCTTCTGCATAGAGAGAGTTGAGCAACTTCGGACTATCAAAGTCGCTCGGGATACACTTTTAATTGTTTTTATATGTCAAATTTTATGAGTATAACCTTCCTAGATTATTTCGATGCCAAAACACCAACTTTCTATGACTAATGGAGAAAACCGTTAAAAGCACCTCCATAGAGAGAGTTGAGCAACTTCGAATCATCAAAGTTGCTCGGTTTACAATTATTATTGTTCTTATATGTCAAATTTTATGAGTATAAGCTTCAATGATTATTTCGATGCCAAAACACCAACTTTCTATGAAAAATGGACAAAACCATTAAAAGCTCCTCCATAGAGAGAGTTGAGCAACTTCGGACTATCAAAGTCACTCGGGATAGACTTTTTATTGTTCTTATACGTCAAATTTTATGAATATAACCTTCCTAGAATATTTCGATGCCAAAACACCAACTTTTTATGACAAATGGACAAAACCATTAAAAGCTCCTCCATAGAGAGAGTTGAGCAACTTCGGACTATCAAAGTCACTCGGGATAGACTTTTTATTGTTCTTATATGTCAAATTTTATGACTATAACCTTCCTAGATTATTTCGATGCCAAAACACCAACTTTCTATGACAAATGGATAAAACCGTTAAAAGCACCTCCATAGAGAGAGTTGAGCAACTTCGGATCGTCAAAGTTGCTCGGTGTACAATTTTTATTGTTCTTATATGTCAAATTATATGAGTTTATACTTCCTAGATTTTTTCGATGCCAAAACACCAACTTTCTTTGACAAATGGACAAAACCGTTAAAAGCCCCTTCATAGAGAGAGTTGAGCAACTTCGGACCATCAAAGTTGCTCGGTGTACACTTTTTATTGTACTTATATGTCAAATTTTAAGAGTTTAAGCTTCATAGATTATTTTGATGCCAAAACACCAACTTTCTATGACAAATGGACAAAACCATTAAAAGCTCCTTCATAGAGAGAGTTGAGCAACTTCGGACCATCAAAGTTGCTCGGTGTACACTTTTTATTAAACATATATGTCAAGTTTTACGAGTTTAAGCTTCATAGATTATTTTGATGCCAAAACACCAACTTTCTATGACAAATGACGAAAACCGTAAAAAGCTTCTCCATAGAGAGAGTCGAGCAACTTCGGACTATCAAAGTCGCTAGGGATACACTTTTAATTGTTTTTATATGTCAAATTTTATGAGTATAACCTTGCTAGATTATTTCGATGCTAAAACACCAACTTTCTATGACTAATGGACAAAACCGTTAAAAGCACCTCCATAAAGAGAGTTGAGCAACTTCGGATCATCAAAGTTGCTCGATGTACCATTATTATTGTTCTTATATGTAAAATTTTATGAGTATAAGCTTCAAAGATTATTTCGATGCCAAAACACCAACTTTCTATGACAAATGGACAAAACCATTAAAAGCTCCTCCATAGAGAGACTTGAGCAACTTCGGACTATCAAAGTCACTCAGGATAGACTTTTTATTGTTCTTATATGTCAAATTTTATGAATATAACCTTCCTAGATTATTTCGATGCCAAAACACCAACTTTCTATGAGAAATGGATAAAACCGTTAAAAGCACCTCCATAGAGAGAGTTGAGCAACTTCGGATCATCAAAGTTGCTCGGTGTACAATTTTTATTGTTCATATATGTCAAATTATATGAGTTTATGCTTCCTAGATTATTTCGATGCCAAAACACCAACTTTCTATGACAAATTGACAAAACCGTTAAAAGCTCCTTCATAGAGAGAGTTGAGCAACTTCGGACCATCAAAGTTGCTCGATGTACACTTTTTATTGTACTTCTATGTCAAATTTTAAGTGTTTAAGCTTCATAGATTATTTTGATGCCAAAACACCAACTTTCTATGACTAATGGACAAAACTGTTCAAAGTACCTCCATAGAGAGAGTTGAGCAACTTCGGATAATCAAAGTTTCTCGGTGTACCATTATTATTATTCTTATATGTCAAATTTTATGAGTATAAGCTTCAATGATTATTTCGATGCCAAAACACCGACTTTCTATGAAAAATGGACGAAACCTTTAAAAGCTTCTCCATAGAGAGAGTTGAGCAACTTCGGATCATCAAAGTTGCTCGGTGTACAATTATTATTGTTCTTATATGTCAAATTTTATGACTATAACCTTCCTAGATTATTTCGATGCCAAAACACCAACTTTCTAGGAGAAATGGATAAAACCGTTAAAAGCACCTCCATAGAGAGAGTTGAGCAACTTCGGATCATCAAAGTTGCTCGGTGTACAATTTTTATTGTTCATATATGTCAAATTATATGAGTTTATGCTTCCTAGATTATTTCGATGCCACAACACCAACTTTCTATGACAAATTGACAAAACCGTTAAAAGCTCCTTCATAGAGAGAGTTGAGCAACTTCGGACCATCAAAGTTGCTCGGTGTACACTTTTTACTGTACTTATATATCAAATTTTAAGAGTTTAAGCTTCATAGGTTATTTTGATGCCAAAACACCAACTTTCTATGACTAATAGACAAAACTGTTCAAAGCACCTCCATAGAGAGAGTTGAGCAACTTCGGATAATCAAAGTTGCTCGTTGTACCATTATTATTATTCTTATATGTCAAATTTTATGAGTATAAGCTTCAATGATTATTTCGATGCCAAAACACCGACTTTCTATGAAAAATGGACGAAACCGTTAAAAGCTTCTCCATAGAGAGAGTTAAGCAACTTCGGATAATCAAAGTTGCTCGGTTTACAATTATTATTGTTGTTATATGTCAAATTTTATGAGTATAAACTTCAAAGATTATTTCGATGCGAAAACACCAACTTTCTATGACAAATGGACAAAACCATTAAAAGCTCCTCCATAGAGAGAGTTGAGCAACTTCGGACTATCAAAGTCACTCGGGATAGACTTTTAATTGTTCTTCTATGTCAAATTTTATGAGTTTATGCTTCCTAGATTATTTCGATGCCAAAACACCAACTTTCTATGACAAATGGATAAAACCGTTAAAAGCTCCTTCATAGAGAGAGTTGAGCAACTTCGGACCATCAAAGTTGCTCGGTGTACACTTTTTATTGTACTTATATGTCAAATTTTACGAGTTTTAGCTTCATAGATTATTTTGATGCCAGAACACCGACTTTCTATGACAAATGGCGAAAACCGTTAAAAGCTTCTCCATAGAGAGAGTTGACCAACTTCGGACTATCAAAGTCGCTCGGGATACACTTTTAATTGTTTTTATATGTCAAATTTTATGAGTATAACCTTCCTAGATTATTTCGATGACAAAACACCAACTTTCTATGACTAATGGAGAAAACCGTTAAAAGCACCTCCATAGAGAGAGTTGAGCAACTTCGGATCATCAAAGTTGCTCGGTGTACAATTATTATTGTTCTTATATGTCAAATTTTATGAGTATAAGCTTCAATGATTATTTCGATGCCAAAACACCTACTTTCTATGAAAAATGGACAAAACCATTAAAAGCAACTCCATAGAGAGAGTTGAGCAACTTCGGACTATCAAAGTCACTCGGGATAGACTTTTTATTGTTCTTATATGTCAAATTTTATGAATATAACCTTCCTAGAATATTTCGATGCCAAAAAACCAACTTTTTACGACAAATGGACAAAACCATTAAAAGCTCCTCCATAGAGAGAGTTGAGCAACTTCGGACTATCAAAGTCACTCGGGATAGACTTTTTATTGTTCTTATATGTCAAATTTTATGACTATAACCTTCGTAGATTATTTCGATGCCAAAACACCAACTTTCTATGACAAATGGATAAAACCGTTAAAAGCACCACCATAGAGAGAGTTGAGCAACTTCGGATCGTCAAAGTTGCTCGGTGTACAATTTTTATTGTTCTTATATGTCAAATTATATGAGTTTATACTTCCTAGATTTTTTCGATGCCAAAACACCAACTTTCATTGACAAATGGACAAAACCGTTAAAAGCCCCTTCATTGAGAGAGTTGAGCAACTTCGGACCATCAAAGTTGCTCGGTGTACACTTTTTATTGTACTTATATGTCAAATTTTAAGAGTTTAAGCTTCATAGATTATTTTGATGCCAAAACACCAACTTTCTATGACAAATGGACAAAACCATTAAAAGCTCCTTCATAGAGAGAGTTGAGCAACTTCGGACCATCAAAGTTGCTCGGTGTACACTTTTTATTGTACATATATGTCAAGTTTTACGAGTTTAAGCTTCATAGATTATTTTGATGCCAAAACACCAACTTTCTATGACAAATGACGAAAACCGTAAAAAGCTTCTCCATAGAGAGAGTCGAGCAACTTCGGACTATCAAAGTCGCTAGGGATACACTTTTAATTGTTTTTATATGTCAAATTTTATGAGTATAACCTTGCTAGAGTATTTCGATGCCAAAACACCAACTTTCTATGGCTAATGGACAAAACTGTTAAAAGCACCTCCATAAAGAGAGTTGAGCAACTTCGGATCATCAAAGTTGCTCGATGTACCATTATTATTGTTCTTATATGTAAAATTTTATGAGTATAAGCTTCAAAGATTATTTCGATGCCAAAACACCAACTTTCTATGACAAATGGACCAAACCATTAAAAGCTCCTCCATAGAGAGACTTGAGCAACTTTGGACTATCAAAGTCACTCAGGATAGACTTTTTATTGTTCTTATATGTCAAATTTTATGAATATAACCTTCCTAGATTATTTCGATGCCAAAACACCAACTTTCTATGAGAAATGGATAAAACCGTTAAAAGCACCTCCATAGAGAGAGTTGAGCAACTTCGGATCATCAAAGTTGCTCGGTGTACAATTTTTATTGTTCATATATGTCAAATTATATGAGTTTATACTTCCTAGATTATTTCGATGCCAAAACACCAACTTTCTATGACAAATTGACAAAACCGTTAAATGCTCCTTCATAGAGAGAGTTGAGCAACTTCGGACCATCAAAGTTGCTCGATGTACACTTTTTATTGTACTTATATGTCAAATTTTAAGAGTTTAAGCTTCATAGATTATTTTGATGCCAAAACACCAACTTTCTCTGACTAATGGACAAAACTGTTCAAAGCACCTCCATAGAGAGAGTTGAGCAACTTCGGATAATGAAAGTTGCTCGGTGTACCATTATTATTATTCTTATATGTCAAATTTTATGAGTATAAGCTTCAATGATTATTTCGATGCCAGAACACCGACTTTCTATGACAAATGGCGAAAACCGTTAAAAGCTTCTCCATAGAGAGAGTTGACCAACTTCGGACTATCAAAGTCGCTCGGGATACACTTTTAATTGTTTTTATATGTCAAATTTTATGAGTATAACCTTCCTAGATTATTTCGATGCCAAAACACCAACTTTCTATGACTAATGGAGAAAACCGTTAAAAGCACCTCCATAGAGAGAGTTGAGCAACTTCGGATCATCAAAGTTGCTCGGTGTACAATTATTATTGTTCTTATATGTCAAATTTTATGAGTATAAGCTTCAATGATTATTTCAATGCCAAAACACCAACTTTCTATGAAAAATGGACAAAACCATTAAAAGCTCCTCCATAGAGAGAGTTGAGCAACTTCGGACTATCAAAGTCACTCGGGATAGACTTTTTATTGTTCTTATATGTCAAATTTTATGAATATAACCTTCCTAGAATATTTCGATGCCAAAACACCAACTTTTTACGACAAATGGACAAAACCATTAAAAGCTCCTCCATAGAGAGAGTTGAGCAACTTCGGACTAAAAAAGTCACTCGGGATAGACTTTTTATTGTTCTTATATGTCAAATTTTATGACTATAACCTTCCTAGATTATTTCGATGCCAAAACACCAACTTTCTATGACAAATGGATAAAACCATTAAAAGCACCTCCATATAGAGAGTTGAGCAACTTCGGATCGTCAAAGTTGCTCGGTGTACAATTTTTATTGTTCTTATATGTCAAATTATATGAGTTTATACTTCCTAGATTTTTTCGATGCCAAAACACCAACTTTCTTTGACAAATGGACAAAACCGTTAAAAGCCCCTTCATAGAGAGAGTTGAGCAACTTCGGACCATCAAAGTTGCTCGGTGTACACTTTTTATTGTACTTATATGTCAAATTTTAAGAGTTTAAGCTTCATAGATTATTTTGATGCCAAAACACCAACTTTCTATGACAAATGGACAAAACCATTAAAAGCTCCTTCATAGAGAGAGTTGAGCAACTTCGGACCATCAAAGTTGCTCGGTGTACACTTTTTATTGTACATATATGTCAAGTTTTACGAGTTTAAGCTTCATAGATTATTTTGATGCCAAAACACCAACTTTCTATGACAAATGACGAAAACCGTAAAAAGCTTCTCCATAGAGAGAGTCGAGCAACTTCGGACTATCAAAGTCGCTAGGGATACACTTTTAATTGTTTTTATATGTCAAATTTTATGAGTATAACCTTGCTAGAGTATTTCGATGCCAAAACACCAACTTTCTATGGCTAATGGACAAAACTGTTAAAAGCACCTCCATAAAGAGAGTTGAGCAACTTCGGATCATCAAAGTTGCTCGATGTACCATTATTATTGTTCTTATATGTAAAATTTTATGAGTATAAGCTTCAAAGATTATTTCGATGCCAAAACACCAACTTTCTATGACAAATGGACAAAACCATTAAAAGCTCCTCCATAGAGAGACTTGAGCAACTTTGGACTATCAAAGTCACTCAGGATAGACTTTTTATTGTTCTTATATGTCAAATTTTATGAATATAACCTTCCTAGATTATTTCGATGCCAAAACACCAACTTTCTATGAGAAATGGATAAAACCGTTAAAAGCACCTCCATAGAGAGAGTTGAGCAACTTCGGATCATCAAAGTTGCTCGGTGTACAATTTTTATTGTTCATATATGTCAAATTATATGAGTTTATGCTTCCTAGATTATTTTGATGCCAAAACACCAACTTTCTATGACAAATTGACAAAACCGTTAAATGCTCCTTCATAGAGAGAGTTGAGCAACTTCGGACCATCAAAGTTGCTCGATGTACACTTTTTATTGTACTTATATGTCAAATTTTAAGAGTTTAAGCTTCATAGATTATTTTGATGCCAAAACACCAACTTTCTCTGACTAATGGACAAAACTGTTCAAAGCACCTCCATAGAGAGAGTTGAGCAACTTCCGATAATCAAAGTTGCTCGGTGTACCATTATTATTATTCTTATATGTCAAATTTTATGAGTATAAGCTTCAATGATTATTTCGATGCCAAAACACCGACTTTCTATGAAAAATGGACGAAACCGTTAAAAGCTTCTCCATAGAGAGAGTTGAGCAACTTCGGACTATCAAAGTCACTCGGGATAGACTTTTTATTGTTCTTATATGTCAAATTTTATGACTATAACCTTCCTAGATTATTTCGATGCCAAAACACCAACTTTCTATGAGAAATGGATAAAACCGTTAAAAGCACCTCCATAGAGAGAGTTGAGCAACTTCGGATCATCAAAGTTGCTCGGTGTACAATTTTTATTGTTCATATATGTCAAATTATATGAGTTTATGCTTCCTAGATTATTTCGATGCCAAAACACCAACTTTCTATGACAAATTGACAAAACCGTTAAAAGCTCCTCCATAGAGAGAGTTGAGCAACTTCGGACCATCAAAGTTGCTCGGTGTACACTTTTTATTGTACTTATATGTCAAATTTTAAGAGTTTAAGCTTCATAGATTATTTTGATGCCAAAACACATCTTTCTATGACTAATGGATAAAACTGTTCAAAGCACCTCCATAGAGAGAGTTGAGCAACTTCGGATAATCAAAGTTGCTCGGTGTACCATTATTATTATTCTTATATGTCAAATTTTATGAGTATAAGCTTCAATGATTATTTCGATGTCAAAACACCAACTTTCTATGACAAATGGACAAAACCATTAAAAGCTCCTCCATAGAGAGAGTTGAGCAACTTCGGACTATCAAAGTCACTCGGGATAGACTTTTAATTGTTTTTATATGTAAAATTTTATGAGTATAACATTCCTAGATTATTTCGATGCCAAAACACCAACTTCCTACGACTAATGGACAAAACCGTTAAAAGCACCTCTATAGAGATAGTTGAGCAACTTCGGATCATCAAAGTTGTTCGGTGTACAATTTTTATTGTTCTTCTATGTCAAATTTTATGAGTTTATGCTTCCTAGATTATTTCGATGCCAAAACACCAACTTTCAATGAAAAATGGACAAAACCATTAGAAGCTCCTCCATAGAGAGAGTTGAGCAACTTCGGACTATCATAGTCGCTCGGGATAGACTTTTTATTGTTCTTATATGTCAAATTTTATGAGTATAAGCTTCATAGATTATTTCGATGCCAAAACACCAACTTTCTATGACAAATGGACGAAACCGTTAAAAGCTTCTCCATAGAGAGAGTTGAGCAACTTCGGATCATCAAAGTTGCTCGGTGTACAATTTTTATTGTTCTTATATGTCAAATTATATGAGTTTATACTTCCTAGATTATTTCGATGCCAAAACACCAACTTTCTATGACAAATGGACAAGACCGTTAAAAGCTCCTTAATAGAGAGAGTTGAGCAACTTCGAACCATCAAAGTTGCTCAGTGTACATCTTTTATTGTACTTATATGTCAAATTTTACAAGTTTAAGCTTCATGGATATTTTTGATGCCAAAACACCGACTTTCTATGACAAATGGCGAAAATCTTTAAAAGCTTCTCCATAGAGAGAGTTCAGCAACTTCGGACTATCAAAGTCGCTCGGGATGCACTTTTAATTGTTTTTATATGTAAAATTTTATGAGTATAACCTTCCTAGATTATTTCGATGCCAAAACACCAACTTTCTATGACTAATGGACAAAACCGTTAAAAGCACCTCCATAAAGAGGGTTGAGCAACTTCGGATCATCAAAGTTGCTCGATGTACCATTATTATTGTTCTTATATGTAAAATTTTATGAGTATAAGCTTCAAAGATTATTTCGATGCCAAAACACCAACTTTCTATGACAAATGGACAAAACCATTAAAAGCTCCTTCATAGAGAGACTTGAGCAACTTCGGACTATCAAAGTCACTCAGGATAGACTTTTTATTGTTCTTATATGTCAAATTTTATGAATATAACCTTCCTAGATTATTTTGATGCCAAAACACCAACTTTCTATGAGAAATGGATAAAACCGTTAAAAGCACCTCCATAGAGAGAGTTGAACAACTTCGGATCATCAAAGTTGTTCGGTGTACAATTTTTATTGTTCTTCTATGTCAAATTTTATGAGTTTATGCTTCCTAGATTATTTCGATGCCAAAACACCAACTTTCTATGAAAAATGGACAAAACCATTAGAAGCTACTCCATAGAGAGAGTTGAGCAACTTCGGACTATCATAGTCGCTCGGGATAGACTTTTTATTGTTCTTATATGTCAAATTTTATGAGTATAAGCTTCATAGATTATTTCGATGCCAAAACACCAACTTTCTATGACAAATGGACGAAACCGTTAAAAGCTTCTCCATAGAGAGAGTTGAGCAACTTCGGATCATCAAAGTTGCTCGGTGTACAATTTTTATTGTTTTTATATGTCAAATTATATGACTTTATACCTCCTAGATTATTTCGATGCCAAAACACCAACTTTCTATGACAAATGGACAAGACCGTTAAAAGCTCCTTAATAGAGACAGTTGAGCAACTTCGGACCATCAAAGTTGCTCGGTGCACACTTTTTATTGTACTTATATGTCAAATTTTACAAGTTTAAGCTTCATAGATTATTTTGATGCCAAAACACCGACTTTCTATGACAAATGGACAAAACCATTAAAAGCTCCTTCATAGAGAGAGTTGAGCAACTTCGGACCATCAAAGTTGCTCGGTGTACACTTTTTATTGTACTTATATGTCAAATTTTACGAGTTTAAAGCTTCATAGATTATTTTGATGCCAAAACACCAACTTTCTATGACAAATGGCGAAAACCGTTAAAAGCTTCTCCATAGAGAGAGTTGAGCAACTTCGGACTATCAAAGTCGCTCGGGATACACTTTTAATTGTTTTTATATGTCAAATTTTATGAGTATAACCTTGCTAGATTATTTCGATGCCAAAACACCAACTTTCTATGACTAATGGACAAAACCGTTAAAAGCACCTCGATAAAGAGAGTTGAGCAACTTCGGATCATCAAAGTTGCTCGTTGTACAATTATTTTTGTTCTTATATGTCAAATTTTACGAGTATAAGTTTCTTAGATTATTTTGATGCCAAAACACCAACTTTCTATGAAAAATGGACAAAACCGTTAAAAGCACCTCCATAGAGAGAGTTGAGCAACTTCGGATCATCGAAGTTGCTCGGTGTACAATTATTATTGTTCTTATATGTCAAATTTTATGAGTATAAGCTTCAAAGATTATTTCGATGCCAAAACACCAACTTTCTATGACAAATGGCGAAAACCGTTAAAAGCTTCTCTATAGAGAGAGTTGAGCAACTTCAGACTATCAATGTCGCTCGGGATACACTTTTAATTGTTTTTATATGTCAAATTTTATGAATCTAACCTTCCTAGATTATTTCGATGCCAAAACACCAACTTTCTATGACAAATGGACAAAACCATTAAAAGCTCCTCCATAGAGAGAGTTGAGCAACTTCGGACTATCAAAGTCACTCGGGATAGACTTTTTATTGTTCTTATATGTCAAATTTTATGACTATAACCTTCCTAGATTATTTCGATGCCAAAACACCAACTTTCTATGAGAAATGGATAAAACCGTTAAAAGCACCGCCATAGAGAGAGTTGAGCAACTTCGGATCATCAAAGTTGCTCGGTGTACAATTTTTATTGTTCTTATATATCAAATTATATGAGTTTATACTTCCTAGATTATTTCGATGCCAAAACACCAACTTTCTATGACAAATGGACAAAACTGTTAAAGGCTCCTCCATAGAGAGAGTTGAGCAACTTTGGACCATCAAAGTTGCTCGGTGTAAAAATATTATTGTTCTTATATGTCAAATTTTACGAGTATAAGTTTCTTAGATTATTTTGATGCCAAAACACCAACTTTCTATGACAAATGGACAAAACCGTTAAAAGCACCTCCATGGAGAGAGTTGAGCAACTTCGGATCATCAAAGTTGCTCGGTGTACAATTATTATTGTTCTTATATGTCAAATTTTATGAGTATAAGCTTCAAAGATTATTTCGATGCGAAAACACCAACTTTCTATGACAAATGGAAAAAACCATTAAAAGCTCCTCCATAGAGAGAGTTGAGCAACTTCGGACTATCAAAGTCACTCAGGATAGACTTTTAATTGTTTTTATATGTAAAATTTTATGAGTATAACATTCCTAGATTATTTCGATGCCAAAACACCAACTTCCTACGACTAATGGACAAAACCGTTAAAAGCACCTCCATAGAGAGAGTTGAGCAACTTCGGATCATCAAAGTTGTTCGGTGTACAATTTTTATTGTTCTTCTATGTCAAATTTTATGAGTTTATGCTTCCTAGATTATTTCGATGCCAAAACACCAACTTTCTATGAAAAATGGACAAAACCATTAGAAGCTCCTCCATAGAGAGAGTTGAGCAACTTCGGACTATCATAGTCGCTCGGGATAGACTTTTTATTGTTCTTATATGTCAAATTTTATGAGTATAAGCTTCATAGATTATTTCGATGCCAAAACACCAACTTTCTATGACAAATGGACGAAACCGTTAAAAGCTTCTCCATAGAGAGAGTTGAGCAACTTCGGATCATCAAAGTTGCTCGGTGTACAATTTTTATTGTTCTTATATGTCAAATTATATGAGTTTATACTTCCTAGATTATTTCGATGCCAAAACACCAACTTTCTATGACAAATGGACAAGACCGTTAAAAGCTCCTTAATAGAGAGAGTTGAGCAACTTCGAACCATCAAAGTTGCTCAGTGTACATCTTTTATTGTACTTATATGTCAAATTTTACAAGTTTAAGCTTCATAGATATTTTTGATGCCAAAACACCGACTTTCTATGACAAATGGCGAAAATCTTTAAAAGCTTCTCCATAGAGAGAGTTCAGCAACTTCGGACTATCAAAGTCGCTCGGGATGCACTTTTAATTGTTTTTATATGTAAAATTTTATGAGTATAACCTTCCTAGATTATTTCGATGCCAAAACACCAACTTTCTATGACTAATGGACAAAACCGTTAAAAGCACCTCCATAAAGAGGGTTGAGCAACTTCGGATCATCAAAGTTGCTCGATGTACCATTATTATTGTTCTTATATGTAAAATTTTATGAGTATAAGCTTCAAAGATTATTTCGATGCCAAAACACCAACTTTCTATGACAAATGGACAAAACCATTAAAAGCTCCTTCATAGAGAGACTTGAGCAACTTCGGACTATCAAAGTCACTCAGGATAGACTTTTTATTGTTCTTATATGTCAAATTTTATGAATATAACCTTCCTAGATTATTTTGATGCCAAAACACCAACTTTCTATGAGAAATGGATAAAACCGTTAAAAGCACCTCCATAGAGAGAGTTGAACAACTTCGGATCATCAAAGTTGTTCGGTGTACAATTTTTATTGTTCTTCTATGTCAAATTTTATGAGTTTATGCTTCCTAGATTATTTCGATGCCAAAACACCAACTTTCTATGAAAAATGGACAAAACCATTAGAAGCTCCTCCATAGAGAGAGTTGAGCAACTTCGGACTATCATAGTCGCTCGGGATAGACTTTTTATTGTTCTTATATGTCAAATTTTATGAGTATAAGCTTCATAGATTATTTCGATGCCAAAACACCAACTTTCTATGACAAATGGACGAAACCGTTAAAAGCTTCTCCATAGAGAGAGTTGAGCAACTTCGGATCATCAAAGTTGCTCGGTGTACAATTTTTATTGTTTTTATATGTCAAATTATATGACTTTATACCTCCTAGATTATTTCGATGCCAAAACACCAACTTTCTATGACAAATGGACAAGACCGTTAAAAGCTCCTTAATAGAGACAGTTGAGCAACTTCGGACCATCAAAGTTGCTCGGTGCACACTTTTTATTGTACTTATATGTCAAATTTTACAAGTTTAAGCTTCATAGATTATTTTGATGCCAAAACACCGACTTTCTATGACAAATGGACAAAACCATTAAAAGCTCCTTCATAGAGAGAGTTGAGCAACTTCGGACCATCAAAGTTGCTCGGTGTACACTTTTTATTGTACTTATATGTCAAATTTTACGAGTTTAAAGCTTCATAGATTATTTTGATGCCAAAACACCAACTTTCTATGACAAATGGCGAAAACCGTTAAAAGCTTCTCCATAGAGAGAGTTGAGCAACTTCGGACTATCAAAGTCGCTCGGGATACACTTTTAATTGTTTTTATATGTCAAATTTTATGAGTATAACCTTGCTAGATTATTTCGATGCCAAAACACCAACTTTCTATGACTAATGGACAAAACCGTTAAAAGCACCTCGATAAAGAGAGTTGAGCAACTTCGGATCATCAAAGTTGCTCGTTGTACAATTATTTTTGTTCTTATATGTCAAATTTTACGAGTATAAGTTTCTTAGATTATTTTGATGCCAAAACACCAACTTTCTATGAAAAATGGACAAAACCGTTAAAAGCACCTCCATAGAGAGAGTTGAGCAACTTCGGATCATCAAAGTTGCTCGGTGTACAATTATTATTGTTCTTATATGTCAAATTTTATGAGTATAAGCTTCAAAGATTATTTCGATGCCAAAACACCAACTTTCTATGACAAATGGCGAAAACCGTTAAAAGCTTCTCTATAGAGAGAGTTGAGCAACTTCAGACTATCAATGTCGCTCGGGATACACTTTTAATTGTTTTTATATGTCAAATTTTATGAATCTAACCTTCCTAGATTATTTCGATGCCAAAACACCAACTTTCTATGACAAATGGACAAAACCATTAAAAGCTCCTCCATAGAGAGAGTTGAGCAACTTCGGACTATCAAAGTCACTCGGGATAGACTTTTTATTGTTCTTATATGTCAAATTTTATGACTATAACCTTCCTAGATTATTTCGATGCCAAAACACCAACTTTCTATGAGAAATGGATAAAACCGTTAAAAGCACCGCCATAGAGAGAGTTGAGCAACTTCGGATCATCAAAGTTGCTCGGTGTACAATTTTTATTGTTCTTATATATCAAATTATATGAGTTTATACTTCCTAGATTATTTCGATGCCAAAACACCAACTTTCTATGACAAATGGACAAAACTGTTAAAGGCTCCTCCATAGAGAGAGTTGAGCAACTTTGGACCATCAAAGTTGCTCGGTGTAAAAATATTATTGTTCTTATATGTCAAATTTTACGAGTATAAGTTTCTTAGATTATTTTGATGCCAAAACACCAACTTTCTATGACAAATGGACAAAACCGTTAAAAGCACCTCCATGGAGAGAGTTGAGCAACTTCGGATCATCAAAGTTGCTCGGTGTACAATTATTATTGTTCTTATATGTCAAATTTTATGAGTATAAGCTTCAAAGATTATTTCGATGCGAAAACACCAACTTTCTATGACAAATGGACAAAACCATTAAAAGCTCCTCCATAGAGAGAGTTGAGCAACTTCGGACTATCAAAGTCACTCAGGATAGACTTTTAATTGTTTTTATATGTAAAATTTTATGAGTATAACATTCCTAGATTATTTCGATGCCAAAACACCAACTTTCTATGATAAATGGACAAAACCATTAAAAGCTCCTCCATAGAGAGAGTTGAGCAACTTCGGATCATCAAAGTTGCTCGGTGTACAATTATTATTGTTCTTATATGTCAAATTTTATGAGTATAAGCTTCAAAGATTATTTCGATGCGAAAACACCAACTTTCTATGACAAATGGACAAAACCATTAAAAGCTCCTCCATAGAGAGAGTTGAGCAACTTCGGACTATCAAAGTCACTCAGGATAGACTTTTAATTGTTTTTATATGTAAAATTTTATGAGTATAACATTCCTAGATTATTTCGATGCCAAAACACCAACTTCCTACGACTAATGGACAAAACCGTTAAAAGCACCTCCATAGAGAGAGTTGAGCAACTTCGGATCATCAAAGTTGTTCGGTGTACAATTTTTATTGTTCTTCTATGTCAAATTTTATGAGTTTATGCTTCCTAGATTATTTCGATGCCAAAACACCAACTTTCTATGAAAAATGGACAAAACCATTAGAAGCTCCTCCATAGAGAGAGTTGAGCAACTTCGGACTATCATAGTCGCTCGGGATAGACTTTTTATTGTTCTTATATGTCAAATTTTATGAGTATAAGCTTCATAGATTATTTCGATGCCAAAACACCAACTTTCTATGACAAATGGACGAAACCGTTAAAAGCTTCTCCATAGAGAGAGTTGAGCAACTTCGGATCATCAAAGTTGCTCGGTGTACAATTTTTATTGTTCTTATATGTCAAATTATATGAGTTTATACTTCCTAGATTATTTCGATGCCAAAACACCAACTTTCTATGACAAATGGACAAGACCGTTAAAAGCTCCTTAATAGAGAGAGTTGAGCAACTTCGAACCACCAAAGTTGCTCGGTGTACACTTTTTATTGTACTTATATGTCAAATTTTACAAGTTTAAGCTTCATAGATTATTTTGATGCCAAAACACCGACTTTCTATGACAAATGGCGAAAATCTTTAAAAGCTTCTCCATAGAGAGAGTTCAGCAACTTCGGACTATCAAAGTCGCTCGGGATGCACTTTTAATTGTTTTTATATGTAAAATTTTATGAGTATAACCTTCCTAGATTATTTCGATGCCAAAACACCAACTTTCTATGACTAATGGACAAAACCGTTAAAAGCACCTCCATAAAGAGAGTTGAGCAACTTCGGATCATCAAAGTTGCTCGATGTACCATTATTATTGTTCTTATATGTAAAATTTTATGAGTATAAGCTTCAAAGATTATTTCGATGCCAAAACACCAACTTTCTATGACAAATGGACAAAACCATTAAAAGCTCCTTCATATAGAGACTTGAGCAACTTCGGACTATCAAAGTCACTCAGGATAGACTTTTTATTGTTCTTATATGTCAAATTTTATGAATATAACCTTCCTAGATTATTTTGATGCCAAAACACCAACTTTCTATGAGAAATGGATAAAACCGTTAAAAGCACCTCCATAGAGAGAGTTGAGCAACTTCGGATCATCAAAGTTGTTCGGTGTACAATTTTTATTGTTCTTCTATGTCAAATTTTATGAGTTTATGCTTCCTAGATTATTTCGATGCCAAAACACCAACTTTCTATGAAAAATGGACAAAACCATTAGAAGCTCCTCCATAGAGAGAGTTGAGCAACTTCGGACTATCATAGTCGCTCGGGATAGACTTTTTATTGTTCTTATATGTCAAATTTTATGAGTATAAGCTTCATAGATTATTTCGATGCCAAAACACCAACTTTCTATGACAAATGGACGAAATCGTTAAAAGCTTCTCCATAGAGAGAGTTGAGCAACTTCGGATCATCAAAGTTGCTCGGTGTACAATTTTTATTGTTTTTACATGTCAAATTATATGACTTTATACCTCCTAGATTATTTCGATGCCAAAACACCAACTTTCTATGACAAATGGACAAGACCGTTAAAAGCTCCTTAATAGAGAGAGTTGAGCAACTTCGGACCATCAAAGTTGCTCGGTGCACACTTTTTATTGTACTTATATGTCAAATTTTACAAGTTTAAGCTTCATAGATTATTTTGATGCCAAAACACCGACTTTCTATGACAAATGGCGAAAACCGTTAAAAGCTTCTCCATAGAGAGAGTTGAGCAACTTCGGACTATCAAAGTCGCTCGGGATACACTTTTAATTGTTTTTATATGTAAAATTTTATGAGTATAACCTTCCTAGATTAATTCGATGCCAAAACACCAACTTTCTATGACTAATGGACAAAACCGTTAAAAGCACCTCCATAGAGAGAGTTGAGCAACTTCGGATCATCAAAGTTGCTTGGTGTACAATTATTATTGTTCTTATTTGTCAAATTTTATGAGTATAAGCTTCAAAGATTATTTCGATGCCAAAACACCAACTTTGTATGACAAATGGCGAAAACCGTTAAAAGCTTCTCCATAGAGAGAGTTGAGCAACTTCAGACTATCAATGTCGCTCGGGATACACTTTTAATTGTTTTTATATGTCAAATTTTTTGAGTATAACCTTTCAAGATTATTTCGAGGCCAAAACACCAACTTTCTATGACTAATGGACAAAACCGTTAAAAGCACCTCCATAGAGAGAGTTGAGCAACTTCGGATAATCAAAGTTGCTCGGTGTACAATTATTATTGTTCTTATATGTCAAATTTTATGAATATAACCTTCCTAGATTATTTCGATGCCAAAACACCAACTTTCTATGACAAATGGACAAAACCATTTTAAGCTCCTCCATAGAGAGAGTTGAGCAACTTCGGACCATCAATGTCGCTCGGGATACACTTTTTATTGTTCTTATATGTCAAATTTTATGAGTATAAGCTTCATAGATTATTTCGATGCCAAAACACCAACTTTCTATGACAAATGGACGAAACCGTTAAAAGCGTCTCCATAGAGAGAGTTGAGCAACTTCGGATCATCAAAGTTGCTCGGTGTACAATTTTTATTGTTCTTATATGTCAAATTATATGAGTTTATACTTCCTAGATTATTTCGATGCCAAAACACCAACTTTCTATGACAAATGGACAAGACCGTTAAAAGCTCCTTAATAGAGAGAGTTGAGCAACTTCAAACCATCAAAGTTCCTCGGTGTACACTTTTTTATTGTACTTATATGTCAAATTTTACAAGTTTAAGCTTCATAGATTATTTTGATGCCAAAACACCGACTTTCTATGACAAATGGCGAAAACCGTTAAAAGCTTCTCCATAGAGAGAGTTGAGCAACTTCGGACTATCAAAGTCGCTTGGGATACACTTTTAATTGTTTTTATATGTAAAATTTTATGAGTATAACCTTCCTAGATTATTTCGATGCCAAAACACCAACTTTCTATGACTAGTGTTCAAAACCGTTAAAAGCACCTCCATAGAGAGAGTTGAGCAACTTCGGATCATCAAAGTTGCTTGGTGTACAATTATTATTGTTCTTATTTGTCAAATTTTATGAGTATAAGCTTCAAAGATTATTTCGATGCCAAACACCAACTTTCTATGACAAATGGCGAAAACCGTTAAAAGTTTCTCCCTAGAGGGAGTTGAGCAACTTCGGACTATCAAAGTCGCTCGGGATACACTTTTAATTGTTTTTATATGTCAAATTTTTTGAGTATAACCTTCCAAGATTATTTCGATGCCAAAACGCCAACTTTCTATGACTAATAGACAAAACCGTTAAAAGCACCTCCATAGAGAGAGTTGAGCAACTTCGGATAATCAAAGTTGCTCGGTGTACAATTATTATTGTTCTTATATGTCAAATTTTATGAATATAACCTTCCTAGATTATTTCGATGCCAAAACACCAACTTTCTATGACAAATGGACAAAACCGTTTTAAGGTCCTCCATAGAGAGAGTTGAGCAACTTCGGACCATCAATGTCGCTCGGGATACACTTTTTATTGTTCTTATATGTCAAATTTTATGAGTATAAGCTTCATAGATTATTTCGATGCCAAAACACCAACTTTCTATGACAAATGGACGAAACCGTTAAAAGCACCTCCTTAGAGAGAGTTGAGCAACTTCGGATCATCAAAGTTGCTCGGTGTACAATTATTATTGTTCTTATATGTCAAATTTTATGAGTATAAGCTTCAAAGATTATTTCGATGCCAAAACACCAACTTTCTATGGCAAATGGCGAAAATCGTTAAAAGCTTCCCATAGAGAGAGTTGAGCAACTTCGGACTATCAATGTCGCTCGGGATACACTTTTAATTGTTTTTATATGTCAAATTTTTTGAGTATAACCTTTCTAGATTATTTCGATGCCAAAACACCAACTTTCTATGACTAATGGACAAAACCGTTAAAAGCACCTCCATAGAGAGAGTTGAGCAACTTCGGATAATCAAAGTCACTCGGGATAGACTTTTTATTGTTCTTATATGTCAAATTTTATGACTATAACCTTCCTAGATTATTTCGATACCAAAACACCAACTTTCTATGAGAAATGGATAAAACCGTTAAAAGCACCTCCATAGAGAGAGTTGAGCAACTTCGGATCATCAAAGTTGCTCGGTGTACAATTTTTATTGTTCTTATATGTCAAATTAAATGATTTTATACTTCCTAGATTATTTCGATGCCAAAACACCAACTTTCTATGACAAATGGACAAAACCGTTAAAAGCAGAGTTGACCAACTTCGGACCATCAAAGTTGCTCGGTGTACACTTTTTATTGTACTTATATGTCAAATTTTAAAAGTTTAAGCTTCATAGATTATTTTGATGCCAAAACACCAACTTTCTATGACAAATGGACAAAACCATTAAAAGCTCCTTCATAGAGAGAGTTGAGCAACTTCGGACCATCAAAGTTGCTCGGTGTACACTTTTTATTGTACTTATATGTCAAATTTTACGAGTTTAAAGCTTCATAGATTATTTTGATGCCAAAACACCAACTTTCTATGACAAATGGCGAAAACCGTTAAAAGCTTCTCCATAGAGAGAGTTGAGCAACTTCGGACTATCAAAGTCGCTCGGGATACACTTTTAATTGTTTTTATATGTCAAATTTTATGAGTATAACCTTGCTAGATTATTTCGATGCCAAAACACCAACTTTCTATGACTAATGGACAAAACCGTTAAAAGCACCTCCATAAAGAGAGTTGAGCAACTTCGGATCATCAAAGTTGCTCGTTGTACAATTATTTTTGTTCTTATATGTCAAATTTTACGAGTATAAGTTTCTTAGATTATTTTGATGCCAAAACACCAACTTTCTATGAAAAATGGACAAAACCGTTAAAAGCACCTCCATAGAGAGAGTTGAGCAACTTCGGATCATCAAAGTTGCTCGGTGTACAATTATTATTGTTCTTATATGTCAAATTTTATGAGTATAAGCTTCAAAGATTATTTCGATGCCAAAACACCAACTTTCTATGACAAATGGCGAAAACCGTTAAAAGCTTCTCTATAGAGAGAGTTGAGCAACTTCGGACTATCAATGTCGCTCGGGATACACTTTTAATTGTTTTTATATGTCAAATTTTATGAATCTAACCTTCCAAGGTTATTTCGATGCCAAAACACCAACTTTCTATGACAAATGGACAAAACCATTAAAAGCTCCTCCATAGAGAGAGTTGAGCAACTTCGGACTATCAAAGTCACTCGGGATAGACTTTTTATTGTTCTTATATGTCAGATTTTATGACTATAACCTTCCTAGATTATTTCGATGCCAAAACACCAACTTTCTATGAGAAATGGATAAAACCGTTAAAAGCACCTCCATAGAGAGAGTTGAGCAACTTCGGATCATCAAAGTTGCTCGGTGTACAATTTTTATTGTTCTTATATATCAAATTATATGAGTTTATACTTCCTAGATTATTTCGATGCCAAAACACCAACTTTCTATGACAAATGGACAAAACTGTTAAAGGCTCCTCTATAGAGAGAGTTGAGCAACTTCGGACCATCAAAGTTGCTCGGTGTACACTATTTATTGTACTTATATGTCAAAGTTTACGAGTTTAAGCTTCATAGATTATTTTGATGCCAAAACACCAACTTTCTATGACAAATGGACAAAACCATTAAAAGCTCCTTCATAGAGAGAGTTGAGCAACTTCGGACCATCAAAGTTGCTCGGTGTACACTTTTTATTCTACTTATATGTCAAATTTTACGAGTTTAAGCTTCATAGATTATTTTGATGCCAAAACACCAACTTTCTATGACAAATGGACAAAACCGTTAAAAGCACCTCCATAGAGAGAGTTGAGCAACTTCGGATCATCAAAGTTGCTCGGTGTACAATTATTATTGTTCTTATATGTCAAATTTTATGAGTATAAGCTTCAAAGATTATTTCGATGCCAAAACACCAACTTTCTATGACAAATGGCGAAAACCGTTAAAAGCTTCTTGTTAGAGAGAGTTGAGCAACTTCGGACTATCAATGTCACTCGGGATACACTTTTAATTGTTTTTATATGTCAAATTCTTTGAGTATAATCTTCCTAGATTATTTCGATGCCAAAACACCAACTTTCTATGACTAATGGACAAAACCGTTAAAGGCACCTCCATAGAGAGAGTTGAGCAACTTCGGATCATCAAAGTTGCTCGGTGTAAAATTATTATTGTTCTTATATGTCAAATTTTATGAATATAAGCTTCAAAGATTATTTCGATGCCAAAACACCAACTTTCTATGACAAATGGCGAAAACCGTTAAAAGCTTCTCCATAGAGAGAGTTGAGCAACTTCGGACTATCAATGTCACTCGGGATACACTTTTTATTGTTCTTATATGTCAAATTTTATGAATATAACCTTCCTAGATTATTTCGATGCTAAAACACCAACTTTCTATGACAAATGGACAAAACCATTAAAAGCTCCTCCATAGAGAGAGTTGAGCAACTTCGGATCATCAAAGTTGCTCGGTGTACAATTATTATTGTTCTTATATGTCAAATTTTGTGAGTATAAACTTCAAAGATTATTTCGATGCCAAAATACCAACTTTCTATGACAAATGGCGAAAACCGTTAAAAGCTTCTCTATAGAGAGAGTTGAGCAACTTCGAACAATCAATGTCGCTCGGGATACACTTTTAATTGTTTTTATATGTCAAATTTTATGAATATAACCTTCCTAGATTATTTCGATGCCAAAACACCAACTTTCTATGACAAATGGACAAAACCATTAAAAGCTCCTCCATCGAGAGAGTTGAGCAACTTCGGACTATCAAAGTCACTCGGGATAGACTTTTTATTGTTCTTATATGTCAAATTTTATGACTATAACCTTCCTAGATTATTTCGATGCCAAAACACCAACTTTCTATGAGAAATGGATAAAACCGTTAAAAGCACCTCCATAGAGAGAGTTGAGCAACTTCTGATCATCAAAGTTGCTCGGTGTACAATTTTTATTGTTCTTATATGTCAAATTATATGAGTTTATACTTCCTAGATTATTTCGATGCCAAAACACCAACTATCTATGACAAATGGACAAAACCGTTAAAGGCTCCTCCATAGAGAGAGTTGAGCAACTTCGGACCATCAAAGTTGCTGATGTACAAATATTATTGTTCTTATATGTCAAATTTTACGAGTATAAGTTTCTTAGATTATTTTGATGCCAAAACACCAACTTTCTATGACAAATGGACAAAACCGTTAAAAGCACCTCCATAGAGAGAGTTGAGCAACTTCGGATCATCAAAGTTGCTCGTTGTACAATTATTATTGTTCTTATATGTCAAATTTTATGAGTATAAGCTTCAAAGATTATTTCGATGCCAAAACACCAACTTTCTATTACAAATGGCGAAAACCGTTAAAAGCTTCTTGTTAGAGAGAGTTGAGCAACTTCGGACTATCAATGTCGCTCGGGATACACTTTTAATTGTTTTTATATGTCAAATTTTTTGAGTATAACCTTCCTAGATTATTTCGATGCCAAAACACCAACTTTCTATGACTAATGGACAAAACCGTTAAAAGCACCTCCATAGAGAGAGTTGAGCAACTTCGGATCATCAAAGTTGCTCGGTGTACAATTATTATTGTTCTTATATGTCAAATTTTATGAGTATAAGCTTCAAAGATTATTTCGATGCCAAAACACCAACTTTCTATGACAAATGGCGAAAACCGTTAAAAGCTTCTCCATAGAGAGAGTTGAGCAACTTCGGACTATCAATGTCGCTCGGGATACGCTTTTAATTGTTTTTATATGTCAAATTTTTTGAGTATAACCTACCTAGATTATTGCGATGCCAAAACACCAACTTTCTATGATAAATGGACAAAACCATTAAAAGCTCCTCCATAGAGAGAGTTGAGCAACTTCGGATCATCAAAGTTGCTCGGTGTACAATTATTATTGTTCTTATATGTCAAATTTTATGAGTATAAGCTTCAAAGATTATTTCGATGCCAAAACACCAACTTTCTATGACAAATGGCGAAAACCGTTAAAAGCTTCTCTATAGAGAGAGTTGAGCAACTTCAGACTATCAATGTCGCTCGGGATACACTTTTAATTGTTTCTATATGTCAAATTTTATGAATATAACCTTCCTAGATTATTTCGATGCCAAAACACCAACTTTCTATGACAAATGGACAAAACCATTAAAAGCTTCTCCATAGAGAGAGTTGAGCAACTTCGGACTATCAAAGTCACTCGGGATAAACTCTTTATTGTTCTTATATGTCAAATTTTATGACTATAACCTTCCTAGATTATTTCGATGCCAAAACACCAACTTTCTATGAGAAATGGATAAAACCGTTAAAAGCACTTCCATAGAGAGAGTTGAGCAACTTCGGATTATCAAAGTTGCTCGGTGTATAATTTTTATCGTTCTTATATGTCAAATTATATGAGTTTATACTTCCTAGATTATTTCGATGCCAAAACACCAACTTTCTATGACAAATGGACAAAACCGTTAAAGGCTCCTCCATAGAGAGAGTTGAGCAACTTCGGACAATCAAAGTTGCTCGGTGTACAAATATTATTGTTCTTATATGTCAAATTTTACGAGTATAAGTTTCTTAGAGAGAGTTGAGCAAAACACCAACTTTCTATGACTAACGGACAAAACCGTTAAAAGCACCTCCATAGAGAGAGTTGAGCAAATTCGGATAATCAAAGTTGCTCGGTGTACAATTATTATTGTTCTTATATGTCAAATTTTATGAGTATAAGCTTCAAAGATTATTTCGATGCCAAAACACCAACTTTCTATGACAAATGGCTAAAACCGTTAAAAGCTTCTTGTTAGAGAGAGTTGAGCAACTTCAGACTATCAATGTCGCTTGGGATACACTTTTAATTGTTTTTATATGTCAAATTCTTTGAGTATAATCTTCCTAGATTATTTCGATGCTAAAACACCAACTTTCTATGACTAATGGACAAAACCGTTAAAGGCACCTCCATAGAGAGAGTTGAGCAACTTCGGATCATCAAAGTTGCTCGGTGTAAAATTATTATTGTTCTTATATGTCAAATTTTATGAATATAAGCTTCAAAGATTATTTCGATGCCAAAACACCAACTTTCTATGACAAATGGCGAAAACCGTTAACAGCTTCTCCATAGAGAGAGTTGAGCAACTTCGGACTATCAATGTCACTCGGGATACACTTTTTATTGTTCTTATATGTCAAATTTTATGAATATAACCTTCCTAGATTATTTCGATGCCAAAACACCAACTTTCTATGACAAATGGACAAAACCATTAAAAGCTCCTCCATAGAGAGAGTTGAGCAACTTCGGATCATCAAAGTTGCTCGGTGTACAATTATTATTGTTCTTATATGTCAAATTTTGTGAGTATAAACTTCAAAGATTATTTCGATGCCAAAATACCAACTTTCTATGACAAATGGCGAAAACCGTTAAAAGCTTCTCTATAGAGAGAGTTGAGCAACTTCGAACAATCAATGTCGCTCGGGATACACTTTTAATTGTTTTTATATGTCAAATTTTATGAATATAACCTTCCTAGATTATTTCGATGCCAAAACACCAACTTTCTATGACAAATGGACAAAACCATTAAAAGCTCCTCCATCGAGAGAGTTGAGCAACTTCGGACTATCAAAGTCACTCGGGATAGACTTTTTATTGTTCTTATATGTCAAATTTTATGACTATAACCTTCCTAGATTATTTCGATGCCAAAACAGCAACTTTCTATGAGAAATGGATAAAACCGTTAAAAGCACCTCCATAGAGAGAGTTGAGCAACTTCTGATCATCAAAGTTGCTCGGTGTACAATTTTTATTGTTCTTATATGTCAAATTATATGAGTTTATACTTCCTAGATTATTTCGATGCCAAAACACCAACTTTCTATGACAAATGGACAAAACCGTTAAAGGCTCCTCCATAGAGAGAGTTGAGCAACTTCGGACCATCAAAGTTGCTCGATGTACAAATATTATTGTTCTTATATGTCAAATTTTACGAGTATAAGTTTCTTAGATTATTTTGATGCCAAAACACCAACTTTCTATGACAAATGGACAAAACCGTTAAAAGCAACTCCATAGAGAGAGTTGAGCAACTTCGGATCATCAAAGTTGCTCGTTGTACAATTATTATTGTTCTTATATGTCAAATTTTATGAGTATAAGCTTCAAAGATTATTTCGATGCCAAAAACCAACTTTCTATGACAAATGGCGAAAACCGTTAAAAGCTTCTTGTTAGAGAGAGTTGAGCAACTTCGGACTATCAATGTCGCTCGGGATACACTTTTAATTGTTTTTATATGTCAAATTTTTTGAGTATAACCTTCTTAGATTATTTCGATGCCAAAACACCAACTTTCTATGACTAATGGACAAAACCGTTAAAAGCACCTCCATAGAGAGAGTTGAGCAACTTCGGATCATCAAAGTTGCTCGGTGTACAATTATTATTGTTCTTATATGTCAAATTTTATGAGTATAAGCTTCAAAGATTATTTCGATGCCAAAACACCAACTTTCTATGACAAATGGCGAAAACCGTTAAAAGCTTCTCCATAGAGAGAGTTGAGCAACTTCGGACTATCAATGTCGCTCGGGATACGCTTTTAATTGTTTTTATATGTCAAATTTTTTGAGTATAACCTACCTAGATTATTGCGATGCCAAAACACCAACTTTCTATGATAAATGGACAAAACCATTAAAAGCTCCTCCATAGAGAGAGTTGAGCAACTTCGGATCATCAAAGTTGCTCGGTGTACAATTATTATTGTTCTTATATGTCAAATTTTATGAGTATAAGCTTCAAAGATTATTTCGATGCCAAAACACCAACTTTCTATGACAAATGGCGAAAACCGTTAAAAGCTTCTCTATAGAGAGAGTTGAGCAACTTCAGACTATCAATGTCGCTCGGGATACACTTTTAATTGTTTCTATATGTCAAATTTTATGAATATAACCTTCCTAGATTATTTCGATGCCAAAACACCAACTTTCTATGACAAATGGACAAAACCATTAAAAGCTTCTCCATAGAGAGAGTTGAGCAACTTCGGACTATCAAAGTCACTCGGGATAGACTCTTTATTGTTCTTATATGTCAAATTTTATGACTATAACCTTCCTAGATTATTTCGATGCCAAGACACCAACTTTCTATGAGAAATGGATAAAACCGTTAAAAGCACTTCCATAGAGAGAGTTGAGCAACTTCGGATTATCAAAGTTGCTCGGTGTATAATTTTTATCGTTCTTATATGTCAAATTATATGAGTTTATACTTCCTAGATTATTTCGATGCCAAAACACCAACTTTCTATGACAAATGGACAAAACCGTTAAAGGCTCCTCCATAGAGAGAGTTGAGCAACTTCGGACAATCAAAGTTGCTCGGTGTACAAATATTATTGTTCTTATATGTCAAATTTTACGAGTATAAGTTTCTTAGAGAGAGTTGAGCAAAACACCAACTTTCTATGACTAACGGACAAAACCGTTAAAAGCACCTCCATAGAGAGAGTTGAGCAAATTCGGATAATCAAAGTTGCTCGGTGTACAATTATTATTGTTCTTATATGTCAAATTTTATGAGTATAAGCTTCAAAGATTATTTCGATGCCAAAACACCAACTTTCTATGACAAATGGCTAAAACCGTTAAAAGCTTCTTGTTAGAGAGAGTTGAGCAACTTCGGACTATCAATGTCGCTTGGGATACACTTTTAATTGTTTTTATATGTCAAATTTTTTGAGTATAACCTTCCTAGATTATTTCGATGTCAAAACACCAACTTTCTATGACTAATGGACAAAACCGTTAAAAGCACCTCCATAGAGAGAGTTGAGCAACTTCGGATCATCAAAGTTGCTCGGTGTACAATTATTATTGTTCTTATATGTCAAATTTTATGAGTATAAGCTTCAAAGATTATTTCGATGCCAAAACACCAACTTTCGATGACAAATGGCGAAAACCGTTAAAAGCTTCTCCATAGAGAGAGTTGAGCAACTTCGGACTATCAATGTCGCTCGGGATACACTTTTTATTGTTCTTATATATCAAATTTTACGAATATAACCTTCCTAGATTATTTCGATGCCAAAACACCAACTTTCTATGACAAATGGACAAAACCATTAAAAGCTCCTCCATAGAGAGAGTTGAGCAACTTCGGACTATCAAAGTCACTCGGGATAGACTTTTTGTTGTTCTTATATGTCAAATTTTATGACTATAACCTTCCTAGATTATTTCGATGCCAAAACACCAACTTTCTATGAGAAATGGATAAAACCGTTAAAAGCTCCTCCATAGAGAGAGTTGAGCAATTCGGATCATCAAAGTTGCTCGGTGTACAATTTTTATTATTCTTATGTCAAATTATATGAGTTTATACTTCCTAGATTATTTCGATGCCAAAACACCAACTTTCTATGACAAATGGACAAAACCGTTAAAAGCTCCTTCATAGAGAGAGTTGAGCAACTTCGGACCATCAAAGTTGCTCGGTGTACACTTTTTATTGTACTTATATGTCAAATTTTAAGAGTTTAAGCTTCATAGATTATTTTGATGCCAAAACACCAACTTTCTATGACAAATGGAGAAAACCATTAAAAGCTCCTTCATAGAGAGAGTTGAGCAACTTCGGACCATCAAAGTTGCTCGGTGTACACTTTTTATTGTACTTATATGTCAAATTTTACGAGTTTAAGCTTCATAGATTATTTTGATGACAAAACACCAACTTTCTATGACAAATGGCGAAAACCGTTAAAAGCTTCTCCATAGAGAGAGTTGAGCAACATCGGACTATCAAAGTCGCTCGGGATACACTTTTAATTGTTTTATATGTCAAATTTTATGAGTATAACCTTGCTAGATTATTTCGATGCCAAAACACCAACTTTCTATGACTAATGGACAAAACCGTTAAAAGCACCTCCATAAAGTGAGTTGAGCAACTTCGGATCATCAAAGTTGCTCGATGTACAATTATTATTGTTCTTATATGTCAAATTTTATGAGTATAACTTCAAAGATTATTTCGATGCCAAAACACCAACTTTCTATGACAAATGGACAAAACCATTAAAAGCTCCTCCATAGAGAGTGTTGAGCAACTTCGGACTATCAAAGTCACTCGGGATAGACTTTTTATTGTTCTTGTATGTCAAATTTTATGCATATAACCTTCCTAGATTATTTTGATGCGAAAACACCAACTTTCTATGAGAAATGGATTAAACCTTTAAAAGCACCTCCATAGAGAGAGTTGAGCAACTTCGGATCATCAAAGTTGTTCGGTGTACAATTTTTATTGTTCTTATATGTCAAATTTTATGAGTTTATGCTTCCTAGATTATTTCGATGCCAAAACACCAACTTTCTATGAAAAATGGACAAAACCATTAGATGATCCTCTATAGAGAGAGTTGAGCAACTTCGGACTATCAAAGTCGCTCGGGATAGACTTTTTATTGTTCTTATATGTCAAATTTTATGAGTATAAGCTTCATAGATTATTTCGATGCCAAAACACCAACTTTCTATGACAAATGGACGAAACCGTTAAAAGCTTCTCCATAGAGAGAGTTGACCAACTTCGGATCATCAAAGTTGCTCGGTGTACAATTTTTATTGTTCTTATATGTCAAATTATATGAGTTTATACTTCCTAGATTATTTCGATGCCAAAACACCAACTTTCTATCACAAATGGACAAAACCGTTAAAAGCTCCTTAATAGAGAGAGTTGAGCAACTTCGAACCATCAAAGTTGCTCGGTGTAAACTTTTTATTGTACTTATATGTCAAATTTTACGAGTTTAAGCTTCATAGATTATTTTGATGCCAAAACACCAACTTTCTTTGACTAATGGACAAAACCGTTAAAAGCACCTCCATAGAGAGAGTTGAGCAACCTCGGATCATCAAAGTTGCTTGGTGTACAATTATTATTGTTCTTATATGTCAAATTTTATGAGTATAAGCTTCAAAGATTATTTCGATGCCAAAACACCAACTTTCTATGACAAATGGCGAAAACCGTTAAAAGCTTCTTGTTAGAGAGAGTTGAGCAACTTCGGACTATCAATGTCGCTCGGGATACACTTTTAATTGTTTTTATATGTCAAATTCTTTGAGTATATTCTTCCTAGATTATTTCGATGTCAAAACACCAACTTTCTATGACTAATGGACAAAACCGTTAAAGACACCTCCATAGAGAGAGTTGAGCAACTTCGGATCATCAAAGTTGCTCGGTGTAAAATTATTATTGTTTTTATATGTCAAATTTTATGAATATAAGCTTCAAAGATTATTTCGATGCCAAAACACAAACTTTCTATGACAAATGGCGAAAACCGTTAAAAGCTTCTCCATAGAGAGAGTTGAGCAACTTCGGACTATCAATGTCGCTCGGGATACACTTTTTATTGTTCTTATATGTCAAATTTTATGAATATAACCTTCCTAGATTATTTCGATGCCAAAACACCAACTTTCTATGACAAATGGACAAAACCATTAAAAGCTCCTCCATAGAGAGAGTTGAGCAACTTCGGATCATCAAAGTTGCTCGGTGTACAATTATTATTGTTCTTATATGTCAAATTTTGTGAGTATAAGCTTCAAAGATTATTTCGATGCCAAAACACCAACTTTCTATGACAAATGGCGAAAACCGTCAAAAGCTTCTCTATAGAGAGAGTTGAGCAACTTCGGACAATCAATGTCGCTCGGGATACACTTTAATTGTTTTTATATGTCAAATTTTATGAATATAACCTTCCTAGATTATTTCGATGCCAAAACACCAACTTTCTATGACAAATGGACAAAACCATTAAAAGCTCCTCCATAGAGAGAGTTGAGCAACTTCGGACTATCAAAGTCACTCGGGATAGACTTTTTATTGTTCTTATATGTCAAATTTTATGACTATAACCTTCCTAGATTATTTCGATGCCAAAACACCGACTTTCTATGACAAATGGATAAAACCGTTAAAAGCACCTCCATAGAGAGAGTTGAGCAACTTCTGATCAACAAAGTTGCTCGGTGTACAATTTTATTGTTCTTATATGTCAAATTATATGAGTTTATACTTCCTAGATTATTTCGATGCTAAAACACCAACTTTCTATGACAAATGGACAAAACCGTTAAAGGCTCCTGCATAGAGAGAGTTGAGCAACTTCGGACCATCAAAGTTGCTCGGTGTACAAATATTACTGTTCTTATATGTCAAATTTTACGAGTATAAGTTTCTTAGATTATTTTGATGCCAAAACACCAACTTTCTATGACAAATGGACAAAACCGTTAAAAGCACCTCCATAGAGAGAGTTGAGCAACTTCGGATCATCAAAGTTGCTCGGTGTACAATTATTACTGTTCTTATATGTCAAATTTTTATGAGTATAAGCTTCAAAGATTATTTCGATGCCAAAACACCAACTTTCTATGACAAATGGACAAAACCGTTAAAGGCTCCTCCATAGAGAGAGTTGAGCAACTTCGGACCATCAAAGTTGCTCGGTGTACAAATATTACTGTTCTTATATGTCAAATTTTACGAGTATAAGTTTCTTAGATTATTTTGATGCCAAAACACCAACTTTCTATGACAAATGGACAAAACCGTTAAAAGCACCTCCATAGAGAGAGTTGAGCAACTTCGGATCATCAAAGTTGCTCGGTGTACAATTATTATTGTTCTTATATGTCAAATTTTATGAGTATAAGCTTCAAAGATTATTTCGATGCCAAAACACCAACTTTCTATGACAAATGGCGAAAACCGTTAAAAGCTTCTTGTTAGAGAGAGTTGAGCAACTTCGGACTATCAATGTCGCTCGGGATACACTTTTAATTGTTTTTATATGTCAAATTCTTTGAGTATAATCTTCCTAGATTATTTCGATGTCAAAACACCAACTTTCTATGACTAATGGACAAAACCGTTAAAGGCACCTCCATAGAGAGAGTTGAGCAACTTCGGATCATCAAAGTTGCTCGGTGTAAAATTATTATTGTTCTTATATGTCAAATTTTATGAATATAAGCTTCAAAGATTATTTCGATGCCAAAACACAAACTTTCTATGACAAATGGCGAAAACCGTTAAAAGCTTCTCCATAGAGAGAGTTGAGCAACTTCGGACTATCAATGTCGCTCGGGATACACTTTTTATTGTTCTTATATGTCAAATTTTATGAATATAACCTTCCTAGATTATTTCAATGCCAAAACACCAACTTTCTATGACAAATGGACAAAACCATTAAAAGCTCCTCCATAGAGAGAGTTGAGCAACTTCGGATCATCAAAGTTGCTCGGTGTACAATTATTATTGTTCTTATATGTCAAATTATATGAGTTTATACTTCCTAGATTATTTCGATGCCAAAACACCAACTTTCTATGACAAATGGACAAAACCGTTAAAGGCTCCTCCATAGAGAGAGTTGAGCAACTTCGGACCATCAAAGTTGCTCGGTGTACAAATATTACTGTTCTTATATGTCAAATTTTACGAGTATAAGTTTCTTAGATTATTTTGATGCCAAAACACCAACTTTCTATGACAAATGGACAAAACCGTTAAAAGCACCTCCATAGAGAGAGTTGAGCAACTTCGGATCATCAAAGTCGCTCGGTGTACAATTATTACTGTTCTTATATGTCAAATTTTTATGAGTATAAGCTTCAAAGATTATTTCGATGCCAAAACACCAACTTTCTATGACAAATGGCGAAAACCGTTAAAAGCTTCTTGTTAGAGAGAGTTGAGCAACTTCGGACTATCAATGTCGCTCGGGATACACTTTTAATTGTTTTTATATGTCAAATTCTTTGAGTATAATCTTCCTAGATTATTTCAATGCCAAAACACCAACTTTCTATGACTAATGGACAAAACCGTTAAAGGCACCTCCATAGAGAGAGTTGAGCAACTTCGGATCATCAAAGTTGCTCGGTGTAAAATTATTATTGTTCTTATATGTCAAATTTTATGAATATAAGCTTCAAAGATTATTTCGATGCCAAAACACCAACTTTCTATGACAAATGGCGAAAACCGTTAAAAGCTTCTCCATAGAGAGAGTTGAGCAACTTCGGACTATCAATGTCTCTCGGGATACACTTTTTATTGTTCTTATATGTCAAATTTTATGAATATAACCTTCCTAGATTATTTCGATGCCAAAACACCAAATTTCTATGACAAATGGACAAAACCATTAAAAGCTCCTCCATAGAGAGATTTGAGCAACTTCGGATCATCAAAGTTGCTCGGTGTACAATTATTATTGTTCTTATATGTCAAATTTTGTGAGTATAAGCTTCAAAGATTATTTCGATGCCAAAACACCAACTTTCTATGACAAATGGCGAAAACCGTCAAAAGCTTCTCTATAGAGAGAGTTGAGCAACTTCGGACAATCAATGTCGCTCGGGATACACTTTAATTGTTTTTATATGTCAAATTTTATGAATATAACCTTCCTAGATTATTTCGATGCCAAAACACCAACTTTCTATGACAAATGGACAAAACCATTAAAAGCTCCTCCATAGAGAAAGTTGAGCAACTTCGGACTATCAAAGTCACTCGGGATAGACTTTTTATTGTTCTTATATGTCAAATTTTATGACTATAACCTTCCTAGATTATTTCGATGCCAAAACACCAACTTTCTATGAGAAATGGATAAAACCGTTAAAAGCACCTCCATAGAGAGAGTTGAGCAACTTCTGATCAACAAAGTTGCTCGGTGTACAATTTTTATTGTTCTTATATGTCAAATTATATGAGTTTATACTTCCTAGATTATTTCGATGCCAAAACACCAACTTTCTATGACAAATGGACAAAACCGTTAAAGGCTCCTCCATAGAGAGAGTTGAGCAACTTCGGACCATCAAAGTTGCTCGGTGTACAAATATTATTGTTCTTATATGTCAAATTTTACGAGTATAAGTTTCTTAGATTATTTTGATGCCAAAACACCAACTTTCTATGACAAATGGACAAAACCGTTAAAAGCACCTCCATAGAGAGAGTTGAGCAACTTCGGATCATCAAAGTTGCTCGGTGTACAATTATTATTGTTCTTATATGTCAAATTTTTATGAGTATAAGCTTCAAAGATTATTTCGATGCCAAAACACCAACTTTCTATGACAAATGGCGAAAACCGTTAAAAGGTTCTTGTTAGAGAGAGTTGAGCAACTTCGGACTATCAATGTCGCTCGGGATACACTTTTAATTGTTTTTATATGTCAAATTTTTTGAGTATAACCTTCCTAGATTATTTCGATGCCAAAACACCAACTTTCTATGACTAATGGACAAAACCGTTAAAAGCACCTCCATAGAGAGAGTTGAGCAACTTCGGATCATCAAAGTTGCTCGGTGTACAATTATTATTGTTCTTATATGTCAAATTTTATGAGTATAAGCTTCAAAGATTATTTCGATGCCAAAACACCAACTTTCTATGACAAATGGCGAAAACCGTTAAAAGCTTCTCCATAGAGAGAGTTGAGCAACTTCGGACTATCAATGTCGCTCGGGATACACTTTTAATTGTTTTTATATGTCAAATTTTTTGAGTATAACCTACCTAGATTATTGCGATGCCAAAACACCAACTTTCTATGATAAATGGACAAAACCATTAAAAGCTCCTCCATAGAGAGAGTTGAGCAACTTCGGATCATCAAAGTTGCTCGGTGTACAATTATTATTGTTCTTATATGTCAAATTTTTATGAGTATAAGCTTCAAAGATTATTTCGATGCCAAAACACCAACTTTCTATGACAAATGGCGAAAACCGTTAAAAGCTTCTCTATAGAGAGAGTTGAGCAACTTCAGACTATCAATGTCGCTCGGGATACACTTTTAATTGTTTTTATATGTCAAATTTTATGAATATAACCTTCCTAGATTATTTCGATGCCAAAACACCAACTTTCTATGACAAATGGACAAAACCATTAAAAGCTCCTCCATAGAGAGAGTTGAGCAACTTCGGACTATCAAAGTCACTCGGGATAGACTCTTTATTGTTCTTATATGTCAAATTTTATGACTATAACCTTCCTAGATTATTTCGATGCCAAAACACCAACTTTCTATGAGAAATGGATAAAACCGTTAAAAGCACTTCCATATAGAGAGTTGAGCAACTTCGGATTATCAAAGTTGCTCGGTGTACAATTTTTATTGTTCTTATATGTCAAATTATATGAGTTTATACTTCCTAGATTATTTCGATGCCAAAACACCAACTTTCTATGACAAATGGACAAAACCGTTAAAGGCTCCTCCATAGAGAGAGTTGAGCAACTTCGGACCATCAAAGTTGCTCGGTGTACAAATATTATTGTTCTTATATGTCAAATTTTACGAGTATAAGTTTCTTAGAGTGAGTTGAGCAAAACACCAACTTTCTATAACTAATGGACAAAACCGTTAAAAGCACATCCATAGAGAGAGTTGAGCAAATTCGGATCATCAAAGTTGCTCGGTGTACAATTATTATTGTTCTTATATGTTAAATTTTATGAGTATAAGCTTCAAAGATTATTTCGATGCCAAAACACCAACTTTCTATGACAAATGGCTAAAACCGTTAAAAGCTTCTTGTTAGAGAGAGTTGAGCAACTTCGGACTATCAATGTCGCTCGGGATACACTTTTAATTGTTTTTATATGTCGAATTTTTTTAGTATAACCTTCCTAGATTATTTCGATGCAATAACACCAACTTTCTATGACTAATGGACAAAACCGTTAAAAGCACCTCCATAGAGAGAGTTGAGCAACTTCGGATCATCAAAGTTGCTCGGTGTACAATTATTATTGTTCTTATATGTCAAATTTTATGAGTATAAGCTTCAAAGATTATTTCGATGCCAAAACACCAACTTTCTAAGACAAATGGCGAAAACCGTTAAAAGCTTCTCCATAGAGAGAGTTGAGCAACTTCGGACTATCAATGTCGCTCGGGATACACTTTTTATTGTTCTTATATGTCAAATTTTTTGAATATAACCTTCCTAGATTATTTCGATGCCAAAACACCAACTTTCTATGACAAATGGACAAAACCATTAAAAGCTCCTCCATAGAGAGAGTTGAGCAACTTCGGACTATCAAAGTCACTCGGGATAGACTTTTTATTGTTCTTATATGTCAAATTTTATGACTATAACCTTCCTAGATTATTTCGATGCCAAAACACCAACTTTCTATGAGAAATGGATAAAACCGTTAAAAGCTCCTCCATAGAGAGAGTTGAGCAACTTCGGATCATCAAAGTTGCTCGGTGTACAATTTTTTTTATTCTTATGTCAAATTATATGAGTTTATACTTCCTAGATTATTTCGATGCCAAAACACCGACTTTCTATTACAAATGGACAAAACCGTTAAAAGCTCCTTCATAGAGAGAGTTGAGCAACTTCGGACCATCAAAGTTGCTCGGTGTACACTTTTTATTGTACTTATATGTCAAATTTTAAGAGTTTAAGCTTCATAGATTATTTTGATGCCAAAACACCAACTTTCTATGATAAATGGACAAAACCATTAAAAGCTCCTTCATAGAGAGAGTTGAGCAACTTCGGACAATCAAAGTTGCTCGGTGTACACTTTTTATTGTACTTATATGTCAAATTTTACGAGTTTAAGCTTCATAGATTATTTTGATGCCAAAACAACAACTTTCTATGACAAATGGCGAAAACCGTTAAAAGCTTCTCCATAGAGAGAGTTGAGCAACTTCGGACTATCAAAGTCGCTCGGGATACACTTTTAATTGTTTTATATGTCAAATTTTATGAGTATAACCTTGCTAGATTATTTCGATGCCAAAACACCAACTTTCTATGACTAATGGACAAAACCGTTAAAAGCACCTCCATAAAGTGAGTTGAGCAACTTCGGATCATCAAAGTTGCTCGATGTACAATTATTATTGTTCTTATATGTCAAATTTTATGAGTATAACTTCAAAGATTATTTCGATGCCAAAACACCAACTTTCTATGACAAATGGACAAAACCATTAAAAGCTCCTCCATAGAGAGTGTTGAGCAACTTCGGACTATCAAAGTCACTCGGGATAGACTTTTTATTGTTCTTATATGTCAAATTTTATGAATATAACCTTCCTAGATTATTTTGATTCGAAAACACGAACTTTCTTTGAGAAATGGATAAAACCTTTAAAAGCACCTCCATAGAGAGAGTTGAGCAACTTCGGATCATCAAAGTTGTTCGGTGTACAATTTTTATTGTTCTTATATGTCAAATTTTATGAGTTTATGCTTCCTAGATTATTTCGATGCCAAAACACCAACTTTCTATGAAAAATGGACAAAACCATTAGAAGCTCCTCGATAGAGAGAGTTGAGCAACTTCGGACTATCAAAGTCGCTCGGGATAGACTTTTTATTGTTCTTATATGTCAAATTTTATGAATATAACCTTCCTAGATTATTTTGATGCGAAAACAACAACTTTCTATGAGAAATGGACGAAACCTTTAAAATCACCTCCATAGAGAGAGTTGAGCAACTTCGGATCATCAAAGTTGCTCGGTGTACAATTTTTATTGTTCTTATATGTCAAATTTTATGAGTTTATGCTTCCTAGATTATTTCGATGCCAAAACACCAACTTTCTATGACAAATGGACAAAACCGTTAAAAGCTCCTTAATAGAGAGAGTTGAGCAACTTCGAACCATCAAAGTTGCTCGGTGTAAACTTTTTATTGTACTTATATGTCAAATTTTACAAGTTTAAGCTTCATAGATTATTTTGATGCCAAAACACCAACTTTCTTTGACTAATGGACAAAACCGTTAAAAGCACCTCCATAGAGAGAGTTGAGCAACCTCGGATAATCAAAGTTGCTTGGTGTACAATTATTATTGTTCTTATATGTCAAATTTTATGAGTATAAGCTTCAAAGATTATTTCGATGCCAAAACACCAACTTTCTATGACAAATGGCGAAAACCGTTAAAAGCTTCTTGTTAGAGAGAGTTGAGCAACTTCGGACTATCAATGTCGCTCGGGATACACTTTTAATTGTTTTTATATGTCAAATTTTTTGAGTATAACCTTCCAAGATTATTTTGATGACAAAACACCAACTTTCTATGACTAATGGACAAAACCGTTAAAAGCACCTCCATAGAGAGTTGAGCAACTTCGGATAATCAAAGTTGCTCGGTGTACAATTATTATTGTTCTTATATGTCAAATTTTATGAATATAACATTCCTAGATTATTTTGATGCCAAAACACCAACTTTCTTTGACAAATGGACAAAACCGTTTTAAGCTTCTTCATAGAGAGAGTTGAGCAACTTCGGACCATCAAAGTGGCTCGGTGTACACTTTTTATTGTACTTATATGTCAAATTTTACGAGTTTAAGCTTCATAGATTATTTTGATGCCAAAACACCAACTTTCTATGACAAATGGCGAAAACCGTTAAAAGCCTCTCCATAGAGAGAGTTGAGCAACTTCGGACCATCAAAGTTGCTCGGTGTACAATTATTATTGTTCTTATATGTCAAATTTTATGAGTATAAGCTTCAAAGATTATTTCGATGCAAAAACACCAACTTTGTATGACAAATGGCGAAAATCGTTAAAAGCTTCTCCATAGAGAGAGTTGAGCAACTTCGGACTATCAAAGTCGCTCGGGATACACTTTTAATTGTTTTATATGTCAAATTTTATGAGTATAACCTTGCTAGATTATTTCGATGCCAAAACACCAACTTTCTATGACTAATGGACAAAACCGTTAAAAGCACCTCCATAAAGTGAGTTGAGCAACTTCGGATCATCAAAGTTGCTCGATGTACAATTATTATTGTTCTTATATGTCAAATTTTATCAGTATAACTTCAAAGATTATTTCGATGCCAAAACACCAACTTTCTATGACAAATGGACAAAACCATTAAAAGCCCCTCCATAGAGAGTGTTGAGCAACTTCGGACTATCAAAGTCACTCGGGATAGACTTTTTATTGTTCTTATATGTCAAATTTTATGAATATAACCTTCCTAGATTATTTTGATTCGAAAACACCAACTTTCTTTGAGAAATGGATAAAAGCTTTAAAAGCACCTCCATAGAGAGAGTTGAGCAACTTCGGATCATCAAAGTTGTTCGGTGTACAATTTTTATTGTTCTTATATGTCAAATTTTATGAGTTTATGCTTCCTAGATTATTTCGATGCCAAAACACCAACTTTCTTTGACTAATGGACAAAACCGTTAAAAGCACCTCCATAGAGAGAGTTGAGCAACCTCGGATCATCAAAGTTGCTTGGTGTACAATTATTATTGTTCTTATATGTCAAATTTTATGAGTATAAGCTTCAAAGATTATTTCGATGCCAAAACACCAACTTTCTATGACAAATGGCGAAAACCGTTAAAAGCTTCTTGTTAGAGAGAGTTGAGCAACTTCGGACTATCAATGTCGCTCGGGATACACTTTTAATTGTTTTTATATGTCAAATTTTTTGAGTATAACCTTCCAAGATTATTTCGATGCCAAAACACCAACTTTCTATGACTAATGGACAAAACCGTTAAAAGCACCTCCATAGAGAGAGTTGAGCAACTTCGGATAATCAAAGTTGCTCGGTGTACAATTATTATTGTTCTTATATGTCAAATTTTATGAATATAACCTTCCTAGATTATTTTGATGCCAAAACACCAACTTTCTTTGACAAATGGACAAAACCGTTTTAAGCTTCTTCATAGAGAGAGTTGAGCAACTTCGGACCATCAAAGTTGCTCGGTGTACACTTTTTATTGTACTTATATGTCAAATTTTACGAGTTTAAGCTTCATAGATTATTTTGATGCCAAAACACCAACTTTCTATGACAAATGGCGAAAACCGTTAAAAGCCTCTCCATAGAGAGAGTTGAGCAACTTCGGACCATCAAAGTTGCTCGGTGTACAATTATTATTGTTCTTATATGTCAAATTTTATGAGTATAAGCTTCAAAGATTATTTCGATGCAAAAACACCAACTTTGTATGACAAATGGTGAAAATCGTTAAAAGCTTCTCCATAGAGAGAGTTGAGCAACTTCGGACTATCAATGTCGCTCGGGATACACTTTTAATTGTTTTTATATGTCAAATTCTTTGAGTATAATCTTCCTAGATTATTTCGATGCAAAAACACCAACTTTCTATGACTAATGGACAAAACCGTTAAAGGCACCTCCATAGAGAGAGTTGAGCAACTTCGGATCATCAAAGTTGCTCGGTGTACAATTATTATTGTTCTTATGTGTCAAATTTTATGAGTATAAGCTTCAAAGATTATTTCGATGCCAAAACACCAACTTTCTATGACAAATGGCGAAAACCGTTAAAAGCTTCTCTATAGAGAGAGTTGAGCAACTTCGGACAATCAATGTCGCTCGGTATACACTTTTAATTGTTTTTATATGTCAAATTCTTTGAGTATAATCTTCCTAGATTATTTCGATGCAAAAACACCAACTTTCTATGACTAATGGACAAAACCGTTAAAGGCACCTCCATAGAGAGAGTTGAGCAACTTCGGATCATCAAAGTTGCTCGGTGTACAATTATTATTGTTCTTATATGTCAAATTTTATGAATATAACTTCAAAGATTATTTCGATGCCAAAACACCAACTTTCTATGACAAATGACGAAAACCGTTAAAAGCTTCTCCATAGAGAGAGTTGAGCAACTTCGGACTATCAATGTCGCTCGGGATACACTTTTTATTGTTCTTATATGTCAAATTATATGAATATAACCTTCCTAGTTTATTTCGATGCCAAAACACCAACTTTCTATGAGAAATGGACAAAACCATTAAAAGCTCCTCCATAGAGAGAGTTGAGCAACTTCGGATCATCAAAGTTGCTCGGTGTACAATTATTATTGTTCTTATATGTCAAATTTTATGACTATAAGCTTCAAAGATTATTTCGATGCCAAAACACCAACTTTCTATGACAAATGGCGAAAACCGTTAAAAGCTTCTCTATAGAGAGAGTTGAGCAACTTCGGACAATCAATGTCGCTCGGGATACACTTTTAATTGTTTTTATATGTCAAATTTTATGAATATAACCTTCCTAGATTATTTCGATGCCAAAACACCAACTTTCTATGACAAATGGACAAAACCATTAAAAGCTCCTCCATAGAGAGAGTTGAGCAACTTTGGATTATCAAAGTTGCTCGTTGTACAATTTTTATTGTTCTTATATGTCAAATTGTATGAGTTTATACTTCCTAGATTATTTCGATGCCAAAACACCAACTTTCTATGACAAATGGACAAAACCGTTAAAGGCTCCTCCATAGAGAGAGTTGAGCAACTTCGGACCATCAAAGTTGCTCGGTGTACAAATATTATTGTTCTTATATGTCAAATTTTACGAGTATAAGTTTCTTAGAGAGAGTTGAGCAAAACACCAACTTTCTATGACTAATGGACAAAACCGTTAAAAGCACCTCCATAGAGAGAGTTGAGCAACTTCGGATCATCAAAGTTGCTCGGTGTACAATTATTATTGTTCTTATATGTCAAATTTTATGAGTATAAGCTTCAAAGATTATTTCGTTGCCAAAACACCAACTTTCTATGACAAATGGCAAAAACCGTTAAAAGCTTCTTGTTAGAGAGAGTTGAGCAACTTCGGACTATCAATGTCGCTCGGGATACACTTTTAATTGTTTTTATATGTCAAATTTTTTGAGTATAACCTTCCTAGATTATTTCGATGCCAAAACACCAACTTTTTATGACTAATGGACAAAACCGTTAAAAGCACCTCCATAGAGAGAGTTGAGCAACTTCGGATCATCAAAGTTGCTCGGTGTACAATTATTATTGTTCTTATATGTCAAATTTTATGAGTATAAGCTTCAAAGATTATTTCGATGCCAAAACACCTACTTTCTATGACAAATGGCGAAAACCGTTAAAAGCTTCTCCATAGAGAGAGTTGAGCAACTTCGGACTATCAATGTCGCTCGGGATACACTTTTTATTGTTCTTATATGTCAAATTTTATGAATATAACCTTCCTAGATTATTTTGATGCCAAAACACCAACTTTCTATGACAAATGAACAAAACCATTAAAAGCTCCTCCATAGAGAGAGTTGAGCAACTTCGGACTATCAAAGTCACTCGGGATAGACTTTTTATTGTTCTTATATATCAAATTTTATGACTATAACCTTCCTAGATTATTTCGATGCCAAAACACCAACTTTCTATGAGAAATGGATAAAACCGTTAAAAGCTCCTCCATAGAGAGAGTTGAGCAACTTCGGATCATGAAAGTTGCTCGGTGTACAATTTTTATTGTTCTTATGTCAAATTATATGAGTTTATACTTCCTAGATTATTTCGATGCCAAAACACCAACTTTCTATGACAAATGGACAAAATCGTTAAAAGCTCCTTCATAGAGAGAGTTGAGCAACTTCGGACCATCAAAGTTGCTCGTTGTACACTTTTTATTGTACTTATATGTCAAATTTTAAGAGTTTAAGCTTCATAGATTATTTTGATGCCAAAACACCAACTTTCTATGACAAATGGACAAAACCATTAAAAGCTCCTTCATAGAGAGCGTTGAGCAACTTCGGACCATCAAAGTTGCTCGGTGTACACTTTTTATTGTACTTATATGTCAAATTTTACGAGTTTAAGATTCATAGATTATTTTGATGCCAAAACACCAACTTTCTATGACAAATGGCGAAAACCGTTAAAAGCTTCTCCATAGAGAGAGTTGAGCAACTTCGGACTATCAAAGTCGCTCGGGATACACTTTTAATTGTTTTATATGTCAAATTTTATGAGTATAACCTTGTTAGATTATTTCGATGCCAAAACACCAACTTTCTATGACTAATGGACAAAACCGTTAAAAGCACCTCCATAAAGAGAGTTGAGCAACTTCGGATCATCAAAGTTGCTCGATGTACAATTATTATTGTTCTTATATGTCAAATTTTATGAGTATAACTTCAAAGATTATTTCGATGCCAAAACACCAACTTTCTATGACAAATGGACAAAACCATTAAAAGCTCCTGCATAGAGAGTGTTGAGCAACTTCGGACTATCAAAGTCACTCGGGATAGACTTTTTATTGTTCTTATATGTCAAATTTTATGAATATAACCTTCCTAGATTATTTTGATGCGAAAACACCAACTTTCTATGAGAAATGGATAAAACCTTTAAAAGCACCTCCATAGAGAGAGTTGAGCAACTTCGGATCATCAAAGTTGTTCGGTGTACAATTTTTATTGTTCTTATATGTCAAATTTTATGAGTTTATGCTTCCTAGATTATTTCGATGCCAAAACAACAACTTTCTATGAAAAATGGATAAAACCATTAGAAGCTCCTCGATAGAGAGAGTTGAGCAACTTCGGACTATCAAAGTCGCTCGGGATAGACTTTTTATTGTTCTTATATGTCAAATTTTATGAATATAACCTTCCTAGATTATTTTGATGCGAAAACACCAACTTTCTATGAGAAATAGATAAAACCTTTAAAAGCACCTCCATAGAGAGAGTTGAGCAACTTCGGATCATCAAAGTTGCTCGGTGTACAATTTTTATTGTTCTTATATGTCAAATTTTATGAGTTTATGCTTCCTAGATTATTTCGATGCCAAAACACCAACTTTCTATGAAAAATGGACAAAACCATTAGAAGCTCCTCTATAGAGAGAGTTGAGCAACTTCGGACTATCAAAGTCGCTCGGGATAGACTTTTTATTGTTCTTATATGTCAAATTTTATGAGTATAAGCTTCATAGATTATTTCGATGCCAAAACACCAACTTTCTATGACAAATGGACGAAACCGTTAAAAGCTTCTCCATAGAGAGAGTTGACCAACTTCGGATCATCGAAGTTGCTCGGTATACAATTTTTATTGTTCTTATATGTCAAATTATATGAGTTTATACTTCCTATATTATTTCGATGCCAAAACACCAACTTTCTATGATAAATGGCGAAAACCGTTAAAAGCTTCTTGTTAGAGAGAGTTGAGCAACTTCGGACTATCAATGTCGCTCGGGATACACTTTTAATTGTTTTTATATGTCAAATTGTTTGAGTATAACCTTCCAAGATTATTTCGATGCCAAAACACCAACTTTCTTTGACAAATGGACAAAACCGTTAAAAGCACCTCCATAGAGAGAGTTGAGCAACTTCGGATAATCAAAGTTGCTCGGTGTACAATTATTATTGTTCTTATATGTCAAATTTTATGAATATAACCTTCCTAGATTATTTTGATGCCAAAACACCAACTTTCTTTGACAAATGGACAAAACCGTTTTAAGCTTCTTCATAGAGAGAGTTGAGCAACTTCGGACCATCAAAGTTGCTCGGTGTACGCTTTTTATTGTACTTATATGTCAAATTTTACGAGTTTAAGCTTCATAGATTATTTTGATGCCAAAACACCAACTTTCTATGACAAATGGCGAAAACCGTTAAAAGCCTCTCCATAGAGAGAGTTGAGCAACTTCGGACCATCAAAGTTGCTCGGTGTACAATTATTATTGTTCTTATATGTCAAATTTTATGAGTATAAGCTTCAAAGATTATTTCGATGCAAAAACACCAACTTTGTATGACAAATGGCGAAAATCATTAAAAGCTTCTCCATAGAGAGAGTTGAGCAACTTCGGACTATCAATGTCGCTCGGGATACACTTTTAATTGTTCTTATATGTCAAATTTTATGAGTTTATGCTTCTTAGATTATTTCGATGCCAAAACACCAACTTTCTATGACAAATGGACAAAACCATTAAAAGCTCCTCCATAGAGAGAGTTGAGCAACTTCGGATCATCAAAGTTGCTCGGTGTACAATTATTATTGTTCTTATATGTCAAATTTTATGAGTATAAGCTTGAAAGATTATTTCGATGCCAAAACACCAACTTTCTATGACAAATGGCGAAAACCGTTAAAAGCTTCTCTATAGAGAGAGTTGAGCAACTTCGGACAATCAATGTCGCTCGGGATACACTTTTAATTGTTTTTATATGTCAAATTTTATGAATATAACCTTCCTAGATTATTTCGATGCCAAAACACCAACTTTCTATGACAAATGGACAAAACCATTAAAAGCTCCTCCATAGAGAGAGTTGAGCAACTTCGGACTATCAAAGTCACTCGGGATAGACTTTTTATTGTTCTTATATGTCAAATTTTATGACTATAACCTTCCTAGATTATTTCGATGCCAAAACTCCAACTTTCTATGAGAAATGGATAAAACCGTTAAAAGCACCTCCATAGAGAGAGTTGAGCAACTTCGGATCATCAAAGTTGCTCGGTGTACAATTTTATTTGTTCTTATATGTCAAATTATATGAGTTTATACTTCCTAGATTATTTCGATGCCAAAACATCAACTTTCTATGACAAATGGACAAAACCGTTAAAGGCTCCTCCATAGAGAGAGTTGAGCAACTTCGGACCATGAAAGTTGCTCGGTGTACAAATATTATTGTTCTTATATGTCAAATTTTACGAGTATAAGTTTCTTAGATTATTTTGATGCCAAAACACCAACTTTCTATGACTAATGGACAAAACCGTTAAAAGCACGTCTATAGAGAGAGTTGAGCAACTACGGATCATCAAAGTTGCTCGGTGTATATTTATTTTTGTTCTTATATGTCAAATTTTATGAGTATAAGCTTCAAAGATTATTTCGATGCCAAAACACCAACTTTCTATGACAAATGGCGAAAACCGTTAAAAGCTTCCCCATAGAGAGAGTTGAGCAACTTCGGACAATCAATGTCGCTCCCGATACAGTTTTTATTGTTATTATATGTCAAATTTTATGAATATAACCTACCTAGATTATTGCGATGCCTATACACCAACTTTCTATGATAAATGGACAAAACCATTAAAAGCTCCTCCATAGAGAGAGTTGAGCAACTTCGGATCATCAAAGTTGCTCGGTGTACAATTATTATAGTTCTTATATGTCAAATTTTATGAGTATAAGCTTCAAAGATTATTTCGATGCCAAAACACCAACTTTCTATGACAAATGGCGAAAACCGTTAAAAGCTTCTCTATAGAGAGAGTTGAGCAACTTCGGACTATCAAAGTCACTCGGGATAGACTTTTTATTGTTCTTATATGTCAAATTTTATGACTATAACCTTCCTAGATTATTTCGATGCCAAAACACCAACTTTCTATGAGAAATGCATAAAACCGTTAAAAGCACCTCCATAGAGAGAGTTGAGCAACTTCGGATCATCAAAGTTGCTCGGTGTACAATTTTTATTATTCTTATATGTCAAATTATATGAGTTCATACTTCCTAGATTATTTCGATGACAAAACACCAACTTTCTATGACAAATGGACAAAACCGTTAAAGGCTCCTCCATAGAGAGAGTTGAGCAACTTCGGACTATCAAAGTCACTCGGGATAGACTTTTTATTGTTCTTATATGTCAAATTTTATGACTATAACCTTCCTAGATTATTTCGATGCCAAAACACCAACTTTCTATGAGAAATGCATAAAACCGTTAAAAGCACCTCCATAGAGAGAGTTGAGCAACTTCGGATCATCAAAGTTGCTCGGTGTACAATTTTTATTATTCTTATATGTCAAATTATATGAGTTTATACTTCCTAGATTATTTCGATGACAAAACACCAACTTTCTATGACAAATGGACAAAACCGTTAAAGGCTCCTCCATAGAGAGAGTTGAGCAGCTTCGGACCATCAAAGTTGCTCGGTGTACAAATATTATTGTTCTTATATGTCAAATTTTACGAGTATAAGTTTCTTTGAGAGAGTTGAGCAAAACACCAACTTTCTATGACTAATGGACAAAACCGTTAAAAGCACCTCCATAGAGAGAGTTGAGCAACTTCGGATCATCAAAGTTGCTCGGTGTACAATTATTATTGTTCTTATATGTCAAATTTTATGAGTATAAGCTTCAAAGATTATTTCGATGCCAAAACACCAACTTTCTATGACAAATGGCGAAAACCGTTAAAAGCTTCTTGTTTGAGAGAGTTGAGCAACTTCGGACTATCAATGTCGCTCGGGATACACTTTTAATTGTTTTTATATGTCAAATTTTTTGAGTATAACCTTCCAAGATTATTTCGATGCCAAAACACCAACTTTCTATGACTAATGGACAAAACCGTTAAAAGCACCTCCATAGAGAGAGTTGAGCAACTTCGGATCATCAAAGTTGCTCGGTGTACAATTATTATTGTTCTTATATGTCAAATTTTACGAGTTTAAAATTCATAGATTATTTCGATGCTAAAACACCAACTTTCTATGACAAATGGAGAAAACCATTAAAAGCTTCTCCATAGAGAGAGTTGAGCAACTTCGGATCATCAAAGTTGCTCGGTGCACACTTTTTATTGTTCTTATATGTCAAATTTTATGAATATAACCTTCCTAGATTATTTCGATGCCAAAACACCAACTTCCTATGAGAAATGGATAAAACCGTTAAAAGCACCTCCATAGAGAGAGTTGAGCAACTTCGGATCATCAATGTTGCTCGGTGTACAATTTTTATTGTTCTTATATGTCAAATTTTACGAGTTTAAGCTTCATAGATTATTTCGATGCCAAAACACCAACTTTCTATGACATACGGACAAAACCGTTAAAAGCTCCTCCATAGAGAGAGTTGAGCAACTTCGGACTATCAAAGTCCCTCGGGATAGACTTTTTAGTGTTCTTATATGTCAAATTTTATGAATATAACCTTCCTAGATTATTTCGATGCCAAAACACCAACTTTCTATTAGAAATGGACAAAACCGTTAAAAGCACTCCATAGAGAGAGTTGAGCAACTTAGGATCATCAAAGTATCTCGGTGTACAAATTTTATTGTTCTTATATGTCAAATTTAATGAGTTTATGCTTCCTAGATTATTTCGATGCCAAAACACCAACTTTTTATGACAAATATACAAAATCGTTAAAAGCACCTACATAGAAAGAGTTGAGCAACTTCGGACTATCAAAGTCGCTCGGGCTAGAATTTTTTTTGTTCTTATATGTCAAATTTTATGAATATAAGCTTCATAGATTATTTCGATCCCAAAACACCAACTTTCTATGACAAATAGACGAAACCGTTAAAAGCTTTTCCATAGAGAGAGTTGAGCAACTTTGGATCATCAAAGTTGCTCGGTGTACAAATATTATTTTTCTTATATGTCAAATTTTACGAGTTTAAACTTCATATATTATTTCGATGCTAAAACACCAACTTTCTATAACAAATGGAGAAAACCATTAAAAGCTTCTCCATAGAGAGAGTTGAGCAACTTCGGACCATCAAAGTTGCTCGGTGTACACTTTTTATTGTTCTTATATGTCAAATTGTATGAGTATAAGCTTTATAGATTATTTCGATCCCAAAACACCAACTTTCTATGACAAATAAACGAAACCGTTAAAAGCTTTTCCATAGAGAGAGTTGAGCAACTTCGGATCATCAAAGTTGCTCGGTGTACAAATATTATTTTTCTTATATGTCAAATTTAACGAGTTTAAACTTCATATATTATTTCGATGCTAAAACACCAACTTTTTATGACAAATATACAAAATCGTTAAAAGCACCTACATAGAAAGAGTTGAGCAACTTCGGACTATCAAAGTCGCTCGGGCTAGACTTTTTATTGTTCTTATATGTCAAATTGTATGAGTATAAGCTTCATAGATTATTTCGATCCCAAAACACCAACTTTCTATGACAAATAAACGAAACCGTTAAAAGCTTTTCCATAGAGAGAGTTGAGCAACTTCGGATCATCAAAGTTGCTCGGTGTACAAATATTATTTTTCTTATATGTCAAATTTTACGAGTTTAAACTTCATATATTATTTCGATGCTAAAACACCAACTTTCTATAACAAATGGAGAAAACCATTAAAAGCTTCTTCATAGAGAGAGTTGAGCAACTTCGGACCATCAAAGTTGCTCGGTGTACACTTTTTATTGTTCTTATATGTCAAATTGTATGAGTATAAGCTTCATAGATTATTACGATGCCAAAACACCAACTTTCTATGACAAATGGAGAGAACCATTAAAAGCTCCTCCATAGAGAGAGTTGAGCAACTTCGGACCATCAAAGTTGCTCGGTGTACACTTTTTATTGTTCTTATATATCAAATTTTACGAGTTTAAACTTCATAGATTATTTCGACGCCAAAACACCAACTTTCTAGGACAAATCGAGAAAACCGTTAAAAGCTCCTCCATAGAGAGAGTTGAGCAATTTCGGATCATCAAAGTTGCTCGGTGTACAATTATTATTGTTCTTATATGTCAAATTTTATGAGTTTAAACTTCATAAATTATTTCCATGCTAAAACACCAACTTTCTATGACTAATGGAGAAAACCATTAAAAGTTCCTCCATAGAGAGAGTTGAGCAACTTCGGACCATCAAAGTTGCTCGGTGTACACTTTTTATTGTTCTTATATGTCAAATTTTATGAGTAATAAGCTTCATAGATTATTACGATGCCAAAACACCAACTTTCTATGACAAATGGCGAAAACCGTGAAAAGCTTCTCCATAGAGAGAGTTGAGCAACTTCGGACCATCAAAGTTGCTCGGTGCACACTTTTTATTGTTCTTATATGTCAAATTTTATGAGTATAAGCTTCATAGATTATTACGATGCTAAAACACCAACTTTCTATGACAAATGGACGAAACCGTTAAAAGCATCTCCATAGAGAGAGTTGAGCAACTTCGGATCATCAAAGTTGCTCGGTGTACAATTTTTATTGTTCTTATATGTCAAATTTTACGAGTTTAAGCTTCATAGATTATTTCGATGCCAAAACACCAACTTTCTATGACAAATGCACAAAACCATTAAAAGCTTCTCCATAGAGAGAGTTGAGCAACTTCGGACCATCAAAGTTGCTCGGTGTACACTTTTTATTGTTCTTATATGTCAAATTTTACGAGTTTAAACTTCATAGATTATTTCGATGCTAAAACACCAACTTTCTATAACAAATGGAGAAAACCATTAAAAGCTTCTCCATAGAGAGAGTTGAGCAACTTCGGACCATCAAAGTTGCTCGGTGTACACTTTTTATTGTTCTTATATGTCAAATTTTACGAGTTTAAACTTCATAGATTATTTCGATGCTAAAACACCAACTTTCTATGACAAATGGAGAGAACCATTAAAAGCTCCTCCATAGAGAGAGTTGAGCAACTTCGGACCATCAAAGTTGCTCGGTGTACACTTTTTATTGTTCTTATATGTCAAATTTTACGAGTTTAAACTTCATAGATTATTTCGATGCCAAAACACCAACTTTCTATGACAAATGGACAAAACCGTTAAAGCTCATCCATAGAGAGAGTTGAGCAACTTCGGACCAACAAAGTTGCTTGGTGTAAAATTTTTATTGTTCTTATATGTCAAATTTTACGAGTTTAAGCTTCCTAGATTATTTCGATGCCAAAACACCGACTTTCTATGATAAATGAAAAAAACCGTTAAAAGCACCTACAAAGAGAGAGTTGAGCAACTTCGGATCATCAAAGTTGCTCGGTGTACAATTATTATTGTTCTTATATGTCAAATTTTATGAGTTTAAACTTCATAGATTATTTCCATGCTAAAACACCAACTTTCTATGACAAATGGAGAAAACCATTAAAAGTTCCTCCATAGAGAGAGTTGAGCAACTTCGGACCATCAAAGTTGCTCGGTGTACACTTTTTATTGTTCTTATATGTCAAATTTTATGAGTAATAAGCTTCATAGATTATTACGATGCCAAAACACCAACTTTCTATGACAAATGGCGAAAACCGTGAAAAGCTTCTCCATAGAGAGAGTTGAGCAACTTCGGACCATCAAAGTTGCTCGGTGCACACTTTTTATTGTTCTTATATGTCAAATTTTACGAGTATAAGCTTCATAGATTATTACGATGCTAAAACACCAACTTTCTATGACAAATGGACGAAACCGTTAAAAGCATCTCCATAGAGAGAGTTGAGCAACTTCGGATCATCAAAGTTGCTCGGTGTACAATTTTTATTGTTCTTATATGTCAAATTTTACGAGTTTAAGCTTCATAGATTATTTCGATGCCAAAACACCAACTTTCTATGACAAATGCACAAAACCATTAAAAGCTTCTCCATAGAGAGAGTTGAGCAACTTCGGACCATCAAAGTTGCTCGGTGTACACTTTTTATTGTTCTTATATGTCAAATTTTACGAGTTTAAACTTCATAGATTATTTCGATGCTAAAACACCAACTTTCTATAAAAAATGGAGAAAACCATTAAAAGCTTCTCCATAGAGAGAGTTGAGCAACTTCGGACCATCAAAGTTGCTCGGTGTACACTTTTTATTGTTCTTATATGTCAAATTTTACGAGTTTAAACTTCATAGATTATTTCGATGCTAAAACACCAACTTTCTATGACAAATGGAGAGAACCATTAAAAGCTCCTCCATAGAGAGAGTTGAGCAACTTCGGACCATCAAAGTTGCTCGGTGTACACTTTTTATTGTTCTTATATGTCAAATTTTACGAGTTTAAACTTCATAGATTATTTCGACGCCAAAACACCAACTTTCTATGACAAATCGAGAAAACCGTTAAAAGCTCCTCCATAGAGAGAGTTGAGCAATTTCGGATCATCAAAGTTGCTCGGTGTACAATTATTATTGTTCTTATATGTCAAATTTTATGAGTTTAAACTTCATAGATTATTTCCATGCTAAAACACCAACTTTCTATGACAAATGGAGAAAACAATTAAAAGTTCCTCCATAGAGAGAGTTGAGCAACTTCGGACCATCAAAGTTGCTCGGTGTACACTTTTTATTGTTCTTATATGTCAAATTTTATGAGTAATAAGCTTCATAGATTATTACGATGCCAAAACACCAACTTTCTATGACAAATGGCGAAAACCGTGAAAAGCTTCTCCATAGAGAGAGTTGAGCAACTTCGGACCATCAAAGTTGCTTGGTGCACACTTTTTATTGTTCTTATATGTCAAATTTTATGAGTATAAGCTTCATAGATTATTACGATGCTAAAACACCAACTTTCTATGACAAGTGGACGAAACCGTTAAAAGCATCTCCATAGAGAGAGTTGAGCAACTTCGGATCATCAAAGTTGCTCGGTGTACAATTTTTATTGTTCTTGTATGTCAAATTTTACGAGTTTAAGCTTCATAGATTATTTCGATGCCAAAACACCAACTTTCTATGACAAATGCACAAAACCATTAAAAGCTCCTCCATAGAGAGAGTTGAGCAACTTCGGACTATCAAAGTCACTCGGGATAGACTTTTTATTGTTCTTATATGTCAAATTTTATGAGTATAAGTTTCCTAGATTATTTTGATGCCAAAACACCAACTTTCTATGACAAATGGACAAAACCGTTAATGCTCCTCCATAGAGAGAGTTGAGCAACTTCGGACCAACAAAGTTGCTTGGTGTACAATTTTTATTGTTCTTATATGTCAAATTTTACGAGTTTAAGCTTCCTAGATTATTTCGATGCCAAAACACCGACTTTCTATGATAAATGAAAAAAACCGTTAAAAGCACCTACAAAGAGAGAGTTGAGCAACTTCGGACCATCAAAGTTGCTCGGTGCACACTTTTTATTGTTCTTATATGTCAAATTTTATGAGTATAAGCTTCATAGATTATTACGATGCTAAAACACCAACTTTCTATGACAAATGGACGAAACCGTTAAAAGCATCGTCGTAGAGAGAGTTGAGGAACTTCGCATCATCAAAGTTGCTCGGTGTACAATTTTTATTGTTCTTATATGTCAAATTTTTTGAGTATAAGCTTCATAGATTATTACGATGCCAAAACACCAACTTTCTATGACAAATGGACGAAACCGTTAAAAGCTCCTCAATAGAGAGAGTTGAGCAACTTCAGACTATCAAAGTCTCTCGGGATAGACTTTTTATTGTTCTTATATGTCAAATTTTATGAGTATAAGCTTCATAGATTTTTTCGATGCCAAAACACCAACTTTCTATGACAAATGGACGAAACCGTTAAAAGCTTCTCCATAGAGAGAGTTGAGCAACTTCGGATCATCAAAGTTGCTCAATGTACAAATATTATTGTTCTTATATGTCAAATTTTACGAGTTTAAACTTCATAGATTATTTCGATGCTAAAACACCAACTTTCTATGACAAATGGAGAAAACCGTTAAAAGCATCTCCATAGAGAGAGTTGAGCAACTTCGGATCATCAAAGTTGCTCGGTGTACAATTATTATTGTTCTTATATGTCAAATTTTATGAGTTTAAACTTCATAGATTATTTCCATGCTAAAACACCAACTTTCTATGACAAATGGAGAAAACCATTAAAAGCTCCTCCATAGAGAGAGTTGAGCAACTTCGGACCATCAAAGTTGCTCCGTGTACAATTTTTATTGTTCTTATATGTCAAATTTTATGACTATAAGCTTCATAGATTATTATGATGCCAAAACACCAACTTTCTATGACAAATGGCGAAAACCGTTAAAAGCTTCTCCATAGAGAGAGTTGAGCAACTTTGGACCATCAAAGTTGCTCGGTGCACACTTTTTATTGTTCTTATATGTCAAATTTTATGAGTATAAGCTTCATAGATTATTACGATGGTAAAACACCAACTTTCTATGACAAATGGACGAAACCGTTAAAAGCATCTCCATAGAGAGAGTTGAGCAACTTCGGATCATCAAAGTTGCTCGGTGTACAATTTTTATTGTTCTTATATGTCAAATTTTACGAGTTTAAGCTTCATAGATTATTTCGATGCCAAAACACCAACTTTCTATGACAAATGAACAAAACCAATAAAAGCTCCTCCATAGAGAGAGTTGAGCAACTTCGGACTATCAAAGTCGCTCGGGCTAGACTTTTTATTGTTCTTATATGTCAAATTGTATGAGTATAAGCTTCATAGATTATTTCGATCCCAAAACACCAACTTTCTATGACAAATAAACGAAACCGTTAAAAGCTTTTCCATAGAGAGAGTTGAGCAACTTCGGATCATCAAAGTTGCTCGGTGTACAAATATTATTTTTCTTATATGTCAAATTTTACGAGTTTAAACTTCATATATTATTTCGATGCTAAAACACCAACTTTCTATAACAAATGGAGAAAACCATTAAAAGCTTCTTCATAGAGAGAGTTGAGCAACTTCGGACCATCAAAGTTGCTCGGTGTACACTTTTTATTGTTCTTATATGTCAAATTGTATGAGTATAAGCTTCATAGATTATTACGATGCCAAAACACCAACTTTCTATGACAAATGGAGAGAACCATTAAAAGCTCCTCCATAGAGAGAGTTGAGCAACTTCGGACCATCAAAGTTGCTCGGTGTACACTTTTTATTGTTCTTATATATCAAATTTTACGAGTTTAAACTTCATAGATTATTTCGACGCCAAAACACCAACTTTCTAGGACAAATCGAGAAAACCGTTAAAAGCTCCTCCATAGAGAGAGTTGAGCAATTTCGGATCATCAAAGTTGCTCGGTGTACAATTATTATTGTTCTTATATGTCAAATTTTATGAGTTTAAACTTCATAAATTATTTCCATGCTAAAACACCAACTTTCTATGACTAATGGAGAAAACCATTAAAAGTTCCTCCATAGAGAGAGTTGAGCAACTTCGGACCATCAAAGTTGCTCGGTGTACACTTTTTATTGTTCTTATATGTCAAATTTTATGAGTAATAAGCTTCATAGATTATTACGATGCCAAAACACCAACTTTCTATGACAAATGGCGAAAACCGTGAAAAGCTTCTCCATAGAGAGAGTTGAGCAACTTCGGACCATCAAAGTTGCTCGGTGCACACTTTTTATTGTTCTTATATGTCAAATTTTACGAGTATAAGCTTCATAGATTATTACGATGCTAAAACACCAACTTTCTATGACAAATGGACGAAACCGTTAAAAGCATCTCCATAGAGAGAGTTGAGCAACTTCGGATCATCAAAGTTGCTCGGTGTACAATTTTTATTGTTCTTATATGTCAAATTTTACGAGTTTAAGCTTCATAGATTATTTCGATGCCAAAACACCAACTTTCTATGACAAATGCACAAAACCATTAAAAGCTTCTCCATAGAGAGAGTTGAGCAACTTCGGACCATCAAAGTTGCTCGGTGTACACTTTTTATTGTTCTTATATGTCAAATTTTACGAGTTTAAACTTCATAGATTATTTCGATGCTAAAACACCAACTTTCTATAACAAATGGAGAAAACCATTAAAAGCTTCTCCATAGAGAGAGTTGAGCAACTTCGGACCATCAAAGTTGCTCGGTGTACACTTTTTATTGTTCTTATATGTCAAATTTTACGAGTTTAAACTTCATAGATTATTTCGATGCTAAAACACCAACTTTCTATGACAAATGGAGAGAACCATTAAAAGCTCCTCCATAGAGAGAGTTGAGCAACTTCGGACCATCAAAGTTGCTCGGTGTACACTTTTTATTGTTCTTATATGTCAAATTTTACGAGTTTAAACTTCATAGATTATTTCGACGCCAAAACACCAACTTTCTATGACAAATCGAGAAAACCGTTAAAAGCTCCTCCATAGAGAGAGTTGAGCAATTTCGGATCATCAAAGTTGCTCGGTGTACAATTATTATTGTTCTTATATGTCAAATTTTATGATTTTAAACTTCATAGATTATTTCCATGCTAAAACACCAACTTTCTATGACAAATGGAGAAAACAATTAAAAGTTCCTCCATAGAGAGAGTTGAGCAACTTCGGACCATCAAAGTTGCTCGGTGTACACTTTTTATTGTTCTTATATGTCAAATTTTATGAGTAATAAGCTTCATAGATTATTACGATGCCAAAACACCAACTTTCTATGACAAATGGCGAAAACCGTGAAAAGCTTCTCCATAGAGAGAGTTGAGCAACTTCGGACCATCAAAGTTGCTTGGTGCACACTTTTTATTGTTCTTATATGTCAAATTTTATGAGTATAAGCTTCATAGATTATTACGATGCTAAAACACCAACTTTCTATGACAAGTGGACGAAACCGTTAAAAGCATCTCCATAGAGAGAGTTGAGCAACTTCGGATCATCAAAGTTGCTCGGTGTACAATTTTTATTGTTCTTATATGTCAAATTTTACGAGTTTAAGCTTCATAGATTATTTCGATGCCAAAACACCAACTTTCTATGACAAATGCACAAAACCATTAAAAGCTCCTCCATAGAGAGAGTTGAGCAACTTCGGACTATCAAAGTCACTCGGGATAGACTTTTTATTGATCTTATATGTCAAATTTTATGAGTATAAGTTTCCTAGATTATTTTGATGCCAAAACACCAACTTTCTATGACAAATGGACAAAACCGTTAATGCTCCTCCATAGAGAGAGTTGAGCAACTTCGGACCAACAAAGTTGCTTGGTGTACAATTTTTATTGTTCTTATATGTCAAATTTTACGAGTTTAAGCTTCCTAGATTATTTCGATGCCAAAACACCGACTTTCTATGATAAATGAAAAAAACCGTTAAAAGCACCTACAAAGAGAGAGTTGAGCAACTTCGGACCATCAAAGTTGCTCGGTGCACACTTTTTATTGTTCTTATATGTCAAATTTTATGAGTATAAGCTTCATAGATTATTACGATGCTAAAACACCAACTTTCTATGACAAATGGACGAAACCGTTAAAAGCATCGTCGTAGAGAGAGTTGAGGAACTTCGCATCATCAAAGTTGCTCGGTGTACAATTTTTATTGTTCTTATATGTCAAATTTTTTGAGTATAAGCTTCATAGATTATTACGATGCCAAAACACCAACTTTCTATGACAAATGGACGAAACCGGTAAAAGCTCCTCAATAGAGAGAGTTGAGCAACTTCAGACTATCAAAGTCTCTCGGGATAGACTTTTTATTGTTCTTATATGTCAAATTTTATGAGTATAAGCTTCATAGATTTTTTCGATGCCAAAACACCAACTTTCTATGACAAATGGACGAAACCGTTAAAAGCTTCTCCATAGAGAGAGTTGAGCAACTTCGGATCATCAAAGTTGCTCAATGTACAAATATTATTGTTCTTATATGTCAAATTTTACGAGTTTAAACTTCATAGATTATTTCGATGCTAAAACACCAACTTTCTATGACAAATGGAGAAAACCGTTAAAAGCATCTCCATAGAGAGAGTTGAGCAACTTCGGATCATCAAAGTTGCTCGTTGTACAATTATTATTGTTCTTATATGTCAAATTTTATGAGTTTAAACTTCATAGATTATTTCCATGCTAAAACACCAACTTTCTATGACAAATGGAGAAAACCATTAAAAGCTCCTCCATAGAGAGAGTTGAGCAACTTCGGACCATCAAAGTTGCTCCGTGTACAATTTTTATTGTTCTTATATGTCAAATTTTATGACTATAAGCTTCATAGATTATTATGATGCCAAAACACCAACTTTCTATGACAAATGGCGAAAACCGTTAAAAGCTTCTCCATAGAGAGAGTTGAGCAACTTTGGACCATCAAAGTTGCTCGGTGCACACTTTTTATTGTTCTTATATGTCAAATTTTATGAGTATAAGCTTCATAGATTATTACGATGGTAAAACACCAACTTTCTATGACAAATGGACGAAACCGTTAAAAGCATCTCCATAGAGAGAGTTGAGCAACTTCGGATCATCAAAGTTGCTCGGTGTACAATTTTTATTGTTCTTATATGTCAAATTTTACGAGTTTAAGCTTCATAGATTATTTCGATGCCAAAACACCAACTTTCTATGACAAATGAACAAAACCAATAAAAGCTCCTCCATAGAGAGAGTTGAGCAACTTCGGACTATCAAAGTCCCTCGGGATAGACTTTTTAGTGTTCTTATATGTCAAATTTTATGAATATAACCTTCCTAGATTATTTCGATGCCAAAACACCAACTTTCTATTAGAAATGGACAAAACCGTTAAAAGCACTCCATAGAGAGAGTTGAGCAACTTAGGATCATCAAAGTATCTCGGTGTACAAATTTTATTGTTCTTATATGTCAAATTTAATGAGTTTACGCTTCCTAGATTATTTCGATGCCAAAACACCAACTTTTTATGACAAATATACAAAACCGTTAAAAGCACCTACATAGAAAGAGTTGAGCAACTTCGGACTATCAAAGTCGCTCGGGATAGACTTTTTATTGTTCTTATATGTCAAATTTTATGAATATAAGCTTCATAGATTATTTCGATCCCAAAACACCAACTTTCTATGACAAAGAGACGAAACCGTTAAAAGCTTTTCCATAGATAGAGTTGAGCAACTTCGGATCATCAAAGTTGCCCGGTGTACAAATATTATTTTTCTTATATGTCAAATTTTACGAGTTTAAACTTCATATATTATTTCGATGCTAAAACACCAACTTTCTATAACAAATGGAGAAAACCATTAAAAGCTTCTCCATAGAGAGAGTTGAGCAACTTCGGACCATCAAAGTTGCTCGGTGTACACTTTTTATTGTTCTTATATGTCAAATTGTATGAGTATAAGCTTCATAGATTATTACGATGCCAAAACACCAACTTTCTATGACAAATGGACGAAACCGTTAAAAGCTTCTCCATAGAGAGAGTTGAGCAACTTCGGATCATCAAAGTTGCTCGGTGTACAAATATTATTGTTCTTATATGTCAAATTTTACGAGTTTAAACTTCATAGATTATTTCGATGCTAAAACACCAACTTTCTATGACAAATGGAGAGAACCATTAAAAGCTCCTCCATAGAGAGAGTTGAGCAACTTTGGACCATCAAAGTTGCTCGGTGTACACTTTTTATTGTTCTTATATGTCAAATTTTACGAGTTTAAACTTCATAGATTATTTCGACGCCAAAACACCAACTTTCTATGACAAATCGAGAAAACCGTTAAAAGCTCCTCCATAGAGAGAGTTGAGCAATTTCGGATCATCAAAGTTGCTCGGTGTACAATTATTATTGTTCTTATATGTCAAATTTTATGAGTTTAAACTTCATAGATTATTTCCATGCTAAAACACCAACTTTCTATGACAAATGAAGAAAACCATTAAAAGTTCCTCCATAGAGAGAGTTGAGCAACTTCGGACCATCAAAGTTGCTCTGTGTACACTTTTTATTGTTCTTATATGTCAAATTTTATGAGTAATAAGCTTCATAGATTATTACGATGCCAAAACACCAACTTTCTATGACAAATGGTGAAAACCGTGAAAAGCTTCTCCATAGAGAGAGTTGAGCAACTTCGGACCATCAAAGTTGCTCGGTGAACACTTTTTATTGTTCTTATATGTCAAATTTTATGAGTATAAGCTTCATAGATTATTACGATGCTAAAACACCAACTTTCTATGACAAATGGACGAAACCGTTGAAAGCATCTCCATAGAAAGAGTTGAGCAACTTCGGATCATCAAAGTTGCTCGGTGTACAATTTTTATTGTTCTTATAAGTCAAATTTTACGAGTTTAAGCTTCATAGATTATTTCGATGCCAAAACACCAACTTTCTATGACAAATGGACAAAACCATTAAAAGCTCCTCCATAGAGTGAGTTGAGCAACTTCGGACTATCAAAGTCACTCGGGATAGACTTTTTATTGTTCTTATATGTCAAATTTTATGAGTATAAGTTTCCTAGATTATTTTGATGCCAAAACACCAACTTTCTATGACAAATGGACAAAACCGTTAAAAGCTCCTCCATAGAGAGAGTTGAGCAACTTCGGACCAACAAAGTAGCTTGGTGTACAATTTTTATTGTTCTTATATGTCAAATTTTACGAGTTTAAGCTTCCTAGATTATTTCGATGCCAAAACACCGACTTTCTATGATAAATGAAAAAAACCGTTAAAAGCACCTACAAAGAGAGAGTTGAGCAACTTCGGACCATCAAAGTTGCTCGGTACACACTTTTTATTGTTCTTATATGTAAAATTTTATGAGTATAAGCTTCATAGATTATTACGATGCTAAAATACCAACTTTCTATGACAAATGGACGAAACCGTTAAAAGCATCGCCATAGAGAGAGTTGAGCAACTTCGCATCATCAAAGTTGCTCGGTGTACAATTTTTATTGTTCTTATATGTCAAATTTTTTGAGTATAAGCTTCATAGATTATTACGATGCTAAAACACCAACTTTCTATGACAAATGGACGAAACCGTTAAAAGCTCCTCAATAGAGAGAGTTGAGCAACTTCGGACTATCAAAGTCGCTCGGGATAGACTTTTTATTGTTCTTATATGTCAAATTTTATGAGTATAAGCTTCATAGATTTTTTCGATGTCAAAACACCAACTTTCTATGACAAATGGACGAAACCGTTAAAAGCTTCTCCATAGAGAGAGTTGAGCAACTTCGGATCATCAAAGTTGCTCAATGTACAAATATTATTGTTCTTATATGTCAAATTTTAAGAGTTTAAACTTCATAGATTATTTCGATGCTAAAACACCAACTTTCTATGACAAATGGAGAAAACCGTTAAAAGCATCTCCATAGAGAGAGTTGAGCAACTTCGGATCATCAAAGTTGCTCGGTGTACAATTATTATTGTTCTTATATGTCAAATTTTATGAGTTTAAACTTCATAGATTATTTCCATGCTAAAACACCAACTTTCTATGACAAATGGAGAAAACCATTAAAAGCTCCTCCATAGAGAGAGTTGAGCAACTTCGGACCATCAAAGTTGCTCCGTGTACACTTTTTATTGTTCTTATATGTCTAATTTTATGAGTATAAGCTTCATAGATTATTATGATGCCAAAACACCAACTTTCTATGACAAATGGCGAAAATCCTTAAAAGCTTCTCCATAGAGAGAGTTGAGCAACTTTGGACCATCAAAGTTGCTCGGTGCACACTTTTTATTGTTCTTATATGTCAAATTTTATGAGTATAAGCTTCATAGATTATTACGATGGTAAAACACCAACTTTCTATGACAAATGGACGAAACCGTTAAAAGCATCTCCATAGAGAGAGTTGAGCAACTTCGGATCATCAAAGTTGCTCGGTGTACAATTTTTATTGTTCTTATATGTCAAATTTTACGAGTTTAAGCTTCATAGATTATTTCGATGCCAAAACACCAACTTTCTATGACAAATGAACAAAACCATTAAAAGCTCCTCCATAGAGAGAGTTGAGCAACTTCGGACTATCAAAGTCACTCGGGATAGACTTTTTATTGTTCTTATATGTCAAATTTTATGAATATAACCTTCCTAGATTATTTCGATGCCAAAACACCAACTTTCTATGAGAAATGGACAAAACAGTTAAAAGCACATCCATAGAGAGAGTTGAACTACTTTGGATCATCAAAGTTGCTCGCTGTACAATTTTTATTGTTGTTATATGTCAAATTTTATGAGTTTATGCTTCCTAGATTATTTCGATGAGAAATGGACAAAACAGTTAAAAGTACCTCCATAGAGAGAGTTGAGCTACTTTTGATCATCAAAGTTGCTCGGTGTACAATTTTTATTGTTCTTATATGTCAAATTTTACGAGTTTAAGCTTCATAGATTATTTCGACGCCAAAACACCAACTTTCTATGACAAATGGAGAAAACCGTCAAAAGCTCCTCCATAGAGAGAGTTGAGCAACTTCGGATCATCAAAGTTGCTCGGTGTACAATTATTATAGTTCTTATATGTCAAATTTTATGAGTTTAAACTTCATAGATTATTTCCATGCTAAAACACCAACTTTCTATGACAAATGGAGAAAACCATTAAAAGTTCCTCCATAGAGAGAGTTGAGCAACTTCGGACCATCAAAGTTGCTCGGTGTACACTTTTTATTGTTCTTATATGTCAAATTTTATGAGTATAAGCTTCATAGATTATTACGATGCCAAAACACCAACTTTCTATGACAAATGGCGAAAACCGTGAAAAGCTTCTACATTGAGAGAGTTGAGCAACTTCGGACCATCAAAGTTGCTCGGTGCACACTTTTTATTTTTCTTATATGCCAAATTTTATGAGTATAAGCTTCATAGATTATTACGATGGTAAAACACCAACTTTCTATTACAAATGGACGAAACCGTTAAAAGCATCTCCATAGAGAGAGTTGACCAACTTCGAATCATCAAAGTTGCTCGGCGTACAATTTTTATTGTTCTTATATGTCAAATTTTACGAGTTTAAGCTTCATAGATTATTTCGATGCCAAAACACCAACTTTCTATGACAAATGAACAAAACCATTAAAAGCTCCTCCATAGAGAGAGTTGAGCAACTTCGGACTATCAAAGTCACTCGGGATAGACTTTTTATTGTTCTTATATGTCAAATTTTATGAATATAACCTTCCTAGATTATTTCGATGCCAAAACACCAACTTTCTATGACAAATGGCGAAAATCGTTAAAAGCTTCTCCATAGAGAGAGTTGAGCAACTTTGGACCATCAAAGTTGCTCGGTGCACACTTTTTATTGTTCTTATATGTCAAATTTTATGAGTATAAGCTTCATAGATTATTACGATGGTAAAACATCAACTTTCTATGACAAATGGACGAAACCGTTAAAAGCATCTCCATAGAGAGAGTTGAGCAACTTCGGATCATCAAAGTTGCTCGGTGTACAATTTTTATTGTTCTTATATGTCAAATTTTACGAGTTTAAGCTTCATAGATTATTTCGATGCCAAAACACCAACTTTCTATGACAAATGAACAAAACCATTAAAAGCTCCTCCATAGAGAGAGTTGAGCAACTTCGGACTATCAAAGTCACTCGGGATAGACTTTTTATTGTTCTTATATGTCAAATTTTATGAATATAACCTTCCTAGATTATTTCGATGCCAAAACACCAACTTTCTATGAGAAATGGACAAAACAGTTAAAAGCACATCCATAGAGAGAGTTGAGCTACTTTGGATCATCAAAGTTGCTCGCTGTACAATTTTTATTGTTGTTATATGTCAAATTTTATGAGTTTATGCTTCCTAGATTATTTCGATGAGAAATGGACAAAACAGTTAAAAGTACCTCCATAGAGAGAGTTGAGCTACTTTTGATCATCAAAGTTGCTCGGTGTACAATTTTTATTGTTCTTATATGTCAAATTTTACGAGTTTAAGCTTCATAGATTATTTCGACGCCAAAACACCAACTTTCTATGACAAATGGAGAAAACCGTCAAAAGCTCCTCCATAGAGAGAGTTGAGCAACTTCGGATCATCAAAGTTGCTCGGTGTACAATTATTATAGTTCTTATATGTCAAATTTTATGAGTTTAAACTTCATAGATTATTTCCATGCTAAAACACCAACTTTCTATGACAAATGGAGAAAACCATTAAAAGTTCTTCCATAGAGAGAGTTGAGCAACTTCGGACCATCAAAGTTGCTCGGTGTACACTTTTTATTGTTCTTATATGTCAAATTTTATGAGTATAAGCTTCATAGATTATTACGATGCCAAAACACCAACTTTCTATGACAAATGGCGAAAACCGTGAAAAGCTTCTACATAGAGAGAGTTGAGCAACTTCGGACCATCAAAGTTGCTCGGTGCACACTTTTTATTTTTCTTATATGCCAAATTTTATGAGTATAAGCTTCATAGATTATTACGATGGTAAAACACCAACTTTCTATGACAAATGGACGAAACCGTTAAAAGCATCTCCATAGAGAGAGTTGAGCAACTTCGGATCATCAAAGTTGCTCGGTGTACAATTTTTATTGTTCTTATATGTCAAATTTTACGAGTTTAAGTTTCATAGATTATTTCGATGCCAAAACACCAACTTTCTATGACAAATGATCAAAACCATTAAAAGCTCCTCCACAGAAAGAGTTGAGCAACTTCGGACTATCAAAGTCACTCGGGATAGACTTTTTATTGTTCTTATATGTCAAATTTTATGAATATAACCTTCCTAGATTATTTCGATGCCAAAACACCAACTTTCTATGAGAAATGGACAAAACAGTTAAAAGCACCTCCATAGAGAGAGTTGAGCTACTTTGGATCATCAAAGTTGCTCGGTGTACAATTTTTATTGTTGTTATATGTCAAATTTTATGAGTTTATGCTTCCTAGATTATTTCGATGCCAAAACACCAACTTTCTATGACAAATGGACAAAACCATTAAAAGCTCCTCCATAGAGAGAGTTGAGCAACTTCGGACCATCAAAGTTGCTCGGTGTACACTTTTTATTGTTCTTATATGTCAAATTTTACGAATATAAACTTTCTAGATTATTTCGATGCCAAAACACCAACTTTCTATGAGAAATGGACAAAACAGTTAAAAGTACCTCTATAGAGAGAGTTGGGTTACTTTGGATCATCAAAGTTTCTCGGTGTACAATTTTTATTGTTCTTATATGTCAAATTTTACGAGTTTAAGCTTCATAGATTATTTCGACGCCGAAAAACCAACTTTCGATTACAAATGGAGAAAACCGTTAAAAGCTCCTCCATAGAGAGAGTTGAGCAACTTCGGACTATCAAAGTCACTCGGGATAAACTTTTTATTGTTCTTATATGTCAAATTTTATGAGTATAAGTTTCCTAGATTATTTTGATGCCAAAACACCAACTTTCTATGACAAATGGACAAAACCTTTAAAAGCTCCTCCATAGAGAGATTTGAGCAACTTCGGACCAACAAAGTTGCTTGGTGTACAATTTTTATTGTTCTTATATGTCAAATTTTACGATTTTAAGCTTCCTAGATTATTTCGATGCCAAAACACCGACTTTCTATGACAAATGAAAAAAACCGTTAAAAGCACCTACAAAGAGAGAGTTGAGCAACTTCGGACAATCAAAGTTGGTCGGTGCACACTTTTTATTGTTCTTATATGTCAAATTTTATGAGTATAAGCTTCATAGATTATTACGATGCTAAAACACCAACTTTCTATGACAAATGGACGAAACCGTTACAAGCATCCCCATAGAGAGAGTTGAGCAACTTCGGATCATCAAAGTTGCTCGGTGTACTTATTGTTCTTATATGTCAAATTTTACGAGTTTAAGCTTCATAGATTATTTCGATGCCAAAACACCAACTTTCTATGACAAATGAACAAAACCATTAAAAGCTCCTCCATAGAGAGAGTTGAGCAACTTCGGACTATCAAAGTCACTCGGGATAGACTTTTTATTGTTCTTATATGTCAAATTTTATGAATATAACCTTCCTAGATTATTTCGATGCCAAAACACCAACTTTCTATGAGAAATGGACAAAACAGTTAAAAGCACCTCCATAGAGAGAGTTGAGCTACTTTGGATCATCAAAGTTGCTCGGTGTACAATTTTTATTGTTGCTATATGTCAAATTTTATGAGTTTATGCTTCCTAGATTATTTCGATGAGAAATGGACAAAACAGTTAAAAGTACCTCCATAGAGAGAGTTGAGCTACTTTGGATCATCAAAGTTGCTCGGTGTACAATTTTTATTGTTCTTATATGTCAAATTTTACGAGTTTAAGCTTCATAGATTATTTCGACGCCGAAACACCAACTTTCTATGACAAATGGAGAAAACCGTTAAAAGCTCCTCCATAGAGAGAGTTGAGCAACTTCGGATCATCAAAGTTGCTCGGTGTACAATTATTATTGTTCTTATATGTCAAATTTTATGAGTTTAAACTTCATAGATTATTTCCATGCTAAAACACCAACTTTCTATGACAAATGGAGAAAACCATTAAAAGTTCCTCCATAGAGAGAGTTGAGCAACTTCGGACCATCAAAGTTGCTCGGTGTACACTTTTTATTGTTCTTATATGTCAAATTTTATGAGTATAAGCTTCATATTTTATTACGACGCCAAAATACCAACTTTCTATGACAAATGGCGAAAACCGTGAAAAGCTTCTCCATAGAGAGAGTTGAGCAACTTCGGACCATCAAAGTTGCTCGGTGCACACTTTTTATTGTTCTTATATGTCAAATTTTATGAGTATAAGCTTCATAGATTATTACGATGCTAAAACACCAACTTTCTATGACAAATGGACGAAACCGTTAAAAGCATCTCCATAGAGAGAGTTGAGCAACTTCGGATCATCAAAGTTGCTCGGTGTACAATTTTTATTGTTCTTATATGTCAAATTTTACGAGTTTAAGCTTCATAGATTATTTCGATGCCAAAACACCAACTTTCTATGACAAATGGACGAAACCGTTAAAAGCATCTCCATAGAGAGAGTTGAGCAACTTCGGATCATCAAAGTTGCTCGGTGTACAATTTTTATTGTTCTTATATGTCAAATTTTACGAGTTTAAGCTTCATAGATTATTTCGATGCCAAAACACCAACTTTCTATGACAAATGAACAAAACCATTAAAATCTCCTCCATAGAGAGAGTTGAGCAACTTCGGACTATCAAAGTCACTCGGGATAGACTTTTTATTGTTCTTATATGTCAAATTTTATGAATATAACCTTCCTAGATTATTTCGATGCCAAAACACCAACTTTCTATGAGAAATGGACAAAACAGTTAAAAGCACCTCCATAGAGAGAGTTGAGCTACTTTGGATCATCAAAGTTGCTCGGTGTACAATTTTTATTGTTGTTATATGTCAAATTTTATGAGTTTATGCTTCCTAGATTATTTCGATGCCAAAACACCAACTTTCTATGACAAATGGACAAAACCATTAAAAGCTCCTCCATAGAGAGAGTTGAGCAACTTCGGACCATCAAAGTTGCTCGGTGTACACTTTTTATTGTTCTTATATGTCAAATTTTATGAATATAACCTTCCTAGATTATTTCGATGCCAAAACACCAACTTTCTATGAGAAATGGACAAAACAGTTAAAAGTACCTCCATAGAGAGAGTTGAGCAACTTTGGATCATCAAAGTTTCTCGGTGTACAATTTTTATTGTTCTTATATGTCAAATTTTACGAGTTTAAGCTTCATAGATTATTTCGATGCCAAAAAACCAACTTTCGATTACAAATGAACAAAACCATTAAAAGCTCCTCCATAGAGAGAGTTGAGCAACTTCGGACTATCAAAGTCACTCGGGATAAACTTTTTATTGTTCTTATATGTCAAATTTTATGAATATAACCTTCCTAGATTATTTTGATGCCAAAACACCAACTTTCTATGACAAATGGACAAAACCGTTAAAAGCACCTCCATAGAGAGAGTTGAGCAACTTCGGACCAACAAAGTTGCTCGGTGTACAATTTTTATTGTTCTTATATGTCAAATTTTATGAGTTTAAGCTTCCTAGATTATTTCGATGCCAAAACACCGACTTTCTATGACAAATGAAAAAAACCGTTAAAAGCACCTACAAAGAGAGAGTTGAGCAACTTCGGACAATCAAAGTTGCTCGGTGCACACTTTTTATGGTTCTTATATGTCAAATTTTATGAGTATAAGCTTCATAGATTATTACGATGCTAAAACACCAACTTTCTATGACAAATGGACGAAACAGTTAAAAGCATCCCCATAGAGAGAGTTGAGCAACTTCGGATCATCAAAGTTGCTCGGTGTACAATTTTTATTATTCTTATATGTCAAATTTTACGAGTTTAAGCTTCATAGATTATTTCGATGCCAAAACACCAACTTTCTATGACAAATGAACAAAACCATTAAAAGCTCCTCCATAGAGAGAGTTGAGCAACTTCGGACTATCAAAGTCACTCGGGATAGACTTTTTATTGTTCTTATATGTCAAATTTTATGAATATAACCTTCCTAGATTATTTCGATGCCAAAACACCAACTTTCTATGAGAAATGGACAAAACAGTTCAAAGCACCTCCATAGAGAGAGTTGAGCTACTTTGGATCATCAAAGTTGCTCGGTGTACAATTTTTATTGTTGTTATATGTCAAATTTTATGAGTTTATGCTTCCTAGATTATTTCGATGCCAAAACACCAACTTTCTATGACAAATGGACAAAACCATTAAAAGCTCCTCCATAGAGAGAGTTGAGCAACTTCGGACTATCAAAGTCACTCGGGATAAACTTTTTATTGTTCTTATATGTCAAATTTTATGAATATAACCTTCCTAGATTATTTCGATGCCAAAACACCAACTTTCTATGACAAATGAACAAAACCATTAAAAGCTCCTCCATAGAGAGAGTTGAGCAACTTCGGACTATCAAAGTCACTCGGGATAGACTTTTTATTGTTCTTATATGTCAAATTTTATGAATATAACCTTCCTAGATTATTTCGATGCCAAAACACCAACTTTCTATGAGAAATGGACAAAACAGTTAAAAGTACCTCCATAGAGAGAGTTGAGCAACTTTGGATCATCAAAGTTTCTCGGTGTACAATTTTTATTGTTCTTATATGTCAAATTTTACGAGTTTAAGCTTCATAGATTATTTCGATGCCAAAAAACCAACTTTCGATTACAAATGAACAAAACCATTAAAAGCTCCTCCATAGAGAGAGTTGAGCAACTTCGGACTATCAAAGTCACTCGGGATAAACTTTTTATTGTTCTTATATGTCAAATTTTATGAATATAACCTTCCTAGATTATTTTGATGCCAAAACACCAACTTTCTATGACAAATGGACAAAACCGTTAAAAGCACCTCCATAGAGAGAGTTGAGCAACTTCGGACCAACAAAGTTGCTCGGTGTACAATTTTTATTGTTCTTATATGTCAAATTTTATGAGTTTAAGCTTCCTAGATTATTTCGATGCCAAAACACCGACTTTCTATGACAAATGAAAAAAACCGTTAAAAGCACCTACAAAGAGAGAGTTGAGCAACTTCGGACAATCAAAGTTGCTCGGTGCACACTTTTTATGGTTCTTATATGTCAAATTTTATGAGTATAAGCTTCATAGATTATTACGATGCTAAAACACCAACTTTCTATGACAAATGGACGAAACAGTTAAAAGCATCCCCATAGAGAGAGTTGAGCAACTTCGGATCATCAAAGTTGCTCGGTGTACAATTTTTATTATTCTTATATGTCAAATTTTACGAGTTTAAGCTTCATAGATTATTTCGATGCCAAAACACCAACTTTCTATGACAAATGAACAAAACCATTAAAAGCTCCTCCATAGAGAGAGTTGAGCAACTTCGGACTATCAAAGTCACTCGGGATAGACTTTTTATTGTTCTTATATGTCAAATTTTATGAATATAACCTTCCTAGATTATTTCGATGCCAAAACACCAACTTTCTATGAGAAATGGACAAAACAGTTCAAAGCACCTCCATAGAGAGAGTTGAGCTACTTTGGATCATCAAAGTTGCTCGGTGTACAATTTTTATTGTTGCTATATGTCAAATTTTATGAGTTTATGCTTCCTAGATTATTTCGATGAGAAATGGACAAAACAGTTAAAAGTACCTCCATAGAGAGAGTTGAGCTACTTTGGATCATCAAAGTTGCTCGGTGTACAATTTTTATTGTTCTTATATGTCAAATTTTACGAGTTTAAGCTTCATAGATTATTTTGACGCCGAAACACCAACTTTCTATGACAAATGGAGAAAACCGTTAAAAGCTCCTCCATAGAGAGAGTTGAGCAACTTCGGATCATCAAAGTTGCTCGGTGTACAATTATTATTGTTCTTATATGTCAAATTTTATGAGTTTAAACTTCATAGATTATTTCCATGCTAAAACACCAACTTTCTATGACAAATGGAGAAAACCATTAAAAGTTCCTCCATAGAGAGAGTTGAGCAACTTCGGACCATCAAAGTTGCTCGGTGTACACTTTTTATTGTTCTTATATGTCAAATTTTATGAGTATAAGCTTCATAGATTATTACGACGCCAAAATACCAACTTTCTATGACAAATGGCGAAAACCGTGAAAAGCTTCTCCATAGAGAGAGTTGAGCAACTTCGGACCATCAAAGTTGCTCGGTGCACACTTTTTATTGTTCTTATATGTCAAATTTTATGAGTATAAGCTTCATAGATTATTACGATGCTAAAACACCAACTTTCTATGACAAATGGACGAAACCGTTAAAAGCATCTCCATAGAGAGAGTTGAGCAACTTCGGATCATCAAAGTTGCTCGGTGTACAATTTTTATTGTTCTTATATGTCAAATTTTACGAGTTTAAGCTTCATAGATTATTTCGATGCCAAAACACCAACTTTCTATGACAAATGAACAAAACCATTAAAATCTCCTCCATAGAGAGAGTTGAGCAACTTCGGACTATCAAAGTCACTCGGGATAGACTTTTTATTGTTCTTATATGTCAAATTTTATGAATATAACCTTCCTAGATTATTTCGATGCCAAAACACCAACTTTCTATGAGAAATGGACAAAACAGTTAAAAGCACCTCCATAGAGAGAGTTGAGCTACTTTGGATCATCAAAGTTGCTCGGTGTACAATTTTTATTGTTGTTATATGTCAAATTTTATGAGTTTATGCTTCCTAGATTATTTCGATGCCAAAACACCAACTTTCTATGACAAATGGACAAAACCATTAAAAGCTCCTCCATAGAGAGAGTTGAGCAACTTCGGACCATCAAAGTTGCTCGGTGTACACTTTTTATTGTTCTTATATGTCAAATTTTATGAATATAACCTTTCTAGATTATTTCGATGCCAAAACACCAACTTTCTATGAGAAATGGACAAAACAGTTAAAAGTACCTCCATAGAGAGAGTTGAGCAACTTTGGATCATCAAAGTTTCTCGGTGTACAATTTTTATTGTTCTTATATGTCAAATTTTACGAGTTTAAGCTTCATAGATTATTTCGATGCCAAAAAACCAACTTTCGATTACAAATGAACAAAACCATTAAAAGCTCCTCCATAGAGAGAGTTGAGCAACTTCGGACTATCAAAGTCACTCGGGATAAACTTTTTATTGTTCTTATATGTCAAATTTTATGAATATAACCTTCCTAGATTATTTCGATGCCAAAACACCAACTTTCTATGACAAATGGACAAAACCGTTAAAAGCACCTCCATAGAGAGAGTTGAGCAACTTCGGACCAACAAAGTTGCTCGGTGTACAATTTTTATTGTTCTTATATGTCAAATTTTATGAGTTTAAGCTTCCTAGATTATTTCGATGCCAAAACACCGACTTTCTATGACAAATGAAAAAAACCGTTAAAAGCACCTACAAAGAGAGAGTTGAGCAACTTCGGACAATCAAAGTTGCTCGGTGCACACTTTTTATGGTTCTTATATGTCAAATTTTATGAGTATAAGCTTCATAGATTATTACGATGCTAAAACACCAACTTTCTATGACAAATGGACGAAACAGTTAAAAGCATCCCCATAGAGAGAGTTGAGCAACTTCGGATCATCAAAGTTGCTCGGTGTAAAATTTTTATTATTCTTATATGTCAAATTTTACGAGTTTAAGCTTCATAGATTATTTCGATGCCAAAACACCAACTTTCTATGACAAATGAACAAAACCATTAAAAGCTCCTCCATTGAGAGAGTTGAGCAACTTCGGACTATCAAAATCACTCGGGATAGACTTTTTATTGTTCTTATATGTCAAATTTTATGAATATAACCTTCCTAGATTATTTCGATGCCAAAACACCAACTTTCTATGACAAATGGACAAAACCGTTAAAAGCACCTCCATAGAGAGAGTTGAGCAACTTCGGACCAACAAAGTTGCTCGGTGTACAATTTTTATTGTTCTTATATGTCAAATTTTATGAGTTTAAGCTTCCTAGATTATTTCGATGCCAAAACACCGACTTTCTATGACAAATGAAAAAAACCGTTAAAAGCACCTACAAAGAGAGAGTTGAGCAACTTCGGACAATCAAAGTTGCTCGGTGCACACTTTTTATGGTTCTTATATGTCAAATTTTATGAGTATAAGCTTCATAGATTATTACGATGCTAAAACACCAACTTTCTATGACAAATGGACGAAACAGTTAAAAGCATCCCCATAGAGAGAGTTGAGCAACTTCGGATCATCAAAGTTGCTCGGTGTAAAATTTTTATTATTCTTATATGTCAAATTTTACGAGTTTAAGCTTCATAGATTATTTCGATGCCAAAACACCAACTTTCTATGACAAATGAACAAAACCATTAAAAGCTCCTCCATTGAGAGAGTTGAGCAACTTCGGACTATCAAAATCACTCGGGATAGACTTTTTATTGTTCTTATATGTCAAATTTTATGAATATAACCTTCCTAGATTATTTCGATGCCAAAACACCAACTTTCTATGAGAAATGGACAAAACAGTTAAAAGCACCTCCATAGAGAGAGTTGAGCTACTTTGGATCATCAAAGTTGCTCGGTGTACAATTTTTATTGTTGCTATATGTCAAATTTTATGAGTTTATGCTTCCTAGATTATTTCGATGAGAAATGGACAAAACAGTTAAAAGTACCTCCATAGAGAGAGTTGAGCTACTTTGGATCATCAAAGTTGCTCGGTGTACAATTTTTATTGTTCTTATATGTCAAATTTTACGAGTTTAAGCTTCATAGATTATTTTGACGCCGAAACACCAACTTTCTATGACAAATGGAGAAAACCGTTAAAAGCTCCTCCATAGAGAGAGTTGAGCAACTTCGGATCATCAAAGTTGCTCAGTGTACAATTATTATTGTTCTTATATGTCAAATTTTATGAGTTTAAACTTCATAGATTATTTCCATGCTAAAACACCAACTTTCTATGACAAATGGAGAAAACCATTAAAAGTTCCTCCATAGAGAGAGTTGAGCAACTTCGGACCATCAAAGTTGCTCGGTGTACACTTTTTATTGTTCTTATATGTCAAATTTTATGAGTATAAGCTTCATAGATTATTACGACGCCAAAATACCAACTTTCTATGACAAATGGCGAAAACCGTGAAAAGCTTCTCCATAGAGAGAGTTGAGCAACTTCGGACCATCAAAGTTGCTCGGTGCACACTTTTTATTGTTCTTATATGTCAAATTTTATGAGTATAAGCTTCATATTTTATTACGACGCCAAAATACCAACTTTCTATGACAAATGGCGAAAACCGTGAAAAGATTCTCCATAGAGAGAGTTGAGCAACTTCGGACCATCAAAGTTGCTCGGTGCACACTTTTTATTGTTCTTATATGTCAAATTTTATGAGTATAAGCTTCATAGATTATTACGATGCTAAAACACCAACTTTCTATGACAAATGGACGAAACCGTTAAAAGCATCTCCATAGAAAGAGTTGAGCAACTTCGGATCATCAAAGTTGCTCGGTGTACAATTTTTATTGTTCTTATATGTCAAATTTTACGAGTTTAAGCTTCATAGATTATTTCGATGCCAAAACACCAACTTTCTACGACAAATGGACGAAACCGTTAAAAGCATCTCCATAGAGAGAGTTGAGCAACTTCGGATCATCAAAGTTGCTCGGTGTACAATTTTTATTGTTCTTATATGTCAAATTTTACGAGTTTAAGCTTCATAGATTATTTCGATGCCAAAACACCAACTTTCTATGACAAATGAACAAAACCATTAAAATCTCCTCCATAGAGAGAGTTGAGCAACTTCGGACTATCAAAGTCACTCGGGATAGACTTTTTATTGTTCTTATATGTCAAATTTTATGAATATAACCTTCCTAGATTATTTCGATGCCAAAACACCAACTTTCTATGAGAAATGGACAAAACAGTTAAAAGCACCTCCATAGAGAGAGTTGAGCTACTTTGGATCATTAAAGTTGCTCGGTGTACAATTTTTATTGTTGTTATATGTCAAATTTTATGAGTTTATGCTTCCTAGATTATTTCGATGCCAAAACAACAACTTTCTATGACAAATGGACAAAACCATTAAAAGCTCCTCCATAGAGAGAGTTGAGCAACTTCGGACCATCAAAGTTGCTCGGTGTACACTTTTTATTGTTCTTATATGTCAAATTTTATGAATATAACCTTCCTAGATTATTTCGATGCCAAAACACCAACTTTCTATGAGAAATGGACAAAACAGTTAAAAGTACCTCCATAGAGAGAGTTGAGCAACTTTGGATCATCAAAGTTTCTCGGTGTACAATTTTTATTGTTCTTATATGTCAAATTTTACGAGTTTAAGCTTCATAGATTATTTCGATGCCAAAAAACCAACTTTCGATTACAAATGAACAAAACCATTAAAAGCTCCTCCATAGAGAGAGTTGAGCAACTTCGGACTATCAAAGTCACTCGGGATAAACTTTTTATTGTTCTTATATGTCAAATTTTATGAATATAACCTTCCTAGATTATTTCGATGCCAAAACACCAACTTTCTATGACAAATGGACAAAACCGTTAAAAGCACCTCCATAGAGAGAGTTGAGCAACTTCGGACCAACAAAGTTGCTCGGTGTACAATTTTTATTGTTCTTATATGTCAAATTTTATGAGTTTAAGCTTCCTAGATTATTTCGATGCCAAAACACCGACTTTCTATGACAAATGAAAAAAACCGTTAAAAGCACCTACAAAGAGAGAGTTGAGCAACTTCGGACAATCAAAGTTGCTCGGTGCACACTTTTTATGGTTCTTATATGTCAAATTTTATGAGTATAAGCTTCATAGATTATTACGATGCTAAAACACCAACTTTCTATGACAAATGGACGAAACAGTTAAAAGCATCCCCATAGAGAGAGTTGAGCAACTTCGGATCATCAAAGTTGCTCGGTGTACAATTTTTATTATTCTTATATGTCAAATTTTACGAGTTTAAGCTTCATAGATTATTTCGATGCCAAAACACCAACTTTCTATGACAAATGAACAAAACCATTAAAAGCTCCTCCATAGAGAGAGTTGAGCAACTTCGGACTATCAAAGTCACTCGGGATAGACTTTTTATTGTTCTTATATGTCAAATTTTACGAATATAACCTTCCTAGATTATTTCGATGCCAAAACACCAACTTTCTATGAGAAATGGACAAAACAGTTAAAAGCACCTCCATAGAGAGAGTTGAGCTACTTTGGATCATCAAAGTTGCTCGGTGTACAATTTTTATTGTTGCTATATGTCAAATTTTATGAGTTTATGCTTCCTAGATTATTTCGATGAGAAATGGACAAAACAGTTAAAAGTACCTCCATAGAGAGAGTTGAGCTACTTTGGATCATCAAAGTTGCTCGGTGTACAATTTTTATTGTTCTTATATGTCAAATTTTACGAGTTTAAGCTTCATAGATTATTTTGACGCCGAAACACCAACTTTCTATGACAAATGGAGAAAACCGTTAAAAGCTCCTCCATAGAGAGAGTTGAGCAACTTCGGATCATCAAAGTTGCTCGGTGTACAATTATTATTGTTCTTATATGTCAAATTTTATGAGTTTAAACTTCATAGATTATTTCCATGCTAAAACACCAACTTTCTATGACAAATGGAGAAAACCATTAAAAGTTCCTCCATAGAGAGAGTTGAGCAACTTCGGACCATCAAAGTTGCTCGGTGTACACTTTTTATTATTCTTATATGTCAAATTTTATGAGTATAAGCTTCATAGATTATTACGACGCCAAAATACCAACTTTCTATGACAAATGGCGAAAACCGTGAAAAGCTTCTCCATAGAGAGAGTTGAGCAACTTCGGACCATCAAAGTTGCTCGGTGCACACTTTTTATTGTTCTTATATGTCAAATTTTATGAGTATAAGCTTCATAGATTATTACGATGCTAAAACACCAACTTTCTATGACAAATGGACGAAACCGTTAAAAGCATCTCCATAGAGAGAGTTGAGCAACTTCGGATCATCAAAGTTGCTCGGTGTACAATTTTTATTGTTCTTATATGTCAAATTTTACGAGTTTAAGCTTCATAGATTATTTCGATGCCAAAACACCAACTTTCTATGACAAATGAACAAAACCATTAAAATCTCCTCCATAGAGAGAGTTGAGCAACTTCGGACTATCAAAGTCACTCGGGATAGACTTTTTATTGTTCTTATATGTCAAATTTTATGAATATAACCTTCCTAGATTATTTCGATGCCAAAACACCAACTTTCTATGAGAAATGGACAAAACAGTTAAGAGCACCTCCATAGAGAGAGTTGAGCTACTTTGGATCATCAAAGTTGCTCGGTGTACAATTTTTATTGTTGTTATATGTCAAATTTTATGAGTTTATGCTTCCTAGATTATTTCGATGCCAAAACACCAACTTTCTATGACAAATGGACAAAACCATTAAAAGCTCCTCCATAGAGAGAGTTGAGCAACTTCGGACCATCAAAGTTGCTCGGTGTACACTTTTTATTGTTCTTATATGTCAAATTTTATGAATATAACCTTCCTAGATTATTTCGATGCCAAAACACCAACTTTCTATGAGAAATGGACAAAACAGTTAAAAGTACCTCCATAGAGAGAGTTGAGCAACTTTGGATCATCAAAGTTTCTCGGTGTACAATTTTTATTGTTCTTATATGTCAAATTTTACGAGTTTAAGCTTCATAGATTATTTCGATGCCAAAAAACCAACTTTCGATTACAAATGAACAAAACCATTAAAAGCTCCTCCATAGAGAGAGTTGAGCAACTTCGGACTATCAAAGTCACTCGGGATAAACTTTTTATTGTTCTTATATGTCAAATTTTATGAATATAACCTTCCTAGATTATTTCGATGCCAAAACACCAACTTTCTATGACAAATGGACAAAACCGTTAAAAGCACCTCCATAGAGAGAGTTGAGCAACTTCGGACCAACAAAGTTGCTCGGTGTACAATTTTTATTGTTCTTATATGTCAAATTTTGTGAGTTTAAGCTTCCTAGATTATTTCGATGCCAAAACACCGACTTTCTATGACAAATGAAAAAAACCGTTAAAAGCACCTACAAAGAGAGAGTTGAGCAACTTCGGACAATCAAAGTTGCTCGGTGCACACTTTTTATGGTTCTTATATGTCAAATTTTATGAGTATAAGCTTCATAGATTATTACGATGCTAAAACACCAACTTTCTATGACAAATGGACGAAACAGTTAAAAGCATCCCCATAGAGAGAGTTGAGCAACTTCGGATCATCAAAGTTGCTCGGTGTACAATTTTTATTATTCTTATATGTCAAATTTTACGAGTTTAAGCTTCATAGATTATTTCGATGCCAAAACACCAACTTTCTATGACAAATGAACAAAACCATTAAAAGCTCCTCCATTGAGAGAGTTGAGCAACTTCGGACTATCAAAGTCACTCGGGATAGACTTTTTATTGTTCTTATATGTCAAATTTTATGAATATAACCTTCCTAGATTATTTCGATGCCAAAACACCAACTTTCTATGAGAAATGGACAAAACAGTTAAAAGCACCTCCATAGAGAGAGTTGAGCTACTTTGGATCATCAAAGTTGCTCGGTGTACAATTTTTATTGTTGCTATATGTCAAATTTTATGAGTTTATGCTTCCTAGATTATTTCGATGAGAAATGGACAAAACAGTTAAAAGTACCTCCATAGAGAGAGTTGAGCTACTTTGGATCATCAAAGTTGCTCGGTGTACAATTTTTATTGTTCTTATATGTCAAATTTTACGAGTTTAAGCTTCATAGATTATTTTGACGCCGAAACACCAACTTTCTATGACAAATGGAGAAAACCGTTAAAAGCTCCTCCATAGAGAGAGTTGAGCAACTTCGGATCATCAAAGTTGCTCGGTGTACAATTATTATTGTTCTTATATGTCAAATTTTATGAGTTTAAACTTCATAGATTATTTCCATGCTAAAACACCAACTTTCTATGACAAATGGAGAAAACCATTAAAAGTTCCTCCATAGAGAGAGTTGAGCAACTTCGGACCATCAAAGTTGCTCGGTGTACACTTTTTATTGTTCTTATATGTCAAATTTTATGAGTATAAGCTTCATAGATTATTACGACGCCAAAATACCAACTTTCAATGACAAATGGCGAAAACCGTGAAAAGCTTCTCCATAGAGAGAGTTGAGCAACTTCGGACCATCAAAGTTGCTCGGTGCACACTTTTTATTGTTCTTATATGTCAAATTTTATGAGTATAAGCTTCATAGATTATTACGATGCTAAAACACCAACTTTCTATGACAAATGGACGAAACCGTTAAAAGCATCTCAATAGAGAGAGTTGAGCAACTTCGGATCATCAAAGTTGCTCGGTGTACAATTTTTATTGTTCTTATATGTCAAATTTTACGAGTTTAAGCTTCATAGATTATTTCGATGCCAAAACACCAACTTTCTATGACAAATGAACAAAACCATTAAAATCTCCTCCATAGAGAGAGTTGAGCAACTTCGGACTATCAAACTCACTCGGGATAGACTTTTTATTGTTCTTATATGTCAAATTTTATGAATATAACCTTCCTAGATTATTTCGATGCCAAAACACCAACTTTCTATGAGAAATGGACAAAACAGTTAAAAGCACCACCATAGAGAGAGTTGAGCTACTTTGGATCATCAAAGTTGCTCGGTGTACAATTTTTATTGTTGTTATATGTCAAATTTTATGAGTTTATGCTTCCTAGATTATTTCGATGCCAAAACACCAACTTTCTATGACAAATGGACAAAACCGTTAAAAGCTCCTCCATAGAGAGAGTTGAGCAACTTCGGACCATCAAAGTTGCTTGGTGTACACTTTTTATTGTTCTTATATGTCAAATTTTATGAATATAACCTTCCTAGATTATTTCGATGCCAAAACACCAACTTTCTATGAGAAATGGACAAAACAGTTAAAAGTACCTCCATAGAGAGAGTTGAGCAACTTTGGATCATCAAAGTTGCTCGGTGTACAATTTTTATTGTTCTTATATGTCAAATTTTACGAGTTTAAGCTTCATAGATTATTTCGATGCCAAAACACCAACTTTCTATGACAAATGAACAAAACCATTAAAAGCTCCTCCATAGAAAGAGTTGAGCAACTTCGGACTATCAAAGTCACTCGGGATAGACTTTTTATTGTTCTTATATGTCAAATTTTATGAATATAACCTTCCTAGATTATTTCGATGCCAAAACACCAACTTTCTATGAGAAATGGACAAAACAGTTAAAAGCACCTCCATAGAGAGAGTTGAGCTACATGGATCATCAAAGTTGCTCGGTGTACAATTTTTGTTGTTGTTATATGTCAAATTTTATGAGTTTATGCTTCCTAGATTATTTCGATGCCAAAACACCAACTTTCTATGACAAATGGACAAAACCGTTAAAAGCTCCTCCATAGAGAGAGTTGAGCAACTTCGGACCATCAAAGTTGCTCGGTGTACACTTTTTATTGTTCTTATATGTCAAATTTTATGAATATAACCTTTCTAGATTATTTCGATGCCAAAACACCAACTTTCTATGAGAAATGGACAAAACAGTTAAAAGTATTTCCATAGAGAGAGTTGAGCTACTTTGGATCATCAAAGTTTCTCGGTGTACAATTTTTATTGTTCTTATATGTCAAATTTTACGAGTTTAAGCTTCATAGATTATTTCGACGCCGAAAAACCAACTTTCGATGACAAATGGAGAAAACCGTTAAAAGCTCCTCCATAGAGAGAGTTGAGCAACTTCGGACTATCAAAGTCACTCGGGATAAACTTTTTATTGTTCTTATATGTCAAATTTTATGAGTATAAGTTTCCTAGATTATTTTGATGCCAAAACACCAACTTTCTATGACAAATGGACAAAACCGTTAAAAGCTCCTCCATAGAGAGAGTTGAGCAACTTCGGACCAACAAAGTTGCTTGGTGTACAATTTTTATTGTTCTTATATGTCAAATTTTACGAGTTTAAGCTTCCTAGATTATTTCGATGCCAAAACACCGACTTTCTATGACAAATAAAAAAACCGTTAAAAGCACCTTCAAAGAGAGAGTTGAGCAACTTCGGACCATCAAAGTTGCTCGGTGCACACTTTTTGTTGTTCGTATATGTCAAATTTTATGAGTATAAGCTTCATAGATTATTACGATGCTAAAACACCAACTTTCTATGACAAATGGACGAAACCGTTAAAAGCATCTCCATAGAGAGAGTTGAGCAACTTCGGATCATCAAAGTTGCTCGGTGTACAATTTTTATTGTTCTTATATGACAAATTTTTTGAGTATAAGCTTCATAGATTATTACAATGCTAAAACACCAACTTTCTATGACAAATGGACGAAACCGTTAAAAGCTCCTCCATAGAGAGAGTTGAGCAACTTCGGACTATCAAAGTCACTCGGGATAAACTTTTTATTGTTCTTATATGTCAAATTTTATGAGTATAAGTTTCCTAGATTATTTTGATGCCAAAACACCAACTTTCTATGACAAATGGACAAAACCGTTAAAAGCTCCTCCATAGAGAGAGTTGAGCAACTTCGGACCAACAAAGTTGCTTGGTGTACAATTTTTATTGTTCTTATATGTCAAATTTTACGAGTTTAAGCTTCCTAGATTATTTCGATGACAAAACACCGACTTTCTATGACAAATAAAAAAACCGTTAAAAGCACCTTCAAAGAGAGAGTTGAGCAACTTCGGACCATCAAAGTTGCTCGGTGCACACTTTTTGTTGTTCGTATATGTCAAATTTTATGAGTATAAGCTTCATAGATTATTACGATGCTAAAACACCAACTTTCTATGACAAATGGACGAAACCGTTAAAAGCATCTCCATAGAGAGAGTTGAGCAACTTCGGATCATCAAAGTTGCTCGGTGTACAATTTTTATTGTTCTTATATGACAAATTTTTTGAGTATAAGCTTCATAGATTATTACAATGCTAAAACACCAACTTTCTATGACAAATGGACGAAACCGTTAAAAGCTCCTCCATAGAGAGAGTTGAGCAACTTCGGACTATCAAAGTCGCTCGGGATAGACTTTTTATTGTTCCTATATGTCAAATTTTATGAGTATAAGCTTCATAGATTTTTTCGATGCCAAAACACCAACTTTCTATGACAAATGGACGAAACCGTTAAAAGCTTCTCCATAGAGAGAGTTGAGCAACTTCGGATCATCAAAGTTGCTCAATGTACAAATATTATTGTTCTTATATGTCAAATTTTACGAGTTTAAACTTCATAGATTATTTCGATGCTAAAACATCAACTTTCTATGACAAATGGAGAAACCCGTTAAAAGCTCCTCCATAGAAAGAGTTGAGCAACTTCGGATCATCAAAGTAGCTCGGTGTATAAATATTATTGTTCTTATATGTCAAATTTTACGAGTTTAAGCTTCATAGATTATTTCGATTCCAAAACACCAACTTTCTAAGACAAATGGACAAAACCGTTAAAAGCTCCTCCATAGAGAGAGTTGAGCAACTTCGGACCATCAAAGTTGCTCGGTGTACACTTTTTATTGTTCTTATATGTCAAATTTTATGAATATAACCTTTCTAGATTATTTCGATGCCAAAACACCAACTTTCTATGAGAAATGGACAAAACAGTTAAAAGTATCTCCATAGAGAGAGTTGAGCTACTTTGGATCATCAAAGTTTCTCGGTGTACAATTTTTATTGTTCTTATATGTCAAATTTTACGAGTTTAAGCTTCATAGATTATTTCGACGCCGAAAAACCAACTTTCGATGACAAATGGAGAAAACCGTTAAAAGCTCCTCCATAGAGAGAGTTGAGCAACTTCGGACTATCAAAGTCACTCGGGATAAACTTTTTATTGTTCTTATATGTCAAATTTTATGAGTATAAGTTTCCTAGATTATTTTGATGCCAAAACACCAACTTTCTATGACAAATGGACAAAACCGTTAAAAGCTCCTCCATAGAGAGAGTTGAGCAACTTCGGACCAACAAAGTTGCTTGGTGTACAATTTTTATTGTTCTTATATGTCAAATTTTACGAGTTTAAGCTTCCTAGATTATTTCGATGCCAAAACACCGACTTTCTATGACAAATAAAAAAACCGTTAAAAGCACCTTCAAAGAGAGAGTTGAGCAACTTCGGACCATCAAAGTTGCTCGGTGCACACTTTTTGTTGTTCGTATATGTCAAATTTTATGAGTATAAGCTTCATAGATTATTACGATGCTAAAACACCAACTTTCTATGACAAATGGACGAAACCGTTAAAAGCATCTCCATAGAGAGAGTTGAGCAACTTCGGATCATCAAAGTTGCTCGGTGTACAATTTTTATTGTTCTTATATGACAAATTTTTTGAGTATAAGCTTCATAGATTATTACAATGCTAAAACACCAACTTTCTATGACAAATGGACGAAACCGTTAAAAGCTCCTCCATAGAGAGAGTTGAGCAACTTCGGACTATCAAAGTCGCTCGGGATAGACTTTTTATTGTTCCTATATGTCAAATTTTATGAGTATAAGCTTCATAGATTTTTTCGATGCCAAAACACCAACTTTCTATGACAAATGGACGAAACCGTTAAAAGCTTCTCCATAGAGAGAGTTGAGCAACTTCGGATCATCAAAGTTGCTCAATGTACAAATATTATTGTTCTTATATGTCAAATTTTACGAGTTTAAACTTCATAGATTATTTCGATGCTAAAACATCAACTTTCTATGACAAATGGAGAAACCCGTTAAAAGCTCCTCCATAGAAAGAGTTGAGCAACTTCGGATCATCAAAGTAGCTCGGTGTATAAATATTATTGTTCTTATATGTCAAATTTTACGAGTTTAAGCTTCATAGATTATTTCGATTCCAAAACACCAACTTTCTAAGACAAATGGACAAAATCGTTAAAAGAGGAGAGAGAGTTGAGCAACTTCGGACTATCAAAGTCGCTCGGGATAGACTTTTTCTTGTTCTTATATGTCAAATTTTATGAGTATAAGCTTCATAGATTATTTCGATGCCAAAACACCAACTTTCTATGACAAATGGAAAAAACCGTTAAAAGCTCCTCCATAGAGAGAGTTGAGCAACTACGGACCATCAAAGTTGCTCGGTGCACACTTTTTATTGTATTTTTATGTCAAATTTTACGAGTTTAAGCTTCATAGATTATTTCGATGCCGAAACACCAACTTTCTATGACAAATGGACAAAATCGTTAAAAGCTCCTCCATAGAGAGACTTGAGCAACTTCGGAGCAATAAAGTTGCTTGGTGTACAATTTTTATTGTTCTTATATGTCAAATTTTACGAGTTTAACCTTCCTAGATTATTTTGATGCCAAAACACCGACTTTCTATGACAAATGAAAAAAACCGTTAAAAGCAATTACAAAGAGAGAGTTGAGCAACTTCGGACCATCAAAGTTGCTCGGTGCACACTTTTTATTGTTCTTATATGTCAAATTTTATGAGTATAAGCTTCATAGATTATTACGATGCGAAAACACCAACTTTCTATGACAAATGGACGAAACCGTTAAAAGCATCTCCATAGAGAGAGTTGAGCAACTTCGGATCATCAAAGTTGCTCGGTGTACAATTTTTATTGTTCTTATATGTCAAATTTTTTGAGTATAAGCTTCATAGATTATTACGATGCTAAAACACCAACTTTCTATGACAAATGGACGAAACCGTTAAAGCTCCTCCATAGAGAGAGTTGTGCAACTTCAGACTATCAAAGTCGCTCGGGATATACTTTTTATTATTCTTATATGTCGAATTTTATGAGTATAAGCTTCATAGATTTTTTCGATGCCAAAACACCAACTTTCTATGACAAATGGACGACACCGTTAAAAGCTTCTCCATAGAGAGAGTTGAGCAACTTCGGATCATCAAAGTTGCTCGATGTACAAATATTATTGTTCTTATATGTCAAATTTTACGAGTTTAAACTTCATAGATTATTTTGATGCGATACACCAACTTTCTATGACAAATGGAAAAAAACCGTTAAAAGCTCCTCCATAGAGAGAGTTGAGCAACTTCGGATCATGAAAGTAGTTCGGTGTACAAATATTATTGTTCTTATATGTCAAATTTTACGAGTTTAAGCTTCCTAGATTATTTCGATGCCAAAACACCGACTTTCTATGACAAATGAAAAAAACCGTTAAAAGTATCTACAAAGAGAGAGTTGAGCAACTTCGGACCATCAAAAGTTGCTCGGTGCAAACTTTTTATTGTACTTTTATGTCAAATTTTACGAGTTTAAGCTTCATAGATTATTTCGATCCCAAAACACCGACTTTCTATGACAAATGGACAAAACCGTTAAAAGCACCTACATAGAGAGAGAGTTGAGCAACTTCGGACCATCAAAGTTGCTCGGTGCAAACTCTTTATTGTACTTTTATGTCACATTTTACGAGTTTAAGCTTCATAGATTATTTCGATGCCAAAACACCAACTTTCTATGACAAATGGACAAAACCGTTAAAAGCTCCTCCATAGAGAGAGTTGAGCAACTTCGGACTATCAAAGTCGCTCGGGATAGACTTTTTACTGTTCTTATATGTCAAATTTTATGAATATAACCTTCCTAGATTATTTCGATGCCAAAAAACCAACTTTCTATGAGAAATGGACAAAACAGTTAAAAGCACTTCCATAGAGAGAGTTGAGCTACTTTGGATCATCAAAGTTGCTCGGTGTACAATTTTTATTATTCTTATATGTCAAATTTTATGAGTTTATGCTTCCTAGATTATTTCGATGCCAAAACACCAACTTTCTATGACAAATGGACAAAACCGTTAAAAGCTCCTCCATAGAGAGAGTTGAGGAACTTCGGAGTAACAAAGTCACTCAGGATAGACTTTTTATTGTTCTTATACATTAAATTTTATGAATATAACCATCCTAGATTATTTCGATGCCAAAACACCAACTTTCTAGGACAAATGGAAAAAACCGTTAAAAGCTCCCCATAGAGAGAGTTGAGCAACTTCGGACCAACAAAGTTGCTAGGTGTACAATTTTTATTGTTCTTATATGTCAAATTTTACGAGTTTAAGCTTCCTAGATTATTTCGATGCCAAAACACCGACTTTCTATGACAAATGAAAAAACCCTTTAAAAGCACCTACAAAGAGAGAGTTGAGCAACTTCGGACCATCAAAGTTGCTCGGTGCACACTTTTTATTGTTCTTATATGTCAAATTTTATGAGTATAAGCTTCATAGATTATTACGATGCCAAAACACCAACTTTCTATGACAAATGGACGAAACCGTTAAAAGCTCCTCCATAGAGAGAGTTGTGCAACTTCGGACTATCAAAGTCGCTCGGGATAGACTTTTTATTGTTCTTATATGTCGAATTTTATGAGTATAAGCTTCATAGATTTTTTCGATGCCAAAACACCAACTTTCTATGACAAATGGACGAAACCGTTAAAAGCTTCTCCATAGAGAGAGTTGAGCAACTTCGGATCATCAAAGTTGCTCGATGTACAAATATTATTGTTCTTATATGTCAAATTTTACGAGTTTAAACTTCATAGATTATTTCGATGCGAAAACACCAACTTTCTATGACAAATGGGGAAAACCGTTAAAAGCTCCTCCATAGAGAGAGTTGAGCAACTTCGGATCATGAAAGTAGTTCGGTGTACAAATATTATTGTTCTTGTATGTCAAATTTTACGAGTTTAAGCTTCCTAGATTATTTCGATGCCAAAACACCGACTTTCTATGACAAATGAAAAAAACCGTTAAAAGTGCCTACAAAGAGAGAGTTGAGCAACTTCGGACCATCAAAGTTGCTCGGTGCAAACTTTTTATTGTACTTTTATGTCAAATTTTACGAGTTTAAGCTTCATAGATTATTTCGATCCCAAAACACCGACTTTCTATGACAAATGGAAAAAACCGTTAAAAGCACCAACATAGAGAGAGTTGAGCAACTTCGGACCATCAAAGTTGCTCGGTGCAAACTCTTTATTGTACTTTTATGTCAAATTTTACGAGTTTAAGCTTCATAGATTATTTCGATGCCAAAAAACCAACTTTCTATGAGAAATGGACAAAACAGTTAAAAGTACTTCCATAGAGAGAGTTGAGCTACTTTGGATCATCAAAGTTGCTCGGTGTACAATTTTTATTGTTCTTATATGTCAAATTTTATGAGTTTATGCTTCCTAGATTATTTCGATGCCAAAACACCAACTTTCTATGACAAATGGACAAAACCGTTAAAAGCTCCTCCATAAAGAGAGTTGAGCAACTTCGGACTATCAAAGTCGCTCGGGATAGACTTTTTATTGTTCTTATATGTCAAATTTTATGAATATAACCTTCCTAGATTATTTCGATGCCAAAAAACCAACTTTCTATGAGAAATGGACAAAACAGTTAAAAGCACTTCCATAGAGAGAGTTGAGCTACATTGGATCATCAAAGTTGCTCGGTGTACAATTTTTATTGTTCTTATATGTCAAATTTTATGAGTTTATGCTTCCTAGATTATTTCGATGCCAAAACACCAACTTTCTATGACAAATGGACAAAACCGTTAAAAGCTCCTCCATAGAGAGAGTTGAGCAACTTCGGAGTAACAAAGTCACTCAGGATAGACTTTTTATTGTTCTTATACGTTAAATTTTATGAATATAACCTTCCTAGATTATTTCGATGCCAAAACACCAACTTTCTAGGACAAATGGAAAAAACCGTTAAAAGCTCCCCATAGAGAGAGTTGAGCAACTTCGGACCAACAAAGTTGCTTGGTGTACAATTTTTATTGTTCTTATATGTCAAATTTTACGAGTTTAAGCTTCCTAGATTATTTCGATGCCAAAACACCGACTTTCTATGACAAATGAAAAAACCCGTTAAAAGCACCTACAAAGAGAGAGTTGAGCAACTTCGGATCATCAAAGTTGCTCGGTGTACAATTTTTATTGTTCTTATATGTCAAATTTTACGAGTTTAAGCTTCATAGATTATTTCGATGCCAAAACACCAACTTTCTATGACAAATGAACAAAACCATTAAAAGCTCCTCCATAGAGAGAGTTGAGCAACTTCGGACTATCAAAGTCACTCGGGATAGACTTTTTATTGTTCTTATATGTCAAATTTTATGAATATAACCTTCCTAGATTATTTCGATGCCAAAACACCAACTTTCTATGAGAAATGGACAAAACAGTTAAAAGCACCTCCATAGAGAGAGTTGAGCTACTTTGGATCATCAAAGTTGCTCGGTGTACAATTTTTATTGTTGCTATATGTCAAATTTTATGAGTTTATGCTTCCTAGATTATTTCGATGAGAAATGGACAAAACAGTTAAAAGTACCTCCATAGAGAGAGTTGAGCTACTTTGGATCATCAAAGTTGCTCGGTGTACAATTTTTATTGTTCTTATATGTCAAATTTTACGAGTTTAAGCTTCATAGATTATTTTGACGCCGAAACACCAACTTTCTATGACAAATGGAGAAAACCGTTAAAAGCTCCTCCATAGAGAGAGTTGAGCAACTTCGGATCATCAAAGTTGATCGGTGTACAATTATTATTGTTCTTATATGTCAAATTTTATGAGTTTAAACTTCATAGATTATTTCCATGCTAAAACACCAACTTTCTATGACAAATGGAGAAAACCATTAAAAGTTCCTCCATAGAGAGAGTTGAGCAACTTCGGACCATCAAAGTTGCTCGGTGTACACTTTTTATTGTTCTTATATGTCAAATTTTATGAGTATAAGCTTCATATTTTATTACGACGCCAAAATACCAACTTTCTATGACAAATGGCGAAAACCGTGAAAAGCTTCTCCATAGAGAGAGTTGAGCAACTTCGGACTATCAAACTCACTCGGGATAGACTTTTTATTGTTCTTATATGTCAAATTTTATGAATATAACCTTCCTAGATTATTTCGATGCCAAAACACCAACTTTCTATGAGAAATGGACAAAACAGTTAAAAGCACCACCATAGAGAGAGTTGAGCTACTTTGGATCATCAAAGTTGCTCGGTGTACAATTTTTATTGTTGTTATATGTCAAATTTTATGAGTTTATGCTTCCTAGATTATTTCGATGCCAAAACACCAACTTTCTATGACAAATGGACAAAACCGTTAAAAGCTCCTCCATAGAGAGAGTTGAGCAACTTCGGACCATCAAAGTTGCTCGGTGTACACCTTTTATTGTTCTTATATGTCAAATTTTATGAATATAACCTTCCTAGATTATTTCGATGCCAAAACACCAACTTTCTATGAGAAATGGACATAACAGTTAAAAGTACCTCCATAGAGAGAGTTGAGCAACTTTGGATCATCAAAGTTGCTCGGTGTACAATTTTTATTGTTCTTATATGTCAAATTTTACGAGTTTAAGCTTCATAGATTATTTCGATGCCAAAACACCAACTTTCTATGACAAATGAACAAAACCATTAAAAGCTCCTCCATAGAGAGAGTTGAGCAACTTCGGACTATCAAAGTCACTCGGGATAGACTTTTTATTGTTCTTATATGTCAAATTTTATGAATATAACCTTCCTAGATTATTTCGATGCCAAAACACCAACTTTCTATGAGAAATGGACAAAACAGTTAAAAGCACCTCCATAGAGAGAGTTGAGCTACTTTGGATCATCAAAGTTGCTCGGTGTACAATTTTTATTGTAGTTATATGTCAAATTTTATGAGTTTATGCTTCCTAGATTATTTCGATGCCAAAACACCAACTTTCTATGACAAATGGACAAAACCGTTAAAAGCACCTCCATAGAGAGAGTTGAGCAACTTCGGACCATTAAAGTTGCTCGGTGTACACTTTTTATTGTTCTTATATGTCAAATTTTATGAATATAACCTTTCTAGATTATTTCGATGCCAAAACACCAACTTTCTATGAGAAATGGACAAAACAGTTAAAAGTATCTCCATAGAGAGAGTTGAGCTACTTTGGATCATCAAAGTTTCTCGGTGTACAATTTTTATTGTTCTTATATGTCAAATTTTACGAGTTTAAGCTTCATAGATTATTTCGACGCCGAAAAACCAACTTTCGATGACAAATGGAGAAAACCGTTAAAAGCTCCTCCATAGAGAGAGTTGAGAAACTTCGGACTATCAAAGTCACTCGGGATAAACTTTTTATTGTTCTTATATGTCAAATTTTATGAGTATAAGTTTCCTAGATTATTTTGATGCCAAAACACCAACTTTCTATGACAAATGGACGAAACCGTTAAAAGCATCTCCATAGAGAGAGTTGAGCAACTTCGGATCATCAAAGTTGCTCGGTGTACAATTTTTATTGTTCTTATATGACAAATTTTTTGAGTATAAGCTTCATAGATTATTACAATGCTAAAACACCAACTTTCTATGACAAATGGACGAAACCGTTAAAAGCTCCTCCATAGAGAGAGTTGAGCAACTTCGGACTATCAAAGTCACTCGGGATAAACTTTTTATTGTTCTTATATGTCAAATTTTATGAGTATAAGTTTCCTAGATTATTTTGATGCCAAAACACCAACTTTCTATGACAAATGGACAAAACCGTTAAAAGCTCCTCCATAGAGAGAGTTGAGCAACTTCGGACCAACAAAGTTGCTTGGTGTACAATTTTTATTGTTCTTATATGTCAAATTTTACGAGTTTAAGCTTCCTAGATTATTTCGATGCCAAAACACCGACTTTCTATGACAAATAAAAAAACCGTTAAAAGCACCTTCAAAGAGAGAGTTGAGCAACTTCGGACCATCAAAGTTGCTCGGTGCACACTTTTTATTGTTCTTATATGTCAAATTTTATGAGTATAAGCTTCATAGATTATTACGATGCTAAAACACCAACTTTCTATGACAAATGGACGAAACCGTTAAAAGCATCTCCATAGAGAGAGTTGAGCAACTTCGGATCATCAAAGTTGCTCGGTGTACAATTTTTATTGTTCTTATATGACAAATTTTTTTAGTATAAGCTTCATAGATTATTACAATGCTAAAACACCAACTTTCTATGACAAATGGACGAAACCGTTAAAAGCTCCTCCATAGAGAGGGTTGAGCAACTTCGGACTATCAAAGTCGCTCGGGATAGACTTTTTGTTGTTCCTATATGTCAAATTTTATGAGTATAAGCTTCATAGATTTTTTCGATGCCAAAACACCAACTTTCTATGACAAATGGACGAAACCGTTAAAAGCTTCTCCATAGAGAGAGTTGAGCAACTTCGGATCATCAAAGTTGCTCAATGTACAAATATTATTGTTCTTATATGTCAAATTTTACGAGTTTAAACTTCATAGATTATTTCGATGCTAAAACATCAACTTTCTATGACAAATGGAGAAAACCGTTAAAAGCTCCTCCATAGAAAGAGTTGAGCAACTTCGGATCATCAAAGTAGCTCGGTGTATAAATATTATTGTTCTTATATGTCAAATTTTACGAGTTTAAGCTTCATAGATTATTTCGATGCCAAAACACCAACTTTCTAAGACAAATGGACAAAATCGTTAAAAGAGGAGAGAGAGTTGAGCAACTTCGGACTATCAAAGTCGCTCGGGATAGACTTTTTCTTGTTCTTATATGTCAAATTTTATGAGTATATGCTTCATAGATTATTTCGATGCCAAAACACCAACTTTCTATGACAAATGGAAAAAACCGTCAAAAGCTCCTCCATAGAGAGAGTTGAGCAACTTCGGACCATCAAAGTTGCTCGGTGCACACTTTTTATTGTGCTTTTATGTCAAATTTTATGAGTTTAAGCTTTATAGATTATTTCGATGCCAAAACAACAACTTTCTATGACAAATGGACAAAACCGTTAAAAGCTCCTCCATAGAGAGAGTTGAGCAACTTCGAACTATCAAAGTCGCTCGGGATAGACTTTTTATTGTTCTTATACGTTAAATTTTATGAATATAACCTTCCTAGATTATTTCAATGCCAAAACACCAACTTTCTAGGACAAATGGAAAAAACCGTTAAAAGCTCGTCATAGAGAGAATTGAGCAACTTCGGACCATCAAAGTTGCTCGTTGCACACTTTTTATTGTATTTTTATGTCAAATTTTACGAGTTTAAGCTTCATAGATTATTTCGATGCCGAAACACCAACTTTCTATGACAAATGGACAAAATCGTTAAAAGCTCCTCCATAGAGAGACTTGAGCAACTTCGGAGCAATAAAGTTGCTTGGTGTACAATTTTTATTGTTCTTATATGTCAAATTTTACGAGTTTAAGCTTCCTAGATTATTTTGATGCCAAAACACCGACTTTCTATGACAAATGAAAAAAACCGTTAAAAGCAATTACAAAGAGAGAGTTGAGCAACTTCGGACCATCAAAGTTGCTCGGTGCACACTTTTTATTGTTCTTATATGTCAAATTTTATGAGTATAAGCTTCATAGATTATTACGATGCGAAAACACCAACTTTCTATGACAAATGGACGAAACCGTTAAAAGCATCTCCATAGAGAGAGTTGAGCAACTTCGGATCATCAAAGTTGCTCGGTGTACAATTTTTATTGTTCTTATATGTCAAATTTTTTGAGTATAAGCTTCATAGATTATTTCGATGCTAAAACACCAACTTTCTATGACAAATGGACGAAACCGTTAAAAGCTCCTCCATAGAGAGAGTTGTGCAACTTCAGACTATCAAAGTCGCTCGGGATATACTTTTTATTGTTCTTATATGTCGAATTTTATGAGTATAAGCTTCATAGATTTTTTCGATGCCAAAACACCAACTTTCTATGACAAATGGACGAAACCGTTAAAAGCTTCTCCATAGAGAGAGTTGAGCAACTTCGGATCATCAAAGTTGCTCGATGTACAAATATTATTGTTCTTATATGTCAAATTTTACGAGTTTAAACTTCATAAATTATTTCGATGCGAAAACACCAACTTTCTATGACAAATGGAAAAAAACCGTTAAAAGCTCCTCCATAGAGAGAGTTGAGCAGCTTCGGATCATGAAAGTAGTTCGGTGTACAAATATTATTGTTCTTATATGTCAAATTTTACGAGTTTAAGCTTCCTAGATTATTTCGATGCCAAAACACCGACTTTCTATGACAAATGAAAAAAACCGTTAAAAGTACCTACAAAGAGAGAGTTGAGCAACTTCGGACCATCAAAAGTTGCTCGGTGCAAACTTTTTATTGTACTTTTATGTCAAATTTTACGAGTTTAAGCTTCATAGATTATTTCGATCCCAAAACACCGACTTTCTATGACAAATGGACAAAACCGTTAAAAGCACCTACATAGAGAGAGAGTTGAGCAACTTCGGACCATCAAAGTTGCTCGGTGCAAACTCTTTATTGTACTTTTATGTCACATTTTACGAGTTTAAGCTTCATAGATTATTTCGATGCCAAAACACCAACTTTCTATGACAAAAGGACAAAACCGTTAAAAGCTCCTCCATAGAGAGAGTTGAGCAACTTCGGACTATCAAAGTCGCTCGGGATAGACTTTTTACTGTTTTTATATGTCAAATTTTATGAATATAACCTTCCTAGATTATTTCGATGCCAAAAAACCAACTTTCTATGAGAAATGGACAAAACAGTTAAAAGCACTTCCATAGAGAGAGTTGAGCTACTTTGGATCATCAAAGTTGCTCGGTGTACAATTTTTATTATTCTTATATGTCAAATTTTATGAGTTTATGCTTCCTAGATTATTTCGATGCCAAAACACCAACTTTCTATGACAAATGGACAAAACCGTTAAAAGCTCCTCCATAGAGAGAGTTGAGCAACTTCGGAGTAACAAAGTCACTCAGGATAGACTTTTTATTGTTCTTATACGTTAAATTTTATGAATATAACCTTCCTAGATTATTTCGATGCCAAAACACCAACTTTCTAGGACAAATGGAAAAAACCGTTAAAAGCTCCCCATAGAGAGAGTTGAGCAACTTCGGACCAGCAAAGTTGCTTGGTGTACAATTTTTATTGTTCTTATATGTCAAATTTTACGAGTTTAAGCTTCCTAGATTATTTCGATGCCAAAACACCGACTTTCTATGACAAATGAAAAAACCCGTTAAAAGCACCTACAAAGAGAGAGTTGAGCAACTTCGGACCATCAAAGTTGCTCGGTGCACACTTTTTATTGTTCTTATATGTCAAATTTTATGAGTATAAGCTTCATAGATTATTACGATGCTAAAACACCAACTTTCTATGACAAATGGACGAAACCGTTAAAAGCTCCTCCATAGAGAGAGTTGTGCAACTTCGGACTATCAAAGTCGCTCGGGATAGACTTTTTATTGTTCTTATATGTCGAATTTTATGAGTATAAGCTTCATAGATTTTTTCGATGCCAAAACACCAACTTTCTATGACAAATGGACGAAACCGTTAAAAGCTTCTCCATAGAGAGAGTTGAGCAACTTCGGATCATCAAAGTTGCTCGATGTACAAATATTATTGTTCTTATATGTCAAATTTTACGAGTTTAAACTTCATAGATTATTTCGATGCGAAAACACCAACTTTCTATGACTAATGGAGAAAACCGTTAAAAGCTCCTCCATAGAGAGAGTTGAGCAACTTCGGATCATGAAAGTAGTTCGGTGTACAAATATTATTGTTCTTATATGTCAAATTTTACGAGTTTAAGCTTCCTAGATTATTTCGATGCCAAAACACCGACTTTCTATGACAAATGAAAAAAACCGTTAAAAGTACCTACAAAGAGAGAGTTGAGCAACTTCGGACCATCAAAAGTTGCTCGGTGCAAACTTTTTATTGTACTTTTATGTCAAATTTTACGAGTTTAAGCTTCATAGATTATTTCGATCCCAAAACACCGACTTTCTATGACAAATGGACAAAACCGTTAAAAGCACCTACATAGAGAGAGAGTTGAGCAACTTCGGACCATCAAAGTTGCTCGGTGCAAACTCTTTATTGTACTTTTATGTCACATTTTACGAGTTTAAGCTTCATAGATTATTTCGATGCCAAAACACCAACTTTCTATGACAAAAGGACAAAACCGTTAAAAGCTCCTCCATAGAGAGAGTTGAGCAACTTCGGACTATCAAAGTCGCTCGGGATAGACTTTTTACTGTTTTTATATGTCAAATTTTATGAATATAACCTTCCTAGATTATTTCGATGCCAAAAAACCAACTTTCTATGAGAAATGGACAAAACAGTTAAAAGCACTTCCATAGAGAGAGTTGAGCTACTTTGGATCATCAAAGTTGCTCGGTGTACAATTTTTATTATTCTTATATGTCAAATTTTATGAGTTTATGCTTCCTAGATTATTTCGATGCCAAAACACCAACTTTCTATGACAAATGGACAAAACCGTTAAAAGCTCCTCCATAGAGAGAGTTGAGCAACTTCGGAGTAACAAAGTCACTCAGGATAGACTTTTTATTGTTCTTATACGTTAAATTTTATGAATATAACCTTCCTAGATTATTTCGATGCCAAAACACCAACTTTCTAGGACAAATGGAAAAAACCGTTAAAAGCTCCCCATAGAGAGAGTTGAGCAACTTCGGACCAGCAAAGTTGCTTGGTGTACAATTTTTATTGTTCTTATATGTCAAATTTTACGAGTTTAAGCTTCCTAGATTATTTCGATGCCAAAACACCGACTTTCTATGACAAATGAAAAAACCCGTTAAAAGCACCTACAAAGAGAGAGTTGAGCAACTTCGGACCATCAAAGTTGCTCGGTGCACACTTTTTATTGTTCTTATATGTCAAATTTTATGAGTATAAGCTTCATAGATTATTACGATGCTAAAACACCAACTTTCTATGACAAATGGACGAAACCGTTAAAAGCTCCTCCATAGAGAGAGTTGTGCAACTTCGGACTATCAAAGTCGCTCGGGATAGACTTTTTATTGTTCTTATATGTCGAATTTTATGAGTATAAGCTTCATAGATTTTTTCGATGCCAAAACACCAACTTTCTATGACAAATGGACGAAACCGTTAAAAGCTTCTCCATAGAGAGAGTTGAGCAACTTCGGATCATCAAAGTTGCTCGATGTACAAATATTATTGTTCTTATATGTCAAATTTTACGAGTTTAAACTTCATAGATTATTTCGATGCGAAAACACCAACTTTCTATGACTAATGGAGAAAACCGTTAAAAGCTCCTCCATAGAGAGAGTTGAGCAACTTCGGATCATGAAAGTAGTTCGGTGTACAAATATTATTGTTCTTATATGTCAAATTTTACGAGTTTAAGCTTCCTAGATTATTTCGATCCCAAAACACCGACTTTCTATGACAAATGAAAAAAACCGTTAAAAGTACCTACAAAGAGAGAGTTGAGCAACTTCGGACCATCAAAGTAGCTCGGTGCAAACTTTTTATTGTACTTTTATGTCAAATTTTACGAGTTTAAGCTTCATAGATTATTTCGATCCCAAAACACCGACTTTCTATGACAAATGGACAAAACCGTTAAAAGCACCTACATAGAGAGAGTTGAGCAACTTCGGACCATCAAAGTTGCTCGGTGCAAACTCTTTATTGTACTTTTATGTCAAATTTTACGAGTTTAAGCTTCATAGATTATTTCGATGCCAAAAAACCAACTTTCTATGAGAAATGGACAAAACAGTTAAAAGTACTTCCATAGAGAGAGTTGAGCTACTTTGGATCATCAAAGTTGCTCGGTGTACAATTTTTATTGTTCTTATATGTCAAATTTTATGAGTTTATGCTTCCTAGATTATTTCGTTGCCAAAACACCAACTTTCTATGACAAATGGACAAAACCGTTAAAAGCTCCTCCATAGAGAGAGTTGAGCAACTTCGGACTATCAAAGTCGCTCGGGATAGACTTTTTATTGTTCTTATATGTCAAATTTTATGAATATAACCTTCCTAGATTATTTCGATGCCAAAAAACCGACTTTCTATGAGAAATGGACAAAACAATTAAAAGCACTTCCATAGAGAGAGTTGAGCTACATTGGATCATCAAAGTTGCCCGGTGTACAATTTTTATTGTTCTTATATGTCAAATTTTATGAGTTTATGCTTCCTAGATTATTTCGATGCCAAAACACCAACTTTCTATGACAAATGGACAAAACCGTTAAAAGCTCCTCCATAGAGAGAGTTGAGCAACTTCGGAGTAACAAAGTCACTCAGGATAGACTTTTTATTGTTCTTATACGTTAAATTTTATGAATATAACCTTCCTAGATTATTTCGATGCCAAAACACCAACTTTCTAGGACAAATGGAAAAAACCGTTAAAAGCTCCCCATAGAGAGAGTTGAGCAACTTCGGACCAACAAAGTTGCTTGGTGTACAATTTTTATTGTTCTTATATGTCAAATTTTACGAGTTTAAGCTTCCTAGATTATTTCGATGCCAAAACACCGACTTTCTATGACAAATGAAAAAACCCGTTAAAAGCACCTACAAAGAGAGAGTTGAGCAACTTCGGACCATCAAAGTTGCTCGGTGCACACTTTTTATTGTTCTTATATGTCAAATTTTATGAGTATAAGCTTCATAGATTATTACGATGCTAAAACACCAACTTTCTATGACAAATGGACGAAACCGTTAAAAGCTCCTCCATAGAGAGAGTTGTGCAACTTCGGACTATCAAAGTCGCTCGGGATAGACTTTTTATTGTTCTTATATGTCGAATTTTATGAGTATAAGCTTCATAGATTTTTTCGATGCCAAAACACCAACTTTCTATGACAAATGGACGAAACCGTTAAAAGCTTCTCCACAGAGAGAGTTGAGCAACTTCGGATCATCAAAGTTGCTCGATGTACAAATATTATTGTTCTTATATGTCAAATTTTACGAGTTTAAACTTCATAGATTATTTCGATGCCAAAACACCGACTTTCTATGACAAATGGAGAAAACCGTTAAAAGCTCCTCCATAGAGAGAGTTGAGCAACTTCGGATCATGAAAGTAGTTCGGTGTACAAATATTATTGTTCTTATATGTCAAATTTTACGAGTTTAAGCTTCCTAGATTATTTCGATGCCATAACACCGACTTTCTATGACAAATGAAAAAAACCGTTAAAAGTACCTACAAAGAGAGAGTTGAGCAACTTCGGACCATCAAAGTTGCTCGGTGCAAACTTTTTATTGTACTTTTATGTCAAATTTTACGAGTTTAAGCTTCATAGATTATTTCGATCCCAAAACACCGACTTTCTATGACAAATGGACAAAACCGTTAAAAGCACCTACATAGAGAGAGTTGAGCAACTTCGGACCATCAAAGTTGCTCGGTGCAAACTCTTTATTGTACTTTTATGTCAAATTTTACGAGTTTAAGCTTCATAGATTATTTCGATGCCAAAACACCAACTTTCTATGACAAATGGACAAAACCGTTAAAAGCTCCTCTATAGAGAGAGTTGAGCAACTTCGGACTATCAAAGTCGCTCGGGATAGACTTGTTATTGTTCTTATATGTCAAATTTTATGAATATAACCTTCCTAGATTATTTCGATGCCAAAAAACAAACTTTCTATGAGAAATGGACAAAACAGTTAAAAGCACTTCCATAGAGAGAGTTGAGCTACTTTGGATCATCAAAGTTGCTCGGTGTACAATTTTTATTGTTCTTATATGTCAAATTTTATGAGTTTATGCTTCCTAGATTATTTCGATTCCAAAACACCAACTTTCTATGACAAATGGACAAAACCGTTAAAAGCTCCTCCATAGAGAGAGTTGTGCAACTTCGGAGTAACAAAGTCACTGAGGATAGACTTTTTATTGTTCTTATACGTTAAATTTTATGAATATAACCTTCCTAGATTATTTCGATGCCAAAACACCAACTTTCTAGGACAAATGGAAAAAACCGTTAAAAGCTCCCCATAGAGAGAGTTGAGCAACTTCGGACCAACAAAGTTGCTTGGTGTACAATTTTTATTGTTCTTATATGTCAAATTTTACGAGTTTAAGCTTCCTAGATTATTTCGATGCCAAAACACCGACTTTCTATGACAAATGAAAAAACCCGTTAAAAGCACCTACAAAGAGAGAGTTGAGCAACTTCGGACCATCAAAGTTGCTCGGTGCACACTTTTTATTGTTCTTATATGTCAAATTTTATGAGTATAAGCTTCATAGATTATTACGATGCTAAAACACCAACTTTCTATGACAAATGGACGAAACCGTTAAAAGCTCCTCCATAGAGAGAATTGTGCAACTTCGGACTATCAAAGTCGCTCGGGATAGACTTTTTATTGTTCTTATATGTCGAATTTTATGAGTATAAGCTTCATAGATTTTTTCGATGCCAAAACACCAACTTTCTATGACAAATGGACGAAACCGTTAAAAGCTTCTCCATAGAGAGAGTTGAGCAACTTCGGATCATCAAAGTTGCTCGATGTACAAATATTATTGTTCTTATATGTCAAATTTTACGAGTTTAAACTTTATAGATTATTTCGATGCGAAAACACCAACTTTCTATGACAAATGGAGAAAACCGTTAAAAGCTCCTCCATAGAGAGAGTTGAGCAACTTCGGATCGTGAAAGTAGTTCGGTGTACAAATATTATTGTTCTTATATGTCAAATTTTACGAGTTTAAGCTTCCTAGATTATTTCGATCCCAAAACACCGACTTTCTATGACAAATGGACAAAACCGTTAAAAGCACCTACATAGAGAGAGTTGAGCAACTTCGGACCATCAAAGTTGCTCGGTGCAAACTCTTTATTGTACTTTTATGTCAAATTTTACGAGTTTAAGCTTCATAGATTATTTCGATGCCAAAACACCAACTTTCTATGACAAATGGACAAAACCGTTAAAAGCTCCTCCATAGAGAGAGTTGAGCAACTTCGGACTATCAAAGTCGCTCGGGATAGACTTTTTATTGTTCTTATATGTCAAATTTTATGAATATAACCTTCCTAGATTATTTCGATGCCAAAAAACCAACTTTCTATGAGAAATGGAAAAAACAGTTAAAAGCACTTCCATAGAGAGAGTTGAGCTACATTGGATCATCAAAGTTGCTCGGTGTACAATTTTTATTGTTCTTATATGTCAAATTTTATGAGTTTATGCTTCCTAGATTATTTCGATGCCAAAACACCAACTTTCTATGACAAATGGACAAAACCGTTAAAAACTCCTCCATAGAGAGAGTTGAGCAACTTCGGAGTAACAAAGTCACTCAGGATAGACTTTTTATTGTTCTTATACGTTAAATTTTATGAATATAACCTTCCTAGATTATTTCGATGCCAAAACACCAACTTTCTAGGACAAATGGAAAAAACCGTTAAAAGCTCCCCATAGAGAGAGTTGAGCAACTTCGGACCAACAAAGTTGCTTGGTGTACAATTTTTATTGTTCTTATATGTCAAATTTTACGAGTTTAAGCTTCCTAGATTATTTCGATGCCAAAACACCGACTTTCTATGACAAATGAAAAAAACCGTTAAAAGCACCTACAAAGAGAGAGTTGAGCAACTTCGGACCATCAAAGTTGCTCGGTGCACACTTTTTATTGTTCTTATATGTCAAATTTTATGAGTATAAGCTTCATAGATTATTACGATGCTAAAACACCAACTTTCTATGACAAATGGACGAAACCGTTAAAAGCTCCTCCATAGAGAGAGTTGTGCAACTTCGGACTATCAAAGTCGCTCGGGATAGAGTTTTTATTGTTCTTATATGTCGAATTTTATGAGTATAAGCTTCATAGATTTTTTCGATGCCAAAACACCAACTTTCTATGACAAACGGACGAAACCGTTAAAAGCTTCTCCACAGAGAGAGTTGAGCAACGTCGGATCATCAAAGTTGCTCGATGTACAAATATTATTGTTCTTATATGTCAAATTTTACGAGTTTAAACTTCATAGATTATTTCGATGCGAAAACACCAACTTTCTATGACAAATGGAGAAAACCGTTAAAAGCTCCTCCATAGAGAGAGTTGAGCAACTTCGGATCATGAAAGTAGTTCGGTGTACAAATATTATTGTTCTTATATGTCAAATTTTACGAGTTTAAGCTTCCTAGATTATTTCGATGCCAAAACACCGACTTTCTATGACAAATGAAAAAAACCGTTAAAAGTACCTACAAAGAGAGAGTTGAGCAACTTCGGACCATCAAAGTTGCTCGGTGCAAACTTTTTATTGTACTTTTATGTCAAATTTTACGAGTTTAAGCTTCATAGATTATTTCGATCCCAAAACACCGACTTTCTATGACAAATGGACAAAACCGTTAAAAGCACCTACATAGAGAGAGTTGAGCAACTTCGGACCATCATAGTTGCTCGGTGCAAACTCTTTATTGTACTTTTATGTCAAATTTTACGAGTTTAAGCTTCATAGATTATTTCGATGCCAAAACACCAACTTTCTATGACAAATGGACAAAACCGTTAAAAGCTCCTCCATAGAGAGAGTTGAGCAACTTCGGACTATCAAAGTCGCTCGGGATAGACTTTTTATTGTTCTTATATGTCAAATTTTATGAATATAACCTTCCTAGATTATTTCGATGCCAAAAAACCAACTTTCTATGAGAAATGGACAAAACAGTTAAAAGCACTTCCATAGAGAGAGTTGAGCTACTTTGGATCATCAAAGTTGCTCGGTGTACAATTTTTATTGTTCTTATATGTCAAATTTTATGAGTTTATGCTTCCTAGATTATTTCGATTCCAAAACACCAACTTTCTATGACAAATGGACAAAACCGTTAAAAGCTCCTCCATAGAGAGAGTTGAGCAACTTCGGAGTAACAAAGTCACTCAGGATAGACTTTTTATTGTTCTTATACGTTAAATTTTATGAATATAACCTTCCTAGATTATTTCGATGCCAAAACACCAACTTTCTAGGACAAATGGAAAAAACCGTTAAAAGCTCCCCATAGAGAGAGTTGAGCAACTTCGGACCAACAAAGTTGCTTGGTGTACAATTTTTATTGTTCTTATATGTCAAATTTTACGAGTTTAAGCTTCCTAGATTATTTCGATGCCAAAACACCGACTTTCTATGACAAATGAAAAAACCCGTTAAAAGCACCTACAAAGAGAGAGTTGAGCAACTTCGGACCATCAAAGTTGCTCGGTGCACACTTTTTATTGTTCTTATATGTCAAATTTTATGAGTATAAGCTTCATAGATTATTACGATGCTAAAACACCATCTTTCTATGACAAATGGACGAAACCGTTAAAAGCTCCTCCATAGAGGGAGTTGTGCAACTTCGGACTATCAAAGTCGCTCGGGATAGAGTTTTTATTGTTCTTATATGTCGAATTTTATGAGTATAAGCTTCATAGATTTTTTCGATGCCAAAACACCAACTTTCTATGACAAACGGACGAAACCGTTAAAAGCTTCTCCACAGAGAGAGTTGAGCAACGTCGGATCATCAACGTTGCTCGATGTACAAATATTATTGTTCTTATATGTCAAATTTTACGAGTTTAAACTTCATAGATTATTTCGATGCGAAAACACCAACTTTCTATGACAAATGGAGAAAACCGTTAAAAGCTCCTCCATAGAGAGAGTTGAGCAACTTCGGATCATGAAAGTAGTTCGGTGTACAAATATTATTGTTCTTATATGTCAAATTTTACGAGTTTAAGCTTCCTAGATTATTTCGATGCCAAAACACCGACTTTCTATGACAAATGAAAAAAACCGTTAAAAGTACCTACAAAGAGAGAGTTGAGCAACTTCGGACCATCAAAGTTGCTCGGTGCAAACTTTTTATTGTACTTTTATGTCAAATTTTACGAGTTTAAGCTTCATAGATTATTTCGATCCCAAAACACCGACTTTCTATGACAAATGGACAAAACCGTTAAAAGCACCTACATAGAGAGAGTTGAGCAACTTCGGACCATCATAGTTGCTCGGTGCAAACTCTTTATTGTACTTTTATGTCAAATTTTACGAGTTTAAGCTTCATAGATTATTTCGATGCCAAAACACCAACTTTCTATGACAAATGGACAAAACCGTTAAAAGCTCCTCCATAGAGAGAGTTGAGCAACTTCGGACTATCAAAGTCGCTCGGGATAGACTTTTTATTGTTCTTATATGTCAAATTTTATGAATATAACCTTCCTAGATTATTTCGATGCCAAAAAACCAACTTTCTATGAGAAATGGACAAAACAGTTAAAAGCACTTCCATAGAGAGAGTTGAGCGACTTTGGATCATCAAAGTTGCTCGGTGTACAATTTTTATTGTTCTTATATGTCAAATTTTATGAGTTTATGCTTCCTAGATTATTTCGATGCCAAAACACCAACTTTCTATGACAAATGGACAAAACCGTTAAAAGCTCCTCCATAGAGAGAGTTGAGCAACTTCGGAGTAACAAAGTCACTCAGGATAGACTTTTTATTGTTCTTATACGTTAAATTTTATGAATATAACCTTCCTAGATTATTTCGATGCCAAAACACCAACTTTCTAGGACAAATGGAAAAAACCGTTAAAAGCTCCCCATAGAGAGAGTTGAGCAACTTCGGACCAACAAAGTTGCTTGGTGTACAATTTTTATTGTTCTTATATGTCAAATTTTACGAGTTTAAGCTTCCTAGATTATTTCGATGCCAAAACACCGACTTTATATGACAAATGAAAAAACCCGTTAAAAGCACCTACAAAGAGAGAGTTGAGCAACTTCGGACCATCAAAGTTGCTCGGTGCACACTTTTTATTGTTCTTATATGTCAAATTTTATGAGTATAAGCTTCATAGATTATTACGATGCTAAAACACCAACTTTCTATGACAAATGGACGAAACCGTTAAAAGCTCCTCCATAGAGAGAGTTGTGCAACTTCGGACTATCAAAGTCGCTCGGGATAGACTTTTTATTGTTCTTATATGTTGAATTTTATGAGTATAAGCTTCATAGATTTTTTCGATGCCAAAACACCAACTTTCTATGACAAATGGACGAAACCGTTAAAAGCTTCTCCATAGAGAGAGTTGAGCAACTTCGGATCATCAAAGTTGCTCGATGTACAAATATTATTGTTCTTATATGTCAAATTTTACGAGTTTAAACTTCATAGATTATTTCGATGCGAAAACACCAACTTTCTATGACAAATGGAGAAAACCGTTAAAAGCTCCTCCACAGAGAGAGTTGAGCAACTTCGGATCGTGAAAGTAGTTCGGTGTACAAATATTATAGTTCTTATATGTCAAATTTTACGAGTTTAAGCTTCCTAGATTATTTCGATGCCAAAACACCGACTTTCTATGACAAAGGAAAAAAACCGTTAAAAGTACCTACAAAGAGAGAGTTGAGCAACTTCGGACCATCAAAGTTGCTCGGTGCAAACTATTTATTGTACTTTTATGTCAAATTTTACGAGTTTAAGATTCATAGATTATTTCGATCCCAAAACACCGACTTTCTATGACAAATGGACAAAACCGTTAAAAGCACCTACATAGAGAAAGTTGAGCAACTTCGGACCATCAAAGTTGCTCGGTGCAAACTCTTTATTGTACTTTTATGTCAAATTTTACGAGTTTAAGCTTCATAGATTATTTCGATGCCAAAAAACCAACTTTCTATGACAAATGGACAAAACCGTTAAAAGCTCCTCTATAAGGAGAGTTGAGCAACTTCGGACTATCAAAGTCGCTCGGGATAGACTTTTTATTGTTCTTATATGTCAAATTTTATGAATATAACCTTCCTAGATTATTTCGATGCCAAAAAACCAACTTTCTATGAGAAATGGACAAAACAGTTAAAAGCACTTCCATAGAAAGAGTTGAGCTACTTTGGATCATCGAAGTTGCTCGGTGTACAATTTTTATTGTTCTTATATGTCAAATTTTATGAGTTTATGCTTCCTAGATTATTTCGATGCCAAAACACCAACTTTCTATGACAAATGGACAAAACCGTTAAAAGCTCCTCCATAGAGAGAGTTGAGCAACTTCGTAGTAACAAAGTCGCTCAGGATAGACTTTTATTGTTCTTATATGTCAAATTTTATGAATATAACCTTCCTAGATTATTTCGATGCCAAAAAACCAACTTTCTATGAGAAATGGACAAAACAGTTAAAAGCACTTCCATAGAGAGAGTTGAGCTACTTTGGATCATCAAAGTTGCTCAGTGTACAATTTTTATTGTTCTTATATGTCAAATTTTAGGAGTTTATGCTTCCTAGATTATTTCGATGCCAAAACACCAACTTTCTATGACAAATGGACAAAACCGTTAAAAGCTCCTCCATAGAGAGAGTTGAGCAACTTCGGAGTAACAAAGTCACTCAGGATAGACTTTTTATTGTTCTTATACGTTAAATTTTATGAATATAACCTTCCTAGATTATTTCGATGCCAAAACACCAACTTTCTATGACAAATGGACGAAACCGTTAAAAGCTTCTCCATAGAGAGAGTTGAGCAACTTCGGATCATCAAAGTTGCTCGATGTACAAATATTATTGTTCTTATATGTCAAATTTTACGAGTTTAAACTTCATAGATTATTTCGATGCGAAAACACCAACTTTCTATGACAAATGGAGAAAACCGTTAAAAGCTCCTCCATAGAGAGAGTTGAGAAACTTCGGATCATGATAGTAGTTCGGTGTACAAATATTGTTGTTTTATATGTCAAATTTTACGAGTTTAAGCTTCCTAGATTATTTCGATGCCAAAACACCGACTTTCTATGACAAATGAAAAAAACCGTTAAAAGTACCTACAAAGAGAGAGTTGAGCAATTTCGGACCATCAAAGTTACTCGGTGCAAACTTTTTATTGTACTCTTAGGTCAAATTTTACGAGTTTAAGCTTCATAGATTATTTCGATCCCAAAACACCGACTTTCTATGACAAATGGACAAAACCGTTAAAAGCACCTACATAGAGAGAGTTGAGCAACTTCGGACCATCAAAGTTGCTCGGTGCAAACTTTTTATTGTACTTTTATGTCAAATTTTACGAGTTTAAGCTTCATAGATTATTTCGATGCCAAAACACCAACTTTCTATGACAAATAGACAAAACCGTTAAAAGCTCCTTCATAGAGAGAGTTGAGCAACTTCGGACTATCAAAGTCGCTCGGGATAGACTTTTTATTGTTCTTATATGTCAAATTTTATGAATATAACCTTCCTAGATTATTTCGATGCCAAAAAACCAACTTTCTATGAGAAATGGACAAAACAGTTAAAAGCACTTCCATAGAGAGAGTTGAGCTACTTTGGATCATCAAAGTTGCCCGGTGTACAATTTTATTGTTCTTATATGTCAAATTTTATGAGTTTATGCTTCCTAGATTATTTCGATGCCAAAACACCAACTTTCTATGAAAAATGGACAAAACCGTTAAAAGCTCCTCCATAGAGAGAGTTGAGCAACTTCGGAGTAACAAAGTCACTCAGGATAGACTTTTTATTGTTCTTATACGTTAAATTTTATGAATATAACCTTCCTAGATTATTTCGATGCCAAAACACCAACTTTCTTGGACAAATGGAAAAAACCGTTAAAAGCTCCCCATAGAGAGAGTTGAGCAACTTCGGACCAACAAAGTTGCTTGGTGTACAATTTTTATTGTTCTTATATGTCAAATTTTACGACTTTAAGCTTCCTAGATTATTTCGATGCCAAAACACCGACTTTCTATGACAAATGAAAAAACCCGTTAAAAGCACCTACAAAGAGAGAGTTGAGCAACTTCGGACCATCAAAGTTGCTCGGTGCACACTTTTTATTGTTCTTATATGTCAAATTTTATGAGTATAAGCTTCATAGATTATTACGATGCTAAAACACCAACTTTCTATGAGAAATGCACAAAACCGTTAAAAGCTCCTCCATAGAGAGAGTTGAGCAACTTCGGACTATCAAAGTCGCTCGGGATAGACTTTTTATTATTCTTATATGTCAAATTTTATGAATATAACCTTCCTAGATTATTTCGTTGCCAAAACACCAACTTTCGATGAGAAATGGACAAAACAGTTAAAAGTACCTCCATAGAGAGAGTTGAGCTACTTTGGATCATCAAAGTTGCTCGGTGTACAATTTTTATTTTTCTTATATGTCAAATTTTACGAGTTTATGCTTCCCAGATTATTTCGATGCCAAAAAACCAACTTTCTATGAGAAATGGACAAAACAGTTAAAAGCACTTCCATAGAGAGATTTGAGCAACTCTGGACCATCAAAGTTGCTTGGTGCACGCTTTTTATTGTATTTTTATGTCAAATTTTACAAGTTTAAGCTTCATAGATTATTTCGATGCCAAAACACCAACTTTCTATGACAAATGGACAAAACCGTTAAAAGCTTCTCCATAGAGAGAGTTGAGCAACTTCGGACCATCAAAGTTGCTCGGTGGACACTTTTTATTGTACTTTTATGTCAAATTTTACGAGTTTAAGCTTCATAGATTATTTCGATGCCAAAACACCAACTTTCTATGACAAATGGACAAAACCGTTAAAAGCTCCTCCATAGAGAGAGTTGAGCAACTTCGGACTATCAAGGTCGCTCGGGATAGACTTTTTATTGTTCTTATACGTTAAATTTTATGAATATAACCTTCCTAGATTATTTCGATGCCAAAACACCAACTTTCTAGGACAAATGGAAAAAACCGTTAAAAGCTCCCCATAGAGAGAGTTGAGCAACTTCGGACCATCAAAATTGCTCGGTGCACAATTTTTATTGTATTTTTATGTCAAATTTTACGAGTTTAAGCTTCATTGATTATTTCGATGCCAAAACACCAACTTTCTATGACAAATGGACAAAACCGTTAAAAGCTCCTCCATAGAGAGAGTTGAGCAACTTCGGACCAACAAAGTTGCTTGGTGTACAATTTTTATTGTTCTTATATGTCAAATTTTACGAGTTTAAGCTTCCTAGATTATTTCGATGCCAAAACATCGACTTTCTATGACAAATGAAAAAAACTGTTAAAAGCACCTACAAAGAGAGAGTTGAGCAACTTCGGACCATCAAAGTTGCTCGGTGCACACTTTTTATTGTTCTTATATGTCCTATTTTATGAGTATAAGCTTCATAGATTATTGCGATGCTAAAACACTAACTTTCTATAACAAATGGACGAAACCGTTAAAAGCATCTGCAAAGAGAGAGTTGAGCAACTTCGGATCATCAAAGTTGCTCGGTGTACAATTTTTATTGTTCTTAAATGTCAAATTTTTTGAGTATAAGCTTCATAGATTATTGCGATGCTAAAACACCAACTTTCTATGACAAATGGACGAAACCGTTAAAAGCTCCTCCATAGAGGGAGTTGAGCAACTTCGGACTATCAAAGTCGCTCGGGATAGACTTTTTATTGTTCTTATATGTCAAATTTTATGAGTATAAGCTTCATAGATTATTTCGATGCCAAAACACCAACATTCTATGACAAATGGACAAAACCGTTAAAAGCTCCTCCATAGAGAGAGTTGAGCAACTTCGGACCAACAAAGTTGCTTGGTGTACAATTTTTATTGTTCTTATATGTCAAATTTTACGAGTTTAAGCTTCCTAGATTATTTCGATGCCAAAACATCGACTTTCTATGACAAATGAAAAAAACTGTTAAAAGCACCTACAAAGAGAGAGTTGAGCAACTTCGGACCATCAAAGTTGCTCGGTGCACACTTTTTATTGTTCTTATATGTCATATTTTATGAGTATAAGCTTCATAGATTATTGCGATGCTAAAACACTAACTTTCTATAACAAATGGACGAAACCGTTAAAAGCATCTACAAAGAGAGAGTTGAGCAACTTTGGATCATCAAAGCTGCTCGGTGTATAATTTTTATTGTTCTTATATGTCAAATTTTACGAGTTTAAGCTTCATAGATTATTTCGATGCCGAAACACCGACTTTCGATGACAAATGGAGAAAACCGTTAAAAGCTCCTCCATAGAGAGAGTTGAGCTACTTCGGACTATCAAAGTCACTCGGGATAAACTTTTTATTGTTCTTATATGTCAAATTTTATGAGTATAAGTTTCCTCGATTATTTTGATGCCAAAACACCAACTTTCTATGACAAATGGACAAAACCGTTAAAAGCTCCTCCATAGAGAGAGTTGAGCAACTTCGGACCAACAAAGTTGCATGGTGTATAATTTTTATTGTTCTTATATGTCAAATTTTACGAGCTTAAGCTTCCTAGATTATTTCGATGCCAAAACACCGACTTTCTATGACAAATGAAAAAAACCGTCAAAAGCACCTACAAAGAGAGAGTTGAGCAACTTCGGACCCTCAAAGTTGCTCGGTGCACACTTTTTATTGTTCTTATATGTCAAATTTTATGAGTATAAGCTTCATAGATTATTACGATGCTAAAACACCAACTTTCTATGACAAATGGACGAAACCATTAAAAGCTCCTCCATAGAGAGAGTTGAGCAACTTCGGACTATCAAAGTCACTCGAGATAGACTTTTTATTGTTCTTATATGTCAAATTTTATGAGTATAAGCTTCATAGATTTTTTCGATGCCAAAACACCAACTTTTTGTGACAAATGGACGAAACCATTAAAAGTTCTCCATAGAGAGAGTTGAGCAACTTCGGATCATCAAAGTTGCTCAATGTACAAATATTATTGTTCTTATATGTCAAATTTTATGAGTTTAAACTTCATAGATTATTTCGATGCTAAAACACCAACTTTCTATGACAAATAGAGAAAACCGTTAAAAGCTCCTCCATAGAGAGAGTTGAGCAACTTCGGATCATCAAAGTAGCTCGGTGTACAAATATTAATGTTCTTATATGTCAAATTTTACGAGTTTAAGCTTCATAGATTATTTCGATGCCAAAACACCAACTTTCTATGACAAATGGACAAAACCGTTAAAAGCTCCTCCATAGAGAGAGTTGAGCAACTTCGGACTATCAAAGTCGCTCGGGATAGACTTTTTATTGTTCTTATACGTCAAATTTTATGAGTATAAGCTTCATAGATTATTTCGATGCCAAAACACCAACTTTCTATGAAATGCACGAAACCGTTAAAAGCTTCTCCATAGAGAGAGTTGAGCAACTTCGGATCATCAAAGTTGCTCGGTGTACAATTATTATTGTTCTTATATGTCAAATGTTACGAATTTAAGCTTCCTAGATTATTTCGATGACAAAACACCGACTTTCTATGACAAATGGACAAAACCGTTAAAAGCACCTACATAGAGAGAGTTGAGCAACATTGGACCAACAAAGTTGCTCGGTGCAAACTTTTTATTGTACTTTTATGTCAAATTTTACGAGTTTAAGCTTCATAGATTATTTCGATCCCAAAACACCGACTTTCTATGACAAATGGACAAAACCGTTAAAAGCACCTACATAGAGAGAGTTGAGCAACTTCGGACCATCAAAGTTGCTCGGTGCAAACTCTTTATTGTACTTTTATGTCAAATTTTACGAGTTTAAGCTTCATAGATTATTTCGATGCCAAAACACCAACTTTCTATGACAAATGGACAAAACCGTTAAAAGCTCCTTCATAGAGAGAGTTGAGCAACATTGGACCATCAAAGTTGCTAGGTGCACTCTTTTTATTGTACTTTTATGTCAAATTTTATGAGTTTTAGCTTTATAGATTATTTTGATCACAAAACACCAACTTTCTATGACAAATGGACAAAACCGTTAAAAGCTCCTCCATAGAGAGAGTTGAGCAACTTCGGACTATCAAAGTCGCTCGGGATAGACTTTTTATTGTTCTTATACGTTAAATTTTATGAATATAACCTTCCTAGATTATTTCGATGCCAAAACACCAACTTTCTAGGACAAATGGAAAAAACCGTTAAAAGCTCCCCATAGAGAGAGTTGAGCAACTTCGGACCATCAAAGTTACTCGGTGCACACTTTTTATTGTATTTTTATGTCAAATTTTATGATTTTAAGCTTCATAGATTATTTCGATGCCAAAACACCAACTTTCTATGACAAATGGACAAAACCGTTAAAAGCTCCCCCATAGAGAGAGTTGAGCAACTTCGGATCATCAAAATTGCTCGGTGTACAATTATTATTGTTCTTATTTGTCAAATTTTACGAGTTTAAGCTTCCTAGATTATTTCGATTCCAAAACACCGACTTTCTCTGACAAATGAACAAAACCGTTAAAAGCACCTACATAGAGAGAGTTGAGCAACTTCGAACCATGAAAGTTGCTCGGTGCACACTTTTTATTGTACTTTTATGTCAAATTTTACGATTTTAAGCTTCATAGATTATTTCGATGCCAAAACACCAACTTTCTATGTCAAATAGACAAAACCGTTAAAAGCTCCTCCGTAGAGAGAGTTGAGCAACTTCGGACTATCAAAGTCGCTCAGGATAGACTTTTTATTGTTCTTATACGTTAAATTTTATGAATATAACCTTCCTAGATTATTTCGATGCCAAAAGACCAACTTTCTATGACAAATGGACAAAACCGTTAAAAGCTCCTCCATAGAGAGAGTTGAGCAACTTCGGGCCATCAAAGTCACTCGGGATAGACTTTTTATTGTGCTTATATGTCAAATTTTTTGAATATAACCTTCCTAGATTATTTCGATGCCAAAACACCAACTTTCTATGACAAATGGACAAAACCGTTAAAAGCTCATCCATAGAGAGAGTTGAGCAACTTCGGACTATCAAAGTCGCTCGGGATAGACTTTTTATTGTTCTTATACGTTAAATTTTATGAATATAACCTTCCTAGATTATTTCGATGCCAAAACACCAACTTTCTAGGACAAATTGAAAAAACCGTTAAAAGCTCCCCATAGAGAGAGTTGAGCAACTTCGGACCATCAAAGTTGCTCGGTGCACACTTTTTATTGTATTTTTATGTCAAATTTTATGATTTTAAGCTTCATAGATTATTTCGATGCCAAAACACCAACTTTCTATGACAAATGGACAAAACCGTTAAAAGCTCCTCCATAGAGAGAGTTTAGCAACTTCGGATCATCAAAATTGCTCGGTGTACAATTATTATCGTACTTATTTGTCAAATTTTACGAGTTTAGGCTTCCTAGATTATTTCGATGCCAAAACACCGACTTTCTCTGACAAATGGACAAAACCGTTAAAAGCACCTACATAGAGAGAGTTGAGCAACTTCGGACCATCAAAGTTGCTCGGTGCACACTTTTTATTGTACTTTTAATTTAAATTTTACGATTTTAAGCTTCATAGATTATTTCGATGCCAAAACACCAACTTTCTATGACAAATGGACAAAACCGTTAAAAGCTCCTCCATAGAGAGAGTTGAGCAACTTCGGACAATCAAAGTCGCTCAGGATAGACTTTTTATTGTTCTTATACGTTAAATTTTATGAATATAACCTTCCTAGATTATTTCGATGCCAAAAGACCAACTTTCTATGAAAAATGGACAAAACCGTTAAAAGCTCCTCCATAGAGAGAGTTGAGCAACTTCGGGCCATCAAAGTCCCTCGGGATAGACTTTTTATTGTTCTTATATGTCAAATTTTTTGAATATAACCTTCCTAGATTTTTTCGATGCCAAAACAACAACTTTCTATGACGAATGGACAAAACCGTTAAAAGCTACTCCGTAGAGAGAGTTGAGCAACTTCGGACTATCAAAGTCGCTCGGGATAGACTTTTTATTGTTCTTATACGTTAAATTTTATGAATATAACCTTCCTAGATTATTTCGATGGCAAAACACCAACTTTCTATGACAAATGGACAAAACTGTTAAAAACTCCTCCATAGAGAGAGTTGAGCAACTTCGGACCATCAAAGTTGCTCGGTGTACACTTTTTATTGTTCTTATATGAAAAATTTTACGAGTTTAAGCTTCCTAGATAATTTCGATGCCAAAACACCGACTTTCTATGACAAATTGACAAAACCGTTAAAAGCACCTGCATAGAGAGAGTTGACCAACTTCGGACCATCAAAGTTGCTCGGTGCACACTTTTTAGTGTACTTTTATGTCAAATTTTACGAGTTTAAGCTTCATAGATTATTTCGATGCCAAAACACCAACTTTCTATGACAAATGGACGAAACCGTTAAAAGCTTATCCATAGAGAGAGTTGAGCAACTTCGGATCATCAAAATTGCTCGGTGTACAATTATTATTGTTCTTATATGTCAAATTTTACGAGTTTAAGCTTCCTAGATTATTTTGATGCCAAAACACCGACTTTCTATGAAAAATGGACAAAACCGTTAAAAACTCCTCCATAGAGAGAGTTGAGCAACTTCGGACCATCAAAGTTGCTCGGTGTACACTTTTTATTGTTCTTATATGTCAAATTTTACGAGTTTAAGCTTCATAGATTATTTCGATGCCAAAACACCAACTTTCTATGACAAATGGACAAAACCGTTAAAAGCTCCTCTATAGATAGAGTTGAGCAACTTCGGACTATCAAAGTCGCTCGGGATAGACTTTTTACTGTTCTTATATGTCAAATTTTATGAGTATAAGCTTCATAGATTATTTCGATGCCAAAACACCAACTTTCTATGACAAATGGACGAAACCGTTAAAAGCTTCTCCATAGAGAGAGTTGAGCAACTTCGGATCATCAAAGTTGCTCGGTGTACAAATATTATTGTTCTTATATGTCAAATTTTACGAGTTCAAACTTCATAGATTATTTCGATGATAAAACACCAACTTTCTATGACAAATGGAGAAAACCGTTAAAAGCTCCTCCATAGAGAGAGTTGAGCAACTTCGGACCATCAAAGTTGCTCTGTGTACACTTTTTATTGTACTTATATGTCAAATTTTACGAGTTTAAGCTTCATAGATTATTTTCATGCCAAAACACCAACTTTCTATGACAAATGACGAAAACCGTTAAAAGCTTCTCCATATAGAGAGTTGAGCCACTTCGGACTATCAAAGTCGCTCGGGATACACATTTAATTGTTTTTATATGTCAAATTTTATGAGTATAACCTTCTTAGATTATTTCGATGCCAAAACACCAACTTTCTATCACTAATGGACAAAACCGTTAAAAGCACCTCATAGAGAGAGTTGAGCAACTTCGGATCATCAAATTTGCTCGGTGTACAATTAATGTTGTTCTTATATGTCAAATTTTATGAGTATAAGTTTCAAAGATTATTTCGATGCCAAAACACCAACTTTCTATGACAAATGGACAAAACCATTAAAAGCTCCTCCATAGAGAGAGTTGAGCAAATTCGGACTATCAAAGTCCCTCGGGATAGACATTTTATTGTTCTTATATGTCAAATTTTTTGAATATAACCTTCCTAGATTTTTTTCGATGCCAAAACAACAACTTTCTATGACAAATGGACAAAACCGTTAAAAGCTCCTCCGTAGAGAGAGTTGAGCAACTTCAGACTATCAAAGTCGCTCGGGATAGACTTTTTATTGTTCTTATACGTTAAATTTTATGAATATAACATTCCTAGATTATTTCGATGGCAAAACACCAACTTTCTTTGACAAATGGACAAAACCATTAAAAGCTCCTCCATAGAGAGAGTTGAGCAACTTCGGACTATCAAAGTCCCTCGGGATAGACTTTTTATTGTTCTTATATGTCAAATTTTTTGAATATAACCTTCCTAGATTTTTTCGATGATAAAATAACAACTTTCTATGACAAATGGACAAAACCGTTAAAAGCTCCTCCATAGAGAGAGTTGAGCAACTTCGGACTATCAAAGTCGCTCGGGATAGACTTTTTATTGTTCTTATACGTTAAATTTTATGAATATAACCTTTCTAGATTATTTCGATGGCAAAACACCAACTTTCTATGGCAAATGGACAAAACCGTTAAAAACTCCTCCATAGAGAGAGTTGAGGAACTTCGGACCATCAAAGTTGCTCGGTGTACACTTTTTATTGTTCTTATATGTCAAATTTTACGAGTTTAAGCTTCCTAGATTATTTCGATGCCAAAACACCGACTTTCAATGACAAATGGACAAAACCGTTAAAAGCACCTACATAGAGAGAGTTGAGCAATTTCGGACCATCAAAGTTGCTCGGTGCACACTTTTTAGTGTACTTTTATGACAAATTTTACGAGTTTAAGCTTCATAGATTATTTCGATGCCAAAACACCAACTTTCTATGACAAATGGACGAAACCGTTAAAAGCTTCTCCATAGAGAGAGTTGAGCAACTTCGGATCATCAAAATTGCTCGGTGTACAATTATTATTGTTCTTATGTGTCAAATTTTACGAGTTTAAGCTTCCTAGATTATTTCGATGCCAAAACACCGACTTTCAATGACAAATGGACAAAACCGTTAAAAGCACCTATATAGAGAGAGTTGAGCAACTTCGGACCATCAAAGTTGCTCGGTGTACACTTTTTATTGTTCTTATATGTCAAATTTTACGAGTTTAAGCTTCATAGATTATTTCGATGCCAAAACACCAACTTTCTATGAAAAATGGAGAAAACCGTTAAAAGCTCCTCCATAGAGAGAGTTGAGCAACTTCGGACTATCAAAGTCGCTCGGGATAGACTTTTTATTGTTCTTATACGTTAAATTTCAAGAATATAACCTTCCTAGATTATTTCGATGCCAAAACATCAACTTTCTATGACAAATGGACAAAACCGTTAAAAGCTCCTCCATAGAGAGAGTTGAGCAACTTCGGACCATCAAAGTTGCTCGGTGCACACTTTTTATTCTACTTTTATGTCAAATTTTACGAGTTTAAGCTTCATAGATTATTTCGATGCCAGAACACCAACTTTCTATGACAAATGGACAAAACCGTTAAAAGCTCCTCCATAGAGAGAGTTCAGCAACTTCGGACTATCAAAGTCGCACGGGATAGACTTTTTATTTTTCTTATACGTTAAATTTTATGAATATAACATTCCTAGATTATTTCGATGCCAAAACACCAACTTTCTATGACAAATGGACAAAATCGTTAAAAGCTCCTCCATAGAGAGAGTTGAGCAACTTCGGACCATCAAAGTTGCTCGGTGCACACTTTTTATTCTACTTTTATGTCAAATTTTACGAGTTTAAGCTTCATAGATTATTTCAATGCCAGAACACCAACTTTCTATGACAAATGGACAAAACCGTTAAAAGCTCCTCCGTAGAAAGAGTTGAGCAACTTCGGACTATCAAAGTCGCTAGGGATAGACTTTTTATTGTTCTTATACGTTAAATTTTATGAATATAACCTTCCTCAATCATTTCGATGCCAAAACACCAACTTTCTATGACAAATGGACAAAACCGTTAAAAGCTCCTCCATAGAGAGAGTTGAGCAACTTCGGACCATCAAAGTTGCTCGGTGCACACTTTTTATTCTACTTTTATGTCAAATTTTACGAGTTTTAGCTTCATAGATTATTTTGATGCCAAAACACCAACTTTCTATGACAAGTGACGAAAACCATGAAAAGCTTCCCCATATAGAGAGTTGAGCAACTTCGGATCATCAAAATTGCTCGGTGTACAATTATTATTGTTCTTATATGTCAAATTTTACGAGTTTAAGCTTCCTAGATTATTTTGATGCCAAAACACCGACTTTCTATGACAAATGGACAAAACCGTTAAAAGCACCTACATAGAGAGAGTTGAGCAACTTCGGACCATCAAAGTTGCTCGGTGCACACTTTTTATTCCACTTTTATGTCAAATTTTACGTGTTTAAGCTTCATAGATTATTTCGATGCCAAAACACCAACTTTCTATGACAAATGGACAAAACCGTTAAAAGCTCCTCTATAGAGAGAGTTGAGAAACTTCGGACTATTAAAGTCGCTCGGGATAGACTTTTTACTGTTCTTATATGTCAAATTTTATGAGTATAAGCTTCACAGATTATTTCGATGCCAAAACACCAACTTTCTATGACAAATGGACGAAACCGTTAAAAGCTTCTCCATAGAGAGAGTTGAGCAACTTCGGATCATCAAAGTTGCTCGGTGTACAAATATTATTGTTCTTATATGTCAAATTTTACGAGTTCAAACTTCATAGATTATTTCGATGCTAAAACACCAACTTTCTATGACAAATGGAGAAAACCGTTAAAAGCTCCTCCATAGAGAGAGTTGAGCAACTTCGGACCATCAAAGTTGCTCGGTGTAAACTTTTTAATGTACTTATATGTCAAATTTTACGAGTTTAAGCTTCATAGATTATTTTGATGCCGAAACACCAACTTTCTATGACAAATGACGAAAACCGTTAAAAGCTTCTCCATATAGAGAGTTGAGCCACTTCGGACTATCAAAGTCGCTCGGGATACACATTTAATTGTGTTTATATGTCAAATTTTATGAGTATAACCTTCCTGGATTATTTCGATGCCAAAACACCAACTTTCTATGACTAATGGACAAAACCGTTAAAAGCACCTCATAGAGAGAGTTGAGCAACTTCGGATCATCAAATTTGCTCGGGGTACAATTAATGTTGTTCTTATATGTCAAATTTTTTGAATATAACCTTCCTAGATTTTTTCGATGCCAAAACAACAACTTTCTAAGACAAATGGACAAAACCGTTAAAAGCTCCTCCGTAGAGAGAGTTGAGCAACTTCGGACTATCAAAGTCGCTCGGGATAGACTTTTTATTGTTCTTATACGTTAAATTTTATGAATATAACCTTCCTAGATTATTTCGATGGCAAAACACCAACTTTCTATGACAAATGCACAAAACCATTAAAAGCACTTACATAGAGAGAGTTGAGCAATTTCGGACCATCAAAGTCCCTCGGGATAGACTTTTTATTGTTCTTATATGTCAAATTTTTTGAATATAACCTTCCTAGATTTTTTCGATGCCAAAATAACAACTTTCTATGACAAATGGACAAAACCGTTAAAAGCTCCTCCGTAGAGAGAGTTGAGCAACTTCGGACTATCAAAGTCGCTCGGGATAGACTTTTTATTGTTCTTATACGTTTAATTTTATGAATATAACCTTCCCAGATTATTTCGATGGCAAAACACCAACTTTCTATGGCAAATAGACAAAACCGTTAAAAACTCCTCCATAGAGAGAGTTGAGCAACTTCGGACATTCAAAGTTGCTCGGTGTACACTTTTTATTGTTCTTATATGTCAAATTTACGAGTTTAAGCTTCCTAGATTATTTCGATGCCAAAACACCGACTTTCTATGACAAATAGACAAAACCGTTAAAAGCTCCTCCATAGAGAGAGTTGAGCAACTTCGGACTATCAAAGTTGCTCGGTGCACAATTTTTAGTGTACTTTTATGTCAAATTTTACGAGTTTAAGCTTCATAGATTATTTCGATGCCAAAACACCAACTTTCCATGACAAATGGACGAAACCGTTAAAAGCTTCTCCGTAGAGAGAGTTGAGCAACTTCGGATCATCAAAATTGCTCGGTGTACAATTATTATTGTTCTTATATGTCAAATTTTACGAGTTTAAGCTTCCTTGATTATTTCGATGCCAAAACACCGACTTTCTATGACAAATGGACAAAACCGTTAAAAGCTCCTCCATAGAGAGAGTTGAGCAACTTCGGACCATCAAAGTTGCTCGGTGCACACTTTTTAGTGTACTTTTATGTCAAATTTTACGAGTTTAAGCTTCATAGATTATTTCGATGCCAAAACACCAACTTTCTATGACAAATGGACAAAACCGTTAAAAGCTCCTCCATAGAGAGAGTTGAGCAACTTCGGACTATCAAAGTCGCTCGGGATAAACTTATTATTGTTCTTATACGTTAAATTTTATGAATATATTCTTCCTAGATTATTTCGATGCCAAAACACCAACTTTCTATGACAAATGGACAAAACCGTTAAAAGCTCCTCCATAGAGAGAGTTGAGCAACTTCGGACCATCAAAGTTGCTCGGTGCACACTTTTTATTATACTTTTTTGTCAAATTTTACGAGTTTAAGCTTCATTGATTATTTCGATGCCAAAAAACTTACTTTCTATGACAAATGGACAAAACCGTTAAAAGCTCCTCCATAGAGAGAGTTGAGCAACTTCGGACTATCAAAGTCGCTCGGGATAGACTTTTTACTGTTCTTATATGTCAAATTTTATGATTATAAGCATCATAGATTATTTCGATGCCAAAACACCAACTTTCTATGACAAATGGACGAAACCGTTAAAAGTGTCTCCATAGAGAGAGTTGAGCAACTTTGGATCATCAAAGTTGCCGGTGTACAACTATTATTGTTCTTATATGTCAAATTTTATGAGTATAAGCTTCAAAGATTATTTCGATGCCAAAACACCAACTTTCTATGACAAATGGACAAAACCATTAAAAGCTCCTCCATAGAGAGAGTTGAGCAACTTCGGACTATCAAAGTCCCTCGGGATAGACATTTTATTGTTCTTATATGTCACATTTTTTGAATATAACCTTCCTAGATTTTTTCGATGCCAAAACAACAACTTTCTAAGACAAATGGACAAAACCGTTAAAAGCTCCTCCGTAGAGACAGTTGAGCAACTTCGGACTATCAAAGTCGCTCGGGATAGACTTTTTATTGTTCTTATACGTTAAATTTTATGAATATAACCTTCCTAGATTATTTTGATGGCAAAACACCAACTTTCTATGACAAATGGACAAAACCATTAAAAGCTCCTCCATAGAGAGAGTTGAGCAACTTCGGACTATCAAAGTCCCTCGGGATAGACTTTTTATTGTTCTTATATGTCAAATTTTTTGAATATAACCTTCCTAGAGGTTTTCGATGCATAAATAACAACTTTCTATGACAAATGGACAAAACCGTTAAAAGCTCCTCCGTAGAGAGAGTTGAGCAACTTCGGATTATCAAAGTCGCTCGGGATAGACTTTTTATTGTTCTTATACGTTAAATTTTGTGAATATAACCTTCCTAGATTATTTCGATGGCAAAACACCAACTTTCTATGGCAAATAGACAAAACCGTTAAAAACTCCTCCATAGAGAGAGTTGAGCAACTTCGGACCATCAAAGTTGCTCGGTGTACACTTTTTATTGTTCTTATATGTCAAATTTTACGAGTTTAAGCTTCCTAGGTTATTTCGATGCCAAAACACCGACTTTCTATGACAAATGGACAAAACCGTTAAAAGCACTTACATAGAGAGAGTTGAGCAATTTCGGACCATCAAAGTTGCTCGGTGCACACTTTTTAGTGTACTTTTATGTCAAATTTTACGAGTTTAAGCTTCATAGATTATTTCGATGCCAAAACACCAACTTTCTATGACAAATGGACGAAACCGTTAAAAGCTCCTCCATAGAGAGAGTTGAGCAACTTCGGACTATCAAAGTCGCTCGGGATAGACTTTTTATTGTTCTTATACGTTAAATTTTAAGAATATAACCTTCCTAGATTATTTCGATGGCAAAACACCAACTTTCTATGGCAAATAGACAAAACCGTTAAAAACTCCTCCATAGAGAGAGTTGAGCAACTTCGGACATTCAAAGTTGCTCGGTGTACACTTTTTATTGTTCTTATATGTCAAATTTACGAGTTTAAGCTTCCTAGATTATTTCGATGCCAAAACACCGACTTTCTATGACAAATAGACAAAACCGTTAAAAGCTCCTCCATAGAGAGAGTTGAGCAACTTCGGACTATCAAAGTCGCTCGGGATAGTCTTTTTACTGTTCTTATATGTCAAATTTTATGAGTATAAGATTCATAGATTATTTCGATGCCAAAACACCAACTTTCTATGACAAATGGACAAAACCGTTAAAATCTCCTCCATAGAGAGAGTTGAGCAACTTCGGACCATCAAAGTTGCTCGGTGCACACTTTTTATTCTACTTTTATGTCAAATTTTACGAGTTTAAGCTTCATAGATTATTTCGATGCCAGAACACCAACTTTCTATGACAAATGGACAAAACCGTTAAAAGCTCCTCCATAGAGAGAGTTCAGCAACTTCGGACTATCAAAGTCGCTCGGGATAGACTTTTTTTTGTTCTTATACGTTAAATTTTATGAATATAACCTTCCTAGATTATTTCGATGCCAAAACACCAACTTTCTATGACAAATGGACAAAACCGTTAAAAGCTCCTCCATAGAGAGAGTTGAGCAACTTCGGACCATCAAAGTTGCTCGGTGCACACTTTTTATTCTACTTTTATGTCAAATTTTACGAGTTTAAGCTTCATAGATTATTTCGATGCCAGAACAACAACTTTCTATGACAAATGGACAAAACCGTTAAAAGCTCCTCCATAGAGAGGGTTGAGCAACTTCGGACTATCAAAGTCGCTCGGGATAAACTTATTATTGTTCTTATACGTTAAATTTTATGAATATATTCTTCCTAGATTATTTCGATGCCAAAATACCAACTTTCTATGACAAATGGACAAAACCGTTAAAAGCTCCTCCATAGAGAGAGTTGAGCAACTTCGGACCATCAAATTTGCTCGGTGCACACTTTTTATTCTACTTTTTTGTCAAATTTTACGAGTTTAAGCTTCATAGATTATTTCGATGCCAAAAAACCAACTTTCTATGACAAATGGACAAAACCGTTAAAAGCTCCTCCATAGAGAGAGTTGAGCAACTTCGAACTATCAAAGTCGCTCGGGATAGACTTTTTACTGTTCTTATATGTCAAATTTTATGAGTATAAGCTTCATAGATTATTTCGATGCCAGAACACCAACTTTCTATGACAAATGGACAAAACCGTTAAAAGCTCCTCCATAGAGAGAGTTGAGCAACTTCGGACTATCAAAGTCGCTCGGGATAGTCTTTTTACTGTTCTTATATGTCAAATTTTATGAGTATAAGCTTCATAGATTATTTCGATGCCAAAACACCAACTTTCTATGACAAATGGACAAAACCGTTAAAAGCTCCTCCATAGAGAGAGTTGAGCAACTTCGGACTATCAAAGTCGCTCGGGATAGTCTTTTTACTGTTCTTATATGTCAAATTTTACGAGTTTAAGCTTCATAGATTATTTCGATGCCAAAAAACCAACTTTCTATGACAAATGGACAAAACCGTTAAAAGCTCCTCCATAGAGAGAGTTGAGCAACTTCGGACTATCAAAGTCGCTCGGGATAGTCTTTTTACTGTTCTAATATGTCAAATTTTACGAGTTTAAGCTTCATAGATTATTTCGATGCCAAAAAACCAACTTTCTATGACAAATGGACAAAACCGTTAAAAGCTCCCCTATAGAGAGAGTTGAGCAACTTCGGACTATCAAAGTCGCTCGGGATAGACTTTTTACTGTTCTTATATGTCAAATTTTACGACTTTAAGCTTCATAGATTATTTCGATGCCAGAACACCAACTTTCTATGACAAATAGACAAAACCGTTAAAAGCTCCTCCATAGAGAAAGTTGAGCAACTTCGGACTATCAAAGTCGCTCGGGATAGACTTTTTACTGTTCTTATATGTCAAATTTTATGAGTATAAGCTTCCTAGATTATTTCGATGCCAAAACACCAACTTTCTATGACAAATGGACAAAACCATTAAAAGCTCCTCCTTAGAGAGAGTTGAGCAACTTCGGACTATCAAAGTCCCTCGGGATAGACATTTTATTGTTCTTATATGTCAAATTTTTTGAATATAACCTTCCTAGATTTTTTCGATGCCAAAACAACAACTTTCTAAGACAAATGGACAAAACCGTTAAAAGCTCCTCCGTAGAGAGAGTTGAGCAACTTCGGACTATCAAAGTCGCTCGGGATAGACTTTTTATTGTTCTTATACGTTAAATTTTATGAATATAACCTTCCTAGATTATTTCGATGGCAAAACACCAACATTCTATGACAAATGGACAAAACCATTAAAAGCTCCTCCATAGAGAGAGTTGAGCAACTTCGGACTATCAAAGTCCCTCGGGATAGACTTTTTATTGTTCTTATATGTCACATTTTTTGAATATAACCTTCCTAGATTTTTTCGATGCCAAAACAACAACTTTCTAAGACAAATGGACAAAACCGTTAAAAGCTCCTCCGTAGAGACAGTTGAGCAACTTCGGACTATCAAAGTCGCTCGGGATAGACTTTTTATTGTTCTTATACGTTAAATTTTATGAATATAACCTTCCTAGATTATTTTGATGGCAAAACACCAACTTTCTATGACAAATGGACAAAACCATTAAAAGCTCCTCCATAGAGAGAGTTGAGCAACTTCGGACTATCAAAGTCCCTCGGGATAGACTTTTTATTGTTCTTATATGTCAAATTTTATGAGTATAAGCTTCAAAGATTATTTCGATGCCAAAACACCAACTTTCTATGACAAATGGACAAAACCATTAAAAGCTCCTCCATAGAGAGAGTTGAGCAACTTCGGACTATCAAAGTCCCTCGGGATAGACATTTTATTGTTCTTATATGTCAAATTTTATGAGTATAAGCTTCAAAGATTATTTCGATGCCAAAACACCAACTTTCTATGACAAATTGACAAAACCATTAAAAGCTCCTCCATAGAGAGAGTTGAGCAACTTCGGACTATCAAAGTCCCTCGGGATAGACATTTTATTGTTCTTATATGTCACATTTTTTGAATATAACCTTCCTAGATTTTTTCGATGCCAAAACAACAACTTTCTAAGACAAATGGACAAAACCGTTAAAAGCTCCTCCGTAGAGACAGTTGAGCAACTTCGGACTATCAAAGTCGCTCGGGATAGACTTTTTATTGTTCTTATACGTTAAATTTTATGAATATAACCTTCCTAGATTATTTTGATGGCAAAACACCAACTTTCTATGACAAATGGACAAAACCATTAAAAGCTCCTCCATAGAGAGAGTTAAGCAACTTCGGACTATCAAAGTCCCTCGGGATAGACTTTTTATTGTTCTTATATGTCAAATTTTTTGAATATAACCTTCCTAGAGGTTTTCGATGCATAAATAACAACTTTCTATGACAAATGGACAAAAAACCGTTAAAAGCTCCTCCGTAGAGAGAGTTGAGCAACTTCGGACTATCAAAGTCGCTCGGGATAGACTTTTTATTGTTCTTATACGTTAAATTTTATGAATATAACCTTCCTAGATTATTTCGATGGCAAAACACCAACTTTCTATGGCAAATAGACAAAACCGTTAAAAACTCCTCCATAGAGAGAGTTGAGCAACTTCGGACCATCAAAGTTGCTCGGTGTACACTTTTTATTGTTCTTATATGTCAAATTTTACGAGTTTAAGCTTCCTAGGTTATTTCGATGCCAAAACACCGACTTTCTATGACAAATGGACAAAACCGTTAAAAGCACTTACATAGAGAGAGTTGAGCAATTTCGGACCATCAAAGTTGCTCGGTGCACACTTTTTAGTGTACTTTTATGTCAAATTTTACGAGTTTAAGCTTCATAGATTATTTCGATGCCAAAACACCAACTTTCTATGACAAATGGACGAAACCGTTAAAAGCTCCTCCATAGAGAGAGTTGAGCAACTTCGGACTATCAAAGTCGCTCGGGATAGACTTTTTATTGTTCTTATACGTTAAATTTTAAGAATATAACCTTCCTAGATTATTTCGATGCCAAAACATCAACTTTCTATGACAAATGGACAAAACCGTTAAAAGCTCCTCCATAGAGAGAGTTGAGCAACTTCGGACCATCAAAGTTGCTCGGTGCACACTTTTTATTCTACTTTTATGTCAAATTTTACGAGTTTAAGCTTTATAGATTATTTCGATGCCAGAACACCAACTTTCTATGACAAATAGACAAAACCGTTAAAAGCTCCTCCATAGAGAGAGTTGAGCAACTTCGGACTATCAAAGTCGCTCGGGATAGTCTTTTTACAGTTCTTATATGTCAAATTTTATGAGTATAAGATTCATAGATTATTTCGATGCCAAAACACCAACTTTCTATGACAAATGGACAAAACCGTTAAAATCTCCTCCATAGAGAGAGTTGAGCAACTTCGGACCATCAAAGTTGCTCGGTGCACACTTTTTATTCTACTTTTATGTCAAATTTTACGAGTTTAAGCTTCATAGATTATTTCAATGCCAGAACACCAACTTTCTATGACAAATGGACAAAACCGTTAAAAGCTCCTCCATAGAGAGAGTTCAGCAACTTCGGACTATCAAAGTCGCTCGGGATAGACTTTTTTTTGTTCTTATACGTTAAATTTTATGAATATAACCTTCCTAGATTATTTCGATGCCAAAACACCAACTTTCTATGACAAATGGACAAAACCGTTAAAAGCTCCTCCATAGAGAGAGTTGAGCAACTTCGGACCATCAAAGTTGCTCGGTGCACACTTTTTATTCTACTTTTATGTCAAATTTTACGAGTTTAAGCTTCATAGATTATTTCGATGCCAGAACAACAACTTTCTATGACAAATGGACAAAACCGTTAAAAGCTCCTCCATAGAGAGAGTTGAGCAACTTCGGACTATCAAAGTCGCTCGGGATAAACTTATTATTGTTCTTATACGTTAAATTTTATGAATATATTCTTCCTAGATTATTTCGATGCCAAAATACCAACTTTCTATGACAAATGGACAAAACCGTTAAAAGCTCCTCCATAGAGAGAGTTGAGCAACTTCGGACCATCAAATTTGCTCGGTGCACACTTTTTATTCTACTTTTTTGTCAAATTTTACGAGTTTAAGCTTCATAGATTATTTCGATGCCAAAAAACCAACTTTCTATGACAAATGGACAAAACCGTTAAAAGCTCCTCCATAGAGAGAGTTGAGCAACTTCGAACTATCAAAGTCGCTCGGGATAGACTTTTTACTGTTCTTATATGTCAAATTTTATGAGTATAAGCTTCCTAGATTATTTCGATGCCAAAACACCAACTTTCTATGACAAATGGACAAAACCATTAAAAGCTCCTCCTTAGAGAGAGTTGAGCAACTTCGGACTATCAAAGTCCCTCGGGATAGACATTTTATTGTTCTTATATGTCAAATTTTTTGAATATAACCTTCCTAGATTTTTTCGATGCCAAAACAACAACTTTATAAGACAAATGGACAAAACCGTTAAAAGCTCCTCCGTAGAGAGAGTTGAGCAACTTCGGACTATCAAAGTCGCTCGGGATAGACTTTTTATTGTTCTTATACGTTAAATTTTATGAATATAACCTTCCTAGATTATTTCGATGGCAAAACACCAACATTCTATGACAAATGGACAAAACCATTAAAAGCTCCTCCATAGAGAGAGTTGAGCAACTTCGGACTATCAAAGTCCCTCGGGATAGACTTTTTATTGTTCTTATATGTCACATTTTTTGAATATAACCTTCCTAGATTTTTTCGATGCCAAAACAACAACTTTCTAAGACAAATGGACAAAACCGTTAAAAGCTCCTCCGTAGAGACAGTTGAGCAACTTCGGACTATCAAAGTCGCTCGGGATAGACTTTTTATTGTTCTTATACGTTAAATTTTATGAATATAACCTTCCTAGATTATTTTGATGGCAAAACACCAACTTTCTATGACAAATGGACAAAACCATTAAAAGCTCCTCCATAGAGAGAGTTGAGCAACTTCGGACTATCAAAGTCCCTCGGGATAGACTTTTTATTGTTCTTATATGTCAAATTTTATGAGTATAAGCTTCAAAGATTATTTCGATGCCAAAACACCAACTTTCTATGACAAATGGACAAAACCATTAAAAGCTCCTCCATAGAGAGAGTTGAGCAACTTCGGACTATCAAAGTCCCTCGGGATAGACATTTTATTGTTCTTATATGTCAAATTTTATGAGTATAAGCTTCAAAGATTATTTCGATGCCAAAACACCAACTTTCTATGACAAATGGACAAAACCATTAAAAGCTCCTCCATAGAGAGAGTTGAGCAACTTCGGACTATCAAAGTCCCTCGGGATAGACATTTTATTGTTCTTATATGTCACATTTTTTGAATATAACCTTCCTAGATTTTTTCGATGCCAAAACAACAACTTTCTAAGACAAATGGACAAAACCGTTAAAAGCTCCTCCGTAGAGACAGTTGAGCAACTTCGGACTATCAAAGTCGCTCGGGATAGACTTTTTATTGTTCTTATACGTTAAATTTTATGAATATAACCTTCCTAGATTATTTTGATGGCAAAACACCAACTTTCTATGACAAATGGACAAAACCATTAAAAGCTCCTCCATAGAGAGAGTTAAGCAACTTCGGACTATCAAAGTCCCTCGGGATAGACTTTTTATTGTTCTTATATGTCAAATTTTATGAATATAACCTTCCTAGAGGTTTTCGATGCATAAATAACAACTTTCTATGACAAATGGACAAAAAACCGTTAAAAGCTCCTCCGTAGAGAGAGTTGAGCAACTTCGGACTATCAAAGTCGCTCGGGATAGACTTTTTATTGTTCTTATACGTTAAATTTTATGAATATAACCTTCCTAGATTATTTCGATGGCAAAACACCAACTTTCTATGGCAAATAGACAAAACCGTTAAAAACTCCTCCATAGAGAGAGTTGAGCAACTTCGGACCATCAAAGTTGCTCGGTGTACACTTTTTATTGTTCTTATATGTCAAATTTTACGAGTTTAAGCTTCCTAGGTTATTTCGATGCCAAAACACCGACTTTCTATGACAAATGGACAAAACCGTTAAAAGCACTTACATAGAGAGAGTTGAGCAATTTCGGACCATCAAAGTTGCTCGGTGCACACTTTTTAGTGTACTTTTATGTCAAATTTTACGAGTTTAAGCTTCATAGATTATTTCGATGCCAAAACGCCAACTTTCTATGACAAATGGACGAAACCGTTAAAAGCTCCTCCATAGAGAGAGTTGAGCAACTTCGGACTATCAAAGTCGCTCGGGATAGACTTTTTATTGTTCTTATACGTTAAATTTTAAGAATATAACCTTCCTAGATTATTTCGATGCCAAAACATCAACTTTCTATGACAAATGGACAAAACCGTTAAAAGCTCCTCCATAGAGAGAGTTGAGCAACTTCGGACCATCAAAGTTGCTCGGTGCACACTTTTTATTCTACTTTTATGTCAAATTTTACGAGTTTAAGCTTTATAGATTATTTCGATGCCAGAACACCAACTTTCTATGACAAATAGACAAAACCGTTAAAAGCTCCTCCATAGAGAGAGTTGAGCAACTTCGGACTATCAAAGTCGCTCGGGATAGTCTTTTTACAGTTCTTATATGTCAAATTTTATGAGTATAAGATTCATAGATTATTTCGATGCCAAAACACCAACTTTCTATGACAAATGGACAAAACCGTTAAAATCTCCTCCATAGAGAGAGTTGAGCAACTTCGGACCATCAAAGTTGCTCGGTGCACACTTTTTATTCTACTTTTATGTCAAATTTTACGAGTTTAAGCTTCATAGATTATTTCGATGCCAGAACACCAACTTTCTATGACAAATGGACAAAACCGTTAAAAGCTCCTCCATAGAGAGAGTTCAGCAACTTCGGACTATCAAAGTCGCTCGGGATAGACTTTTTTTTGTTCTTATACGTTAAATTTTATGAATATAACCTTCCTAGATTATTTCGATGCCAAAACACCAACTTTCTATGACAAATGGACAAAACCGTTAAAAGCTCCTCCATAGAGAGAGTTGAGCAACTTCGGACCATCAAAGTTGCTCGGTGCACACTTTTCATTCTACTTTTATGTCAAATTTTACGAGTTTAAGCTTCATAGATTATTTCGATGCCAGAACAACAACTTTCTATGACAAATGGACAAAACCGTTAAAAGCTCCTCCATAGAGAGAGTTGAGCAACTTCGGACTATCAAAGTCGCTCGGGATAAACTTATTATTGTTCTTATACGTTAAATTTTATGAATATATTCTTCCTAGATTATTTCGATGCCAAAATACCAACTTTCTATGACAAATGGACAAAACCGTTAAAAGCTCCTCCATAGAGAGAGTTGAGCAACTTCGGACCATCAAATTTGCTCGGTGCACACTTTTTATTCTACTTTTTTGTCAAATTTTACGAGTTTAAGCTTCATAGATTATTTCGATGCCAAAAAACCAACTTTCTATGACAAATGGACAAAACCGTTAAAAGCTCCTCCATAGAGAGAGTTGAGCAACTTCGAACTATCAAAGTCGCTCGGGATAGACTTTTTACTGTTCTTATATGTCAAATTTTATGAGTATAAGCTTCATAGATTATTTCGATGCCAGAACACCAACTTTCTATGACAAATGGACAAAACCGTTAAAAGCTCCTCCATAGAGAGAGTTGAGCAACTTCGGACTATCAAAGTCGCTCGGGATAGTCTTTTTACTGTTCTTATATGTCAAATTTTATGAGTATAAGCTTCATAGATTATTTCGATGCCAAAACACCAACTTTCTATGACAAATGGACAAAACCGTTAAAAGCTCCTCCATAGAGAGAGTTGAGCAACTTCGGACTATCAAAGTCGCTCGGGATAGTCTTTTTACTGTTCTTATATGTCAAATTTTATGAGTATAAGCTTCATAGATTATTTCGATGCCAAAACACCAACTTTCTATGACAAATGGACAAAACCGTTAAAAGCTCCTCCATAGAGAGAGTTGAGCAACTTCGGACTATCAAAGTCGCTCGGGATAGTCTTTTTACTGTTCTTATATGTCAAATTTTACGAGTTTAAGCTTCATAGATTATTTCGATGCCAAAAAACCAACTTTCTATGACAAATGGACAAAACCGTTAAAAGCTCCTCCATAGAGAGAGTTGAGCAACTTCGGACTATCAAAGTCGCTCGGGATAGTCTTTTTACTGTTCTAATATGTCAAATTTTACGAGTTTAAGCTTCATAGATTATTTCGATACCAAAAAACCAACTTTCTATGACAAATGGACAAAACCGTTAAAAGCTCCCCCATAGAGAGAGTTGAGCAACTTCGGACTATCAAAGTCGCTCGGGATAGACTTTTTACTGTTCTTATATGTCAAATTTTACGAGTTTAAGCTTCATAGATTATTTCGATGCCAGAACACCAACTTTCTATGACAAATAGACAAAACCGTTAAAAGCTCCTCCATAGAGAAAGTTGAGCAACTTCGGACTATCAAAGTCGCTCGGGATAGACTTTTTACTGTTCTTATATGTCAAATTTTATGAGTATAAGCTTCCTAGATTATTTCGATGCCAAAACACCAACTTTCTATGACAAATGGACAAAACCATTACAAGCTCCTCCTTAGAGAGAGTTGAGCAACTTCGGACTATCAAAGTCCCTCGGGATAGACATTTTATTGTTCTTATATGTCAAATTTTTTGAATATAACCTTCCTAGATTTTTTCGATGCCAAAACAACAACTTTCTAAGACAAATGGACAAAACCGTTAAAAGCTCCTCCGTAGAGAGAGTTGAGCAACTTCGGACTATCAAAGTCGCTCGGGATAGACTTTTTATTGTTCTTATACGTTAAATTTTATGAATATAACCTTCCTAGATTATTTCGATGGCAAAACACCAACATTCTATGACAAATGGACAAAACCATTAAAAGCTCCTCCATAGAGAGAGTTGAGCAACTTCGGACTATCAAAGTCCCTCGGGATACACTTTTTATTGTTCTTATATGTCAAATTTTTTGAATATAACCTTCCTAGATTTTTTCGATGCATAAATAACAACTTTCTATGACAAATGGACAAAATCGTTAAAAGCTCCTCCGTAGAGAGAGTTGAGCAACTTCGGACTATCAAAGTCGCTCGGGATAGACTTTTTATTGTTCTTATACGTTAAATTTTATGAATATAACCTTCCTAGATTATTTCGATGCCAAAACACCGACTTTCTATGACAAATGGACAAAACCGTTAAAAGCACCTACATAGAGAGAGTTGAGCAATTTCGGACCATCAAAGTTGCTCGGTGCACACTTTTTAGTGTACTTTTATGTCAAATTTTATGAGTTTAAGCTTCATAGATTATTTCGATGCCAAAACACCAACTTTCTATGACAAATGGACGAAACCTTTAAAAGCTCCTCCATAGAGAGAGTTGAGCAGCTTCGGACTATCAAAGTCGCTCGGGATAGACTTTTTATTGTTCTTATACGTTAAATTTTAAGAATATAACCTTCCTAAATTATTTCGATGCCAAAACATCAACTTTCTATGACAAATGGACAAAACCGTTAAGAGCTCCTCCATAGAGAGAGTTGAGCAACTTCGGACCATCAAAGTTGCTCGGTGCACACTTTTTATTCTACTTTTATGTCAAATTTTATGAGTTTAAGCTTCATAGATTATTTCGATGCCAGAACACCAACTTTCTATGACAAATGGACAAAACCGTTAAAAGCTCCTCCATAGAGAGAGTTGAGCAACTTCGGACTATCAAAGTCGCTCGGGATAGTCTTTTTACTGTTGTTATATGTCAAATTTTATGAGTATAAGCTTCATAGATTATTTCGATGCCAAAACACCAACTTTCTATGACAAATGGACAAAACCGTTAAAATCTCCTCCATAGAAAGAGTTGAGCAACTTCGGACCATCAAAGTTGCTCGGTGCACACTCTTTATTCTACTTTTATGTCAAATTTTACGAGTTTAAGCTTCATAGATTATTTCGATGCCAGAACACCAACTTTCTATGAAAAATGGACAAAACCGTTAAAAGCTCCTCCATAGAGAGAGTTCAGCAACTTCGGACTATCAAAGTCGCTCGGGATAGACTTTTTACTGTTCTTATATGTCAAATTTTATGAGTATAAGCTTCATAGATTATTTCGATGCCAGAACACCAACTTTCTATGACAAATGGACAAAACCGTTAAAAGCTCCTCCATAGAGAGAGTTGAGCAACTTCGGACTATCAAAGTCGCTCGGGATAGTCTTTTTACTGTTCTTATATGTCAAATTTTATGAGTATAAGCTTCATAGATTATTTCGATGCCAAAACACCAACTTTCTATGACAAATGGACAAAACCGTTAAAAGCTCCTCCATAGAGAGAGTTGAGCAACTTCGGACTATCAAAGTCGCTCGGGATAGTCTTTTTACTGTTCTTATATGTCAAATTTTACGAGTTTAAGCTTCATAGATTATTTCGATGCCAAAAAACCAACTTTCTATGACAAATGGACAAAACCGTTAAAAGCTCCTCCATAGAGAGAGTTGAGCAACTTCGGACTATCAAAGTCGCTCGGGATAGTCTTTTTACTGTTCTAATATGTCAAATTTTACGAGTTTAAGCTTCATAGATTATTTCGATACCAAAAAACCAACTTTCTATGACAAATGGACAAAACCGTTAAAAGCTCCCCCATAGAGAGAGTTGAGCAACTTCGGACTATCAAAGTCGCTCGGGATAGACTTTTTACTGTTCTTATATGTCAAATTTTACGAGTTTAAGCTTCATAGATTATTTCGATGCCAGAACACCAACTTTCTATGACAAATAGACAAAACCGTTAAAAGCTCCTCCATAGAGAAAGTTGAGCAACTTCGGACTATCAAAGTCGCTCGGGATAGACTTTTTACTGTTCTTATATGTCAAATTTTATGAGTATAAGCTTCCTAGATTATTTCGATGCCAAAACACCAACTTTCTATGACAAATGGACAAAACCATTAAAAGCTCCTCCTTAGAGAGAGTTGAGCAACTTCGGACTATCAAAGTCCCTCGGGATAGACATTTTATTGTTCTTATATGTCAAATTTTTTGAATATAACCTTCCTAGATTTTTTCGATGCCAAAACAACAACTTTCTAAGACAAATGGACAAAACCGTTAAAAGCTCCTCCGTAGAGAGAGTTGAGCAACTTCGGACTATCAAAGTCGCTCGGGATAGACTTTTTATTGTTCTTATACGTTAAATTTTATGAATATAACCTTCCTAGATTATTTCGATGGCAAAACACCAACATTCTATGACAAATGGACAAAACCATTAAAAGCTCCTCCATAGAGAGAGTTGAGCAACTTCGGACTATCAAAGTCCCTCGGGATACACTTTTTATTGTTCTTATATGTCAAATTTTTTGAATATAACCTTCCTAGATTTTTTCGATGCATAAATAACAACTTTCTATGACAAATGGACAAAATCGTTAAAAGCTCCTCCGTAGAGAGAGTTGAGCAACTTCGGACTATCAAAGTCGCTCGGGATAGACTTTTTATTGTTCTTATACGTTAAATTTTATGAATATAACCTTCCTAGATTATTTCGATGCCAAAACACCGACTTTCTATGACAAATGGACAAAACCGTTAAAAGCACCTACATAGAGAGAGTTGAGCAATTTCGGACCATCAAAGTTGCTCGGTGCACACTTTTTAGTGTACTTTTATGTCAAATTTTATGAGTTTAAGCTTCATAGATTATTTCGATGCCAAAACACCAACTTTCTATGACAAATGGACGAAACCTTTAAAAGCTCCTCCATAGAGAGAGTTGAGCAGCTTCGGACTATCAAAGTCGCTCGGGATAGACTTTTTATTGTTCTTATACGTTAAATTTTAAGAATATAACCTTCCTAAATTATTTCGATGCCAAAACATCAACTTTCTATGACAAATGGACAAAACCGTTAAGAGCTCCTCCATAGAGAGAGTTGAGCAACTTCGGACCATCAAAGTTGCTCGGTGCACACTTTTTATTCTACTTTTATGTCAAATTTTATGAGTTTAAGCTTCATAGATTATTTCGATGCCAGAACACCAACTTTCTATGACAAATGGACAAAACCGTTAAAAGCTCCTCCATAGAGAGAGTTGAGCAACTTCGGACTATCAAAGTCGCTCGGGATAGTCTTTTTACTGTTGTTATATGTCAAATTTTATGAGTATAAGCTTCATAGATTATTTCGATGCCAAAACACCAACTTTCTATGACAAATGGACAAAACCGTTAAAATCTCCTCCATAGAAAGAGTTGAGCAACTTCGGACCATCAAAGTTGCTCGGTGCACACTCTTTATTCTACTTTTATGTCAAATTTTACGAGTTTAAGCTTCATAGATTATTTCGATGCCAGAACACCAACTTTCTATGAAAAATGGACAAAACCGTTAAAAGCTCCTCCATTGAGAGAGTTCAGCAACTTCGGACTATCAAAGTCGCTCGGGATAGACTTTTTACTGTTCTTATATGTCAAATTTTATGAGTATAAGCTTCATAGATTATTTCGATGCCAGAACACCAACTTTCTATGACAAATGGACAAAACCGTTAAAAGCTCCTCCATAGAGAGAGTTGAGCAACTTCGGACTATCAAAGTCGCTCGGGATAGTCTTTTTACTGTTCTTATATGTCAAATTTTATGAGTATAAGCTTCATAGATTATTTCGATGCCAAAACACCAACTTTCTATGACAAATGGACAAAACCGTTAAAAGCTCCTCCATAGAGAGAGTTGAGCAACTTCGGACTATCAAAGTCGCTCGGGATAGTCTTTTTACTGTTCTTATATGTCAAATTTTATGAGTATAAGCTTCATAGATTATTTCGATGCCAAAACACCAACTTTCTATGACAAATGGACAAAACCGTTAAAAGCTCCTCCATAGAGAGAGTTGAGCAACTTCGGACTATCAAAGTCGCTCGGGATAGTCTTTTTACTGTTCTTATATGTCAAATTTTACGAGTTTAAGCTTCATAGATTATTTCGATGCCAAAAAACCAACTTTCTATGACAAATGGACAAAACCGTTAAAAGCTCCTCCATAGAGAGAGTTGAGCAACTTCGGACTATCAAAGTCGATCGGGATAGTCTTTTTACTGTTCTAATATGTCAAATTTTACGAGTTTAAGCTTCATAGATTATTTCGATACCAAAAAACCAACTTTCTATGACAAATGGACAAAACCGTTAAAAGCTCCCCCATAGAGAGAGTTGAGCAACTTCGGACTATCAAAGTCGCTCGGGATAGACTTTTTACTGTTCTTATATGTCAAATTTTACGAGTTTAAGCTTCATAGATTATTTCGATGCCAGAACACCAACTTTCTATGACAAATAGACAAAACCGTTAAAAGCTCCTCCATAGAGAAAGTTGAGCAACTTCGGACTATCAAAGTCGCTCGGGATAGACTTTTTACTGTTCTTATATGTCAAATTTTATGAGTATAAGCTTCCTAGATTATTTCGATGCCAAAACACCAACTTTCTATGACAAATGGACAAAACCATTAAAAGCTCCTCCTTAGAGAGAGTTGAGCAACTTCGGACTATCAAAGTCCCTCGGGATAGACATTTTATTGTTCTTATATGTCAAATTTTTTGAATATAACCTTCCTAGATTTTTTCGATGCCAAAACAACAACTTTCTAAGACAAATGGACAAAACCGTTAAAAGCTCCTCCGTAGAGAGAGTTGAGCAACTTCGGACTATCAAAGTCGCTCGGGATAGACTTTTTATTGTTCTTATACGTTAAATTTTATGAATATAACCTTCCTAGATTATTTCGATGGCAAAACACCAACATTCTATGACAAATGGACAAAACCATTAAAAGCTCCTCCATAGAGAGAGTTGAGCAACTTCGGACTATCAAAGTCCCTCGGGATACACTTTTTATTGTTCTTATATGTCAAATTTTTTGAATATAACCTTCCTAGATTTTTTCGATGCATAAATAACAACTTTCTATGACAAATGGACAAAATCGTTAAAAGCTCCTCCGTAGAGAGAGTTGAGCAACTTCGGACTATCAAAGTCGCTCGGGATAGACTTTTTATTGTTCTTATACGTTAAATTTTATGAATATAACCTTCCTAGATTATTTCGATGCCAAAACACCGACTTTCTATGACAAATGGACAAAACCGTTAAAAGCACCTACATAGAGAGAGTTGAGCAATTTCGGACCATCAAAGTTGCTCGGTGCACAATTTTTAGTGTACTTTTATGTCAAATTTTATGAGTTTAAGCTTCATAGATTATTTCGATGCCAAAACACCAACTTTCTATGACAAATGGACGAAACCTTTAAAAGCTCCTCCATAGAGAGAGTTGAGCAGCTTCGGACTATCAAAGTCGCTCGGGATAGACTTTTTATTGTTCTTATACGTTAAATTTTAAGAATATAACCTTCCTAAATTATTTCGATGCCAAAACATCAACTTTCTATGACAAATGGACAAAACCGTTAAGAGCTCCTCCATAGAGAGAGTTGAGCAACTTCGGACCATCAAAGTTGCTCGGTGCACACTTTTTATTCTACTTTTATGTCAAATTTTACGAGTTTAAGCTTCATAGATTATTTCGATGCCAGAACACCAACTTTCTATGACAAATGGACAAAACCGTTAAAAGCTCCTCCATAGAGAGAGTTGAGCAACTTCGGACTATCAAAGTCGCTCGGGATAGTCTTTTTACTGTTGTTATATGTCAAATTTTATGAGTATAAGCTTCATAGATTATTTCGATGCCAAAACACCAACTTTCTATGACAAATGGACAAAACCGTTAAAATCTCCTCCATAGAAAGAGTTGAGCAACTTCGGACCATCAAAGTTGCTCGGTGCACACTCTTTATTCTACTTTTATGTCAAATTTTACGAGTTTAAGCTTCATAGATTATTTCGATGCCAGAACACCAACTTTCTATGAAAAATGGACAAAACCGTTAAAAGCTCCTCCATAGAGAGAGTTCAGCAACTTCGGACTATCAAAGTCCCTCGGGATAGACTTTTTTTTGTTCTTATACGTTAAATTTTATGAATATAACCTTCCTAGATTATTTCGATGCCAAAACACCAACTTTCTATGACAAATGGACAAAACCGTTAAAAGCTCCTCCATAGAGAGAGTTGAGCAACTTCGGACCATCAAAGTTGCTCGGTGCACACTTTTTATTCTACTTTTATGTCAAATTTTACGAGTTTAAGCTTCATAGATTATTTCGATGCCAGAACACCAACTTTCTATGACAAATGGACAAAACCGTTAAAAGCTCCTCCATAGAGAGAGTTGAGCAACTTCGGACTATCAAAGTCGCTCGGGATAAACTTATTATTGTTCTTATACGTTAAATTTTATGAATATATTCTTCCTAGATTATTTCGATGCCAAAACACCAACTTTCTATGACAAATGGACAAAACCGTTAAAAGCTCCTCCATAGAGAGAGTTGAGCAACTTCGGACCATCAAAGTTGCTCGGTGCACACTTTTTATTCTACTTTTATGTCAAATTTTACGAGTTTAAGCTTCATAGATTATTTCGATGCCAGAACACCAACTTTCTATGACAAATGGACAAAACCGTTAAAAGCTCCTCCATAGAGAGAGTTGAGCAACTTCGGACTATCAAAGTCGCTCGGGATAAACTTATTATTGTTCTTATACGTTAAATTTTATGAATATATTCTTCCTAGATTATTTCGATGCCAAAACACCAACTTTCTATGACAAATGGACAAAACCGTTAAAAGCTCCTCCATAGAGAGAGTTGAGCAACTTCGGACCATCAAAGTTGCTCGGTGCACACTTTTTATTCTACTTTTTTGTCAAATTTTATGAGTTTAAGCTTCATAGATTATTTCGATGCCAAAAAACCAACTTTCTATGACAAATGGACAAAACCGTTAAAAGCTCCTCCATAGAGAGAGTTGAGCAACTTCGGACTATCAAAGTCGCTCGGGATAGACTTTTTACTGTTCTTATATGTCAAATTTTATGAGTATAAGCTTCATAGATTATTTCGATGCTAGAACACCAACTTTCTATGACAAATGGACAAAACCGTTAAAAGCTCCTCCATAGAGAGAGTTGAGCAACTTCGGACTATCAAAGTCGCTCGGGATAGTCTTTTTACTGTTCTTATATGTCAAATTTTACGAGTTTAAGCTTCATAGATTATTTCGATGCCAAAAAACGAACTTTCTATGACAAATGGACAAAACCGTTAAAAGCTCCTCAATAGAGAGAGTTGAGCAACTTCGGACTATCAAAGTCGCTCGGGATAGTCTTTTTACTGTTCTTATATGTCAAATTTTACGAGTTTAAGCTTCATAGATTATTTCGATGCCAAAAAACGAACTTTCTATGACAAATGGACAAAACCGTTAAAAGCTCCTCCATAGAGAGAGTTGAGCAACATCGGACTATCAAAGTCGCTCGGAATAGACTTTTTACTGTTCTTATATGTCAAATTTTACGAGTTTAAGCTTCATAGATTATTTCGATGCCAAAAAACCAACTTTCTATGACAAATGGACAAAACCGTTAAAAGCTCCTCCATAGAGAGAGTTGAGCAACATCGGACTATCAAAGTCGCTCGGGATAGTCTTTTTACTGTTCTTATATGTCAAATTTTACGAGTTTAAGCTTCATAGATTATTTCGATGCCAAAAAACCAACTTTCTATGACAAATGGACAAAACCGTTAAAAGCTCCTCCATAGAGAGAGTTGAGCAACTTCGGACTATCAAAGTCGCTCGGGATAGTCTTTTTACTGTTCTTATATGTCAAATTTTACGAGTATAAGCTTCATAGATTATTTCGATGCCAAAACACCAACTTTCTATGACAAATGGACAAAACCGTTAAAAGCTCCTCCATAGAGAGAGTTGAGCAACTTCGGACTATCAAAGTCGCTCGGGATAGTCTTTTTACTGTTCTTATATGTCAAATTTTACGAGTTTAAGCTTCATAGATTATTTCGATGCCAAAACACCAACTTTCTATGACAAATGGACAAAACCGTTAAAAGCTCCTCCATAGAGAGAGTTGAGCAACTTCGGACTATCAAAGTCGCTCGGGATAGTCTTTTTACTGTTCTTATATGTCAAATTTTACGAGTTTAAGCTTCATAGATTATTTCGATGCCAGAACAACAACTTTCTATGACAAATGGACAAAACCGTTAAAAGCTCCTCCATAGAGAGAGTTGAGCAACTTCGGACCATCAAATTTGCTCGGTGCACACTTTTTATTCTACTTTTTTGTCAAATTTTACGAGTTTAAGCTTCATAGATTATTTCGATGCCAAAAAACCAACTTTCTATGACAAATGGACAAAACCGTTAAAAGCTCCTCCATAGAGAGAGTTGAGCAACTTCGAACTATCAAAGTCGCTCGGGATAGACTTTTTACTGTTCTTATATGTCAAATTTTATGAGTATAAGCTTCATAGATTATTTCGATGCCAGAACACCAACTTTCTATGACAAATGGACAAAACCGTTAAAATCTCCTCCATAGAGAGAGTTGAGCAACTTCGGACCATCAAAGTTGCTCGGTGCACACTTTTTATTCTACTTTTATGTCAAATTTTACGAGTTTAAGCTTCATAGATTATTTCGATGCCAGAACACCAACTTTCTATGACAAATGGACAAAACCGTTAAAAGCTCCTCCATAGAGAGAGTTGAGCAACTTCGGACTATCAAAGTCGCTCGGGATAAACTTATTATTGTTCTTATACGTTAAATTTTATGAATATATTCTTCCTAGATTATTTCGATGCCAAAACACCAACTTTCTATGACAAATGGACAAAACCGTTAAAAGCTCCTCCATAGAGAGAGTTGAGCAACTTCGGACCATCAAAGTTGCTCGGTGCACACTTTTTATTCTACTTTTATGTCAAATTTTACGAGTTTAAGCTTCATAGATTATTTCGATGCCAGAACACCAACTTTCTATGACAAATGGACAAAACCGTTAAAAGCTCCTCCATAGAGAGAGTTCAGCAACTTCGGACTATCAAAGTCCCTCGGGATAGACTTTTTTTTGTTCTTATACGTTAAATTTTATGAATATAACCTTCCTAGATTATTTCGATGCCAAAACACCAACTTTCTATGACAAATGGACAAAACCGTTAAAAGCTCCTCCATAGAGAGAGTTGAGCAACTTCGGACCATCAAAGTTGCTCGGTGCACACTTTTTATTCTACTTTTATGTCAAATTTTACGAGTTTAAGCTTCATAGATTATTTCGATGCCAGAACACCAACTTTCTATGACAAATGGACAAAACCGTTAAAAGCTCCTCCATAGAGAGAGTTGAGCAACTTCGGACTATCAAAGTCGCTCGGGATAAACTTATTATTGTTCTTATACGTTAAATTTTATGAATATATTCTTCCTAGATTATTTCGATGCCAAAACACCAACTTTCTATGACAAATGGACAAAACCGTTAAAAGCTCCTCCATAGAGAGAGTTGAGCAACTTCGGACCATCAAAGTTGCTCGGTGCACACTTTTTATTCTACTTTTATGTCAAATTTTACGAGTTTAAGCTTCATAGATTATTTCGATGCCAGAACACCAACTTTCTATGACAAATGGACAAAACCGTTAAAAGCTCCTCCATAGAGAGAGTTGAGCAACTTCGGACTATCAAAGTCGCTCGGGATAAACTTATTATTGTTCTTATACGTTAAATTTTATGAATATATTCTTCCTAGATTATTTCGATGCCAAAACACCAACTTTCTATGACAAATGGACAAAACCGTTAAAAGCTCCTCCATAGAGAGAGTTGAGCAACTTCGGACCATCAAAGTTGCTCGGTGCACACTTTTTATTCTACTTTTTTGTCAAATTTTATGAGTTTAAGCTTCATAGATTATTTCGATGCCAAAAAACCAACTTTCTATGACAAATGGACAAAACCGTTAAAAGCTCCTCCATAGAGAGAGTTGAGCAACTTCGGACTATCAAAGTCGCTCGGGATAGACTTTTTACTGTTCTTATATGTCAAATTTTATGAGTATAAGCTTCATAGATTATTTCGATGCTAGAACACCAACTTTCTATGACAAATGGACAAAACCGTTAAAAGCTCCTCCATAGAGAGAGTTGAGCAACTTCGGACTATCAAAGTCGCTCGGGATAGTCTTTTTACTGTTCTTATATGTCAAATTTTACGAGTTTAAGCTTCAGAGATTATTTCGATGCCAAAAAACCAACTTTCTATGACAAATGGACAAAACCGTTAAAAGCTCCTCAATAGAGAGAGTTGAGCAACTTCGGACTATCAAAGTCGCTCGGGATAGTCTTTTTACTGTTCTTATATGTCAAATTTTACGAGTTTAAGCTTCATAGATTATTTCGATGCCAAAAAACGAACTTTCTATGACAAATGGACAAAACCGTTAAAAGCTCCTCCATAGAGAGAGTTGAGCAACATCGGACTATCAAAGTCGCTCGGAATAGACTTTTTACTGTTCTTATATGTCAAATTTTACGAGTTTAAGCTTCATAGATTATTTCGATGCCAGAACACCAACTTTCTATGACAAATGGACAAAACCGTTAAAAGCTCCTCCATAGAGAGAGTTGAGCAACTTCGGACTATCAAAGTCGCTCGGGATAGTCTTTTTACTGTTCTTATATGTCAAATTTTACGAGTTTAAGCTTCATAGATTATTTCGATGCCAAAAAACCAACTTTCTATGACAAATGGACAAAACCGTTAAAAGCTCCTCCATAGAGAGAGTTGAGCAACATCGGACTATCAAAGTCGCTCGGGATAGACTTTTTACTGTTCTTATATGTCAAATTTTACGAGTTTAAGCTTCATAGATTATTTCGATGCCAGAACACCAACTTTCTATGACAAATGGACAAAACCGTTAAAAGCTCCTCCATAGAGAGAGTTGAGCAACTTCGGACTATCAAAGTCGCTCGGGATAGTCTTTTTACTGTTCTTATATGTCAAATTTTATGAGTATAAGCTTCATAGATTATTTCGATGCCAAAACACCAACTTTCTATGACAAATGGACAAAACCGTTAAAAGCTCCTCCATAGAGAGAGTTGAGCAACTTCGGACTATCAAAGTCGCTCGGGATAGTCTTTTTACTGTTCTTATATGTCAAATTTTACGAGTTTAAGCTTCATAGATTATTTCGATGCCAGAACAACAACTTTCTATGACAAATGGACAAAACCGTTAAAAGCTCCTCCATAGAGAGAGTTGAGCAACTTCGGACTATCAAAGTCGCTCGGGATAAACTTATTATTGTTCTTATACGTTAAATTTTATGAATATATTCTTCCTAGATTATTTCGATGCCAAAATACCAACTTTCTATGACAAATGGACAAAACCGTTAAAAGCTCCTCCATAGAGAGAGTTGAGCAACTTCGGACCATCAAATTTGCTCGGTGCACACTTTTTATTCTACTTTTTTGTCAAATTTTACGAGTTTAAGCTTCATAGATTATTTCGATGCCAAAAAACCAACTTTCTATGACAAATGGACAAAACCGTTAAAAGCTCCTCCATAGAGAGAGTTGAGCAACTTCGAACTATCAAAGTCGCTCGGGATAGACTTTTTACTGTTCTTATATGTCAAATTTTATGAGTATAAGCTTCATAGATTATTTCGATGCCAGAACACCAACTTTCTATGACAAATGGACAAAACCGTTAAAATCTCCTCCATAGAGAGAGTTGAGCAACTTCGGACTATCAAAGTCGCTCGGGATAGTCTTTTTACTGTTCTTATATGTCAAATTTTATGAGTATAAGCTTCATAGATTATTTCGATGCCAAAACACCAACTTTCTATGACAAATGGACAAAACCGTTAAAAGCTCCTCCATAGAGAGAGTTGAGCAACTTCGGACTATCAAAGTCGCTCGGGATAGTCTTTTTACTGTTCTTATATGTCAAATTTTACGAGTTTAAGCTTCATAGATTATTTCGATGCCAAAAAACGAACTTTCTATGACAAATGGACAAAACCGTTAAAAGCTCCTCCATAGAGAGAGTTGAGCAACATCGGACTATCAAAGTCGCTCGGAATAGACTTTTTACTGTTCTTATATGTCAAATTTTACGAGTTTAAGCTTCATAGATTATTTCGATGCCAGAACACCAACTTTCTATGACAAATGGACAAAACCGTTAAAAGCTCCTCCATAGAGAGAGTTGAGCAACTTCGGACTATCAAAGTCGCTCGGGATAGTCTTTTTACTGTTCTTATATGTCAAATTTTACGAGTTTAAGCTTCATAGATTATTTCGATGCCAAAAAACCAACTTTCTATGACAAATGGACAAAACCGTTAAAAGCTCCTCCATAGAGAGAGTTGAGCAACATCGGACTATCAAAGTCGCTCGGGATAGACTTTTTACTGTTCTTATATGTCAAATTTTACGAGTTTAAGCTTCATAGATTATTTCGATGCCAGAACACCAACTTTCTATGACAAATGGACAAAACCGTTAAAAGCTCCTCCATAGAGAGAGTTGAGCAACTTCGGACTATCAAAGTCGCTCGGGATAGTCTTTTTACTGTTCTTATATGTCAAATTTTATGAGTATAAGCTTCATAGATTATTTCGATGCCAAAACACCAACTTTCTATGACAAATGGACAAAACCGTTAAAAGCTCCTCCATAGAGAGAGTTGAGCAACTTCGGACTATCAAAGTCGCTCGGGATAAACTTATTATTGTTCTTATACGTTAAATTTTATGAATATATTCTTCCTAGATTATTTCGATGCCAAAACACCAACTTTCTATGACAAATGGACAAAACCGTTAAAAGCTCCTCCATAGAGAGAGTTGAGCAACTTCGGACCATCAAAGTTGGTCGGTGCACACTTTTTATTCTACTTTTTTGTCAAATTTTACGAGTTTAAGCTTCATAGATTATTTCGATGCCAAAAAACCAACTTTCTATGACAAATGGACAAAACCGTTAAAAGCTCCTCCATAGAGAGAGTTGAGCAACTTCGGACTATCAAAGTCGCTCGGGATAGACTTTTTACTGTTCTTATATGTCAAATTTTATGAGTATAAGCTTCATAGATTATTTCGATGCTAGAACACCAACTTTCTATGACAAATGGACAAAACCGTTAAAAGCTCCTCCATAGAGAGAGTTGAGCAACTTCGGACTATCAAAGTCGCTCGGGATAGTCTTTTTACTGTTCTTATATGTCAAATTTTACGAGTTTAAGCTTCAGAGATTATTTCGATGCCAAAAAACCAACTTTCTATGACAAATGGACAAAACCGTTAAAAGCTCCTCAATAGAGAGAGTTGAGCAACTTCGGACTATCAAAGTCGCTCGGGATAGTCTTTTTACTGTTCTTATATGTCAAATTTTACGAGTTTAAGCTTCATAGATTATTTCGATGCCAAAAAACGAACTTTCTATGACAAATGGACAAAACCGTTAAAAGCTCCTCCATAGAGAGAGTTGAGCAACATCGGACTATCAAAGTCGCTCGGAATAGACTTTTTACTGTTCTTATATGTCAAATTTTACGAGTTTAAGCTTCATAGATTATTTCGATGCCAGAACACCAACTTTCTATGACAAATGGACAAAACCGTTAAAAGCTCCTCCATAGAGAGAGTTGAGCAACTTCGGACTATCAAAGTCGCTCGGGATAGTCTTTTTACTGTTCTTATATGTCAAATTTTACGAGTTTAAGCTTCATAGATTATTTCGATGCCAAAAAACCAACTTTCTATGACAAATGGACAAAACCGTTAAAAGCTCCTCCATAGAGAGAGTTGAGCAACATCGGACTATCAAAGTCGCTCGGGATAGACTTTTTACTGTTCTTATATGTCAAATTTTACGAGTTTAAGCTTCATAGATTATTTCGATGCCAGAACACCAACTTTCTATGACAAATGGACAAAACCGTTAAAAGCTCCTCCATAGAGAGAGTTGAGCAACTTCGGACTATCAAAGTCGCTCGGGATAGTCTTTTTACTGTTCTTATATGTCAAATTTTATGAGTATAAGCTTCATAGATTATTTCGATGCCAAAACACCAACTTTCTATGACAAATGGACAAAACCGTTAAAAGCTCCTCCATAGAGAGAGTTGAGCAACTTCGGACTATCAAAGTCGCTCGGGATAGTCTTTTTACTGTTCTTATATGTCAAATTTTACGAGTTTAAGCTTCATAGATTATTTCGATGCCAGAACAACAACTTTCTATGACAAATGGACAAAACCGTTAAAAGCTCCTCCATAGAGAGAGTTGAGCAACTTCGGACTATCAAAGTCGCTCGGGATAAACTTATTATTGTTCTTATACGTTAAATTTTATGAATATATTCTTCCTAGATTATTTCGATGCCAAAATACCAACTTTCTATGACAAATGGACAAAACCGTTAAAAGCTCCTCCATAGAGAGAGTTGAGCAACTTCGGACCATCAAATTTGCTCGGTGCACACTTTTTATTCTACTTTTTTGTCAAATTTTACGAGTTTAAGCTTCATAGATTATTTCGATGCCAAAAAACCAACTTTCTATGACAAATGGACAAAACCGTTAAAAGCTCCTCCATAGAGAGAGTTGAGCAACTTCGAACTATCAAAGTCGCTCGGGATAGACTTTTTACTGTTCTTATATGTCAAATTTTATGAGTATAAGCTTCATAGATTATTTCGATGCCAGAACACCAACTTTCTATGACAAATGGACAAAACCGTTAAAATCTCCTCCATAGAGAGAGTTGAGCAACTTCGGACTATCAAAGTCGCTCGGGATAGTCTTTTTACTGTTCTTATATGTCAAATTTTATGAGTATAAGCTTCATAGATTATTTCGATGCCAAAACACCAACTTTCTATGACAAATGGACAAAACCGTTAAAAGCTCCTCCATAGAGAGAGTTGAGCAACTTCGGACTATCAAAGTCTCTCGGGATAGTCTTTTTACTGTTCTTATATGTCAAATTTTATGAGTATAAGCTTCATAGATTATTTCGATGCCAAAACACCAACTTTCTATGACAAATGGACAAAACCGTTAAAAGCTCCTCCATAGAGAGAGTTGAGCAACTTCGGACTATCAAAGTCGCTCGGGATAGTCTTTTTACTGTTCTTATATGTCAAATTTTACGAGTTTAAGCTTCATAGATTATTTCGATGCCAAAAAACCAACTTTCTATGACAAATGGACAAAACCGTTAAAAGCTCCCCCATAGAGAGAGTTGAGCAACTTCGGACTATCAAAGTCGCTCGGGATAGACTTTTTACTGTTCTTATATGTCAAATTTTACGAGTTTAAGCTTCATAGATTATTTCGATGCCAGAACACCAACTTTCTATGACAAATAGACAAAACCGTTAAAAGCTCCTCCATAGAGAAAGTTGAGCAACTTCGGACTATCAAAGTCGCTCGGGATAGACTTTTTACTGTTCTTATATGTCAAATTTTATGAGTATAAGCTTCCTAGATTATTTCGATGCCAAAACACCAACTTTCTATGACAAATGGACAAAACCATTAAAAGCTCCTCCTTAGAGAGAGTTGAGCAACTTCGGACTATCAAAGTCCCTCGGGATAGACATTTTATTGTTCTTATATGTCAAATTTTTTGAATATAACCTTCCTAGATTTTTTCGATGCCAAAACAACAACTTTCTAAGACAAATGGACAAAACCGTTAAAAGCTCCTCCGTAGAGAGAGTTGAGCAACTTCGGACTATCAAAGTCGCTCGGGATAGACTTTTTATTGTTCTTATACGTTAAATTTTATGAATATAACCTTCCTAGATTATTTCGATGGCAAAACACCAACATTCTATGACAAATGGACAAAACCATTAAAAGCTCCTCCATAGAGAGAGTTGAGCAACTTCGGACTATCAAAGTCCCACGGGATACACTTTTTATTGTTCTTATATGTCAAATTTTTTGAATATAACCTTCCTAGATTTTTTCGATGCATAAATAACAACTTTCTATTACAAATGGACAAAATCGTTAAAAGCTCCTCCGTAGAGAGAGTTGAGCAACTTCGGACTATCAAAGTCGCTCGGGATAGACTTTTTATTGTTCTTATACGTTAAATTTTATGAATATAACCTTCCTAGATTATTTCGATGCCAAAACACCGACTTTCTATGACAAATGGACAAAACCGTTAAAAGCACCTACATAGAGAGAGTTGAGCAATTTCGGACAATCAAAGTTGCTCGGTGCACACTTTTTAGTGTACTTTTATGTCAAATTTTATGAGTTTAAGCTTCATAGATTATTTCGATGCCAAAACACCAACTTTCTATGACAAATGGACGAAACCGTTAAAAGCTCCTCCATAGAGAGAGTTGAGCAGCTTCGGACTATCAAAGTCGCTCGGGATAGACTTTTTATTGTTCTTATACGTTAAATTTTAAGAATATAACCTTCCTAAATTATTTCGATGCCAAAACATCAACTTTCTATGACAAATGGACAAAACCGTTAAGAGCTCCTCCATAGAGAGAGTTGAGCAACTTCGGACCATCAAAGTTGCTCGGTGCACACTTTTTATTCTACTTTTATGTCAAATTTTATGAGTTTAAGCTTCATAGATTATTTCGATGCCAGAACACCAACTTTCTATGACAAATGGACAAAACCGTTAAAAGCTCCTCCATAGAGAGAGTTGAGCAACTTCGGACTATCAAAGTCGCTCGGGATAGTCTTTTTACTGTTGTTATATGTCAAATTTTATGAGTATAAGCTTCATAGATTATTTCGATGCCAAAACACCAACTTTCTATGACAAATGGACAAAACCGTTAAAATCTCCTCCATAGAAAGAGTTGAGCAACTTCGGACCATCAAAGTTGCTCGGTGCACACTCTTTATTCTACTTTTATGTCAAATTTTACGAGTTTAAGCTTCATAGATTATTTCGATGCCAGAACACCAACTTTCTATGAAAAATGGACAAAACCGTTAAAAGCTCCTCCATAGAGAGAGTTCAGCAACTTCGGACTATCAAAGTCCTTCGGGATAGACTTTTTTTTGTTCTTATACGTTAAATTTTATGAATATAACCTTCCTAGATTATTTCGATGCCAAAACACCAACTTTCTATGACAAATGGACAAAACCGTTAAAAGCTCCTCTATAGAGAGAGTTGAGCAACTTCGGACCATCAAAGTTGCTCGGTGCACACTTTTTATTCTACTTTTATGTCAAATTTTACGAGTTTAAGCTTCATAGATTATTTCGATGCCAGAACACCAACTTTCTATGACAAATGGACAAAACCGTTAAAAGCTCCTCCATAGAGAGAGTTGAGCAACTTCGGACTATCAAAGTCGCTCGGGATAAACTTATTATTGTTCTTATACGTTAAATTTTATGAATATATTCTTCCTAGATTATTTCGATGCCAAAACACCAACTTTCTATGACAAATGGACAAAACCGTTAAAAGCTCCTCCATAGAGAGAGTTGAGCAACTTCGGACCATCAAAGTTGCTCGGTGCACACTTTTTATTCTACTTTTTTGTCAAATTTTACGAGTTTAAGCTTCATAGATTATTTCGATGCCAAAAAACCAACTTTCTATGACAAATGGACAAAACCGTTAAAAGCTCCTCCATAGAGAGAGTTGAGCAACTTCGGACTATCAAAGTCGCTCGGGATAGACTTTTTACTGTTCTTATATGTCAAATTTTATGAGTATAAGCTTCATAGATTATTTCGATGCTAGAACACCAACTTTCTATGACAAATTGACAAAACCGTTAAAAGCTCCTCCATAGAGAGAGTTGAGCAACTTCGGACTATCAAAGTCGCTCGGGATAGTCTTTTTACTGTTCTTATATGTCAAATTTTACGAGTTTAAGCTTCAGAGATTATTTCGATGCCAAAAAACCAACTTTCTATGACAAATGGACAAAACCGTTAAAAGCTCCTCAATAGAGAGAGTTGAGCAACTTCGGACTATCAAAGTCGCTCGGGATAGTCTTTTTACTGTTCTTATATGTCAAATTTTACGAGTTTAAGCTTCATAGATTATTTCGATGCCAAAAAACCAACTTTCTATGACAAATGGACAAAACCGTTAAAAGCTCCTCCATAGAGAGAGTTGAGCAACATCGGACTATCAAAGTCGCTCGGGATAGACTTTTTACTGTTCTTATATGTCAAATTTTACGAGTTTAAGCTTCATAGATTATTTCGATGCCAGAACACCAACTTTCTATGACAAATGGACAAAACCGTTAAAAGCTCCTCCATAGAGAGAGTTGAGCAACTTCGGACTATCAAAGTCGCTCGGGATAGTCTTTTTACTGTTCTTATATGTCAAATTTTATGAGTATAAGCTTCATAGATTATTTCGATGCCAAAACACCAACTTTCTATGACAAATGGACAAAACCGTTAAAATCTCCTCCATAGAGAGAGTTGAGCAACTTCGGACCATCAAAGTTGCTCGGTGCATACTTTTTATTCTACTTTTATGTCAAATTTTACGAGTTTAAGCTTCATAGATTATTTCGATGCCAGAACACCAACTTTCTATGACAAATGGACAAAACCGTTAAAAGCTCCTCCATAGAGAGAGTTCAGCAACTTCGGACTATCAAAGTCGCTCGGGATAGACTTTTTTTTGTTCTTATACGTTAAATTTTATGAATATAACCTTCCTAGATTATTTCGATGCCAAAACACCAACTTTCTATGACAAATAAACAAAACCGTTAAAAGCTCCTCCATAGAGAGAGTTGAGCAACTTCGGACCATCAAAGATGCTCGGTGCACACTTTTTATTCTACTTTTATGTCAAATTTTACGAGTTTAAGCTTCATAGATTATTTCGATGCCAGAACACTAACTTTCTATGACAAATGGACAAAACCGTTAAAAGCTCCTCCATAGAGAGAGTTGAGCAACTTCGGACTATCAAAGTCGCTCGGGATAAACTTATTATTGTTCTTATACGTTAAATTTTATGAATATATTCTTCCTAGATTATTTCGATGCCAAAACACCAACTTTCTTTTACAAATGGACAAAACCGTTAAAAGCTCCTCCATAGAGAGAGTTGAGCAACTTCGGACCATCAAAGTTGCTCGGTGCACACTTTTTAGTCTGCTTTTTTGTCAAATTTTACGAGTTTAAGCTTCATAGATTATTTCGATGCCAAAAAACCAACTTTCTATGACAAATGGACAAAACCGTTAAAAGCTCCTCCATAGAGAGAGTTGAGCAACTTCGGACTATCAAAGTCACTCGGGATAGACTTTTTACTGTTCTTATATGTCAAATTTTATGAGTATAGGCATCATAGATTATTTCGATGCCAAAACACCAACTTTCTATGACAAATGGACGAAACCGTTAAAAGTTTCTCCATAGAGAGAGTTGAGCAACTTTGGATCATCAAAGTTGCTCGGTGTACAACTATTATTGTTCTTATATGTCAAATTTTACGAGTTTAAACTTCATAGATTATTTCGTTGCTAAAACACCAACTTTCTATGACAAATGGAGAAAACCGTTAAAAGCTCCTCCATAGAGAGAGTTGAGCAACTTCGGACCATCAAATTTGCTCGGTGTACACTTTTTATTGTACTTATATGTCAAATTTTACGAGTTTAACCTTCCTAGATTATTTCGATGCCAAAACACCAACTTTCTATGACTAATGGACAAAACCGTTAAAAGCACCTCATAGAGAGAGTTGAGCAACTTCGGATCATCAAAGTTTCTCGGTGTACAATTATTATTGTTCTTATATGTCAAATTTTATGAGTATAAGCTTCAAAGATTATTTCGATGCCAAAACACCAACTTTCTATGACAAATGGACAAAACCATTAAAAGCTCCTCCATAGAGAGAGTTGAGCAACTTCGGACTATCAAAGTCCCTCGGGATAGACTTTTTATTGTTCTTATATGTCAAATTTTTTGAATATAACCTTCCTAGATTATTTCGATGCCAAAACACCAACTTTCTATGACAAATGGACAAAACCGTTAAAAGCTCCTCCATAGAAAGAGTTGAGCAACTTCGGACCATCAAAGTTGCTCGGTGCACACTTTTTATTCTACTTTTATGTCAAATTTTACGAGTTTAAGCTTCATAGATTATTTCGATGCCAGAACACCAACTTTCTATGACAAATGGACAAAACCATTAAAAGCTCCTCCATAGAGAGAGTTGAGCAACTTCGGACTATCAAAGTCCCTCGGGATAGACATTTTATTGTTCTTATATGTCAAATTTTTTGAATATAACCTTCCTAGATTTTTTCGATGCCAAAACAACAACTTTCTAAGACAAATGGACAAAACCATTAAAAGCTCCTCCGTAGAGAGAGTTGAGCAACTTCGGACTATCAAAGTCGCTCGGGATAGACTTTTTATTGTTCTTATACGTTAAATTTTATGAATATAACCTTCCTAGATTATTTCGATGGCAAAACACCAACTTTCTATGACAAATGGACAAAACCATTAAAAGCTCCTCCATAGAGAGAGTTGAGCAACTTCGGACTATCAAAGTCCCTCGGGATAGACTTTTTATTGTTCTTATATGTCAAATTTTTTGAATATAACCTTCCTAGATTTTTTCGATGCATAAATAACAACTTTCTATGACAAATGGACAAAACCGTTAAAAGCTCCTCCGTAGAGAGAGTTGAGCAACTTCGGACTATCAAAGTCGCTCGGGATAGACTTTTTATTGTTCTTATACGTTAAATTTTATGAATATAACCTTCTTAGATTATTTCGATGGCAAAACACCAACTTTCTATGGCAAATAGACAAAACCGTTAAAAACTCCTCCATAGAGAGAGTTGAGCAACTTCGGACCATCAAAGTTGCTCTGTGTACACTTTTTATTGTTCTTATATGTCAAATTTTACGAGTTTAAGCTTCCTAGATTATTTCGATGCCAAAACACCGACTTTCTATGACAAATGGACAAAACCGTTAAAAGCACCTACATAGAGAGAGTTGAGCAATTTCGGACCATCAAAGTTGCTCGGTGCACACTTTTTAGTGTACTTTTTTGTCAAATTTTATGAGTTTAAGCTTCATAGATTATTTCGATGCCAAAACACCAACTTTCTATGACAAATGGACGAAACCGTTAAAAGCTCCTCCATAGAGAGAGTTGAGCAGCTTCGGACTATCAAAGTCGCTCGGGATAGACTTTTTATTGTTCTTATACGTTAAATTTTAAGAATATAACCTTCCTAAATTATTTCGATGCCAAAACATCAACTTTCTATGACAAATGGACAAAACCGTTAAAAGCTCCTCCATAGAGAGAGTTGAGCAACTTCGGACCATCAAAGTTGCTCGGTGCACACTTTTTATTCTACTTTTATGTCAAATTTTATGACTTTAAGCTTCATAGATTATTTCGATGCCAGAACACCAACTTTCTATGACAAATGGACAAAACCGTTAAAAGCTCCTCCATAGAGAGAGTTGAGCAACTTCGGACTATCAAAGTCGCTCGGGATAGTCTTTTTACTGTTCTTATATGTCAAATTTTATGAGTATAAGCTTCATAGATTATTTCGATGCCAAAACACCAACTTTCTATGACAAATGGACAAAACCGTTAAAATCTCCTCCATAGAAAGAGTTGAGCAACTTCGGACCATCAAAGTTGCTCGGTGCACACTCTTTATTCTACTTTTATGTCAAATTTTACGAGTTTAAGCTTCATAGATTATTTCGATGCCAGAACACCAACTTTCTATGACAAATGGACAAAACCGTTAAAAGCTCCTCCATAGAGAGAGTTCAGCGACTTCGGACTATCAAAGTCCCTCGGGATAGACTTTTTTTTGTTCTTATACGTTAAATTTTATGAATATAACCTTCCTAGATTATTTCGATGCCAAAACACCAACTTTCTATGACAAATGGACAAAACCGTTAAAAGCTCCTCCATAGAAAGAGTTGAGCAACTTCGGACCATCAAAGTTGCTCGGTGCACACTTTTTATTCTACTTTTATGTCAAATTTTACGAGTTTAAGCTTCATAGATTATTTCGATGCCAGAACACCAACTTTCTATGACAAATGGACAAAACCGTTAAAAGCTCCTCCATAGAGAGAGTTGAGCAACTTCGGACTATCAAAGTCGCTCGGGATAAACTTATTATTGTTCTTATACGTTAAATTTTATGAATATATTCTTCCTAGATTATTTCGATGCCAAAACACCAACTTTCTATGACAAATGGACAAAACCGTTAAAAGCTCCTCCATAGAGAGAGTTGAGCAACTTCGGACCATCAAAGTTGCTCGGTGCACACTTTTTATTCTACTTTTTTGTCAAATTTTACGAGTTTAAGCTTCATAGATTATTTCGATGCCAAAAAAGCAACTTTCTATGACAAATGGACAAAACCGTTAAAAGCTCCTCCATAGAGAGAGTTGAGCAACTTCGGACTATCAAAGTCGCTCGGGATAGACTTTTTACTGTTCTTATATGTCAAATTTTACAAGTTTAAGCTTCATAGATTATTTTGATGCCAGAACACCAACTTTCTATGACAAATGGACAAAACAGTTAAAAGCTCCTCCATAGAGAAAGTTGAGCAACTTCGGACTATCAAAGTCGCTCGGGATAGTCTTTTTACTGTTCTTATATGTCAAATTTTATGAGTATAAGCTTCCTAGATTATTTCGATGCCAAAACACCAACTTTCTATGACAAATGGACAAAACCATTAAAAGCTCCTCCATAGAGAGAGTTGAGCAACTTCGGACTATCAAAGTCCCTCGGGATAGACATTTTATTGTTCTTATATGTCAAATTTTTTGAATATAACCTTCCTAGATTTTTTCGATGCCAAAACAACAACTTTCTAAGACAAATGGACAAAACCGTTAAAAGCTCCTCCGTAGAGAGAGTTGAGCAACTTCGGACTATCAAAGTCGCTCGGGATAGACTTTTTATTGTTCTTATACGTTAAATTTTATGAATATAACCTTCCTAGATTATTTCGATGGCAAAACACCAACTTTCTATGACAAATGGACAAAACCATTAAAAGCTCCTCCATAGAGAGAGTTGAGCAACTTCGGACTATCAAAGTCCCTCGGGATAGACTTTTTATTGTTCTTATATGTCAAATTTTTTGAATATAACCTTCCTAGATTTTTTCGATGCATAAATAACAACTTTCTATGACAAATGGACAAAACCGTTAAAAGCTCCTCCGTAGAGAGAGTTGAGCAACTTCGGACTATCAAAGTCGCTCAGAATAGACTTTTTATTGTTCTTATACGTTAAATTTTATGAATATAACCTTCTTAGTTTATTTCGATGGCAAAACACCAACTTTCTATGGCAAATAGACAAAACCGTTAAAAACTCCTCCATAGAGAGAGTTGAGCAACTTCGGACCATCAAAGTTGCTCTGTGTACATTTTTTATTGTTCTTATATGTCAAATTTTACGAGTTTAAGCTTCCTAGATTATTTCGATGCCAAAACACCGACTTTCTATGACAAATGGACAAAACCGTTAAAAGCACCTACATAGAGAGAGTTGAGCAATTTCGGACCATCAAAGTTGCTCGGTGCACACTTTTTAGTGTACTTTTTTGTCAAATTTTATGAGTTTAAGCTTCATAGATTATTTCGATGCCAAAACACCAACTTTCTATGACAAATGGACGAAACCGTTAAAAGCTCCTCCATAGAGAGAGTTGAGCAGCTTCGGACTATCAAAGTCGCTCGGGATAGACTTTTTATTGTTCTTATACGTTAAATTTTAAGAATATAACCTTCCTAAATTATTTCGATGCCAAAACATCAACTTTCTATGACAAATGGACAAAACCGTTAAAAGCTCCTCCATAGAGAGAGTTGAGCAACTTCGGACCATCAAAGTTGCTCGGTGCACACTTTTTATTCTACTTTTATGTCAAATTTTATGACTTTAAGCTTCATAGATTATTTCGATGCCAGAACACCAACTTTCTATGACAAATGGACAAAACCGTTAAAAGCTCCTCCATAGAGAGAGTTGAGCAACTTCGGACTATCAAAGTCGCTCGGGATAGTCTTTTTACTGTTCTTATATGTCAAATTTTATGAGTATAAGCTTCATAGATTATTTCGATGCCAAAACACCAACTTTCTATGACAAATGGACAAAACCGTTAAAATCTCCTCCATAGAAAGAGTTGAGCAACTTCGGACCATCAAAGTTGCTCGGTGCACACTCTTTATTCTACTTTTATGTCAAATTTTACGAGTTTAAGTTTCATAGATTATTTCGATGCCAGAACACCAACTTTCTATGAAAAATGGACAAAACCGTTAAAAGCTCCTCCATAGAGAGAGTTCAGCGACTTCGGACTATCAAAGTCCCTCGGGATAGACTTTTTTTTGTTCTTATACGTTAAATTTTATGAATATAACCTTCCTAGATTATTTCGATGCCAAAACACCAACTTTCTACGACAAATGGACAAAACCGTTAAAAGCTCCTCCATAGAAAGAGTTGAGCAACTTCGGACCATCAAAGTTGCTCGGTGCACACTTTTTATTCTACTTTTATGTCAAATTTTACGAGTTTAAGCTTCATAGATTATTTCGATGCCAGAACACCAACTTTCTATGACAAATGGACAAAACCGTTAAAAGCTCCTCCATAGAGAGAGTTGAGCAACTTCGGACTATCAAAGTCGCTCGGGATAAACTTATTATTGTTCTTATACGTTAAATTTTATGAATATATTCTTCCTAGATTATTTCGATGCCAAAACACCAACTTTCTATGACAAATGGACAAAACCGTTAAAAGCTCCTCCATAGAGAGAGTTGAGCAACTTCGGACCATCAAAGTTGCTCGGTGCACACTTTTTATTCTACTCTTATGTCAAATTTTTTGAATATAACCTTCCTAGATTTTTTCGATGCATAAATAACAACTTTCTATGACAAATGGACAAAACCGTTAAAAGCTCCTCCGTAGAGAGAGTTGAGAAACTTCGGACTATCAAAGTCGCTCGGGATAGACTTTTTATTGTTCTTATACGTTAAATTTTATGAATATAACCTTCTTAGATTATTTCGATGGCAAAACACCAACTTTCTATGGCAAATAGACAAAACCGTTAAAAACTCCTCCGTAGAGAGAGTTGAGCAACTTCGGACCATCAAAGTTGCTCTGTGTACACTTTTTATTGTTCTTATATGTCAAATTTTACGAGTTTAAGCTTCCTAGATTATTTCGATGCCAAAACACCGACTTTCTATGACAAATGGACAAAACCGTTAAAAGCACCTACATAGAGAGAGTTGAGCAATTTCGGACCATCAAAGTTGCTCGGTGCACACTTTTTAGTGTACTTTTTTGTCAAATTTTATGAGTTTAAGCTTCATAGATTATTTCGATGCCAAAACACCAACTTTCTATGACAAATGGACGAAACCGTTAAAAGCTCCTCCATAGAGAGAGTTGAGCAGCTTTGGACTATCAAAGTCGCTCGGGATAGACTTTTTATTGTTCTTATACGTTAAATTTTAAGAATATAACCTTCCTAAATTATTTCGATGCCAAAACATCAACTTTCTATGACAAATGGACAAAACCGTTAAAAGCTCCTTCATAGAGAGAGTTGAGCAACTTCGGACCATCAAAGTTGCTCGGTGCACACTTTTTATTCTACTTTTATGTCAAATTTTATGACTTTAAGCTTCATAGATTATTTCGATGCCAGAACACCAACTTTCTATGACAAATGGACAAAACCGTTAAAAGCTCCTCCATAGAGAGAGTTGAGCAACTTCGGACTATCAAAGTCGCTCGGGATAGTCTTTTTACTGTTCTTATATGTCAAATTTTATGAGTATAGGCTTCATAGATTATTTCGATGCCAAAACACCAACTTTCTATGACAAATGGACAAAACCGTTAAAATCTCCTCCATAGAAAGAGTTGAGCAACTTCGGACCATCAAAGTTGCTCGGTGCACACTCTTTATTCTACTTTTATGTCAAATTTTACGAGTTTAAGCTTCATAGATTATTTCGATGCCAGAACACCAACTTTCTATGACAAATGGACAAAACCGTTAAAAGCTCCTCCATAGAGAGAGTTCAGCGACTTCGGACTATCAAAGTCCCTCGGGATAGACTTTTTTTTGTTCTTATACGTTAAATTTTATGAATATAACCTTCCTAGATTATTTCGATGCCAAAACACCAACTTTCTATGACAAATGGACAAAACCGTTAAAAGCTCCTCCATAGAAAGAGTTGAGCAACTTCGGACCATCAAAGTTGCTCGGTGCACACTTTTTATTCTACTTTTATGTCAAATTTTACGAGTTTAAGCTTCATAGATTATTTCGATGCCAGAACACCAACTTTCTATGACAAATGGACAAAACCATTAAAAGCTCCTCCATAGAGAGAGTTGAGCAACTTCGGACTATCAAAGTCCCTCGGGATAGACATTTTATTGTTCTTATATGTCAAATTTTTTGAATATAACCTTCCTAGATTTTTTCGATGCCAAAACAACAACTTTCTAAGACAAATGGACAAAACCATTAAAAGCTCCTCCGTAGAGAGAGTTGAGCAACTTCGGACTATCAAAGTCGCTCGGGATAGACTTTTTATTGTTCTTATACGTTAAATTTTATGAATATAACCTTCCTAGATTATTTCGATGGCAAAACACCAACTTTCTATGACAAATGGACAAAACCATTAAAAGCTCCTCCATAGAGAGAGTTGAGCAACTTCGGACTATCAAAGTCCCTCGGGATAGACTTTTTATTGTTCTTATATGTCAAATTTTTTGAATATAACCTTCCTAGATTTTTTCGATGCATAAATAACAACTTTCTATGACAAATGGACAAAACCGTTAAAAGCTCCTCCGTAGAGAGAGTTGAGCAACTTCGGACTATCAAAGTCGCTCGGGATAGACTTTTTATTGTTCTTATACGTTAAATTTTATGAATATAACCTTCTTAGATTATTTCGATGGCAAAACACCAACTTTCTATGGCAAATAGACAAAACCGTTAAAAACTCCTCCATAGAGAGAGTTGAGCAACTTCGGACCATCAAAGTTGCTCTGTGTACACTTTTTATTGTTCTTATATGTCAAATTTTACGAGTTTAAGCTTCCTAGATTATTTCGATGCCAAAACACCGACTTTCTATGACAAATGGACAAAACCGTTAAAAGCACCTACATAGAGAGAGTTGAGCAATTTCGGACCATCAAAGTTGCTCGGTGCACACTTTTTAGTGTACTTTTTTGTCAAATTTTATGAGTTTAAGCTTCATAGATTATTTCGATGCCAAAACACCAACTTTCTATGACAAATGGACGAAACCGTTAAAAGCTCCTCCATAGAGAGAGTTGAGCAGCTTCGGACTATCAAAGTCGCTCGGGATAGACTTTTTATTGTTCTTATACGTTAAATTTTAAGAATATAACCTTCCTAAATTATTTCGATGCCAAAACATCAACTTTCTATGACAAATGGACAAAACCGTTAAAAGCTCCTCCATAGAGAGAGTTGAGCAACTTCGGACCATCAAAGTTGCTCGGTGCACACTTTTTATTCTACTTTTATGTCAAATTTTATGACTTTAAGCTTCATAGATTATTTCGATGCCAGAACACCAACTTTCTATGACAAATGGACAAAACCGTTAAAAGCTCCTCCATAGAGAGAGTTGAGCAACTTCGGACTATCAAAGTCGCTCGGGATAGTCTTTTTACTGTTCTTATATGTCAAATTTTATGAGTATAAGCTTCATAGATTATTTCGATGCCAAAACACCAACTTTCTATGACAAATGGACAAAACCGTTAAAATCTCCTCCATAGAAAGAGTTGAGCAACTTCGGACCATCAAAGTTGCTCGGTGCACACTCTTTATTCTACTTTTATGTCAAATTTTACGAGTTTAAGCTTCATAGATTATTTCGATGCCAGAACACCAACTTTCTATGACAAATGGACAAAACCGTTAAAAGCTCCTCCATAGAGAGAGTTCAGCGACTTCGGACTATCAAAGTCCCTCGGGATAGACTTTTTTTTGTTCTTATACGTTAAATTTTATGAATATAACCTTCCTAGATTATTTCGATGCCAAAACACCAACTTTCTATGACAAATGGACAAAACCGTTAAAAGCTCCTCCATAGAAAGAGTTGAGCAACTTCGGACCATCAAAGTTGCTCGGTGCACACTTTTTATTCTACTTTTATGTCAAATTTTACGAGTTTAAGCTTCATAGATTATTTCGATGCCAGAACACCAACTTTCTATGACAAATGGACAAAACCGTTAAAAGCTCCTCCATAGAGAGAGTTGAGCAACTTCGGACTATCAAAGTCGCTCGGGATAAACTTATTATTGTTCTTATACGTTAAATTTTATGAATATATTCTTCCTAGATTATTTCGATGCCAAAACACCAACTTTCTATGACAAATGGACAAAACCGTTAAAAGCTCCTCCATAGAGAGAGTTGAGCAACTTCGGACCATCAAAGTTGCTCGGTGCACACTTTTTATTCTACTTTTTTGTCAAATTTTACGAGTTTAAGCTTCATAGATTATTTCGATGCCAAAAAAGCAACTTTCTATGACAAATGGACAAAACCGTTAAAAGCTCCTCCATAGAGAGAGTTGAGCAACTTCGGACTATCAAAGTCGCTCGGGATAGACTTTTTACTGTTCTTATATGTCAAATTTTATGAGTATAAGCTTCATAGATTATTTCGATGCTAGAACACCAACTTTCTATGACAAATGGACAAAACCGTTAAAAGCTCCTCCATAGAGAGAGTTGAGCAACTTCGGACTATCAAAGTCGCTCGGGAAAGTCTTTTTACTGTTCTTATATGTCAAATTTTACGAGTTTAAGCTTCAGAGATTATTTCGATGCCAAAAAACCAACTTTCTATGACAAATGGACAAAACCGTTAAAAGCTCCTCAATAGAGAGAGTTGAGCAACCTCGGACTATCAAAGTCGCTCGGGATAGTCTTTTTACTGTTCTTATATGTCAAATTTTACGAGTTTAAGCTTCATAGATTATTTCGATGCCAAAAAACCAACTTTCTATGACAAATGGACAAAACCGTTAAAAGCTCCTCCATAGAGAGAGTTGAGCAACTTCGGACTATCAAAGTCGCTCGGGATAGACTTTTTACTGTTCTTATATGTCAAATTTTACGAGTTTAAGCTTCATAGATTATTTTGATGCCAGAACACCAACTTTCTATGACAAATGGACAAAACCGTTAAAAGCTCCTCCATAGAGAGAGTTGAGAAACTTCGGACTATCAAAGTCGCTCGGGATAGTCTTTTTACTGTTATTATATGTCAAATTTTATGAGTATAAGCTTCCTAGATTATTTCGATGCCAAAACACCAACTTTCTATGACAAATGGACAAAACCGTTAAAATCTCCTCCATAGAGAGAGTTGAGCAACTTCGGACCATCAAAGTTGCTCGGTGCACACTTTTTATTCTACTTTTATGTCAAATTTTACGAGTTTAAGCTTCATAGATTATTTCGATGCCAGAACAACAACTTTCTATGACAAATGGACAAAACCGTTAAAAGCTCCTCCATAGAGAGAGTTCAGCAACTTCGGACGATCAAAGTCGCTCGGGATAGACTTTTTTTTGTTCTTATACGTTAAATTTTATGAATATAACCTTCCTAGATTATTTCGATGCCAAAACACCAACTTTCTATGACAAATGGACAAAACCGTTAAAAGCTCCTCCATAGAGAGAGTTGAGCAACTTCGGACCATCAAAGTTGCTCGGTGCACACTTTTTATTCTACTTTTTTGTCAAATTTTACGAGTTTAAGCTTCATAGATTATTTCCATGCCAAAAAACCAACTTTCTATGACAAATGGACAAAACCGTTAAAAGCTCCTCCATAGAGAGAGTTGAGCAACTTCGGACTATCAAAGTCGCTCGGGATAGACTTTTTACTGTTCTTATATGTCAAATTTTATGAGTATAAGCTTCATAGATTATTTCGATGCTAGAACACCAACTTTCTATGACAAATGGACAAAACCGTTAAAAGCTCCTCCATAGAGAGAGTTGAGCAACTTCGGACTATCAAAGTCGCTCGGGATAGTCTTTTTACTGTTCTTATATGTCAAATTTTACGAGTTTAAGCTTCAGAGATTATTTCGATGCCAAAAAACCAACTTTCTATGACAAATGGACAAAACCGTTAAAAGCTCCTCAATAGAGAGAGTTGAGCAACCTCGGACTATCAAAGTCGCTCGGGATAGTCTTTTTACTGTTCTTATATGTCAAATTTTACGAGTTTAAGCTTCATAGATTATTTCGATGCCAAAAAACCAACTTTCTATGACAAATGGACAAAACCGTTAAAAGCTCCTCCATAGAGAGAGTTGAGCAACTTCGGACTATCAAAGTCGCTCGGGATAGACTTTTTACTGTTCTTATATGTCAAATTTTACAAGTTTAAGCTTCATAGATTATTTTGATGCCAGAACACCAACTTTCTATGACAAATGGACAAAACAGTTAAAAGCTCCTCCATAGAGAAAGTTGAGCAACTTCGGACTATCAAAGTCGCTCGGGATAGTCTTTTTACTGTTCTTATATGTCAAATTTTATGAGTATAAGCTTCCTAGATTATTTCGATGCCAAAACACCAACTTTCTATGACAAATGGACAAAACCATTAAAAGCTCCTCCATAGAGAGAGTTGAGCAACTTCGGACTATCAAAGTCCCTCGGGATAGACATTTTATTGTTCTTATATGTCAAATTTTTTGAATATAACCTTCCTAGATTTTTTCGATGCCAAAACAACAACTTTCTAAGACAAATGGACAAAACCGTTAAAAGCTCCTCCGTAGAGAGAGTTGAGCAACTTCGGACTATCAAAGTCGCTCGGGATAGACTTTTTATTGTTCTTATACGTTAAATTTTATGAATATAACCTTCCTAGATTATTTCGATGGCAAAACACCAACTTTCTATGACAAATGGACAAAACCATTAAAAGCTCCTCCATAGAGAGAGTTGAGCAACTTCGGACTATCAAAGTCCCTCGGGATAGACTTTTTATTGTTCTTATATGTCAAATTTTTTGAATATAACCTTCCTAGATTTTTTCGATGCATAAATAACAACTTTTTATGACAAATGGACAAAACCGTTAAAAGCTCCTCCGTAGAGAGAGTTGAGCAACTTCGGACTATCAAAGTCGCTCGGAATAGACTTTTTATTGTTCTTATACGTTAAATTTTATGAATATAACCTTCTTAGTTTATTTCGATGGCAAAACACCAACTTTCTATGGCAAATAGACAAAACCGTTAAAAACTCCTCCATAGAGAGAGTTGAGCAACTTCGGACCATCAAAGTTGCTCTGTGTACATTTTTTATTGTTCTTATATGTCAAATTTTACGAGTTTAAGCTTCCTAGATTATTTCGATGCCAAAACACCGACTTTCTATGACAAATGGACAAAACCGTTAAAAGCACCTACATAGAGAGAGTTGAGCAATTTCGGACCATCAAAGTTGCTCGGTGCACACTTTTTAGTGTACTTTTTTGTCAAATTTTATGAGTTTAAGCTTCATAGATTATTTCGATGCCAAAACACCAACTTTCTATGACAAATGGACGAAACCGTTAAAAGCTCCTCCATAGAGAGAGTTGAGCAGCTTCGGACTATCAAAGTCGCTCGGGATAGACTTTTTATTGTTCTTATACGTTAAATTTTAAGAATATAACCTTCCTAAATTATTTCGATGCCAAAACATCAACTTTCTATGACAAATGGACAAAACCGTTAAAAGCTCCTCCATAGAGAGAGTTGAGCAACTTCGGACCATCAAAGTTGCTCGGTGCACACTTTTTATTCTACTTTTATGTCAAATTTTATGACTTTAAGCTTCATAGATTATTTCGATGCCAGAACACCAACTTTCTATGACAAATGGACAAAACCGTTAAAAGCTCCTCCATAGAGAGAGTTGAGCAACTTCGGACTATCAAAGTCGCTCGGGATAGTCTTTTTACTGTTCTTATATGTCAAATTTTATGAGTATAAGCTTCATAGATTATTTCGATGCCAAAACACCAACTTTCTATGACAAATGGACAAAACCGTTAAAATCTCCTCCATAGAAAGAGTTGAGCAACTTCGGACCATCAAAGTTGCTCGGTGCACACTCTTTATTCTACTTTTATGTCAAATTTTACGAGTTTAAGTTTCATAGATTATTTCGATGCCAGAACACCAACTTTCTATGACAAATGGACAAAACCGTTAAAAGCTCCTCCATAGAGAGAGTTCAGCGACTTCGGACTATCAAAGTCCCTCGGGATAGACTTTTTTTTGTTCTTATACGTTAAATTTTATGAATATAACCTTCCTAGATTATTTCGATGCCAAAACACCAACTTTCTACGACAAATGGACAAAACCGTTAAAAGCTCCTCCATAGAAAGAGTTGAGCAACTTCGGACCATCAAAGTTGCTCGGTGCACACTTTTTATTCTACTTTTATGTCAAATTTTACGAGTTTAAGCTTCATAGATTATTTCGATGCCAGAACACCAACTTTCTATGACAAATGGACAAAACCGTTAACAGCTCCTCCATAGAGAGAGTTGAGCAACTTCGGACTATCAAAGTCGCTCGGGATAAACTTATTATTGTTCTTATACGTTAAATTTTATGAATATATTCTTCCTAGATTATTTCGATGCCAAAACACCAACTTTCTATGACAAATGGACAAAACCGTTAAAAGCTCCTCCATAGAGAGAGTTGAGCAACTTCGGACCATCAAAGTTGCTCGGTGCACACTTTTTATTCTACTCTTATGTCAAATTTTTTGAATATAACCTTCCTAGATTTTTTCGATGCATAAATAACAACTTTCTATGACAAATGGACAAAACCGTTAAAAGCTCCTCCGTAGAGAGAGTTGAGAAACTTCGGACTATCAAAGTCGCTCGGGATAGACTTTTTATTGTTCTTATACGTTAAATTTTATGAATATAACCTTCTTAGATTATTTCGATGGCAAAACACCAACTTTCTATGGCAAATAGACAAAACCGTTAAAAACTCCTCCGTAGAGAGAGTTGAGCAACTTCGGACCATCAAAGTTGCTCTGTGTACACTTTTTATTGTTCTTATATGTCAAATTTTACGAGTTTAAGCTTCCTAGATTATTTCGATGCCAAAACACCGACTTTCTATGACAAATGGACAAAACCGTTAAAAGCACCTACATAGAGAGAGTTGAGCAATTTCGGACCATCAAAGTTGCTCGGTGCACACTTTTTAGTGTACTTTTTTGTCAAATTTTATGAGTTTAAGCTTCATAGATTATTTCGATGCCAAAACACCAACTTTCTATGACAAATGGACGAAACCGTTAAAAGCTCCTCCATAGAGAGAGTTGAGCAGCTTCGGACTATCAAAGTCGCTCGGGATAGACTTTTTATTGTTCTTATACGTTAAATTTTAAGAATATAACCTTCCTAAATTATTTCGATGCCAAAACATCAACTTTCTATGACAAATGGACAAAACCGTTAAAAGCTCCTCCATAGAGAGAGTTGAGCAACTTCGGACCATCAAAGTTGCTCGGTGCACACTTTTTATTCTACTTTTATGTCAAATTTTATGACTTTAAGCTTCATAGATTATTTCGATGCCAGAACACCAACTTTCTATGACAAATGGACAAAACCGTTAAAAGCTCCTCCATAGAGAGAGTTGAGCAACTTCGGACTATCAAAGTCGCTCGGGATAGTCTTTTTACTGTTCTTATATGTCAAATTTTATGAGTATAGGCTTCATAGATTATTTCGATGCCAAAACACCAACTTTCTATGACAAATGGACAAAACCGTTAAAATCTCCTCCATAGAAAGAGTTGAGCAACTTCGGACCATCAAAGTTGCTCGGTGCACACTCTTTATTCTACTTTTATGTCAAATTTTACGAGTTTAAGCTTCATAGATTATTTCGATGCCAGAACACCAACTTTCTATGACAAATGGACAAAACCGTTAAAAGCTCCTCCATAGAGAGAGTTCAGCGACTTCGGACTATCAAAGTCCCTCGGGATAGACTTTTTTTTGTTCTTATACGTTAAATTTTATGAATATAACCTTCCTAGATTATTTCGATGCCAAAACACCAACTTTCTATGACAAATGGACAAAACCGTTAAAAGCTCCTCCATAGAAAGAGTTGAGCAACTTCGGACCATCAAAGTTGCTCGGTGCACACTTTTTATTCTACTTTTATGTCAAATTTTACGAGTTTAAGCTTCATAGATTATTTCGATGCCAGAACACCAACTTTCTATGACAAATGGACAAAACCGTTAAAAGCTCCTCCATAGAGAGAGTTGAGCAACTTCGGACTATCAAAGTCGCTCGGGATAAACTTATTATTGTTCTTATACGTTAAATTTTATGAATATATTCTTCCTAGATTATTTCGATGCCAAAACACCAACTTTCTATGACAAATGGACAAAACCGTTAAAAGCTCCTCCATAGAGAGAGTTGAGCAACTTCGGACCATCAAAGTTGCTCGGTGCACACTTTTTATTCTACTCTTATGTCAAATTTTACGAGTTTAAGCTTCATAGATTATTTCGATGCCAGAACACCAACTTTCTATGACAAATGGACAAAACCGTTAAAAGCTCCTCCATAGAGAGAGTTGAGCAACTTCGGACTATCAAAGTCGCTCGGGATAAACTTATTATTGTTCTTATACGTTAAATTTTATGAATATAACCTTCTTAGATTATTTCGATGGCAAAACACCAACTTTCTATGGCAAATAGACAAAACCGTTAAAAACTCCTCCATAGAGAGAGTTGAGCAACTTCGGACCATCAAAGTTGCTCTGTGTACATTTTTTATTGTTCTTATATGTCAAATTTTACGAGTTTAAGCTTCCTAGATTATTTCGATGCCAAAACACCGACTTTTTATGACAAATGGACAAAACCGTTAAAAGCACCTACATAAAGAGAGTTGAGCAATTTCGGACCATCAAAGTTGCTCGGTGCACACTTTTTAGTGTACTTTTATGTCAAATTTTATGAGTTTAAGCTTCATAGATTATTTCGATGCCAAAACACCAACTTTCTATGACAAATGGACGAAACCGTTAAAAGCTCCTCCATAGAGAGAGTTGAGCAGCTTCGGACTATCAAAGTCGCTCGGGATAGACTTTTTATTGTTCTTATACGTTAAATTTTAAGAATATAACCTTCCTAAATTATTTCGATGCCAAAACATCAACTTTCTATGACAAATGGACAAAACCGTTAAAAGCTCCTCCATAGAGAGAGTTGAGCAACTTCGGACCATCAAAGTTGCTCGGTGCACACTTTTTATTCTACTTTTATGTCAAATTTTATGACTTTAAGCTTCATAGATTATTTCGATGCCAGAACACCAACTTTCTATGACAAATGGACAAAACCGTTAAAAGCTCCTCCATAGAGAGAGTTGAGCAACTTCGGACTATCAAAGTCGCTCGGGATAGTCTTTTTACTGTTCTTATATGTCAAATTTTATGAGTATAAGCTTCATAGATTATTTCGATGCCAAAACACCAACTTTCTATGACAAATGGACAAAACCGTTAAAATCTCCTCCATAGAAAGAGTTGAGCAACTTCGGACCATCAAAGTTGCTCGGTGCACACTCTTTATTCTACTTTTATGTCAAATTTTACGAGTTTAAGTTTCATAGATTATTTCGATGCCAGAACACCAACTTTCTATGACAAATGGACAAAACCGTTAAAAGCTCCTCCATAGAGAGAGTTCAGCGACTTCGGACTATCAAAGTCCCTCGGGATAGACTTTTTTTTGTTCTTATACGTTAAATTTTATGAATATAACCTTCCTAGATTATTTCGATGCCAAAACACCAACTTTCTATGACAAATGGACAAAACCGTTAAAAGCTCCTCCATAGAAAGAGTTGAGCAACTTCGGACCATCAAAGTTGCTCGGTGCACACTTTTTATTCTACTTTTATGTCAAATTTTACGAGTTTAAGCTTCATAGATTATTTCGATGCCAGAACACCAACTTTCTATGACAAATGGACAAAACCGTTAAAAGCTCCTCCATAGAGAGAGTTGAGCAACTTCGGACTATCAAAGTCGCTCGGGATAAACTTATTATTGTTCTTATACGTTAAATTTTATGAATATATTCTTCCTAGATTATTTCGATGCCAAAACACCAACTTTCTATGACAAATGGACAAAACCGTTAAAAGCTCCTCCATAGAGAGAGTTGAGCAACTTCGGACCATCAAAGTTGCTCGGTGCACACTTTTTATTCTACTCTTATGTCAAATTTTTTGAATATAACCTTCCTAGATTTTTTCGATGCATAAATAACAACTTTCTATGACAAATGGACAAAACCGTTAAAAGCTCCTCCGTAGAGAGAGTTGAGCAACTTCGGACTATCAAAGTCGCTCGGGATAGACTTTTTATTGTTCTTATACGTTAAATTTTATGAATATAACCTTCTTAGATTATTTCGATGGCAAAACACCAACTTTCTATGGCAAATAGACAAAACCGTTAAAAACTCCTCCGTAGAGAGAGTTGAGCAACTTCGGACCATCAAAGTTGCTCTGTGTACACTTTTTATTGTTCTTATATGTCAAATTTTACGAGTTTAAGCTTCCTAGATTATTTCGATGCCAAAACACCGACTTTCTATGACAAATGGACAAAACCGTTAAAAGCACCTACATAGAGAGAGTTGAGCAATTTCGGACCATCAAAGTTGCTCGGTGCACACTTTTTAGTGTACTTTTTTGTCAAATTTTATGAGTTTAAGCTTCATAGATTATTTCGATGCCAAAACACCAACTTTCTATGACAAATGGACGAAACCGTTAAAAGCTCCTCCATAGAGAGAGTTGAGCAGCTTCGGACTATCAAAGTCGCTCGGGATAGACTTTTTATTGTTCTTATACGTTAAATTTTAAGAATATAACCTTCCTAAATTATTTCGATGCCAAAACATCAACTTTCTATGACAAATCGACAAAACCGTTAAAAGCTCCTCCATAGAGAGAGTTGAGCAACTTCGGACCATCAAAGTTGCTCGGTGCACACTTTTTATTCTACTTTTATGTCAAATTTTATGACTTTAAGCTTCATAGATTATTTCGATGCCAGAACACCAACTTTCTATGACAAATGGACAAAACCGTTAAAAGCTCCTCCATAGAGAGAGTTGAGCAACTTCGGACTATCAAAGTCGCTCGGGATAGTCTTTTTACTGTTCTTATATGTCAAATTTTATGAGTATAAGCTTCATAGATTATTTCGATGCCAAAACACCAACTTTCTATGACAAATGGACAAAACCGTTAAAATCTCCTCCATAGAAAGAGTTGAGCAACTTCGGACCATCAAAGTTGCTCGGTGCACACTCTTTATTCTACTTTTATGTCAAATTTTACGAGTTTAAGCTTCATAGATTATTTCGATGCCAGAACACCAACTTTCTATGACAAATGGACAAAACCGTTAAAAGCTCCTCCATAGAGAGAGTTCAGCGACTTCGGACTATCAAAGTCCCTCGGGATAGACTTTTTTTTGTTCTTATACGTTAAATTTTATGATTATAACCTTCCTAGATTATTTCGATGCCAAAACACCAACTTTCTATGACAAATGGACAAAACCGTTAAAAGCTCCTCCATAGAAAGAGTTGAGCAACTTCGGACCATCAAAGTTGCTCGGTGCACACTTTTTATTCTACTTTTATGTCAAATTTTACGAGTTTAAGCTTCATAGATTATTTCGATGCCAGAACACCAACTTTCTATGACAAATGGACAAAACCGTTAAAAGCTCCTCCATAGAGAGAGTTGAGCAACTTCGGACTATCAAAGTCGCTCGGGATAAACTTATTATTGTTCTTATACGTTAAATTTTATGAATATAACCTTCCTAGATTATTTCGATGCCAAAACACCGACTTTCTATGACAAAAGGACAAAACCGTTAAAAGCTCCTCCATAGAGAGAGTTGAGCAACTTCGGACCATCAAAGTTGCTCGGTGCACACTTTTATTCTACTTTTATGTCAAATTTTACGAGTTTAAGCTTCATAGATTATTTCGATGCCAGAACACCAACTTTCTATGACAAATGGACAAAACCGTTAAAAACTCCTCCATAAAGAGAGTTGAGCAACTTCAGACTATCAAAGTCGCTCGGGATAAACTTTTTATTGTTCTTATACGTTAAATTTTATGAATATATTCTTCCTAGATTATTTCGATGCCAAAACACCAACTTTCTATGACAAATGGACAAAACCGTTAAAAGCTCCTCCATAGAGAGAGTTGAGCAACTTCGGACCATCAAAGTTGCTCGGTGCACACTTTTTATTCTACTTTTTTGTCAAATTTTACGAGTTTAAGCTTCATAGATTATTTCGATGCCAAAAAACCAACTTTCTATGACAAATGGACAAAACCGTTAAAAGCTCCTCCATAGAGAGAGTTGAGCAACTTCGGACTATCAAAGTCGCTTTGGATAGACTTTTTACTGTTCTTATATGTCAAATTTTATGAGTATAAGCTTCATAGATTATTTCGATGCCAAAACACAAACTTTCTATGACAAATGGACGAAACCGTTAAAAGTTTCTCCATAGAGAGAGTTGAGCAACTTTGGATCATCAAAGTTGCTCGGTGTACAACTATTATTGTTCTTATATGTCAAATTTTACGAGTTTAAATTTCATAGATTATTTCGTTGCTAAAACACCAACTTTCTGTGACAAATGGAGAAAACCGTTAAAAGCTCCTCCATAGAGAGAGTTGAGCAACTTCGGACCATCAAAGTTGCTCGGTGCACACTCTTTATTCTACTTTTATGTCAAATTTTACGAGTTTAAGCTTCATAGATTATTTCGATGCCAGAACACCAACTTTCTATGACAAATGGACAAAACCGTTAAAAGCTCCTCCATAGAGAGAGTTCAGCAACTTCGGACTATCAAAGTCCCTCGGGATAGACTTTTTTTTGTTCTTATACGTTAAATTTTTTGAATATAACCTTCCTAGATTATTTCGATGCCAAAACACCAACTTTCTATGACAAATGGACAAAACCGTTAAAAGCTCCTCCATAGAAAGAGTTGAGCAACTTCGGACCATCAAAGTTGCTCGGTGCACACTTTTTATTCTACTTTTATGTCAAATTTTACGAGTTTAAGCTTCATAGATTATTTCGATGCCAGAACACCAACTTTCTATGACAAATGGACAAAACCGTTAAAAGCTCCTCCATAGAGAGAGTTGAGCAACTTCGGACTATCAAAGTCGCTCGGGATAGTCTTTTTACTGTTCTTATATGTCAAATTTTACGAGTTTAAGCTTCAGAGATTATTTCGATGCCAAAAAACCAACTTTCTATGACAAATGGACAAAACCGTTAAAAGCTCCTCAATAGAGAGAGTTGAGCAACCTCGGACTATCAAAGTCGCTCGGGATAGTCTTTTTACTGTTCTTATATGTCAAATTTTACGAGTTTAAGCTTCATAGATTATTTCGATGCCAAAAAACCAACTTTCTATGACAAATGGACAAAACCGTTAAAAGCTCCTCCATAGAGAGAGTTGAGCAACTTCGGACCATCAAAGTTGCTCGGTGCACAATTTTTATTCTACTTTTATGTCAAATTTTACGAGTTTAAGCTTCATAGATTATTTCGATGCCAGAACACCAACTTTCTATGACAAATGGACAAAACCGTTAAAAGCTCCTCCATAGAGAGAGTTCAGCAACTTCGGACGATCAAAGTCGCTCGGGATAGACTTTTTTTTGTTCTTATACGTTAAATTTTATGAATATAACCTTCCTAGATTATTTCGATGCCAAAACACCAACTTTCTATGACAAATGGACAAAACCGTTAAAAGCTCCTCCATAGAGAGAGTTGAGCAACTTCGGACCATCAAAGTTGCTCGGTGCACACTTTTTATTCTACTCTTATGTCAAATTTTACGAGTTTAAGCTTCATAGATTATTTCGATGCCAGAACACCAACTTTCTATGACAAATGGACAAAACCGTTAAAAGCTCCTCCATAGAGAGAGTTGAGCAACTTCGGACTATCAAAGTCGCTCGGGATAAACTTATTATTGTTCTTATACGTTAAATTTTATGAATATATTCTTCCTAGATTATTTCGATGCCAAAACACCAACTTTCTATGACAAATGGACAAAACCGTTAAAAGCTCCTCCATAGAGAGAATTGAGGAACTTCGGACCATCAAAGTTGCTCGGTGCACACTTTTTATTCTACTTTTTTGTCAAATTTTACGAGTTTAAGCTTCATAGATTATTTCGATGCCAAAAAACCAACTTTCTATGACAAATGGACAAAACCGTTAAAAGCTCCTCCATAGAGAGAGTTGAGCAACTTCGGACTATCAAAGTCGCTTTGGATAGACTTTTTACTGTTCTTATATGTCAAATTTTATGAGTATAAGCTTCATAGATTATTTCGATGCCAAAACACAAACTTTCTATGACAAATGGACGAAACCGTTAAAAGTTTCTCCATAGAGAGAGTTGAGCAACTTTGGATCATCAAAGTTGCTCGGTGTACAACTATTATTGTTCTTATATGTCAAATTTTACGAGTTTAAATTTCATAGATTATTTCGTTGCTAAAACACCAACTTTCTGTGACAAATGGAGAAAACCGTTAAAAGCTCCTCCATAGAGAGAGTTGAGCAATTTCGGACCATCAAAGTTGCTCGGTGCACACTCTTTATTCTACTTTTATGTCAAATTTTACGAGTTTAAGCTTCATAGATTATTTCGATGCCAGAACACCAACTTTCTATGACAAATGGACAAAACCGTTAAAAGCTCCTCCATAGAGAGAGTTCAGCAACTTCGGACTATCAAAGTCCCTCGGGATAGACTTTTTTTTGTTCTTATACGTTAAATTTTTTGAATATAACCTTCCTAGATTATTTCGATGCCAAAACACCAACTTTCTATGACAAATGGACAAAACCGTTAAAAGCTCCTCCATAGAAAGAGTTGAGCAACTTCGGACCATCAAAGTTGCTCGGTGCACACTTTTTATTCTACTTTTATGTCAAATTTTACGAGTTTAAGCTTCATAGATTATTTCGATGCCAGAACACCAACTTTCTATGACAAATGGACAAAACCGTTAAAAGCTCCTCCATAGAGAGAGTTGAGCAACTTCGGACTATCAAAGTCGCTCGGGATAGTCTTTTTACTGTTCTTATATGTCAAATTTTACGAGTTTAAGCTTCAGAGATTATTTCGATGCCAAAAAACCAACTTTCTATGACAAATGGACAAAACCGTTAAAAGCTCCTCAATAGAGAGAGTTGAGCAACCTCGGACTATCAAAGTCGCTCGGGATAGTCTTTTTACTGTTCTTATATGTCAAATTTTACGAGTTTAAGCTTCATAGATTATTTCGATGCCAAAAAACCAACTTTCTATGACAAATGGACAAAACCGTTAAAAGCTCCTCCATAGAGAGAGTTGAGCAACTTCGGACCATCAAAGTTGCTCGGTGCACAATTTTTATTCTACTTTTATGTCAAATTTTACGAGTTTAAGCTTCATAGATTATTTCGATGCCAGAACACCAACTTTCTATGACAAATGGACAAAACCGTTAAAAGCTCCTCCATAGAGAGAGTTCAGCAACTTCGGACGATCAAAGTCGCTCGGGATAGACTTTTTTTTGTTCTTATACGTTAAATTTTATGAATATAACCTTCCTAGATTATTTCGATGCCAAAACACCAACTTTCTATGACAAATGGACAAAACCGTTAAAAGCTCCTCCATAGAGAGAGTTGAGCAACTTCGGACCATCAAAGTTGCTCGGTGCACACTTTTTATTCTACTCTTATGTCAAATTTTACGAGTTTAAGCTTCATAGATTATTTCGATGCCAGAACACCAACTTTCTATGACAAATGGACAAAACCGTTAAAAGCTCCTCCATAGAGAGAGTTGAGCAACTTCGGACTATCAAAGTCGCTCGGGATAAACTTATTATTGTTCTTATACGTTAAATTTTATGAATATATTCTTCCTAGATTATTTCGATGCCAAAACACCAACTTTCTATGACAAATGGACAAAACCGTTAAAAGCTCCTCCATAGAGAGAATTGAGGAACTTCGGACCATCAAAGTTGCTCGGTGCACACTTTTTATTCTAATTTTTTGTCAAATTTTACGAGTTTAAGCTTCATAGATTATTTCGATGCCAAAAAACCAACTTTCTATGACAAATGGACAAAACCGTTAAAAGCTCCTCCATAGAGAGAGTTGAGCAACTTCGGACTATCAAAGTCGCTCGGGATAGACTTTTTACTGTTCTTATATATCAAATTTTATGAGTATAAGCATCATAGATTATTTCGATGCCAAAACACCAACTTTCTATGACAAATGGACGAAACCGTTAAAAGTTTCTCCATAGAGAGAGTTGAGCAACTTTGGATCATCAAAGTTGCTCGGTGTACAACTATTATTGTTCTTATATGTCAAATTTTACGAGTTTAAACTTCATAGATTATTTCGTTGCTAAAACACCAACTTTCTATGACAAATGGAGAAAACCGTTAAAAGCTCCTCCATAGAGAGAGTTGAGCAACTTCGGACCATCAAATTTGCTCGGTGTACACTTTTTATTGTACTTATATGTCAAATTTTACGAGTTTAACCTTCCTAGATTATTTCGATGCCAAAACACCAACTTTCTATGACTAATGGACAAAACCGTTAAAAGCACCTCATAGAGAGAGTTGAGCAACTTCGGATCATCAAAGTTTCTCGGTGTACAATTATTATTGTTCTTATATGTCAAATTTTATGAGTATAAGCTTCAAAGATTATTTCGATGCCAAAACACCAACTTTCTATGACAAATGGACAAAACCATTAAAAGCTCCTCCATAGAGAGAGTTGAGCAACTTCGGACTATCAAAGTCTCTCGGGATAGACTTTTTATTGTTCTTATATGTCAAATTTTTTGAATATAACCTTCCTAGATTTTTTCGATGCCAAAACAACAACTTTCTATGACAAATGGATAAAACCGTTAGAAGCTCCTCCGTAGAGAGAGTTGAGCAACTTCGGACTATGAAAGTCGCTCGGGATAGACTTTTTATTGTACTTATATGTCAAATTTTACGAGTTTAACCTTCCTAGATTATTTCGATGCCAAAACACCAACTTTCTATGACAAATGGACGAAACCGTTAAAAGTTTCTCCATAGAAAGAGTTGAGCAACTTTGGATCATCAAAGTTTCTCGGTGTACAACTATTATTGTTCTTATATGTCAAATTTTACGGGTTTAAACTTCATATATTATTTCGTTGCTAAAACACCAACTTTCTATGACAAATGGACAAAACCATTAAAAGCTCCACCATAGAGAGAGTTGAGCAACTTCGGACTATCAAAGTCTCTCGGGATAGACTTTTTATTGTTCTTATATGTCAAATTTTTTGAATATAACCTTTCTAGATTTTTTCGATGCCAAAACAATAACTTTCTATGACAAATGGACAAAACCGTTAAAAGCTCCTCATAGAGAGAGTTGAGCAACTTCGGACTATCAAAGTCGCTCGGGATAAACTTTTTATTGTTCTTATACGTTAAATTTTATGAATATATTCTTCCTAGATTATTTCGATACCAAAACACCAACTTTCTATGACAAATGGACAAAACCGTTAAAAGCTCCTCCATAGAGAGAGTTGAGCAACTTCGGACCATCAAAGTTGCTCGGTGCTCACTTTTTATTCTACTTTTTTGTCAAATTTTACGAGTTTAAGCTTCATAGATTATTTCGATGCCAAAAAACCAACTTTCTATGACAAATGGACAAAGTCGTTAAAAGCTCCTCCATAGAGAGAGTTGAGCAACTTCGGACTATCAAAGTCGCTCGGGATAGACTTTTTATTGTTCTTATACGTTAAATTTTAATAATATAACCTTCCTAAATTATTTCGATGCCAAAACATCAACTTTCTATGACAAATGGACAAAACCGTTAAAAGCTCCTCCATAGAGAGAGTTGAGCAACTTAGGACCATCAAAGTTGCTCGGTGCACACTTTTTATTCTACTTTTATGTCAAATTTTACGAGTTTAAGCTTCATAGATTATTTCGATGCCAGAACACCAACTTTCTATGACAAATGGACAAAACCGTTAAAAGCTCCTCCATAGAGAGAGTTGAGCAACTTCGGACTATCAAAGTCGCTCGGGATAGTCTTTTTACAGTTCTTATATGTCAAATTTTATGAGTATAAGCTTCATAGATTATTTCGATGCCAAAACACCAACTTTCTATGACAAATGGACAAAACCGTTAAAATCTCCTCCATAGAGAGAGTTGAGCACCTTAGGACCATCAAAGTTGCTCGGTGCACACTTTTTATTCTACTTTTATGTCAAATTTTACGAGTTTAAGCTTCATAGATTATTTCGATGCCAGAACACCAACTTTCTATGACAAATGGACAAAACCGTTAAAAGCTCCTCCATAGAGAGAGTTGAGCAACTTCGGACTATCAAAGTCGCTCGGGATAGTCTTTTTACTGTTCTTATATGTCAAATTTTATGAGTATAAGCTTCATAGATTATTTCGTTGCCAAAACACCAACTTTCTATGACAAATGGACAAAACCGTTAAAATCTCCTCCATAGAGAGAGTTGAGCAACTTAGGACCATCAAAGTTGCTCGGTGCACACTTTTTATTCTACTTTTATGTCAAATTTTACGAGTTTAAGCTTCATAGATTATTTCGATGCCAGAACACCAACTTTCTATGACAAATGGACAAAACCGTTAAAAGCTCCTCCATAGAGAGAGTTCAGCAACTTCGGACTATCAAAGTCGCTCGGGATAGACTTTTTTTTGTTCTTATACGTTAAATTTTATGAATATAACCTTCCTAGATTATTTCGATGCCAAAACACCGACTTTCTATGACAAAAGGACAAAACCGTTAAAAGCTCCTCCATAGAGAGAGTTGAGCAACTTCGGACCATCAAAGTTGCTCGGTGCACACTTTTATTCTACTTTTATGTCAAATTTTACGAGTTTAAGCTTCATAGATTATTTCGATGCCAGAACACCAACTTTCTATGACAAATGGACAAAACCGTTAAAAACTCCTCCATAAAGAGAGTTGAGCAACTTCAGACTATCAAAGTCGCTCGGGATAAACTTTTTATTGTTCTTATACGTTAAATTTTATGAATATATTCTTCCTAGATTATTTCGATGCCAAAACACCAACTTTCTATGACAAATGGACAAAACCGTTAAAAGCTCCTCCATAGAGAGAGTTGAGCAACTTCGGACCATCAAAGTTGCTCGGTGCACACTTTTTATTCTACTTTTTTGTCAAATTTTACGAGTTTAAGCTTCATAGATTATTTCGATGCCAAAAAACCAACTTTCTATGACAAATGGACAAAACCGTTAAAAGCTCCTCCATAGAGAGAGTTGAGCAACTTCGGACTATCAAAGTCGCTCGGGATAGACTTTTTACTGTTCTTATATGTCAAATTTTATGAGTATAAGCTTCATAGATTATTTCGATGCCAAAACACAAACTTTCTATGACAAATGGACGAAACCGTTAAAAGTTTCTCCATAGAGAGAGTTGAGCAACTTTGGATCATCAAAGTTGCTCGGTGTACAACTATTATTGTTCTTATATGTCAAATTTTACGAGTTTAAATTTCATAGATTATTTCGTTGCTAAAACACCAACTTTCTGTGACAAATGGAGAAAACCGTTAAAAGCTCCTCCATAGAGAGAGTTGAGCAACTTCGGACCATCAAATTTGCTCGGTGTACACTTTTTATTGTACTTATATGTCAAATTTTACGAGTTTAACCTTTCTAGATTATTTCGATGCCAAAATACCAACTTTCTATGACTAATGGACAAAACCGTTAAAAGCACCTCATAGAGAGAGTTGAGCAACTTCGGATCATCAAAGTTGCTCGGTGTACAATTATTATTGTTCTTATATGTCAAATTTTATGAGTATAAGCTTCAAAGATTATTTCGATGCCAAAACACCAACTTTCTATGACAAATGGACAAAACCATTAAAAGCTCCTCCATAGAGAGAGTTGAGCAACTTCGGACTATCAAAGTCCCTCGGGATAGACTTTTTATTGTTCTTATATGTCAAATTTTTTGAATATAACCTTCCTAGATTTTTTCGATGCCAAAACAACAACTTTCTATGACGAATGGACAAAACCGTTAGAAGCTCCTCCGTAGAGAGAGTTGAGCAACTTCGGACTATGAAATTCGCTCGGGATAGACTTTTTATTGTTCTTATACGTTAAATTTTATGAATATAACCTTCCTTGATTATTTCGATGGCAAAACACCAACTTTCTATGACAAATGGACAAAACCATTAAAAGCTCCACCATAGAGAGAGTTGAGCAACTTCGGACTATCAAAGTCTCACGGGATAGGCTTTTTATTGTTCTTATATGTCAAATTTTTTGAATATAACCTTCCTAGATTTTTTCGATGCCAAAACAACAACTTTCTATGAAAAATGGACAAAACCGTTAAAAGCTCCTCATAGAGAGAGTTGAGCAGCTTCGGACTATCAAAGTCCCTCGGGATAGACTTTTTATTGTTCTTATACGTTAAATTTTGTGAATATAACCTTCCTAGATTATTTCGTTGGCAAAACACCAACTTTCTATGACAAATGGACAAAACTGTTAAAAACTCCTCCATAGAGAGAGTTGAGCAACTTCGTAACATCAAAGTTGCTCGGTGTACACTTTTTATTGTTCTTATATGTCAAATTTTACGAGTTTAAGCTTCCTAGATTATTTCGTTGCCAAAACACCTACTTTCTATGACAAATGGACAAAACCGTTAAAAGCACCAACATAGAGAGAGTTGAGCAACTTCGGACCATGAAAGTTGCTCGGTGCACACTTTTTAGTGTACTTTTATGTCAAATTTTACGATTTTAAGCTTCATAGATTATTTCGATGCCAAAACACCAACTTTCTATGACAAATGGACGAAACCGTTAAAAGCTTCTCCATTGAGAGAGTTGAGCAACTTCGGATCATCAAAATTGCTCGCTGTACAATTATTATTGTTCTTATATGTCAAATTTTACGAGTTTAAGCTTCCTAGATTATTTCGATGCCAAAACACCGACTTTTTATGACAAATGGACAAAACCGTTAAAAGCACCTACATAGAGAGAGTTGAGCAACTTCGGACCATCAAAGTTGCTCGGTGCACACTTTTTATTGTATTTTTATGTCAAATTTTACGAGTTTAAGCTTCATAGATTATTTCGATGCCAAAACACCAACTTTCTATGACAAATGGACAAAACCGTTAAAAGCTCCTCCATAGAGAGAGTTGAGCAACTTCGGACTATCAAAGTCGCTAGGGATAGACTTTTTATTGTTCTTATACGTTAAGTTTTATGAATATAACCTTCCTAGATCATTTCGATGCCAAAACACCAACTTTCTATGACAAATGGACAAAACCGTTAAAAGCTCCTCCATAGAGAGTGTTGAGCAACTTCGGACCACCAAAGTTGCTCGGTGCACACTTTTTATTCTACTTTTATGTCAAATTTTACGAGTTTAAGCTTCATAGATTATTTCGATGCCAAAACACCAACTTTCTATGACAAATGGACAAAACCGTTAAAAGCTCCTCCATAGAGAGAGTTGAGCAACTTCGGACTATCAAAGTCGCTCGGGAAACACTTTTTACTGTTCTTATAGGTTAAATTTTATGAGTATAAGCTTCATAGATTATTTCGATGCCAAAACACCAACTTTCTATGACAAATGGACGAAACCGTTAAAAGCTTCTCCATAGAGAGAGTTGAGCAACTTCGGATCATCAAAGTTGCTCGGTGTACACTTTTTATTGTACTTATATGTCAAATTTTACGAGTTTAAGCTTCATAGATTATTTTGATGCCAAAACACCAATGTTCTATGAGAAATGGCGAAAACCGTTAAAAGCTTCTCCATAGAGAGAGTTGAGCAACTTCGGACTATCAAAGTCGCTCGGGATACACTTTTAATTGTTTTTATATGTCAAATTTTATGAGTATAACCTTCCTAGATTATTTCGATGCCAAAACACCAACTTTCTATGACTAATGGACAAAACCGTTAAAAGCACCTCATAGAGAGAGTTGAGCAACTTCGGATCATCAAAGTTGCTCGGTGTACAATTATTATTGTTCTTATATGTCAAATTTTATGAGTATAAGCTTCAAAGATTATTTCGATGCCAAAACACCAACTTTCTATGACAAATGGACAAAACCATTAAAAGCTCCTCCATAGAGAGAGTTGAGCAACTTCGTACTATCAAAGTCCCTCGGGATAGACTTTTTATTGTTCTTATATGTCAAATTTTTTGAATATAACCTTCCTACATTTTTTCGATGCCAAAACAACAACTTTCTATGACAAATGGACAAAACCGATAAAAGTTCCTCCGTAGAGAGAGTTGAGCAACTTCGGACTATCAAAGTCGCTCGGGATAGACTTTTTATTGTTCTTATATGTTAAATTTTATGAATATAACCTTCCTAGATTATTTCAATGGCAAAACACCAACTTTCTATGACAAATGGACTAAACCATTAAAAGCTCCTCCATAGAGAGAGTTGAGCAACTTCGGACTATCAAAGTCCCTCGGGATAGACTTTTTATTGTTTTTATATGTCAAATTTTTTGAATATAACCTTCCTAGATTTTTTCGATGCCAAAACAACAACTTTCTATGACAAATGGACAAAACCGTTAAAAGCTCCTCCGTAGAGAGAGTTGGGCAACTTCGGACTATCAAAGTCGCTCGGGATAGACTTTTTATTGTTCTTATACGTTAAATTTTATGAATATAACCTTCCTAGATTATTTCGATGGCAAAACACCAACTTTCTATGACAAATGGAGAAAACCGTTAAAAGCTCCTCCATAGAGAGAGTTGAGCAACTTCGGACCATCAAAGTTGCTCGGTGTACACTTTTTATTATTCTTATATGTCAAATTTTACGAGTTTAAGCTTCCTAGATTATTTCGATGCCAAAACACCGACTTTCTATGACAAATGGACAAAACCGTTAAAAGCACCTACATAGAGAGAGTTGAGCAACTTCGGACCATCAAAGTTGCTCGGTGCACACTTTTTATTGTACTTTTATGTCAAATTTTACGAGTTTAAGCTTTATAGATTATTTCGATTCCAAAACACCAACTTTCTATGACAAATGGACAAAACCGTTAAAAGCTCCTCCATAGAGAGAGTTGAGCAACTTCGGACTATCAAAGTCGCTCGGGATAGACTTTTTATTGTTCTTATACGTTAAATTTTATGAATATAACCTTCCTAGATTATTTCGATGCCAAAACGCCAACTTTCTATGACAAATGGAAAAAACCGTTAAAAGCTCCCCATAGAGAGAGTTGAGAGCAACTTCGGACCATCAAAGTTGCTCGGTTCACACTTTTTATTGTATTTTTATGTCAAATTTTACGAGTATAAGCTTCATAGATTATTTCGATGCCAAAACACCAACTTTCTATGACAAATGGACAAAACCGTTAAATGCTCCTCCATAGAGAGAGTTGAGCAACTTCGGACCAACAAAGTTGCTCGGTGTACACCTTTTATTGTTCTGATATGTCAAATTTTATGAGTTTAAACTTCATAGATTATTTCAATGCTAAAACACCAACTTTCTATGACGAATGGAGAAAACCGTTAAAAGCTCCTCCATAGAGAGAGTTGAGCAACTTCGGATCATCAAAGTAGCTCGGTGTACAAATATTATTGTTCTTATATGTCAAATTTTACGAGTTTAAGCTTCATAGATTATTTCGATGCCAAAACACCAACTTTCTATGACGAATGGACAAAACCGTTAAAAGCTCCTCCATAGAGAGATTTGAGCAACTTCGGACTATCAAAGTCGCTCGGGATAGACTTTTTATTGTTCTTATATGTCAAATTTTATGAGTATAAGCTTCATAGATTATTTCGATGCCAAAACACCAACTTTCTATGACAAATGGACGAAACCGTTAAAAACTTCTCCATAGAGAGAGTTGAGCAACTTCGGATCATCAAAGTTGCTCGGTGTACAATTATTATTGTTCTTATATGTCAAATTTTACGAGTTTAAGCTTCCTAGATTATTTCGATGCCAAAACACCGACTTTCTATGAGAATGGACAAAACCGTTAAAAGCTCCTCCATAGAGAGAGTTGAGCAACTTCGGACTATCAAAGTCGCTCGGGATAGACTTTTTATTGTTCTTATACGTTAAATTTTATAAATATAACCTTCCTAGATTATTTCGATAACAAAACACCAACTTTCTATGACAAATGGAAAAAACCGTTAAAAGCTCCCCATAGAGAGAGTTGAGCAACTTCGGACCATCAAAGTTGCTCGGTGCACACTTTTTATTGTATTTTTATGTCAAATTTTACGAGTTTAAGCTTCATAGATTATTTCGATGACAAAACACCAACTTTCTATGACAAATGGACAAAACCATTAAAAGCTCCTCCATAGAGAGAGTTGAGCAACTTCGTACTATCAAAGTCCCTCGGGATAGACTTTTTATTGTTCTTATATGTCAAATTTTTTGAATATAACCTTCCTACATTTTTTCGATGCCAAAACAACAACTTTCTATGACAAATGGACAAAACCGATAAAAGTTCCTCCGTAGAGAGAGTTGAGCAACTTCGGACTATCAAAGTCGCTCGGGATAGACTTTTTATTGTTCTTATATGTTAAATTTTATGAATATAACCTTCCTAGATTATTTCAATGGCAAAACACCAACTTTCTATGACAAATGGACTAAACCATTAAAAGCTCCTCCATAGAGAGAGTTGAGCAACTTCGGACTATCAAAGTCCCTCGGGATAGACTTTTTATTGTTTTTATATGTCAAATTTTTTGAATATAACCTTCCTAGATTTTTTCGATGCCAAAACAACAACTTTCTATGACAAATGGACAAAACCGTTAAAAGCTCCTCCGTAGAGAGAGTTGGGCAACTTCGGACTATCAAAGTCGCTCGGGATAGACTTTTTATTGTTCTTATACGTTAAATTTTATGAATATAACCTTCCTAGATTATTTCGATGGCAAAACACCAACTTTCTATGACAAATGGAGAAAACCGTTAAAAGCTCCTCCATAGAGAGAGTTGAGCAACTTCGGACCATCAAAGTTGCTCGGTGTACACTTTTTATTATTCTTATATGTCAAATTTTACGAGTTTAAGCTTCCTAGATTATTTCGATGCCAAAACACCGACTTTCTATGACAAATGGACAAAACCGTTAAAAGCACCTACATAGAGAGAGTTGAGCAACTTCGGACCATCAAAGTTGCTCGGTGCACACTTTTTATTGTACTTTTATGTCAAATTTTACGAGTTTAAGCTTTATAGATTATTTCGATTCCAAAACACCAACTTTCTATGACAAATGGACAAAACCGTTAAAAGCTCCTCCATAGAGAGAGTTGAGCAACTTCGGACTATCAAAGTCGCTCGGGATAGACTTTTTATTGTTCTTATACGTTAAATTTTATGAATATAACCTTCCTAGATTATTTCGATGCCAAAACGCCAACTTTCTATGACAAATGGAAAAAACCGTTAAAAGCTCCCCATAGAGAGAGTTGAGAGCAACTTCGGACCATCAAAGTTGCTCGGTTCACACTTTTTATTGTATTTTTATGTCAAATTTTACGAGTATAAGCTTCATAGATTATTTCGATGCCAAAACACCAACTTTCTATGACAAATGGACAAAACCGTTAAATGCTCCTCCATAGAGAGAGTTGAGCAACTTCGGACCAACAAAGTTGCTCGGTGTACACCTTTTATTGTTCTGATATGTCAAATTTTATGAGTTTAAACTTCATAGATTATTTCAATGCTAAAACACCAACTTTCTATGACGAATGGAGAAAACCGTTAAAAGCTCCTCCATAGAGAGAGTTGAGCAACTTCGGATCATCAAAGTAGCTCGGTGTACAAATATTATTGTTCTTATATGTCAAATTTTACGAGTTTAAGCTTCATAGATTATTTCGATGCCAAAACACCAACTTTCTATGACGAATGGACAAAACCGTTAAAAGCTCCTCCATAGAGAGATTTGAGCAACTTCGGACTATCAAAGTCGCTCGGGATAGACTTTTTATTGTTCTTATATGTCAAATTTTATGAGTATAAGCTTCATAGATTATTTCGATGCCAAAACACCAACTTTCTATGACAAATGGACGAAACCGTTAAAAACTTCTCCATAGAGAGAGTTGAGCAACTTCGGATCATCAAAGTTGCTCGGTGTACAATTATTATTGTTCTTATATGTCAAATTTTACGAGTTTAAGCTTCCTAGATTATTTCGATGCCAAAACACCGACTTTCTATGAGAATGGACAAAACCGTTAAAAGCTCCTCCATAGAGAGAGTTGAGCAACTTCGGACTATCAAAGTCGCTCGGGATAGACTTTTTATTGTTCTTATACGTTAAATTTTATAAATATAACCTTCCTAGATTATTTCGATAACAAAACACCAACTTTCTATGACAAATGGAAAAAACCGTTAAAAGCTCCCCATAGAGAGAGTTGAGCAACTTCGGACCATCAAAGTTGCTCGGTGCACACTTTTTATTGTATTTTTATGTCAAATTTTACGAGTTTAAGCTTCATAGATTATTTCGATGACAAAACACCAACTTTCTATGACAAATGGACAAAACCGTTAAAAGCTCCTCCATAGAGAGAGTTTTGCAACTTCGGACTATCAAAGTCGCTCGGGATAGAATTTTTTTTTTCTTATACGTTAAATTTTGTGAATATAACCTTCCTAGATTATTTCGATGCTAAAACACCAACTTTCTATGACAAATGGACGAAACCGTTAAAAGCTCCTCCATAGAGAGAGTTGAGCAACTTCGGACTATCAAAGTCACTCGGGATAGACTTTTTATTGTGAATATGTCAAATTTTATGAGTATAAGCTTCATAGATTTTTTTCGATGGCAAAACACCAACTTTCTATGACAAATGGACGAAACCGTTAAAAGCTTCTCCATAGAGAGAGTTGAGCAACTTCGGATCATGAAAGTCCCTCGGGATAGACTTTTTATTGTTCTTATACGTCAAATTTTACGAGTTTAAGCTTCCTAGATTATTTCGATGCCAAAACACCGACTTTCTATGACAAATGGACAAAACCGTTAAAAGCACCTACATAGAGAGAGTTGAGCAACTTCGGATCATCAAAGTTGCTCGGTGCACAAATATTATTGTTCTTATATGTCAAATTTTACGAGTTTAAGCTTCATAGATTATTTCGATGCCAAAACACCAACTTTCTATGACGAATGGACAAAACTGTTAAAAGCTCCTCCATAGAGAGAGTTGAGCAAATTCGGACTATCAAAGTCGCTCGGGATAGACTTTTTATTGTTCTTATATGTCAAATTTTATGAGTATAAGCTTCATAGATTATTTCGATGACAAAACACCAACTTTCTATGACAAATGGATGAAACCGTTAAAAGCTTCTCCATAGAGAGAGTTGAGCAACTTCGGATCATCAAAGTTGCTCGGTGTACAATTATTATTGTTCTTATATGTCAAATTTTACGAGTTTAAGCTTCCTAGATTATTTCGATGCCAAAACAGCGACTTTCTATGACAAATGGACAAAACCGTTAAAAGCACCTACATAGAAAGAGTTGAGCAACTTCGGACCATCAAAGTTGCTCGGTGCACACTTTTTATTGTACTTTTATGTCAAATTTTACGAGTTTAAGCTTCATAGATTATTTCGATGCCAAAACACCAACTTTCTATGACGAATGGACAAAACCGTTAAAAGCTCCTCCATAGAGAGAGTCGAGCAACTTCGGACTATCAAAGTCGCTCGGGATAGACTTTTTATTGTTCTTATACGTTAAATTTTATGAATATAAACTTCCTAGATTTTTTCGATGCCAAAACAACAACTTTCTGTGACAAGTGGACAAAACCGTTAAAAGCTCCTCCGTAGAGGGCGTTGAGCAACTTCAGACCATCAAAGTTGCTCGGTGCACACTTTTTATTGTACTTTTATGTCAAATTTTATGAGTTTAAGCTTCAAAGATTATTTCGATGCCAAAACACCAACTTTCTATGACAAATGGACAAAACCGTTAAAAGATCCTCCATAGAGAGAGTTGAGCAACTTCGGACTATCAAAGTTGCTCGGGATAGACTTTTTATTGTTCTTATACGTTAAATTTTATGAATATAACCTTCCTAGATTATTTCTATGGCAAAACACCAACTTTCTATGACAAATGGACAAAACCATTAAAAGCTCCTCCATGGAGAGAGTTGAGAAACTTCAGATCATCAAAGTCCCTCGGGATAGACTTTTTATTGTTCTTATATGTCAAATTTTACGAGTTTAAGCTTGCTAGATTATTTCGATGCCAAAACACCGACTTTCTATGACAAATGGACAAAACCGTTAAAAGCACCTACATAGAGAGAGTTGAGCAACTTCGGACCATCAAAGTTGCTCGGTGCACACTTTTTATTGTAATTTTATGTCAAATTTTACGAGTATAAGCTTCATAGATTATTTTGATGCTAAAACACCAACTTTCTATGACAAATGGACAAAACCGTTAAAAGCTCCTCCATAGAGAGAGTTGAGCAAGTTCGGACAACCAAAGTTGCTCGGTGTACACTTTTTATTGTTCTAATATGTCAAATTTTATGAGTTTAAACTTCATAAATTATTTCAATGCTAAAACACCAACTTTCTATGACAAATGGAGAAAACCGTTAAAAGCTCTTCCATAGAAAGAGTTGAGCAACTTCGGATCATCAAAGTAGCTCAGTGTACAAATATTATTGTTCTTATATGTCAAATTTTACGAGTTTAAGCTTCATAGATTATTTCGATGCCAAAACACCAACTTTCTATGACGAATGGACAAAACCGTTAAAAGCTCCTCCATAAAGAGAGTTGAGCAACTTCGGACTATCAAAGTTGCTCGGTGCACACTTTTTATTGTACTTTTATGTCAAATTTTACGAGTTTAAGCTTCAAAGATTTTTTCGATGCCAAAACACCAACTTTCTCTGACAAATGGACAAAACCGTTAAAAGATCCTCCATAGAGAGAGTTGAGCAACTTCGAACGATCAAAGTTTATCGGTGCACACTTTTTATTCTACTTTTTTGTCAAATTTTACGAGTTTAAGCTTCAAAGATTATTTCGATGCCAAAACACCAACTTTCTATGACAAATGGACAAAACCGTTAAAAGATCCTCCATAGAGAGAGTTGAGCAACTTCGGACTATCAAAGTTGCTCGGGATAGACTTTTTATTGTTCTTATACGTTAAATTTTATGAATATAACCTTCCTAGATTATTTCTATGGCAAAACACCAACTTTCTATGACAAATGGAGAAAACCGTTAAAAGCTCCTCCATAGAGAGAGTTGAGCAACTTCGGATCATCTAAGTAGCTCGGTGTACAAATATTATTGTACTTATATGTAAAATTTTACGAGTTTAAGCTTCATAGATTATTTCGTTGCCAAAACACCAACTTTCTATGACGAATGGACAAAACCGTTAAATGCTTCTCCATAAAGAGAGTTGAGCAACTTCGGACTATCAAAGTCGCTCGGGATAGACTTTTTATTGTTCTTATATGTCAAATTTTATGAGTATAAGCTTCCTAGATTATTTCGATGCCAAAACACCGACTTTCTATGACAAATTGACAAAACCATTAAAAGCACCTACATAGAGAGAGTTGAGCAACTTCGGACCATCAAAGTTGCTCGGCGCACACTTTTTATTGTACTTTTATGTCAAATTTTACGAGTTTAAGCTTTATAGATTATTTCGATGCCAAAACGCCAACTTTCTATGACAAATGAAAAAAACCGTTAAAAGCTCCTCCATAGAGAGAGTTGAGCAACTTCGGACTATCAAAGTCGCTCGGGATAGACTTTTTATTGTTCCTATATGTCAAATTTTATGAGTATAACCTTCATAGATTATTTCGATGCCAAACATCAACTTTCTATGACAAATGGACGAAACCGTTAAAAGCTTCTCCATAGAGAGAGTTGAGCAACTTCGGATCATCAAAGTTGCTCGGTGTACAAATATTATTGTTCTTATATGTCAAATTTTACGAGTTTAAACTTCATAGATTATTTCGATGCCAAAACACTAACTTTCTATGACAAATGGACCAAACCGTTAAAAGCTCCTCCATAGAGAGAGTTGAGCAACTTCGGACTATCAAAGTCGCTCGGGATAGACTTTTTATTGTTCTTATACGTTAAATTTTATGAATATAACCTTCCTAGATTATTTCGATTGCAAAACACTAACTTTCTATGACAAATAGACAAAACCATTAAAAGCTCCTCCATGGAGAGAGTTGAGAAACTTCAGATCATCAAAGTCCCTCGGGATAGACTTTTTATTGTTCTTATATGTCAAATTTTACGAGTTTAAGCTTCCTAGATTATTTCGATGCCAAAACACCGACTTTCTATGACAAATGGACAAAACCGTTAAAAGCACCTACATAGAGAGAGTTGAGCAACTTCGGACCATCAAAGTTGCTCGGTGCACACTTTTTATTGTAATTTTATGTCAAATTTTACGAGTATAAGCTTCATAGATTATTTCGATGCTAAAACACCAACTTTCCATGACAAATGGACAAAACCGTTAAAAGCTCCTCCATAGAGAGAGTTGAGCAAGTTCGGACAACCAAAGTTGCTCGGTGTACACTTTTTATTGTTCTAATATGTCAAATTTTATGAGTTTAAACTTCATAAATTATTTCAATGCTAAAACACCAACTTTCTATGACAAATGGAGAAAACCGTTAAAAGCTCTTCCATAGAGAGAGTTGAGCAACTTCGGATCATCAAAGTAGCTCAGTGTACAAATATTATTGTTCTTATATGTCAAATTTTACGAGTTTAAGCTTCATAGATTATTTCGATGCCAAAACACCAACTTTCTATGACGAATGGACAAAACCGTTAAAAGCTCCTCCATAAAGAGAGTTGAGCAACTTCGGACTATCAAAGTTGCTCGGTGCACACTTTTTATTGTACTTTTATGTCAAATTTTACGAGTTTAAGCTTCAAAGATTTTTTCGATGCCAAAACACCAACTTTCTCTGACAAATGGACAAAACCGTTAAAAGATCCTCCATAGAGAGAGTTGAGCAACTTCGAACCATCAAAGTTTATCGGTGCACAATTTTTATTCTACTTTTTTGTCAAATTTTACGAGTTTAAGCTTCAAAGATTATTTCGATGCCAAAACACCAACTTTCTATGACAAATGGACAAAACCGTTAAAAGATCCTCCATAGAGAGAGTTGAGCAACTTCGGACTATCAAAGGTGCTCGGGATAGACTTTTTATTGTTCTTATACGTTAAATTTTATGAATATAACCTTCCTAGATTATTTCTATGGCAAAACACCAACTTTCTATGACAAATGGAGAAAACCGTTAAAAGCTCCTCCATAGAGAGAGTTGAGCAACTTCGGATCATCTAAGTAGCTCGGTGTACAAATATTATTGTTCTTATATGTAAAATTTTACGAGTTTAAGCTTCATCGATTATTTCGTTGCCAAAACACCAACTTTCTATGACGAATGGACAAAACCGTTAAATGCTTCTCCATAAAGAGAGTTGAGCAACTTCGGACTATCAAAGTTGCTCGGGATAGACTTTTTATTGTTCTTATACGTTAAATTTTATGAGTATAACCTTCCTAGATTATTTCGATGCCAAAACACCAACTTTCTATGACAAATGGAGAAAACCGTTAAAAGCTCCTCTATAGAGAGAGTTGAGCAACTTCGGATCATCAAAGTAGCTCAGTGTACAAATATTATTGTTTTTATATGTCAAATTTTACGTGTTTAAGCTTCATAGATTATTTCGATGCCAAAACACCAACTTTCTATGACGAATGGACAAAACCGTTAAAAGCTCCTCCATAGAGAGAGTTGAGCAACTTCGGACTATCAAAGTTGCTCGGGATAGACTTTTTATTGTTCTTATATGTCAAATTTTATGAGTATAAGCTTCATAGATTATTTCGATGACAAAACACCAACTTTCTATGACAAATGGATGAAACCGTTAAAAGCTTCTCCATAGAGAGAGTCGAGCAACTTCGGATCATCAAAGTTGCTCGATGTACAATTATTATTGTTCTTATATGTCAAATTTTATGAATTTAAGCTTTCTAGATTATTTCGATGCCAAAACACCGACTTTCTATGAAAAAAGGACAAAACCGTTATAAGCACCTACATAGAGAGAGTTGAGCAACTTCGGACCATCAAAGTTGCTCGGTGCACACTTTTTATTGTACTTTTATGTCAAATTTTACGAGTTTAAGCTTTATAGATTATTTCGATGCCAAAACACCAACTTTCTATGACAAATGGACAAAACCGCTAGAAGCTCCTCCATAGAGGGAGTTGAGCAACTTCGGACTATCAAAGTCGCTCGGGATAGACTTTTTATTGTTCTTATACGTTAAATTTTATGAATATAAACTTCCTAGATTATTTCGATGCCAAAACACCAACTTTCTATGACAAATGAAAAAAACCGTTAAAAGCTCCCCATAGAGAGAGTTGAGCAACTTCGGACCATCAAAGTTGCTCGGTGCACACTTTTATTGTATTTTTATGTCAAATTTTACAAGTTTAAGCTTCATAGATTATTTCGATGCCAAAACACCAACTTTTTATGACAAATGGACAAAACCGTTAAAAGCTCCTCCATTGAGAGAGTTGGGCAACTTCGGACTATCAAAGTCACTCGGGATAGACTTTTTATTGTTCTTATACGTTAAATTTTATGAATATAACCTTCCTAGATTTTTTCGATGGCAAAACACCAACTTTCTATGAAAAATGGACAAAACCATTAAAAGCTCCTCCATAGAGAGAGTTGAGCAACTTCGGATCATCAAAGTCCCTCGGGATAGACTTTTTATTGTTCTTATATGTCAAATTTTACGAGTTTAAGCTTCCTAGATTATTTCGATGCCAAAACACCGACTTTCTATGACAAATGGACAAAACCGTTAAAAGCACCTACATAGAGAGAGTTGAGCAACTTGGAACCATCAAAGTTTATCGGTGCACACTTTTTATTGTACTTTTATGTCAAATTTTACGAGTTTAAGCTTCATAGATTATTTCGATGCCAAAACACCAACTTTCTATGACAAATGGACAAAACCGTTAAAAGCTCCTCCATAGAGATAGTTGAGCAACTTCGGACTATCAAAGTCGCTCGGGATAGACTTTTTATTGTTCTTATACGATAAATTTTATGAATATAACATTCCTAGATTATTTCGATGCCAAAACACCAACTTTCTATGACAAATGGACAAAACCATTAAAAGCTCCTCCATAGAGAGAGTTGAGCAACTTCGGACCATCGAAGTTGCTCGGTGCACACTTTTTATTTTACTTTTATGTCAAATTTTACGAGTTTAAGCTTCATAGATTATTTCGATGCCGAAAGGACAAAACCGTTAAAAGCTCCTCCATAGAGAGAGTTGAGCAACTTCTGATCATCAAAGTAGCTCAGTGTACAAATATTATTGTTTTTATATGTCAAATTTTACGAGTTTAAGCTTCATAGATTATTTCGATGCCAAAACACCAACTTTCTATGACGAATGGACAAAACCGTTAAAAGCTCCTCCATAGAGAGAGTTGGGCAACTTCGGACTATCAAAGTTGCTCGGGATAGACTTTTTATTGTTCTTATATGTCAAATTTTATGAGTATAAGCTTCATAGATTATTTCAATGACAAAACACCAACTTTCTATGACAAATGGATGAAACTGTTAAAAGCTTCTCCATAGAGAGAGTTGAGCAACTTTGGATCATCAAAGTTGCTCGATGTACAATTATTATTGTTCTTATATGTCAAATTTTACGAGTTTAAGCTTCCTAGATTATTTCGATGCCAAAACACCGACTTTCTATGACAAATGGACAAAACCGTTATAAGCACCTACATAGAGAGAGTTGAGCAACTTCGGACCATCAAAGTTGCTCGGTGCACACTTTTTATTGTACTTTTATGTCAAATTTTACGAGTTTAAGCTTTATAGATTATTTCGATGCCAAAACACCAACTTTCTATGACAAATGGACAAAACCGCTAGAAGCTCCTCCATAGAGGGAGTTGAGCAACTTCGGACTATCAAAGTCGCTCGGGATAGACTTTTTATTGTTCTTATACGTTAAATTTTATGAATATAAACTTCCTAGATTATTTCGATGCCAAAACACCAACTTTCTATGACAAATGGAAAAAACCGTTAAAAGCTCCCCATAGAGAGAGTTGAGCAACTTCGGACCATCAAAGTTGCTCGGTGCACACTTTTTATTGTATTTTTATGTCAAATTTTACGAGTTTAAGCTTCATAGATTATTTCGATGCCAAAACACCAACTTTTTATGACAAATGGACAAAACCGTTAAAAGCTCCTCCATAGAGAGAGTTGGGCAACTTCGGACTATCAAAGTCGCTCGGGATAGACTTTTTATTGTTCTTATACGTTAAATTTTATGAATATAACCTTCCTAGATTTTTTCGATGGCAAAACACCAACTTTCTATGAAAAATGGACAAAACCATTAAAAGCTCCTCCATAGAGAGAGTTGAGCAACTTCGGATCATCAAAGTCCCTCGGGATAGACTTTTTATTGTTCTTATATGTCAAATTTTACGAGTTTAAGCTTCCTAGATTATTTCGATGCCAAAACACCGACTTTCTATGAGAAATGGACAAAACCGTTAAAAGCACCTACATAGAGAGAGTTGAGCAACTTGGAACCATCAAAGTTTATCGGTGCACACTTTTTATTGTACTTTTATGTCAAATTTTACGAGTTTAAGCTTCATAGATTATTTCGATGCCAAAACACCAACTTTCTATGACAAATGGACAAAACCGTTAAAAGCTCCTCCATAGAGATAGTTGAGCAACTTCGGACTATCAAAGTCGCTCGGGATAGACTTTTTATTGTTCTTATACGATAAATTTTATGAATATAACATTCCTAGATTATTTCGATGCCAAAACACCAACTTTCTATGACAAATGGACAAAACCATTAAAAGCTCCTCCATAGAGAGAGTTGAGCAACTTCGGACCATCAAAGTTGCTCGGTGCACACTTTTTATTTTACTTTTATGTCAAATTTTACGAGTTTAAGCTTTATAGATTATTTCGATTGCAAAACACCAACTTTCTATGACAAATGGACAAAACCATTAAAAGCTCCTCCATGGAGAGAGTTGAGCAACTTCGGATCATCAAAGTTCCTCGGGATAGACTTTTTATTGTTCTTATATGTCAAATTTTACGAGTTTAAGCTTCCTAGATTATTTTGATGCCAAAACACCGACTTTCTATGACAAATGGACAAAACCGTTAAAAGCACCTACATAGAGAGAGTTGAGCAACTTCGGACCATCAAAGTTGCTCGGTGCACACTTTTTATTGTACTTTTATGTCAAATTTTACGAGTATAAGCTTCACAGATTATTTCGATGCCAAAACACCAACTTTCTATGACAAATGGACAAAACCGTTAAAACCTCCTCCATAGAGAGAGTTGAGTAACTTCGGACAACCAAAATTGCTCGGTGTACACTTTTTATTGTTCTTATATGTCAAATTTTATGAGTTTAAACTTCATAGATTATTTCTATGCTAAAACACCAACTTTGTATGACAAATGGAGAAAACCGTTAAAAGCTCCTCCATAGAGAGAGTTGAGCAACTTCGGATCATCAAAGTAGCTCAGTGTACAAATATTATTGTTTTTATATGTCAAATTTTACGAGTTTAAGCTTCATAGATTATTTCGATGCCAAAACACCAACTTTCTATGACAAATGGACAAAACCGCTAGAAGCTCCTCCATAGAGGGAGTTGAGCAACTTCGGACTATCAAAGTCGCTCGGGATAGACTTTTTATTGTTCTTATACGTTAAATTTTATGAATATAAACTTCCTAGATTATTTCGATGCCAAAACACCAACTTTCTATGACAAATGGAAAAAACCGTTAAAAGCTCCCCATAGAGAGAGTTGAGCAACTTCGGACCATCAAATTTGCTCGGTGCACACTTTTTATTGTATTTTTATGTCAAATTTTACGAGTTTAAGCTTTATAGATTATATCGATGTCAAAACACCAACTTTTTATGACAAATGGACAAAACCGTTAAAAGCTCCTCCATAGAGAGAGTTGGGCAACTTCGGACTATCAAAGTCGCTCGGGATAGACTTTTTATTGTTCTTATAAGTTAAATTTTATGAATATAACCTTCCTAGATTATTTCGATTGCAAAACACCAACTTTCTATGACAAATGGACAAAACCATTAAAAGCTCCTCCATGGAGAGAGTTGAGCAACTTCGGATCAACAAAGTTCCTCGGGATAGACTTTTTATTGTTCTTATATGTCAAATTTTACGAGTTTAAGCTTCCTAGATTATTTTGATGCCAAAACACCGACTTTCTATGACAAATGGACAAAACCGTTAAAAGCACCTACATAGAGAGAGTTGAGCAACTTCGGACCATCAAAGTTGCTCGGTGCACACTTTTTATTGTACTTTTATGTCAAATTTTACGAGTATAAGCTTCACAGATTATTTCGATGCCAAAACACCAACTTTCTATGACAAATGGACAAAACCGTTAAAACCTCCTCCATAGAGAGAGTTGAGTAACTTCGGACAACCAAAATTGCTCGGTGTACACTTTTTATTGTTCTTATATGTCAAATTTTATGAGTTTAAACTTCATAGATTATTTCTATGCTAAAACACCAACTTTGTATGACAAATGGAGAAAACCGTTAAAAGCTCCTCCATAGAGAGAGTTGAGCAACTTCGGATCATCAAAGTAGCTCAGTGTACAAATATTATTGTTTTTATATGTCAAATTTTACGAGTTTAACCTTCATAGATTTTTTTGATGGCAAAACACCAACTTTCTATGAAAAATGGACAAAGCCTTTAAAAGCTCCTCCATAGAGAGAGTTGAGCAACTTCGGATCATCAAAGTCCCTCGGGATAGACTTTTTATTGTTCTTATATGTCAAATTTTACGAGTTTAAGCTTCCTAGATTATTTCGATGCCAAAACACCGACTTTCTATGACAAATGGACAAAACCGTTATAAGCACTTACATAGAGAGAGTTGAGCAACTTCGGACCATCAAAGTTGCTCGGTGCACACTTTTTATTGTACTTTTATGTCAAATTTTACGAGTTTAAGCTTTATAGATTATTTCGATGCCAAAACACCAACTTTCAATGACAAATGGACAAAACCGCTGGAAGCTCCTCCATAGAGGGAGTTGAGCAACTTCGGACTATCAAAGTCGCTCGGGATAGACTTTTTATTGTTCTTATACGTTAAATTTTATGAATATAAACTTCCTAGATTATTTCGATGCCAAAACACCAACTTTCTATGACAAATGGAGAAAACCGTTAAAAGCTCCTCCATAGAGAGAGTTGAGCAACTTCGGATCATCAAAGTAGCTCAGTGTACAAATATTATTGTTTTTATATGTCAAATTTTACGAGTTTAAGCTTCATAGATTATTTCGATGCCAAAACACCAACTTTCTATGACGAATGGACAAAACCGTTAAAAGCTCCTCCATAGAGAGAGTTGAGCAACTTCGGACTATCAAAGTCGCTCGGGATAGACTTTTTATTGTTCGTATACGTTAAATTTTATGAATATAACCTTCCTAGATTTTTTTGATGGCAAAACACCAACTTTCTATGAAAAATGGACAAAACTTTTAAAAGCTCCTCCATAGAGAGAGTTGAGCAACTTCGGATCATCAAAGTCCCTCGGGATAGACTTTTTATTGTTCTTATATGTCAAATTTTACGAGTTTAAGCTTCCTAGATTATTTCGATGCCAAAACACTGACTTTCTATGACAAATGGACAAAACCGTTAAAAGCACCTACATAGAGAGAGTTGAGCAACTTCGAACCATCAAAGTTTATCGGTGCACACTTTTTATTCTACTTTTTTGTCAAATTTTACGAGTTTAAGCTTCATAGATTATTTCGATGCCAAAACACCAACTTTCTATGACAAATGGACAAAACCGTTAAAAGCTCCTCAATAGAGAGAGTTGAGCAACTTTGGACTATCAAAGTCGCTCGGGATAGACTTTTTATTGTTCTTATACGTTAAATTTTATGAATATAACCTTCCTAGATTATTTCGATGCCAAAACACCAACTTTCTATGACAAATGGACAAAACCGTTAAAAGCTCCTCCACAGAGAGAGTTGAGCAACTTCGGACCATCAAAGTTGCTCGGTGCACACTTTTTATTGTACTTTTATGTCAAATTTTACGAGTTTAAGCTTCATAGATTATTTCGATGCCAAAAGGACAAAACCGTTAAAAGCTACTCAATAGAGAGAGTTGAGCAACTTCGGACTATCAAAGTCGCTCGGGATAGACTTTTTCTTGTTCTTATATGTCAAATTTTACGAGTTTAAGCTTCATAGATTATTTCGATGCCAAAACACCAACTTTCTATGACGAATGGACAAAACCGTTAAAAGCTCCTCCATAGAGAGAGTTGAGCAACTTCGGACTATCAAAGTCGCTCGGGATAGACTTTTTATTGTTCGTATACGTTAAATTTTATGAATATAACCTTCCTAGATTTTTTTGATGGCAAAACACCAACTTTCTATGAAAAATGGACAAAGCCTTTAAAAGCTCCTCCATAGAGAGAGTTGAGCAACTTCGGATCATCAAAGTCCCTCGGGATAGACTTTTTATTGTTCTTATATGTCAAATTTTACGAGTTTAAGCTTCCTAGATTATTTCGATGCCAAAACACCGACTTTCTATGACAAATGGACAAAACCGTTATAAGCACTTACATAGAGAGAGTTGAGCAACTTCGGACCATCAAAGTTGCTCGGTGCACACTTTTTATTGTACTTTTATGTCAAATTTTACGAGTTTAAGCTTTATAGATTATTTCGATGCCAAAACACCAACTTTCTATGACAAATGGACAAAACCGCTAGAAGCTCCTCCATAGAGGGAGTTGAGCAACTTCGGACTATCAAAGTCGCTCGGGATAGACTTTTTATTGTTCTTATACGTTAAATTTTATGAATATAAACTTCCTAGATTATTTCGATGCCAAAACACCAACTTTCTATGACAAATTGAAAAAACCGTTAAAAGCTCGCCATAGAGAGAGTTGAGCAACTTCGGAACATCAAAGTTGCTCGGTGCACACTTTTTATTGTATTTTTATGTCAAATTTTATGAGTTTAAGCTTCATAGATTATTTCGATGCCAAAACACCAACTTTTTATGACAAAAGGACCAAATCGTTAAAAGCTCCTCCATAGAGAGAGTTCGGCAACTTCGGACTATCAAAGTCGCTCGGGATAGACTTTTTATTGTTCGTATACGTTAAATTTTATGAATATAACCTTCCTAGATTTTTTTGATGGCAAAACACCAACTTTCTATGACAAATGGACAAAACCGTTAAAAACACCTTCATAGAGAGAGTTGAGCAACTTCGGACCATCAAAGTTGCTCGGTGCAGACTTTTTATTGTACTTTTATGTCAAATTTTACGAGTATAAGCTTCACAGATTATTTCGATGCCAAAACACCAACTTTCTATGACAAATGGACAAAACCGTTAAAAGCTCCTCCATAGAGAGAGTTGAGCAACTTCGGACAACCAAAGTTGCTCGGTGTACACTTTTTATTGTTCTTATATGTCAAATTTTATGAGTTTAAACTTCATAGATTATTTCAATGCTAAAACACCAACTTTCTATGACAAATGGAGAAAAACGTTAAAAGCTCCTCCATAGAGAGAGTTGAGCAATTTCGGATTATCAAAGTAGCTCAGTGTACAAATATTATTGTTCTTATATGTCAAATTTTACGAGTATAAGCTTCACAGATTATTTTGATGCCAAAACACCAACTTTCTATGACAAATGGACAAAACCATTAAAAGCTCCTCCATAGAGAGAGTTGAGCAACTTCGGACAACCAAAGTTGCTCGGTGTACACTTTTTATTGTTCTTATATGTCAAATTTTATGAGTTTAAACTTCATAGATTATTTCAATGCTAAAACACCAACTTTCTATGACAAATGCAGAAAACCGTTAAAAGCTCCTCCATAGAGAGAGTTGAGCAACTTCGGATCATCAAAGTAGCTCAGTGTACAATTATTATTGTTCTTATATGTCAAATTTTACGAGTTTAAGCTTCATAGATTATTTCGATGCCAAAACACCAACTTTCTATGACGATTGGACAAAACCGTTAAAAGCTCCTCCATAGAGAGAGTTGAGCAACTTCGGACTATCAAAGTCGCTCGTGATAGACTTTTTATTGTTCTTATATGTCAAATTTTATAAGTATAAGCTTCATAGATTATTTCGATGACAAAACACCAACTTTCTATGACAAATGGACGAAACCGTTAAAAGCTTCTCCATAGAGAGAATTGAGCAACTTCGGATCATCAAAGTTGCTCGGTGTACAATTATAATTGTTCTTATATGTCAAATTTTACGAGTTTAAATTTCCTAGATTATTTCGATGGCAAAACACCGACTTTCTTTGACAAATGGACAAAACCGTTAAAAGCATCTACATAGAGAGAGTTGAGCAACTTCGGACCATCAAAGTTGCTCTGTGCACACTTTTTATTGTACTTTTATGTCAAATTTTACAAGTTTAAGCTTTATAGATTATTTCGATGCCAAAACACCAACTTTCTATGACAAATGGACAAAACCGTTAAAAGCTCCTCCATAGAGAGAGTTGAGCAACTTCGGACTATCAAAGTCGCTCGGGATAGACTTTTTATTGTTCTTATACGTTAAATTTTATGAATATAACCTTCCTAGATTATTTCGATGCCAAAACACCAACTTTCTATGACAAATTGAAAAAACCGTTAAAAGCTCCCCATAGAGAGAGTTGAGCAACTTCGGACCATCAAAGTTGCTCGGTGCACACTTTTTATTGTACTTTTATGTCAAATTTTACGAGTTTAAGCTTCATAGATTATTTCGATGTCAAAACACCAACTTTCTATGACAAATGGACAAAACCGTTAAAAGCCCCTCCGTAGAGAGAGTTGAGCAACTTCGGACTATCAAAGTCGCTCGGGATAGACTTTTTAATGTTCTTATACGTTAAATTTTATGAATATAACCTTCCTAGATTATTTCGATGACAAAACACCAACTTTCTATGACAAATGGACAAAACCGTTAAAAGCTCCTCCATAGAGAGAGTTGAGCAACTTCGGACCATCAAAGTTGCTCGGTGCACACTTTTTATTGTACTTTTATGTCAAATTTTATGAGTTTAAGCTTCATAGATTATTTCGATGCCAAAACACCAACTTTCTATGACGAATGGACAAAACCGTTAAAAGCTCCTCCATAGAAAGAGTTGAGCAACTTCGGACTATCAAAGTCGCTCGGGATAGACTTTTTATTGTTCTTATATGTCAAATTTTATGGGTATAAGCTTCATAGATTATTTCGATGACAAAACACCAATGTTCTATGACAAATGGACGAAACCGTTAAAATCTTCTCCATAGAGAGAGCTGAGCAACTTCGGATCATCAAAGGTGCTCGGTGTACAATTATTATTATTCTTATATGTCAAATTTTACGAGTTTAAGCTTCCTAGATTATTTCGATGCCAAAACACCGACTTTCTATGACAAATCGACAAAACCGTTAAAAGCACCTACATTGAGAGAGTTGAGCAACTTCGGACCATCAAAGTTGCTCGGTGCACACTTTTTATTGTACTTTTATGTCAAATTTTATGATTTTAAACTTTATAGATTATTTCGATGCCAAAACACCAACTTTCTATGACGAATGGACAAAACCGTTTAAAGCTCCTCCATAGAAAGAGTTGAGCAACTTCGGACAATTAAAGTCGCTCGGGATAGACTTTTTATTGTTCTTATACGTTAAATTTTACGAGTTTAAGCTTCCTAGATTATTTCGATGGCAAAACACCGACTTTCTTTGACAAATGCACAAAACCGTTAAAAGCACCTACATAGAGAGAGTTGAGCAACTTCGGACCATCAAAGTTGCTCGGTGCACACTTTTTATTGTACTTTTATGTCAAATTTTACGAGTTTAAGCTTTATAGATTATTTCGATGCCAAAACACCAACTTTCTATGACAAATGGACAAAACCGTTAAAAGCTCCTGCATAGAGAGAGTTGAGCAACTTCGGACTATCAAAGTCGCTCGGGATAGACTTTTTATTGTTCTTATACGTTAAATTTTATGAATATAACCTTCCTAGATTATTTCGATGCCAAAACACCAACTTTCTATAACAAATGGATAAAACCGTTAAAAGCTCCCCATAGAGAGAGTTGAGCAACTTCGGACCATCAAAGTTGCTCGGTGCACACTTTTTATTGTATTTTTATGTCAAATTTTACGAATTTAAGCTTCATAGATTATTTCGATGCCAAAACACCAACTTTCTATGACGAATGGACAAAACCGTTAAAAGCTCCTCCATAGAAAGAGTTGAGCAACTTCGGACTATCAAAGTCGCTCGGGATAGACTTTTTATTGTTCTTATATGTCAAATTTTATGGGTATAAGCTTCATAGATTATTTCGATGACAAAACACCAATGTTCTATGACAAATGGACGAAACCGTTAAAATCTTCTCCATAGAGAGAGCTGAGCAACTTCGGATCATCAAAGGTGCTCGGTGTACAATTATTATTATTCTTATATGTCAAATTTTACGAGTTTAAGCTTCCTAGATTATTTCGATGCCAAAACACCGACTTTCTATGACAAATCGACAAAACCGTTAAAAGCACCTACATTGAGAGAGTTGAGCAACTTCGGACCATCAAAGTTGCTCGGTGCACACTTTTTATTGTACTTTTATGTCAAATTTTATGATTTTAAACTTTATAGATTATTTCGATGCCAAAACACCAACTTTCTATGACGAATGGACAAAACCGTTTAAAGCTCCTCCATAGAAAGAGTTGAGCAACTTCGGACAATTAAAGTCGCTCGGGATAGACTTTTTATTGTTCTTATACGTTAAATTTTACGAGTTTAAGCTTCCTAGATTATTTCGATGGCAAAACACCGACTTTCTTTGACAAATGCACAAAACCGTTAAAAGCACCTACATAGAGAGAGTTGAGCAACTTCGGACCATCAAAGTTGCTCGGTGCACACTTTTTATTGTACTTTTATGTCAAATTTTACGAGTTTAAGCTTTATAGATTATTTCGATGCCAAAACACCAACTTTCTATGACAAATGGACAAAACCGTTAAAAGCTCCTGCATAGAGAGAGTTGAGCAACTTCGGACTATCAAAGTCGCTCGGGATAGACTTTTTATTGTTCTTATACGTTAAATTTTATGAATATAACCTTCCTAGATTATTTCGATGCCAAAACACCAACTTTCTATAACAAATGGATAAAACCGTTAAAAGCTCCCCATAGAGAGAGTTGAGCAACTTCGGACCATCAAAGTTGCTCGGTGCACACTTTTTATTGTATTTTTATGTCAAATTTTACGAATTTAAGCTTCATAGATTATTTCGATGCCAAAACACCAACTTTCTATGACAAATGGATAAAACCGTTGAAAGCTCCTCCATAGAGAGAGTTGAGCAACTTCGGACTATCAAAGTCGCTCGGGATAGACTTTTTATTGTTCTTATACATTAAATTTTATGAATATAACCTTCCTAGATTATTTCGATGGCAAAACACCAACTTTCTATGAAAAATGGACAAAACCATTAAAAGCTCCTCCATAGAGAGAGTTGAGCAACTTCGGATCATCAAAGTCCCTCGGGATAAACTTCTTATTGTTCTTATATGTCAAATTTTACGAGTTTAAGCTTCCTAGATTATTTCGATGCCAAAACACCGACTTTCTATGAAAAATGGACAAAACCGTTAAAAGCACCTACATAGAGAGAGTTGAGCAACTTCGAACCATCAAAGTTTCTCGGTGCACACTTTTTATTGTACTTTTATGTCAAATTTTACGAGTTTAAGCTTCATAGATTATTTCGATGCCAAAACACCAATTTTCTATGACAAATGGACAAAACCGTTAAAAGCTCCTCCATAGAGAGAGTTGATCAACTTTGGACTATCAAAGTCGCTCGGGATAGACTTTTTATTGTTCTTATACGTTAAATTTTATGAATATAACCTTCCTAGATTATTTCGATGCCAAAACACCAACTTTCTATGACAAATGGACAAAACCGTTAAAATCTTCTCCATAGAGAGAGCTGAGCAACTTCGGATCATCAAAGTTGCTCGGTGTACAATTATTATTGTTCTTATATGTCAAATTTTACGAGTTTAAGCTTCCTAGATTATTTCGATGCTAAAACACCGACTTTCTATGACAAATGGACAAAACCGTTAAAAGCACCTACATAGAGAGAGTTGAGCAACTTCGGACCATTAAAGTTGCTTGGTGCACACTTTTTATTGTACTTTTATGTCAAATTTTACGATTTTAAGCTTTATAGATTATTTCGATGCCAAAACACCAACTTTCTATGACGAATGGACAAAACCGTTTAAAGCTCCTCCATAGAGAGAGTTGAGAACCTTCGGACTATCAAAGTCGCTCGGGATAGACTTTTTATTGTTCCTATACGTTAAATTTTACGAGTTTAAGCTTCCTAGATTATTTCGATGGCAAAACACCGACTTTCTATGACAAATGGACAAAACCGTTAAAAGCACCTACATAGAGAGAGTTGAGCAACTTCGGACCATCAAAGTTGCTCGGTGCACACTTTTTATTGTACTTTTATGTCAAATTTTACGAGTTTAAGCTTTATAGATTATTTCGAAGCCAAAACACCAACTTTCTATGACAAATGGACAAAACCGTTAAAAGCTCCTCCATAGAGAGAGTTGAGCAACTTCGGACTATCAAAGTCGCTCGGGATAGACTTTTTATTGTTCTTATACGTTAAATTTTATGAATATAACCTTCCTAGATTATTTCGATGCCAAAACACCAACTTTCTAAGACAAATGGAAAAAACCGTAAAAGCTCCCCATAGAGAGAGTTAAGCAACTTCGGACCATCAAAGTTGCTCGGTGCACACTTTTTATTGTATTTTTATGTCAAATTTTACGAGTTTAAGCTTCATAGATTATTTCGATGCCAAAACACCAACTTTTTATGACAAATGGACAAAACCGTTGAAAGCTCCTCCATAGAGAGAGTTGAGCAACTTCGGACTATCAAAGTCGCTCGGGATAGACTTTTTATTGTTCTTATACATTAAATTTTATGAATATAACCTTCCTAGATTATTTCGATGGCAAAACACCAACTTTCTATGAAAAATGGACAAAACCATTAAAAGCTCCTCCATAGAGAGAGTTGAGCAACTTCGGATCATCAAAGTCCCTCGGGATAAACTTTTTATTGTTCTTATATGTCAAATTTTACGAGTTTAAGCTTCCTAGATTATTTCAATGCCAAAACACCGACTTTCTATGACAAATGGACAAAACCGTTAAAAGCACCTACATAGAGAGAATTGAGCAACTTCGAACCATCAAAGTTGATCGGTGCACACTTTTTATTGTACTTTTATGTCAAATTTTATGAGTTTAAGCTTCATAGATTATTTCGATGCCAAAACACCAATTTTGTATGACAAATGGACAAAACCGTTAAAAGCTCCTCCATAGAGAGAGTTGAGCAACTTTGGACTATCAAAGTCGCTCGGGATAGACTTTTTATTGTTCTTATACGTTAAATTTTATGAATATAACCTTCCTAGATTATTTCGATGCCAAAACACCAACTTTCTATGACAAATGGACAAAACCGTTAAAATCTTCTCCATAGAGAGAGCTGAGCAACTTCGGATCATCAAAGTTGCTCGGTGTACAATTATTATTGTTCTTATATGTCAAATTTTACGAGTTTAAGCTTCCTAGATTATTTCGATGCCAAAACACCGACTTTCTATGACAAATGGACAAAACCGTTAAAAGCACCTACATAGAGAGAGTTGAGCAACTTCGGACCATTAAAGTTGCTCGGTGCACACTTTTTATTGTACTTTTATGTCAAATTTTACGATTTTAAGCTTTATAGATTATTTCGATGCCAAAACACCAACTTTCTATGACGAATGGACAAAACCGTTTAAAGCTCCTCCATAGAGAGAGTTGAGCAACTTCGGACTATCAAAGTCGCTCGGGATAGACTTTTTATTGTTCTTATACGTTAAATTTTACGAGTTTAAGCTTCCTAGATTATTTCGATGGCAAAACACCGACTTTCTATGACAAATGGACAAAACCGTTAAAAGCACCTACATAGAGAGAGTTGAGCAACTTCGGACCATCAAAGTTGCTCGGTGCACACTTTTTATTGTACTTTCATGTCAAATTTTACGAGTTTAAGCTTTATAGATTATTTCGATGCCAAAACACCAACTTTCTATGGCAAATGGACAAAACCGTTAAAAGCTCCTCCATAGAGAGAGTTGAGCAACTTCGGACTATCAAAGTCGCTCGGGATAGACTTTTTATTGTTCTTATACGTTAAATTTTATGAATATAAGCTTCCTAGATTATTTCGACGCCAAAACACCAACTTTCTATGACAAATGGAAAAAACCGTTAAAAGCTCCCCATAGAGAGAGTTGAGCAACTTCGGACGATCAAAGTTGCTCGGTGCACACTTTTTATTGTATTTTTATGTCAAATTTTACGAGTTTAAGCTTCATAGATTATTTCGATGCCAAAACACCAACTTTCTATGACAAATGGACAAAACCGCTAAAAGCTCCTCGATAGAGAGAGTTGAGCAACTTCGGACTATCAAAGTCGCTCGGGATAGACTTTTTATTGTTCTTATTCATTAAATTTTATGAATATAACCTTCCTAGATTATTTCGATGGCAAAACACCAACTTTCTATGAAAAATGGACAAAACCATTAAAAGCTCCTCCATAGGGAGAGTTGAGCAACTTCGGATCATCAAAGTCCCTCGGGATAGACTTTTTATTGTTCTTATATGTCTAATTTTACGAGTTTAAGCTTCCTAGATTATTTCGATGCCAAAACATCGACTTTCTATGACAAATGGACAAAACCGTTAAAAGCACCTACATAGGGAGAGTTGAGCAACTTCGAACCATCAAAGTTGCTCGGTGCACACTTTTTATTGTACTTTTATGTCAAATTTTACGAGTTTAAGCTTCATAGATTATTTCGATGCCAAAACACCAACTTTCTATGACAAATGGACAAAACCGTTAAAAGCTCCTCAATAGAGAGAGTTGAGCAACTTTGGACTATCAAAGTCGCTCGGGATAGACTTTTTATTGTTCTTATACGTTAAATTTTATGAATATAACCTTCCTAGATTATTTCGATGCCAAAACACCAACTTTCTATGACAAATGGACCAAACCGTTAAAAGCTCCGCCATAGAGAGAGTTGAGCAACTTCGGACCATCAAAGTTGCTCGGTGCACACTTTTTATTGTACTTTTATGTCAAATTTTACGAGTTTAAGCTTCATAGATTATTTCGATGCCAAAACACCAACTTTCTATGACGAATGGACAAAACCGTTAAAAGCTCCTCCATAGAGAAAGTTGAGCAACTTCGGACTATCAAAGTCGCTCGGGATAGACTTTTTATTGTTCTTGTATGTCAAATTTTATGAGTATAAGCTTCATAGATTATTTCGATGACAAAACACCAACTTTCTATGACAAATGGACGAAACCGTTAAAAGCTTCTCCATAGAGAGAGTTGAGCAACTTCGGATCATCAAAGTTGCTCGGTGTACAATTATTATTGTTCTTATATGTCAAATTTTACGAGTTTAAGCTTCCTAGATTATTTCGATGCCAAAACACCAATTTTCTATGACAAATAGACAAAACCGTTAAAAGCTCCTCCATAGAGAGAGTTGAGCAAATTTGGACTATCAAAGTCGCTCGGGATAGACTTTTTATTGTTCTTATACGTTAAATTTTATGCATATAACCTTCCTAGATTATTTCGATGCCAAAACACCAACTTTCTATGACAAATGGACAAAACCGTTAAAATCTTCTCCATAGAGAGAGCTGAGCAACTTCGGATCATCAAAGTTGCTCGGTGTACAATTATTATTGTTCTTATATGTCAAATTTTACGAGTTTAAGCTTCCTGGATTATTTCGATGCTAAAACACCGACTTTCTATGACAAATGGACAAAACCGTTAAAAGCACCTACATAGAGAGAGTTGAGCAACTTCGGACCATTAAGGTTGCTCGGTGCACACTTTTATTGTACTTTTATGTCAAATTTTACGATTTTAAGCTTTATAGATTATTTCGATGCCAAAACACCAACTTTCTATGACGAATGGACAAAACCGTTTAAAGCTCCTCCATAGAGAGAGTTGTGCAACTTCGAACTATCAAAGTCGCTCGGGATAGACTTTTTATTGTTCCTATACGTTAAATTTTACGAGTTTAAGCTTCCTAGATTATTTCGATGGCAAAACACCGACTTTCTATGACAAATGGACAAAACCGTTAAAAGCACCTACATAGAGAGAGTTGAGCAACTTCGGACCATCAAAGTTGCTCGGTGCACACTTTTTATTGTACTTTTATGTCAAATTTTACGAGTTTAAGCTTTATAGATTATTTCGATGCCAAAACACCAACTTTCTATGACAAATGGACAAAACCGTTAAAAGCTCCTCCATAGAGAGAGTTGAGCAACTTCGGAATATCAAAGTCGCTCGGGATAGACTTTTTATTGTTCTTATACGTTAAATTTTATGAATATAACCTTCCTAGATTATTTCGATGCCAAAACACCAACTTTCTATGACAAATGGAAAAAACCGTAAAAGCTCCCCATAGAGAGAGTTGAGCAACTTCGGACCATCAAAGTTGCTCGGTGCACACTTTTTATTGTATTTTTATGTCAAATTTTACGAGTTTAAGCTTCATAGATTATTTCGATGCCAAAACACCAACTTTTTATGACAAATGGACAAAACCGTTGAAAGCTCCTCCATAGAGAGAGTTGAGCAACTTCGGACTGTCAAAGTCGCTCGGGATAGACTTTTTATTGTTCTTATACATTAAATTTTATGAATATAACGTTCCTAGATTATTTCGATGGCAAAACACCAACTTTCTATGAAAAATGGACAAAACCATTAAAAGCTCCTCCATAGAGAGAGTTGAGCAACTTCGGATCATCAAAGTCCCTCGGGATAAACTTTTTATTGTTCTTATATGTCAAATTTTACGAGTTTAAGCTTCCTAGATTATTTCGATGCCAAAACACCGACTTTCTATGACAAATGGACAAAACCGTTAAAAGCACCTACATAGAGAGAATTGAGCAACTTCGAACCATCAAAGTTGCTCGGTGCACACTTTTTATTGTACTTTTATGTCAAATTTTACGAGTTTAAGCTTCATAGATTATTTCGATGCCAAAACACCAATTTTGTATGACAAATGGACAAAACCGTTAAAAGCTCCTCCATAGAGAGAGTTGAGCAACTTTGGACTATCAAAGTCGCTCGGGATAGACTTTTTATTGTTCTTATACATTAAATTTTATGAATATAACCTTCCTAGATTATTTCGATGGCAAAACACCAACTTTCTATGAAAAATGGACAAAACCATTAAAAGCTCCTCCATAGAGAGAGTTGAGCAACTTCGGATCATCAAAGTCCCTCGGGATAAACTTTTTATTGTTCTTATATGTCAAATTTTACGAGTTTAAGCTTCCTAGATTATTTCGATGCCAAAACACCGACTTTCTATGACAAATGGACAAAACCGTTAAAAGCACCTACATAGAGAGAATTGAGCAACTTCGAACCATCAAAGTTGCTCGGTGCACACTTTTTATTGTACTTTTATGTCAAATTTTACGAGTTTAAGCTTCATAGATTATTTCGATGCCAAAACACCAATTTTGTATGACAAATGGACAAAACCGTTAAAAGCACCTACATAGAGAGAGTTGAGCAACTTCGGACCATCAAAGTTGCTCGGTGCACACTTTTTATTGTACTTTTATGTCAAATTTTACGAGTTTAAGCTTCCTAGATTATTTCGATGCCAAAACACCGACTTTCTATGACAAATGGACAAAACCGTTAAAAGCACCTACATAGAGAGAATTGAGCAACTTCGAACCATCAAAGTTGCTCGGTGCACACTTTTTATTGTTCTTATATGTCAAATTTTACGAGTTTAAGCTTCCTAGATTATTTCGATGCCAAAACACCAATTTTCTATGACAAATAGACAAAACCGTTAAAAGCTCCTCCATAGAGAGAGTTGAGCAAATTTGGACTATCAAAGTCGCTCGGGATAGACTTTTTATTGTTCTTATACGTTAAATTTTATGCATATAACCTTCCTAGATTATTTCGATGCCAAAACACCAACTTTCTATGACAAATGGACAAAACCGTTAAAATCTTCTCCATAGAGAGAGCTGAGCAACTTCGGATCATCAAAGTTGCTCGGTGTACAATTATTATTGTTCTTATATGTCAAATTTTACGAGTTTAAGCTTCCTGGATTATTTCGATGCTAAAACACCGACTTTCTATGACAAATGGACAAAACCGTTAAAAGCACCTACATAGAGAGAGTTGAGCAACTTCGGACCATCAAAGTTGCTCGGTGCACACTTTTTATTGTACTTTTATGTCAAATTTTACGAGTTTAAGCTTTATAGATTATTTCGATGCCAAAACACCAACTTTCTATGACAAATGGACAAAACCGTTAAAAGCTCCTCCATAGAGAGAGTTGAGCAACTTCGGACTATCAAAGTCGCTCGGGATAGACTTTTTATTGTTCTTATACCTTAAATTTTATGAATATAACCTTCCTAGATTATTTCGATGCCAAAACACCAACTTTCTATGACAAATGGAAAAAACCGTAAAAGCTCCCCATAGAGAGAGTTGAGCAACTTCGGAGCATCAAAGTTGCTCGGTGCACACTTTTTATTGTATTTTTATGTTAAATTTTACGAGTTTAAGCTTCATAGATTATTTCGATGCCAAAACACCAACCTTTTATGACAAATGGACAAAACCGTTGAAAGCTCCTCCATAGAGAGAGTTGAGCAACTTCGGACTATCAAAGTCGATCGGGATAGACTTTTTATTGTTCTTATACATTAAATTTTATGAATATAACCTTCCTAGATTATTTCGAAGGCAAAACACCAACTTTCTATGAAAAATGGACAAAACCATTAAAAGCTCCTCCATAGAGAGAGTTGAGCAACTTCGGATCATCAAAGTCCCTCGGGATAAACTTTTTATTGTTCTTATATGTCAAATTTTACGAGTTTAAGCTTCCTAGATTATTTCGATGCCAAAACACCGACTTTCTATGACAAATGGACAAAACCGTTAAAAGCACCTACATAGAGAGAATTGAGCAACTTCGAACCATCAAAGTTGCTCGGTGCACACTTTTTATTGTACTTTTATGTCAAATTTTACGAGTTTAAGCTTCATAGATTATTTCGATGCCAAAACACCAATTTTGTATGACAAATGGACAAAACCGTTAAAAGCTCCTCCATAGAGAGAGTTGAGCAACTTTGGACTATCAAAGTCGCTCGGGATAGACTTTTTATTGTTCTTATACGTTAAATTTTATGAATATAACCTTCCTAGATTATTTCGATGCCAAAACACCAACTTTCTATGACAAATGGACAAAACCGTTAAAATCTTCTCCATAGAGAGAGCTGAGCAACTTCGGATCATCAAAGTTGCTCGGTGTACAATTATTATTGTTCTTATATGTCAAATTTTACGAGTTTAAGCTTCCTAGATTATTTCGATGCCAAAACACCGACTTTCTATGACAAATGGACAAAACCGTTAAAAGCACCTACATAGAGAGAATTGAGCAACTTCGAACTATCAAAGTTGCTCGGTGCACACTTTTTATTGTACTTTTATGTCAAATTTTACGAGTTTAAGCTTCATAGATTATTTCGATGCCAAAACACCAATTTTGTATGACAAATGGACAAAACCGTTAAAATCTTCTCCATAGAGAGAGCTGAGCAACTTCGGATCATCAAAGTTGCTCGGTGTACAATTATTATTGTTCTTATATGTCAAATTTTACGAGTTTAAGCTTCCTAGATTATTTCGATGCCAAAACACCGACTTTCTATGACAAATGGACAAAACCGTTAAAAGCACCTACATAGAGAGAGTTGAGCAACTTCGGACCATTAAAGTTGCTCGGTGCACACTTTTTATTGTACTTTTATGTCAAATTTTACGATTTTAAGCTTTATAGATTATTTCGATGCCAAAACACCAACTTTCTATGACGAATGGACAAAACCGTTTAAAGCTCCTCCATAGAGAGAGTTGAGCAACTTCGGACTATCAAAGTCGCTCGGGATAGACTTTTTATTGTTCTTATACGTTAAATTTTACGAGTTTAAGCTTCCTAGATTATTTCGATGGCAAAACACCGACTTTCTATGACAAATGGACAAAACCGTTAAAAGCACCTACATTGAGAGAGTTGAGCAACTTCGGACCATCAAAGTTGCTCGGTGCACACTTTTTATTGTACTTTCATGTCAAATTTTACGAGTTTAAGCTTTATAGATTATTTCGATGCCAAAACACCAACTTTCTGTGACAAATGGACAAAACCGTTAAAAGCTCCTCCATAGAGAGAGTTGAGCAACTTCGGACTATCAAAGTCGCTTGGGATAGACTTTTTATTGTTCTTATACGTTAAATTTTATGAATATAGACTTCCTAGATTATTTCGATGCCAAAACACCAACTTTCTATGACAAATGGAAAAAACCGTTAAAAGCTCCCCATAGAGAGAGTTGAGCAACTTCGGACGATCAAAGTTGCTCGGTGCACACTTTTTATTGTATTTTTATATCAAATTTTACGAGTTTAAGCTTCATAGATTATTTCGATGCCAAAACACCAACTTTCTATGACAAGTGGACAAAACCGTTAAAAGCTCCTCCATAGAGAGAGTTGAGTAAATTCGGACTATCAAAGTCGCTCGGGATAGACTTTTTATTGTTCTTATACATTAAATTTTATGAATATAACCTTCCTAGATTATTTCGATGGCAAAACACCAACTTTCTATGAAAAATGGACAAAACCATTAAAAGCTCCTCCATAGAGAGAGTTGAGCAACTTCGGATCATCAAAGTCCCTCGGGATAGACTTTTTATTGTTCTTATATGTCTAATTTTACGAGTTTAAGCTTCCTAGATTATTTCGATGCCAAAACATCGACTTTCTATGACAAATGGACAAAACCGTTAAAAGCACCTACATAGGGAGAGTTGAGCAACTTCGAACAATCAAAGTTGCTCGGTGCACACTTTTTATTGTACTTTTATGTCAAATTTTACGAGTTTAAGCTTCATAGATTATTTCGATGCCAAAATACCAACTTTCTATGACAAATGGACAAAACCGTTAAAAGCTCCTCAATAGAGAGAGTTGAGCAACTTTGGACTATCAAAGTCGCTCGGGATAGACTTTTTATTGTTCTTATACGTTAAATTTTATGAATATAACCTTCCTAGATTATTTCGATGCCAAAACACCAACTTTCTATGACAAATGGACCAAACCGTTAAAAGCTCCTCCATAGAGAGAGTTGAGCAACTTCGGACCATCAAAGTTGCTCGGTGCACACTTTTTATTGTACTTTTATGTCAAATTTTACGAGTTTAAGCTTCATAGATTATTTCGATGCCAAAACACCAACTTTCTATGACGAATGGACAAAACCGTTAAAAGCTCCTCCATAGAGAAAGTTGAGCAACTTCGGACTATCAAAGTCGCTCGGGATAGACTTTTTATTATTCTTGTATGTCAAATTTTATGAGTATAAGCTTCATAGATTATTTCGATGACAAAAAACCAACTTTCTATGACAAATGGACGAAACCGTTAAAAGCTTCTCCATAGAGAGAGTTGAGCAACTTCGGATCATCAAAGTTGCTCGGTGTACAATTATTATTGTTCTTATATGTCAAATTTTACGAGTTTAAGCTTCCTAGATTATTTCGATGCCAAAACACCAATTTTCTATGACAAATGGACAAAACCGTTAAAAGCTCCTCCATAGAGAGAGTTGAGCAACTTTGGACTATCAAAGTCGCTCGGGATAGACTTTTTATTGTTCTTATACGTTAAATTTTATGCATATAACCTTCCTAGATTATTTCGATGCCAAAACACCAACTTTCTATGACAAATGGACAAAACCGTTAAAATCTTCTCCATAGAGAGAGCTGAGCAACTTCGGATCATCAAAGTTGCTCGGTGTACAATTATTATTGTTCTTATATGTCAAATTTTACGAGTTTAAGCTTCCTAGATTATTTCGATGCTAAAACACCGACTTTCTATGACAAATGGACAAAACCGTTAAAAGCACCTACATAGAGAGAGTTGAGCAACTTCGGACCATTGAAGTTGCTCGGTGCACACTTTTTATTGTACTTTTATGTCAAATTTTACGATTTTAAGCTTTATAGATTATTTCGATGCCAAAACACCAACTTTCTATGACGAATGGACAAAACCGTTTAAAGCTCCTCCATAGAGAGAGTTGAGCAACTTCGGACTATCAAATTCGCTCGGGATAGAGTTTTTATTGTTCCTATACGTTAAATTTTACGAGTTTAAGCTTCCTAGATTATTTCGATGGCAAAACACCGACTTTCTATGACAAATGGACAAAACCGTTAAAAGCACCTACATAGAGAGAGTTGAGCAACTTCGGACCATCAAAGTTGCTCGGTGCACACTTTTTATTGTACTTTTATGTCAAATTTTACGAGTTTAAGCTTTATAGATTATTTCGATGCCAAAACACCAACTTTCTATGACAAATGGACAAAACCGTTAAAAGCTCCTCCATAGAGAGAGTTGAGCAACTTCGGACTATCAAAGTCGCTCGGGATAGACTTTTTATTGTTCTTATACGTTAAATTTTATTAATATAACCTTCCTAGATTATTTCGATGCCAAAACACCAACTTTCTATGACAAATGGAAAAAACCGTAAAAGCTCCCCATAGAGAGAGTTGAGCAACTTCGGACCATCAAAGTTGCTCGGTGCACACTTTTTATTGTATTTTTATGTCAAATTTTACGAGTTTAAGCTTCATAGATTATTTCGATGCCAAAACACCAATTTTGTATGACAAATGGACAAAACCGTTAAAAGCTCCTCCATAGAGAGAGTTGAGCAACTTTGGACTATCAAAGTCGCTCGGGATAGACTTTTTATTGTTCTTATACGTTAAATTTTATGAATATAACCTTCCTAGATTATTTCGATGCCAAAACACCAACTTTCTATGACAAATGGACAAAACCGTTAAAATCTTCTCCATAGAGAGAGCTGAGCAACTTCGGATCATCAAAGTTGCTCGGTGTACAATTATTATTGTTCTTATATGTCAAATTTTACGAGTTTAAGCTTCCTAGATTATTTCGATGCCAAAACACCGACTTTCTATGACAAATGGACAAAACCGTTAAAAGCACCTACATAGAGAGAGTTGAGCAACTTCGGACCATTAAAGTTGCTCGGTGCACACTTTTTATTGTACTTTTATGTCAAATTTTACGATTTTAAGCTTTATAGATTATTTCGATGCCAAAACACCAACTTTCTATGACGAATGGACAAAACCGTTTAAAGCTCCTCCATAGAGAGAGTTGAGCAACTTCGGACTATCAAAGTCGCTCGGGATAGACTTTTTATTGTTCCTATACGTTAAATTTTACGAGTTTAAGCTTCCTAGATTATTTCGATGGCAAAACAACGACTTTCTATGACAAATGGACAAAACCGTTAAAAGCACCTACATAGAGAGAGTTGAGCAACTTCGGACCATCAAAGTTGCTCGGTGCACACTTTTTATTGTACTTTTATGTCAAATTTTACGAGTTTAAGCTTTATAGATTATTTCGATGCCAAAACACCAACTTTCTATGACAAATGGACAAAACCGTTAAAAGCTCCTCCATAGAGAGAGTTGAGCAACTTCGGACTATCAAAGTCGCTCGGGATAGACTTTTTATTGTTCTTATACGTTAAATTTTATGAATATAACCTTCCTGGATTATTTCGATGCCAAAACACCAACTTTCTATGACAAATGGAAAAAACCGTAAAAGCTCCCCATAGAGAGAGTTGAGCAACTTCGGAGCATCAAAGTTGCTCGGTGCACACTTTTTATTGTATTTTTATGTCAAATTTTACGAGTTTAAGCTTCATAGATTATTTCGATGCCAAAACACCAACCTTTTATGACAAATGGACAAAACCGTTGAAAGCTCCTCCATAGAGAGAGTTGAGCAACTTCGGACTATCAAAGTCGCTCGGGATAGACTTTTTATTGTTCTTATACATTAAATTTTATGAATATAACCTTCCTAGATTATTTCAATGGCAAAACACCAACTTTCTATGAAAAATGGACAAAACCATTAAAAGCTCCTCCATAGAGAGAGTTGAGCAACTTCGGATCATCAAAGTCCCTCGGGATAAACTTTTTATTGTTCTTATATGTCAAATTTTACGAGTTTAAGCTTACTAGATTATTTCGATGCCAAAACACCGACTTTCTATGACAAATGGACAAAACCGTTAAAAGCACCTACATAGAGAGAATTGACCAACTTCGAACCATCAAAGTTGCTCGGTGCACACTTTTTATTGTACTTTTATGTCAAATTTTAAGAGTTTAAGCTTCATAGATTATTTCGATGCCAAAACACCAATTTTTTATGACAAATGGACAAAACCGTTAAAAGCTCCTCCATAGAGAGAGTTGAGCAACTTTGGACTATCAAAGTCGCTCGGGCTAGACTTTTTATTGTTCTTATACGTTAAATTTTATGAATATAACCTTCCTAGATTATTTCGATGCCAAAACACCAACTTTCTATGACAAATGGACAAAACCGTTAAAATCTTCTCCATAGAGAGAGCTGAGCAACTTCGGATCATCAAAGTTGCTCGGTGTACAATTATTATTGTTCTTATATGTCAAATTTTACGAGTTTAAGCTTCCTAGATTATTTCGATGCCAAAACACCGACTTTCTATGACAAATGGACAAAACCGTTAAAAGCACCTACATAGAGAGAGTTGAGCAACTTCGGACCATTAAAGTTGCTCGGTGCACACTTTTTATTGTACTTTTATGTCAAATTTTACGATTTTAAGCTTTATAGATTATTTCGATGCCAAAACACCAACTTTCTATAACGAATGGACAAAACCGTTTAAAGCTCCTCCATAGAGAGAGTTGAGCAACTTCGGACTATCAAAGTCGCTCGGGATAGACTTTTTATTGTTCCTATACGTTAAATTTTACGAGTTTAAGCTTCCTAGATTATTTCGATGGCAAAACACCGACTTTCTATGACAAATGGACAAAACCGTTAAAAGCACCTACATAGAGAGAGTTGAGCAACTTCGGACCATCAAAGTTGCTCGTTGCACACTTTTTATTGTACTTTTATGTCAAATTTTACGAGTTTAAGCTTTATAGATTATTTCGATGCCAAAACACCAACTTTCTATGACAAATGGACAAAACCGTTAAAAGCTCCTCCATAGAGAGAGTTGAGCAACTTCGGACTATCAAAGTCGCTCGGGATAGACTTTTTATTGTTCTTATACGTTAAATTTTATGAATATAACCTTCCTAGATTATTTCGATGCCAAAACACCAACTTTCTATGACAAATGGAAAAAACCGTAAAAGCTCCCCATAGAGAGAGTTGAGCAACTTCGGACCATCAAAGTTGCTCGGTGCAAACTTTTTATTGTATTTTTATGTCAAATTTTACGAGTTTAAGCTTCATAGATTATTTCGATGCCAAAACACCAACTTTTTATGACAAATGGACAAAACCGTTGAAAGCTCCCCCATAGAGAGAGTTGAGCAACTTCGGACTATCAAAGTCGCTCTGGATAGACTTTTTATTGTTCTTATACATTAAATTTTATGAATATAACCTTCCTAGATTATTTCGATGGCAAAACACCAACTTTCTATGAAAAATGGACAAAACCCTTAAAAGCTCCTCCATAGAGAGAGTTGAGCAACTTCGGATCATCAAAGTCCCTCGGGATAAACTTTTTATTGTTCTTATATGTCAAATTTTACGAGTTTAAGCTTCCTAGATTATTTCGATGCCAAAAACACTGACTTTCTATGACAAATGGACAAAACCGTTAAAAGCACCTACATAGAGAGAATTGAGCAACTTCGAACCATCAAAGTTGCTCGGTGCACACTTTTTATTGTACTTTTATGTCAAATTTTACGAGTTTAAGCTTCATAGATTATTTCGATGCCAAAACACCAATTTTGTATGACAAATGGACAAAACCATTAAAAGCTCCTCCATAGAGAGAGTTGAGCAACTTTGGACTATCAAAGTCGCTCGGGATAGACTTTTTATTGTTCTTATACGTTAAATTTTATGAATATAACCTTCCTAGATTATTTCGATGCCAAAACACCAACTTTCTATGACAAATGGACCAAACCGTTAAAAGCTCCTCTATAGAGAGAGTTGAGCAACTTCGGACCATCAAAGTTGCTCGGTGCACACTTTTTATTGTACTTTTATGTCAAATTTTACGAGTTTAAGCTTCATAGATTATTTCGATGCCAAAACACCAACTTTCTATGACGAATGGACAAAACCGTTAAAAGCTCCTCCATAGAGAAAGTTGAGCAACTTCGGACTATCAAAGTCGCTCGGGATAGACTTTTTATTGTTTTTATATGTCAAATTTTATGAGTATAAGCTTCATAGATTATTTCGATGACAAAACACCAACTTTCTATGACAAATGGACGAAACAGTTAAAAGCTTCTCCATAAAGAGAGTTGAGCAACTTCGGATCATCAAAGTTGCTCGGTGTACAATTATTATTGTTCTTATATGTCAAATTTTACGAGTTTAAGCTTCCTAGATTATTTCGATGCCAAAACATCGACTTTCTATGACAAATGGACAAAACCGTTAAAAGCACCTACATAGAGAGAGTTGAGCAACTTCGGAACATCAAAGTTGCTCGGTGCACACTTTTTATTGTACTTTTATGTCAAATTTTAAGATTTTAAGCTTTATAGATTATTTCGATGCCAAAACACCGACTTTCTATGACAAATGGACAAAACCGTTAAAAGCACCTACATAGAGAGAGTTGAGCAACTTCGGACCATCAAAGTTGCTCGTTGCACACTTTTTATTGTATTTTTATGTCAAATTTTACGAGTTTAAGCTTCATAGATTATTTCGATGCCAAAACACCAACTTTCTATGACAAATGGACAAAACCGTTAAAAGCTCCTCCATAGAGAGAGTTGAGCAACTTCGGACTATCAAAGTCGCTCGGGATAGACTTTTCATTGTTCTTATACGTTAAATTTTATGAATATAACCTTCCTAGATTATTTCGATGCCAAAACACCAACTTTCTATGACAAATGGAAAAAACCGTTAAAAGCTCCCCATAGAGAGAGTTGAGCAACTTCGGACGATCAAAGTTGCTCGGTGCACACTTTTTATTGTATTTTTATGTCAAATTTTACGAGTTTAAGCTTCATAGATTATTTCGATGCCAAAACACCAACTTTCTATGACAAATGGACAAAACCGTTAAAAGCTCCTCCAAAGAGAGAGTTGAGCAACTTCGGACTATCAAAGTCGCTCAGGATAGACTTTTTATTGTTCTTATACGTAAAATTTTATGAATATAACCTTCCTAGATTATTTCGATGCCAAAACACCAACTTTCTATGACAAATGGACAAAACCGTTAAAAGCTCCTCCATAGAGAGAGTTGAGCAACTTCGGACTATCAAAGTCGCTCGGGATAGACTTTTTATTGTTCTTATACATTAAATTTTATGAATATAACCTTCCTAGATTATTTCGATGGCAAAACACCAACTTTCTATGAAAAATGGACAAAACCATTAAAAGCTCCTCCATAGAGAGATTTGAGCAACTTCGGATCATCAAAGTCCCTCGGGATAGACTTTTTATTGTTCTTATATGTCTAATTTTACGAGTTTAAGCTTCCTAGATTATTTCGATGCCAAAACATCGACTTTCTATGACAAATGGACAAAACCGTTAAAAGCACCTACATAGAGAGAGTTGAGCAACTTCGAACCATCAAAGTTGCTCGGTGCACACTTTTTATTGTAATTTTATGTCAAATTTTACGAGTTTAAGCTTCATAGATTATTTCGATGCCAAAACACCAACTTTCTATGACGAATGGACAAAACCGTTAAAAGCTCCTCCATAGAGAAAGTTGAGCAACTTCGGACTATCAAAGTCGCTCGGGATAGACTTTTTATTGTTCTTATATGTCAAATTTTGTGAGTATAAGCTTCATAGATTATTTCGATGACAAAACACCAACTTTCTATGACAAATGGACGAAACCGTTAAAAGCTTCTCCATAGAGAGAGTTGAGCAACTTCAGATCATCAAAGTTGCTCGGTGTACAATTATTATTGTTCTTATATGTCAAATTTTACGAGTTTAAGCTTCCTAGATTATTTCGATGCCAAAACACCGACTTTCTATGACAAATGGACAAAACCGTTAAAAGCACCTACATAGAGAGAGTTGAGCAACTTCGGAACATCAAAGTTGCTCGGTGCACACTTTTTATTGTACTTTTATGTCAAATTTTACGATTTTAAGCTTTATAGATTATTTCGATGCCAAAACACCAACTTTCTATGACGAATGGACAAAACCGTTAAAAGCTCCTCCATAGAGAGAGTTGAGCAACTTCGGACTATCAAAGTCGCTCGGGATAGACTTTTTATTGTTCTTATACGTTAAATTTTATGAATATAACCTTCCTAGATTATTTCGATGCCAAAACACCAACTTTCTATGACAAATGGAAAAAACCGTTAAAAGCTCCCCATAGAGAGAGTTGAGCAACTTCGGACGATCAAAGTTGCTCGGTGCACACTTTTTATTGTATTTTTATGTCAAATTTTACGAGTTTAAGCTTCATAGATTATTTTGATGCCAAAACACCAACTTTCTATGACAAATGGACAAAACCGTTAAAAGCTCCTCCAAAGAGAGAGTTGAGCAACTTCGGACTATCAAAGTCGCTCAAGATAGACTTTTTATTGTTCTTATACGTTAAATTTTATGAATATAACCTTCCTATATTATTTCGATGCCAAAACACCAACTTTCTATGACAAATGGACAAAACCGTTAAAAGCTCCTCCATAGAGAGAGTTGAGCAACTTCGGACCATCAAAGTTTCTCGGTGCACACTTTTTATTGTACTTTTATGTCAAATTTTACGAGTTTAAGCTTCATAGATTATTTCGATGCCAAAACACCAACTTTCTATGACGAATGGACAAAACCGTTAAAAGCTCCTCCATAGAGAGAGTTGAGCAACTTTGGAATATCAAAGTCGCTCGGGTTAGACTTTTTATTGTTCTTATATGTCAAATTTTATGAGTATAAGCTTCATAGATTATTTCGATGACAAAACACCAACTTTCTATGACAAATGGATGAAACCGTTAAAAGTTTCTCCATAGAAAGAGTTGAGCAACTTCGGATCATAAAAGTTGCTCGGTGTACAATTATTATTGTTCTTATATGTCAAATTTTACGAGTTTAAGCTTCCTAGATTATTTCGATGCCAAAACACCGACTTTCTATGACAAATGGACAAAACCGTTAAAAGAACCAACATAGAGAGAGTTGAGCAACTTCGGACCATCAAAGTTGCTGGGTGCACACTTTTTGTTGTACTTTTATGTCAAATTTTACGAGTTTAAGATTTATAGATTATTTCGATGCCAAAACACAAACTTTCTATGACAAATGGACAAAACCGTTAAAAACTCCTCCATAGAGAGAGTTGAGCAACTTCGGACTATCAAAGACGCTCGGGATAGACTTTTTATTGTTCTTATACGTTAAATTTTATGAATATAAGCTTCCTAGATTATTTCGATGCCAAAACACCAACTTTCTATGACAAATAGAAAAAACCGTTAAAAGCTCCCCATAGAGAGAGTTGAGCAACTTCGGACGATCAAAGTTGCTCGGTGCACACTTTTTATTGTATTTTTATGTCAAATTTTACGAGTTTAAGCTTCATAGATTATTTCGATGCCAAAACACCAACTTTCGATGACAAATGGACAAAACCGTTAAAAGATCCTCCATAGAGAGAGTTGAGCAACTTTGGACTATCAAAGTCGCTCGGGATAGACTTTTTATTGTTCTTATACATTAAATTTTATGAATATAACCTTCCTAGATTATTTCGATGGCAAAACACCAACTTTCTATGAAAAATGGACAAAACCATTAAAAGCTCCTCCATAGAGAGAGTTGAGCAACTTCGGATCATCAAAGTCCCTCGGGATAGACTTTTTATTGTTCTTATATGTCTAATTTTACGAGTTTAAGCTTCCTAGATTATTTCGATGCCAAAAAATCGACTTTCTATGACAAATGGACAAAACCGTTAAAAGCACCTACATAGAGAGAGTTGAGCAACTTCGAACCATCAAAGTTGCTCGGTGCACACTTTTTATTGTACTTTTATGTCAAATTTTACGAGTTTAAGCTTCATGGATTATTTCGATGCCAAAACACCAACTTTCTATGAAAAATGGACAAAACCGTTAAAAGCTCCTCCATAGAGAGAGTTGAGCAACTTTGGACTATCAAAGTCGCTCGGGATAGACTTTTTATTGTTCTTATACGTTAAATTTTATGAATATAACCTTCCTAGATTATTTCGATGCCAAAACACCAACTTTTTATGAAAAATGGACAAAACCGTTAAAAGCTCCTCCATAGAGAGAGTTGAGCAACTTTGGACCATCAAAGTTGCTCGGTGCACACTTTTTATTGTACTTTTATGTCAAATTTTACGAGTTTAAGCTTCATAGATTATTTCGATGCCAAAACACCAACTTTCTATGACGAATGGACAAAACCGTTAAAAGCTCCTCCATAGAGAAAGTTGAGCAACTTTGGACTATCAAAGTCGCTCAGGATAGACTTTTTATTGTTCTTATATGTCAAATTTTATGAGTATAAGCTTCATAGATTATTTCGATGACAAAACACCAACTTTCTATGACAAATGGACGAAACCGTTGAAAGCTTCTCCATAGAGAGAGTTGAGCAACTTCGGATCATCAAAGTTGCTCGGTGTACAATTATTATTGTTCTTATATGTCAAATTTTACGAGTTTAAGCTTCCTAGATTATTTCGATGCCAAAACACCGACTTTCTATGACAAATGGAAAAAACCGTTAAAAGCACCTACATAGAGAGAGTTGAGCAACTTCGGACCATCAAAGTTGCTCGGTGCACACTTTTTGTTGTACTTTTATGTCAAATTTTACGAGTTTAAGATTTATAGATTATTTCGATGCCAAAACACAAACTTTCTATGACAAATGGACAAAACCGTTAAAAACTCCTCCATAGAGAGAGTTGAGCAACTTCGGACTATCAAAGTCGCTCGGGATAGACTTTTTATTGTTCTTATACGTTAAATTTTATGAATATAAGCTTCCTAGATTATTTCGATGCCAAAACACCAACTTTCTATGACAAATAGAAAAAACCGTTAAAAGCTTCCCATAGAGAGAGTTGAGCAACTTCGGACGATCAAAGTTGCTCGGTGCACACTTTTTATTGTATTTTTATGTCAAATTTTACGAGTTTAAGCTTCATAGATTATTTCGATGCCAAAACACCAACTTTCTATGACAAATGGACAAAACCGTTAAAAGATCCTCCATAGAGAGAGTTGAGCAACTTTGGACTATCAAAGTCGCTCGGGATAGACTTTTTATTGTTCTTATACATTAAATTTTATGAATATAACCTTCCTAGATTATTTCGATGGCAAAACACCAACTTTCTATGAAAAATGGACAAAACCATTAAAAGCTCCTCCATAGAGAGAGTTGAGCAACTTCGGATCATCAAAGTCCCTCGGGATAGACTTTTTATTGTTCTTATATGTCTAATTTTACGAGTTTAAGCTTCCTAGATTATTTCGATGCCAAAACATCGACTTTCTATGACAAGTGGACAAAACCGTTAAAAGCACCTACATAGAGAGAGTTGAGCAACTTCGAACTATCAAAGTTGCTCGGTGCACACTTTTTATTGTACTTTTATGTCAAATTTTACGAGTTTAAGCTTCATGGATTATTTCGATGCCAAAACACCAACTTTCTATGAAAAATGGACAAAACCGTTAAAAGCTCCTCCATAGAGAGAGTTGAGCAACTTTGGACTATCAAAGTCGCTCGGGATAGACTTTTTATTGTTCTTATACGTTAAATTTTATGAATATAACCTTCCTAGATTATTTCGATGCCAAAACACCAACTTTTTATGAAAAATGGACAAAACCGTTAAAAGCTCCTCCATAGAGAGAGTTGAGCAACTTTGGACCATCAAAGTTGCTCGGTGCACACTTTTTATTGTACTTTTATGTCAAATTTTACGAGTTTAAGCTTCATAGATTATTTCGATGCCAAAACACCAACTTTCTATGACGAATGGACAAAACCGTTAAAAGCTCCTCCATAGAGAAAGTTGAGCAACTTTGGACTATCAAAGTCGCTCAGGATAGACTTTTTATTGTTCTTATATGTCAAATTTTATGAGTATAAGCTTCATAGATTATTTCGATGACAAAACACCAACTTTCTATGACAAATGGACGAAACCGTTGAAAGCTTCTCCATAGAGAGAGTTGAGCAACTTCGGATCATCAAAGTTGCTCGGTGTACAATTATTATTGTTCTTATATGTCAAATTTTACGAGTTTAAGCTTCCTAGATTATTTCGATGCCAAAACACCGACTTTCTATGACAAATGGACAAAACCGTTAAAAGCACCTACATAGAGAGAGTTGAGCAACTTCGGACCATCAAAGTTGCTCGGTGCACACTTTTTATTGTACTTTTATGTCAAATTTTACGATTTTAAACTTTATAGAATATTTCGATGACAAAACACCAACTTTCTATGACGAATGGAAAAAACCGTTAAAAGCTCCTCCATAGAGAGAGTTGAGCAACTTCGGACTATCAAAGTCGCTCGGGATAGACTTTTTATTGTTCTTATACGTTAAATTTTATGAATATAACCTTCCTAGATTATTTCGATGCCAAAACACCGACTTTCTATGACAAATGGACAAAACCGTTAAAAGAACCAACATAGAGATAGTTGAGCAACTTCGGACCATCAAAGTTGCTGGGTGCACACTTTTTGTTGTACTTTTATGTCAAATTTTACGAGTTTAAGATTTATAGATTATTTCGATGCCAAAACACCAACTTTCTATGACAAATGGACAAAACCGTTAAAAGCTCCTCCATAGAGCGAGTTGAGCAACTTCGGACTATCAAAGTCGCTCGGGATAGACTTTTTATTGTTCTTATACGTTAAATTTTATGAATATAACCTTCCTAGATTATTTCGATGCCAAAACACCAACTTTCTATGACAAATTGAAAAAACCGTTAAAAGCTCCCCATAGAGAGAGTTGAGCAACTTCGGACGATCAAAGTTGCTCGGTGCACACTTTTTATTGTACTTTTATGTCAAATTTTACGAGTTTAAGATTTATAGATTATTTCGATGCCAAAACACAAACTTTCTATGACAAATGGACAAAACCGTTAAAAACTCCTCCATAGAGAGAGTTGAGCAACTTCGGACTATCAAAGTCGCTCGGGATAGACTTTTTATTGTTCTTATACGTTAAATTTTATGAATATAACCTTCCTAGATTATTTCGATGCCAAAACACCAACTTTCTATGACAAATAGAAAAAACCGTTAAAAGCTCCCCATAGAGAGAGTTGAGCAACTTCGGACGATCAAAGTTGCTCGGTGCACACTTTTTATTGTATTTTTATGTCAAATTTTACGAGTTTAAGCTTCATAGATTATTTCGATGCCAAAACAACAACTTTCTATGACAAGTGGACAAAACCGTTAAAAGATCCTCCATAGAGAGAGTTGAGCAACTTTGGACTATCAAAGTCGCTCGGGATAGACTTTTTATTGTTCTTATACATTAAATTTTATGAATATAACCTTCCTAGATTATTTCGATGGCAAAACAAAAACTTTCTATGAAAAATGGACAAAACCATTAAAAGCTCCTCCATAGAGAGAGTTGAGCAACTTCGGATCATCAAAGTCCCTCGGGATAGACTTTTTATAGTTCTTATATGTCTAATTTTACGGGTTTAAGCTTCCTAGATTATTTCGATTCCAAAACATCGACTTTCTATGACAAATGGACAAAACCGTTAAAAGCACCTACATAGAGAGAGTTGAGCAACTTCGAACCATCAAAGTTGCTCGGTGCACACTTTTTATTGTACTTTTATGTCAAATTTTACGAGTTTAAGCTTCATGGATTATTTCGATGCCAAAACAACAACTTTCTATGACAAATGGACAAAACCGTTAAAAGCTCCTCCATAGAGAGAGTTGAGCAACTTTGGACTATCAAAGTCGCTCGGGATAGACTTTTTATTGTTCTTATACGTTAAATTTTATGAATATAACCTTCCTAGATTATTTCGATGCCAAAACACCAACTTTTTATGACAAATGGACAAAACCGTTAAAAGCTCCTCCATAGAGAGAGTTGAGCAACTTCGGACCATCAAAGTTGCTCGCTGCACACTTTTTATTGTACTTTTATGTCAAATTTTACGAGTTTAAGCTTCATAGATTATTTCGATGCCAAAACACCAACTTTCTATGACGAATGGACAAAACCGTTAAAAGCTCCTCCATAGAGAAGGTTGAGCAACTTCGGACTATCAAAGTCGCTCAGGATAGACTTTTTATTGTTCTTATATGTCAAATTTTATGAGTATAAGCTTCATAGATTATTTCGATGACAAAACACCAACTTTCTATGACAAATGGACGAAACCGTTGAAAGCTTCTCCATAGAGAGAGTTGAGCAACTTCGGATCATCAAAGTTGCTCGGTGTACAATTATTATTGTTCTTATATGTCAAATTTTACGAGTTTAAGCTTCCTAGATTATTTCGATGCCAAAACACCGACTTTCTATGACAAATGGACAAAACCGTTAAAAGCACCTACATAGAGAGAGTTGAGCAACTTCGGACCATCAAAGTTGCTCGGTGCACACTTTTTATTGTACTTTTATATCAAATTTTACGATTTTAAACTTTATAGAATATTTCGATGCCATAACACCAACTTTCTATGACGAATGGACAAAACCGTTAAAAGCTCCTCGATAGAGAGAGTTAAGCAACTTCGGACTATCAAAGTCGCTCGGGATAGACTTTTTATTGTTCTTATACGTTAAATTTTATGAATATAACCTTCCTAGATTATTTCGATGCCAAAACACCGACTTTCTATGACAAATGGACAAAACCGTTAAAAGAACCAAAATAGAGAGAGTTGAGCAACTTCGGACCATCAAAGTTGCTGGGTGCACACTTTTTGTTGTACTTTTATGTCAAATTTTACGAGTTTAAGATTTATAGATTATTTCGATGCCAAAACACCAACTTTCTATGACAAATGGACAAAACCGTTAAAAGCTCCTCCATAGAGAGAGTTGAGCAACTTCGGACTATCAAAGTCGCTCGGGATAGACTTTTTATTGTTCTTATACGTTAAATTTTATGAATATAACCTTCCTAGATTATTTCGATGCCAAAACACCAACTTTCTATGACAAATAGAAAAAACCGTTAAAAGCACCCCATAGAGAGAGTTGAGCAACTTCGGACGATCAAAGTTGCTCGGTGCACACTTTTTATTGTATTTTTATGTCAAATTTTACGAGTTTAAGCTTCATAGATTATTTCGATGCCAAAACACCAACTTTCTATGACAAATGGACAAAACCGTTAAAAGCTCCTCCGAAAAGAGAGTTGAGCAACTTCGGACTATCAAAGTCGCTCAGGATAGACTTTTTATTGTTCTGATACGTTAAATTTTTTGAATATAACCTTCCTAGATTATTTCGATGCCAAAACACCAACTTTCTATGACAAATGGACAAAACCGATAAAAGCACCTACATAGAGAGAGTTGAGCAACTTCGGACCATCAAAGTTGCTCGGTGCACACCTTTTATTGTACTTTTATGTCAAATTTTACGATTTTAAGCTTTATAGATTATTTCGATGCCAAAACACCAACTTTCTATGACAAATGGACAAAACCGTTAAAAGCTCCTCCATAGAGGGAGTTGAGCAACTTCGGACTATCAAAGTCGCTCGGGATAGACTTTTTATTGTTCTTATACGTTAAATTTTATGAATATAACCTTCCTAGATTATTTCGATGCCAAAACACCAACTTTCTATGACAAATGGAAAAAACCGTTAAAAGCTCCCCATAGAGAGAGTTGAGCAACTTCGGACCATCAAAGTTGCTCGGTGCACACTTTTTATTGTATTTTTATGTCAAATTTTACGAGTTTAAGCTTCATAGATTATTTCGATGCCAAAACACCAACTTTCTATGACAAATGGACAAAACCGTTAAAAGCTCCTCCATAGAGAGAGTTGAGCAACTTCGGACTATCAAAGTCGCTCGGGATAGACTTTTTATTGTTCTTATACGTTAAATTTTATGAATATAACCTTGCTAGATTATTTAGATGGCAAAACACCAACTTTATATGAAAAATGGACAAAACCATTAAAAGCTCCTCCATAGAGAGAGTTGAGCAACTTCGGATCATCAAAGTCCCTCGGGATAGACTTTTTATTGTTCTTATATGTCAAATTTTACGAGTTTAAGCTTCCTAGATTATTTCGATGCCAAAACACCGACTTTCTATGACAAATGTACAAAACCGTTAAAAGCACCTGCATAGAGAGAGTTGAGCAACTTCGAACCATCAAAGTTGCTCGGTGCACACTTTTTATTGTACTTTTATGTCAAATTTTACGATTTTAAGCTTTATAGATTATTTCGATGCCAAAACACCAACTTTCTATGACAAATGGACAAAACCGTTAAAAGCTCCTCCATAGAGGGAGTTGAGCAACTTCGGACTATCAAAGTCGCTCGGGATAGACTTTTTATTGTTCTTATACGTTAAATTTTATGAATATAACCTTCCTAGGTTATTTCGATGCCAAAACACCAACTTTCTATGACAAATGGAAAAAACCGTTAAAAGCTCCCCATAGAGAGAGTTGAGCAACTTCGGACCATCAAAGTTGCTCGGTGCACACTTTTTATTGTATTTTTATGTCAAATTTTACGAGTTTAAGCTTCATAGATTATTTCGATGCCAAAACACCAACTTTCTATGACAAATGGACAAAACCGTTAAAAGCTCCTCCATAGAGAGAGTTGAGCAACTTCGGACTATCAAAGTCGCTCGGGATAGACTTTTTATTGTTCTTATACGTTAAATTTTATGAATATAACCTTCCTAGATTATTTCGATGCCAAAACACCAACTTTCTATGACAAATGGACAAAACCGTTAAAAGCCCCTCCATAGAGAGAGTTGAGCAACTTCGGACCATCAAAGTCCCTCGGTGCACACTTTTTATTGTACTTTTATATCAAATTTTACGAGTTTAAGCTTCATAGATTATTTCGATGCCAAAACACCAACTTTCTATGACGAATGGACAAAACCGTTAAAAGCTCCTCCATAGAGAGAGTTGAGCAACTTCGAACTATCAAAGTCGCTCGGGATAGACTTTTTATTGTTCTTATATGTCAAATTTTATGAGTATAAGCTTCATAGATTATTTCGATGACAAAACACCAACTTTCTATGACAAATGGACGAAACCTTTAAAAGCTTCTCCACAGAGAGAGTTGAGCAACTTCGGATCATCAAAGTTGGTCGGTGTACAATTTTTATTGTTCTTATATGTCAAATTTTACGAGTTTAAGCTTCCTAGATTATTTCGATGCCAAAACACCGACTTTCTATGACAAATGTACAAAACCGTTAAAAGCACCTGCATAGAGAGAGTTGAGCAACTTCGAACCATCAAAGTTGCTCGGTGCACACTTTTTATTGTACTTTTATGTCAAATTTTACGATTTTAAGCTTTATAGATTATTTCGATGCCAAAACACCAACTTTCTATGACAAATGGACAAAACCGTTAAAAGCTCCTCCATAGAGGGAGTTGAGCAACTTCGGACTATCAAAGTCGCTCGGGATAGACTTTTTATTGTTCTTATACGTTAAATTTTATGAAGATAACCTTCCTAGGTTATTTCGATGCCAAAACACCAACTTTCTATGACAAATGGAAAAAACCGTTAAAAGCTCCCCATAGAGAGAGTTGAGCAACTTCGGACCATCAAAGTTGCTCGGTGCACACTTTTTATTGTATTTTTATGTCAAATTTTACGAGTTTAAGCTTCATAGATTATTTCGATGCCAAAACAACAACTTTCTATGACAAATGGACAAAACCGTTAAAAGCTCCTCCATAGAGAGAGTTGAGCAACTTCGGACTATCAAAGTCGCTCGGGATAGACTTTTTATTGTTCTTATACGTTAAATTTTATGAATATAAGCTTCCTAGATTATTTCGATGCCAAAACACCAACTTTCTATGACAAATGGACAAAACCGTTAAAAGCCCCTCCATAGAGAGAGTTGAGCAACTTCGGACCATCAAAGTCCCTCGGTGCACACTTTTTATTGTACTTTTATGTCAAATTTTACGAGTTTAAGCTTCATAGATTATTTCGATGCCAAAACACCAACTTTCTATGACGAATGGACAAAACCGTTAAAAGCTCCTCCATAGAGAGAGTTGAGCAACTTCGAACTATCAAAGTCGCTCGGGATAGACTTTTTATTGTTCTTATATGTCAAATTTTATGAGTATAAGCTTCATAGATTATTTCGATGACAAAACACCAACTTTCTATGACAAATGGACGAAACCTTTAAAAGCTTCTCCACAGAGAGAGTTGAGCAACTTCGGATCATCAAAGTTGGTCGTGTACAATTATTATTGTTCTTATATGTCAAATTTTACGAGTTTAAGCTTCCTAGATTATTTCGATGCCAAAACACCGACTTTCTATGACAAATGGACAAAACCGTTAAAAGCACCTACATAGAGAGAGTTGAGCAACTTCGGACCATCAAAGTTTCTCGGTGCACACTTTTTATTGTACTTTTACGTCAAATTTTACGATTTTAAGCTTTATAAATTATTTCGATGCCAAAACACCAACTTTCTATGACGAATGGACAAAACCGTTAAAAGCTCCTCTATAGAGAGAGTTGAGCAACTTCGGACTATCAAAGTCGCTCATGATAGACTTTTTATTGTTCTTATACGTTAAATTTTATGAATATAACCTTCCTAGATTATTTCGATGCCAAAACACCAACTATCTATGACAAATGGAAAAAACCGTTAAAAGCTCCCCATAGAGAGAGTTGAGCAACTTCGGACGATCAAAGTTGCTCGGTGCACACTTTTTATTGTATTTTTATGTCAAGTTTTACGAGTTTAAGCTTCATAGATTATTTCGATTCCAAAACCCCAACTTTCTATGACAAATGGACAAAACCGTTAAAAGCTCCTCCATAGAGAGAGTTAAGCAACTTCAGACTATCAAAGTCGCTCGGGATAGACTTTTTATTGTTCTTATATGTTAAATTTTATGAATATAACCTTCCTAGAATATTTCGATGGCAAAACACCAACTTTCTATGAAAAATGGACAAAACCATTAAAAGGTCCTCCATAGAGAGAGTTGAGCAACTTCGGATCATCAAAGTCCCTCGGGATAGACTTTTTATTGTTCTTATATGTCAAATTTTACGAGTTTAAGCTTCCTAGATTATTTCGATGCCAAAACACCGACTTTCTATGACAAATGGACAAAACCGTTAAAAGCACCTACATAGAGAGAGTTGAGCAACTTCGAACCATCAAAGTTGCTCGGTGCACACTTTTTATTGTACTTTTATGTCAAATTTTACGAGTTTAAGCTTCATAGATTATTTGGATGCCAAAACACCAACTTTCTATGACAAATGGACAAAACCGTTAAAAGCTCCTCCAAAGAGAGAGTTGAGCAACTTCGGACTATCAAAGTCGCTCGGGATAGACTTTTTATTGTTCTTATACGTTAAATTTTATGAATATAACCTTCCTAGATTATTTCGATGCCAAAACACCAACTTTCTATGACAAATGGACAAAACCGTTAGAAGCTCCTCCATAGAGAGAGTTGAGCAACTTCGGACTATCAAAGTCGCTCGGGATAGACTTTTCATTGTCTTTTTATGTCAAATTTTACGAGTTTAAGCTTCATAGATTATTTCGATGCCAAAACACCAACTTTCTATGACAAATGGACAAAACCGTTAAAAGCTCCTCCATAGAGAGAGTTGAGCAACTTCGGACTATCAAAGTCGCTCGGGATAGACTTTTCATTGTTCTTATACGTTAAATTTTATGAATATAACCTTCCTAGATTATTTCGATGCCAAAACACCAACTTTCTATGACAAATGGAAAAAACCGTTAAAAGCTCCCCATAGAGAGAGTTGAGCAACTTCGGACGATCAAAGTTGCTCGGTGCACACTTTTTATTGTATTTTTATGTCAAATTTTACGAGTTTAAGCTTCATAGATTATTTCGATGCCAAAACACCAACTTTCTATGACAAATGGACAAAACCGTTAAAAGCTCCTCCAAAGAGAGAGTTGAGCAACTTCGGACTATCAAAGTCGCTCAGGATAGACTTTTTATTGTTCTTATACGTTAAATTTTATGAATATAACCTTCCTAGATTATTTCGATGCCAAAACACCAACTTTCTATGACAAATGGACAAAACCGTTAAAAGCTCCTCCATAGAGAGAGTTGACAACTTCGGACTATCAAAGTCGCTCGGGATAGACTTTTTATTGTTCTTATACATTAAATTTTATGAATATAACCTTCCTAGATTATTTCGATGGCAAAACACCAACTTTCTATGACAAATGAAAAAAACCGTTAAAAGCTCCCCATAGAGAGAGTTGAGCAACTTCGGACCATCAAAGTTGCTCGGTGCACACTTTTTATTGTATTTTTATGTCAAATTTTACGAGTTTAAGCTTCATAGATTATTTCGATGCCAAAACAACAACTTTCTATGACAAATGGACAAAACCGTTAAAAGCTCCTCCATAGAGAGAGTTGAGCAACTTCGGACTATCAAAGTCGCTCGGGATAGACTTTTCATTGTCTTTTTATGTCAAATTTTACGAGTTTAAGCTTCATAGATTATTTCGATGCCAAAACACCAACTTTCTATGACAAATGGACAAAACCGTTAAAAGCTCCTCCATAGAGAGAGTTGAGCAACTTCGGACTATCAAAGTCGCTCGGGATAGACTTTTTATTGTTCTTATACGTTAAATTTTATGAATATAACCTTCCTAGATTATTTCGATGCCAAAACACCAACTTTCTATGACAAATGGACAAAACCGTTAAAAGCTCCTCCATAGAGAGAGTTGAGCAACTTCGGACTATCAAAGTCGCTCGGGATAGACTTTTCATTGTCTTTTTATGTCAAATTTTACGAGTTTAAGCTTCATAGATTATTTCGATGCCAAAACACCAACTTTCTATGACAAATGGACAAAACCGTTAAAAGCTCCTCCATAGAGAGAGTTGAGCAACTTCGGACTATCAAAGTCGCTCGGGATAGACTTTTCATTGTTCTTATACGTTAAATTTTATGAATATAACCTTCCTAGATTATTTCGATGCCAAAACACCAACTTTCTATGACAAATGGAAAAAACCGTTAAAAGCTCCCCATAGAGAGAGTTGAGCAACTTCGGACGATCAAAGTTGCTCGGTGAACACTTTTTATTGTATTTTTATGTCAAATTTTACGAGTTTAAGCTTCCTAGATTATTTCGATGCCAAAACACCAACTTTCTATGACAAATGGACAAAACCGTTAAAAGCTCCTCCAAAGAGAGAGTTGAGCAACTTCGGACTATCAAAGTCGCTCAGGATAGACTTTTTATTGTTCTTATACGTTAAATTTTATGAATATAACCTTCCTAGATTATTTCGATGCCAAAACACCAACTTTCTATGACAAATGGACAAAACCGTTAAAAGCTCCTCCATAGAGAGAGTTGACAACTTCGGACTATCAATGTCGCTCGGGATAGACTTTTTATTGTTCTTATACATTAAATTTTATGAATATAACCTTCCTAGATTATTTCGATGGCAAAACACCAACTTTCTATGAAAAATGGACAAAACCATTAAAAGCTCCTCCATAGAGAGAGTTGAGCAACTTCGGATCATCAAAGTCCCTCGGGATAGACTTTTTATTGTTCTTATATGTCTAATTTTACGAGTTTAAGCTTCCTAGATTATTTCGATGCCAAAACATCGACTTTCTATGACAAATGGACAAAACCGTTAAAAGCACCTACATAGAGAGAGTTGAGCAACTTCGAACCATCAAAGTTGCTCGGTGCACACTTTTTATTGTACTTTTATGTCAAATTTTACGAGTTTATGTTTCATAGATTATTTCGATGCCAAAACACCAACTTTCTATGACAAATGGACAAAACCGTTAAAAGCTCCTCCATAGAGAGAGTTGAGCAACTTTGGACTATCAAAGTCGCTCGGGATAGACTTTTTATTGTTCTTATACGTTAAATTTTATGAATATAACCTTCCTAGATTATTTCGATGCCAAAACACCAACTTTCTATGACAAATGGACCAAACCGTTAAAAGCTACTCCATAGAGAGAGTTAAGCAACTTCGGACCATCAAAGTTGCTCGGTGCACACTTTTTATTGTACTTTTATGTCAAATTTTACGAGTTTAAGCTTCATAGATTATTTCGATGCAAAAACACCAACTTTCTATGACGAATGGACAAAACCGTTAAAAGCTCCTCCATAGAGAGAGTTGAGCAACTTTGGACTATCAAAGTCGCTCGGGATAGACTTTTTATTGTTCTTATATGTCAAATTTTATGAGTATAAGCTTCATAGATTATTTCGATGACAAAACACCAACTTTCTATGACAAATGGACGAAACCGTTAAAAGCTTCTCCATAGAGAGAGTTGAGCAACTTCGGATCATCAAAGTTGCTCGGTGTAAAATTATTATTGTTCTTATATGTCAAATTTTACGAGTTTAAGCTTCCTAGATTATTTCGATGCCAAAACACCGACTTTCTATGACAAATGGACAAAACCGTTAAAAGCACCAACATAGAGAGAGTTGAGCAACTTCGGACCATCAAAGTTGCTGGGTGCACACTTTTTGTTGTACTTTTATGTCAAATTTTACGAGTTTAAGATTTATTGATTATTTCGATGCCAAAACACCAACTTCCTATGACAAATGGACAAAACCATAAAAAGCTCCTCCATAGAGAGAGTTGAGCAACTTCGGACTATCAAAGTCGCTCGGGATAGACTTTTTATTGTTCTTATACGTTAAATTTTATGAATATAACCTTCCTAGATTATTTCGATGCCAAAACAACAACTTTCTATGACAAATGGAAAAAACCGTTAAAAGCTCCCCATAGAGAGAGTTGAGCAACTTCGGACGATCAAAGTTGCTTGGTGCACACTTTTTATTGTATTTTTATGTCAAATTTTACGAGTACAAGCTTCATAGATTATTTCGATGCCAAAACACCAACTTTCTTTGACAAATGGACAAACCGTTAAAAGCTCCTCCATAGAGAGAGTTGAGCAACTTCGGACTACCAAAGTCGCTCGGGATAGACTTTTTATTGTTCTTATACGTTAAATTTTATGAATATAACCTTCCTAGATTATTTCGATGCCAAAACACCAACTTTCTATGACAAATGAAAAAAACCGTTAAAAGCTCCCCATAGAGAGAGTTGAGCAACTTCGGAAGATCAAAGTTGCTCGATGCACACTTTTTATTGTATTTTTATGTCAAATTTTACGAGTTTAAGCTTCAAAGATTATTTCGATGCCAAAACACCAACTTTCTATGCGAAATGGACAAAACCGTTAAAAGCTCCTCCATAGAGAGAGTTGAGCACCTTCGGACTATGAAAGTCGCTCGGGATAGACTTTTTATTGTTCTTATACGTTAAATTTTATGAATATAACCTTCCTAGATTATTTCGATGGCAAAACACAAACTTTCTATGAAAAATGGACAAAACTATTAAAAGCTCCTCCATAGAGAGAGTTGAGCAACTTCGGATCATCAAAGTCCCTCGGGATAGACTTTTTATTGTTCTTATATGTCAAATTTTATGAGTTTAAGCTTCCTAGATTATTTCGATGCCAAAACACCGACTTTCTATGACAAATGGACAAAACCGTTAAAAGCACCTACATAGAGAGAGTTGAGCAACTTCGAACCATCAAAGTTGCTCGGTGCACACTTTTTATTATACTTTTATGTCAAATTTTACCAGTTTAAGCTTCATAGATTATTTCGATGCAAAACACCAACTTTCTATGACAAATGGACAAAACCATTAAAAGCTCTTCCATAGAGAGAGTTGAGCAACTTCGGATCATCAAAGTCCCTCGGGATAGACTTTTTATTGTTCTTATATGTCAAATTTTACGAGTTTTAGCTTCCTAGATTATTTCGATGCCAAAACACCGACTTTCTATGACAAATGGACAAAACCGTTAAAAGCACCTACATAGAGAGAGTTGAGCAACTTCGGACCATCAAAGTTGCTCGGTGCACACTTTTTATTGTACTTTTATGTCAAATTTTACGAGTTTAAGCTTCATAGATTATTTCGATGCCAAAACACCAACTTTCTATGACAAATGGACAAAACCGTTAAAAGCTCCTCCAAAGAGAGAGTTGAGCAACTTCGGACTATCAAAGTCGCTCGGGATAGACTTTTTATTGTTCTTATACGTTAAATTTTATGAATATAACCTTCCTAGATTATTTCGATGCCAAAACACCAACTTTCTATGACAAATGGACAAAACCGTTAAAAGCTCCTCCAAAGAGAGAGTTGAGCAACTTCGGACTATCAAAGTCGCTCAGGATAGACTTTTTATTGTTCTTATACGTTAAATTTTATGAATATAACCTTCCTAGATTATTTCGATGCCAAAACACCAACTTTCTATGACAAATGGACAAAACCGTTAAAAGCTCCTCCATAGAGAGAGTTGAGCAACTTCGGACTATCAAAGTCGCTCGGGATAGACTTTTATTGTTCTTATACATTAAATTTTATGAATATAACCTTCCTAGATTATTTCGATGGCAAAACACCAACTTTCTATGAAAAATGGACAAAACCATTAAAAGCTCCTCCATAGAGAGAGTTGAGCAACTTCGAATCATCAAAGTCCCTCGGGATAGACTTTTTATTGTTCTTATATGTCTAATTTTACGAGTTTAAGCTTCCTAGATTATTTCGATGCCAAAACATCGACTTTCTATGACAAATGGACAAAACCGTTAAAAGCACCTACATAGAGAGAGTTGAGCAACTTCGAACCATCAAAGTTGCTCGGTGCACACTTTTTATTGTACTTTTATGTCAAATTTTACGAGTTTATGTTTCATAGATTATTTCGATGCCAAAACACCAACTTTCTATGACAAATGGACAAAACCGTTAAAAGCTCCTCCATAGAGAGAATTGAGCAACTTTGGACTATCAAAGTCGCTCGGGATAGACTTTTTATTGTTCTTATACGTTAAATTTTATGAATATAACCTTCCTAGATTATTTCGATGCCAAAACACCAACTTTCTATGACAAATGGACCAAACCGTTAAAAGCTCCTCCATAGAGAGAGTTAAGCAACTTCGGACCATCAAAGTTGCTCGGTGCACACTTTTTATTGTACTTTTATGTCAAATTTTACGAGTTTAAGCTTCATAGATTATTTCGATGCAAAAACACCAACTTTCTATGACGAATGGACAAAACCGTTAAAAGCTCCTCCATAGAGAGAGTTGAGCAACTTTGGACTATCAAAGTCGCTCGGGATAGACTTTTTATTGTTCTTATATGTCAAATTTTATGAGTATAAGCTTCATAGATTATTTCGATGACAAAACACCAACTTTCTATGACAAATGGACGAAACCGTTAAAAGCTTCTCCATAGAGAGAGTTGAGCAACTTCGGATCATCAAAGTTGCTCGGTGTAAAATTATTATTGTTCTTATATGTCAAATTTTACGAGTTTAAGCTTCCTAGATTATTTCGATGCCAAAACACCGACTTTCTATGACAAATGGACAAAACCGTTAAAAGCATCAACATAGAGAGAGTTGAGCAACTTCGGACCATCAAAGTTGCTGGGTGCACACTTTTTGTTGTACTTTTATGTCAAATTTTACGAGTTTAAGATTTATTGATTATTTCGATGCCAAAACACCAACTTCCTATGACAAATGGACAAAACCATAAAAAGCTCCTCCATAGAGAGAGTTGAGCAACTTCGGACTATCAAAGTCGCTCGGGATAGACTTTTTATTGTTCTTATACGTTAAATTTTATGAATATAACCTTCCTAGATTATTTCGATGCCAAAACAACAACTTTCTATGACAAATGGAAAAAACCGTTAAAAGCTCCCCATAGAGAGAGTTGAGCAACTTCGGACGATCAAAGTTGCTTGGTGCACACTTTTTATTGTATTTTTATGTCAAATTTTACGAGTACAAGCTTCATAGATTATTTCGATGCCAAAACACCAACTTTCTTTGAAAAATGGACAAACCGTTAAAAGCTCCTCCATAGAGAGAGTTGAGCAACTTCGGACTACCAAAGTCGCTCGGGATAGACTTTTTATTGTTCTTATACGTTAAATTTTATGAATATAACCTTCCTAGATTATTTCGATGCCAAAACACCAACTTTCTATGACAAATGAAAAAAACCGTTAAAAGCTCCCCATAGAGAGAGTTGAGCAACTTCGGAAGATCAAAGTTGCTCGATGCACACTTTTTATTGTATTTTTATGTCAAATTTTACGAGTTTAAGCTTCAAAGATTATTTCGATGCAAAACACCAACTTTCTATGACAAATGGACAAAACCATTAAAAGCTCTTCCATAGAGAGAGTTGAGCAACTTCGGATCATCAAAGTCCCTCGGGATAGACTTTTTATTGTTCTTATATGTCAAATTTTACGAGTTTTAGCTTCCTAGATTATTTCGATGCCAAAACACCGACTTTCTATGACAAATGGACAAAACCGTTAAAAGCACCTACATAGAGAGAGTTGAGCAACTTCGGACCATCAAAGTTGCTCGGTGCACACTTTTTATTGTACTTTTATGTCAAATTTTACGAGTTTAAGCTTCATAGATTATTTCGATGCCAAAACACCAACTTTCTATGACAAATGGACAAAACCGTTAAAAGCTCCTCCAAAGAGAGAGTTGAGCAACTTCGGACTATCAAAGTCGCTCGGGATAGACTTTTTATTGTTCTTATACGTTAAATTTTATGAATATAACCTTCCTAGATTATTTCGATGCCAAAACACCAACTTTCTATGACAAATGGACAAAACCGTTAAAAGCTCCTCCAAAGAGAGAGTTGAGCAACTTCGGACTATCAAAGTCGCTCAGGATAGACTTTTTATTGTTCTTATACGTTAAATTTTATGAATATAACCTTCCTAGATTATTTCGATGGCAAAACACCAACTTTCTATGAAAAATGGACAAAACCATTAAAAGCTCCTCCATAGAGAGAGTTGAGCAACTTCGGATCATCAAAGTCCCTCGGGATAGACTTTTTATTGTTCTTATATGTCAAATTTTACGAGTTTAAGCTTCCTAGATTATTTCGATGCCAAAACACCGACTTTCTATGACAAATGGACAAAACCGTTAAAAGCACCTACATAGAGAGAGTTGAGCAACTTCGGACCATCAAAGTTGCTCGGTGCACACTTTTTATTGTACTTTTATGTCAAATTTTACGAGTTTAAGCTTCATAGATTATTTCGATGCCAAAATGAAAAAACCATTAAAAGCTCGTCCATAGAGAGAATTGAGCAACTTCGGACTATCAAAGTCGCTCGGGATAGACTTTTTATTGTTCTTATATGTCAAATTTTATGAGTATAAGCTTCATAGATTATTTCGATGCCAAAACATCAACTTTCTATGACAAATGGATGAAACCGTTAAAAGCTTCTCCGTAGAGAGAGTTGAGCAACTTCGGATCATCAAAGTTGCTCGGTGTACAAATATTATTGTTCTTATATGTCAAATTTTACGAGTTTAAACTTCATAGATTATTTTGATGCCAAAACACCAACTTTCTATGACAAATGGAGAAAACTGTTAAAATCTCCTCCATAGAGAGAGTTGAGCAAATTCGGACCATCAAAGTTGCTCGTTGTACACTTTTTATTGTACTTATATGTCAAATTTTACGAGTTTAAGCTTCATAGATTATTTTAATGCCAAAACACCAACTTTCTATGACAAATGGCGAAAACCGTTAAAAGCTTCTCCATAGAGAGAGTTGAGCCACTTCGGACTATCAAAGTCGCTCGGGATACACTTTTAATTGTTTTTATATGTCAAATTTTATGAGTATAACCTTCCTAGATTATTTCGATGCCAAAACACCAACTTTCTATGACTAATGGACAAAACCGTTAAAAGCACCTCCATAGAGGGAGTTGAGCAACTTCGGATCATCAAAGTTGCTCGGTGTACAATTATTATTGTTCTTATATGTCAAATTTTACGAGTTTAAGCTTCCTAGATTACTTCGATGCCAAAACACAGACTTTCTATGACAAATGGACAAAACCGTTAAAAGCACCTACATAGAGAGAGTTGAGCAAATTCGGACCATCAAAGTTGCTCGTTGTACACTTTTTATTGTACTTTTATGTCAAATTTTACGAGTTTAAGCTTCATAGATTTTTTCGATGCCAAAACACCAACTTTCTATGACAAATGGACAAAACCGTTAAAAGCTCCTCCATAGAGAGAGTTGAGCAACTTCGGACTATCAAAGTCGCTCGGGATAGACTTTTTATTGTTCGTATACGTTAAATTTTATGAATATAACCTTCCTCGATTATTTCGATGCCAAAACACCAACTTTCTATGACAAATGGACAAAACCGTTAAAAGCTCCTCCATAGAGAGAGTTGAGTAACTTCGGACGATCAAAGTTGCTCGGTGCACACTTTTTATTGTACTTTTATGTCAAATTTTACGAGTTTAAGCTTCATAGATTTTTTCGATGCCAGAACACCAACTTTCTATGACAAACGGACAAAACCGTTAAAAGCTCCTCCATAGAGAGAGTTGAGCAACTTCGGACTATCAAAGTCGCTCGGGATAGACTTTTTATTGTTCTTATACGTTAAATTTTATGAATATATCCTTCCTAGATTATTTCGATGCCAAAACACCAACTTTCTATGACAAATGGACAAAACCGTTAAAAGCTCCTCCATAGAGAGAGTTGAGCAACTTCGGACTACCAAAGTCGCTCGGGATAGACTTTTTACTGTTCTTATACGTTAAATTTTATGAATATAACCTTCCTAGATTATTTCGATGCCAAAACACCAACTTTCTATGACAAATGAAAAAAACCGTTAAAAGCTCCCCATAGAGAGAGTTGAGCAACTTCGGAAGATCAAAGTTGCTCGATGCACACTTTTTATTGTATTTTTATGTCAAATTTTACGAGTTTAAGCTTCAAAGATTATTTCGATGCCAAAACACCAACTTTCTATGCGAAATGGACAAAACCGTTAAAAGCTCCTCCATAGAGAGAGTTGAGCTCCTTCGGACTATGAAAGTCGCTCGGGATAGACTTTTTATTGTTCTTATACGTTAAATTTTATGAATATAACCTTCCTAGATTATTTCGATGGCAAAACACCAACTTTCTATGAAAAATGGACAAAACTATTAAAAGCTCCTCCATAGAGAGAGTTGAGCAACTTCGGTTCATCAAAGTCCCTCGGGATAGACTTTTTATTGTTCTTATATGTCAAATTTTATGAGTTTAAGCTTCCTAGATTATTTCAATGCCAAAACACCGACTTTCTATGACAAATGGACAAAACCGTTAAAAGCACCTACATAGAGAGAGTTGAGCAACTTCGAAACATCAAAGTTGCTCGGTGCACACTTTTTATTATACTTTTATGTCAAATTTTACCAGTTTAAGCTTCATAGATTATTTCGATGCCAAAATGAAAAAACCATTAAAAGTTCGGACTATCAAAGTCGCTCGGGATAGACTTTTTATTGTTCTTATATGTCAAATTTTATGAGTATAAGCTTCATAGATTATTTCGATGCCAAAACATCAACTTTCTATGACAAATGGATGAAACCGTTAAAAGCTCCTCCATAGAGAGAGTTGAGCAACTTCGGACTATCAAAGTCACTCGGGATAGACTTTTTATTGTTCTTATATGTCAAATTTTTTGAATACAACCTTCCTAGATTTTTTTGATGCCAAAACAACAACTTTCTATGACAAATGGACAAAACCGTTAAAAGCTCCTCCGTAGAGAGAATTGAGCAACTTCGGATTATCAAAGTCTCTCGGGATAGACTTTTTATTGTTCTTATACGTTAAATTTTATGAATATAACCTTCCTAGATTATTTCGATGCCAAAAAACCAACTTTCTATGACATATGGACAAAACCTTTAAAAGCTCCTCCATAGAGAGAGTTGAGCAACTTCGGACGATCAAAGTTGCTCGGTGCACACTTTTTATTGTACTTTTATGTCAAATTTTACGAGTTTAAGCTTCATAGATTTTTTCGATGCCAAAACACCAACTTTCTATGACAAATGGACAAAACCGTTAAAAGCTCCTCCATAGAGAGAGTTGAGCAACTTCGGACTATCAAAGACGCTCGAGATGGACTTTTTATTGTTCTTATACGTCAAATTTTATGAATATAACCTTCCTAGATTATTTTGATTCCAAAATCCAACTTTCTATGACAAATGGACAAAACCGTTAAAAGCTCGTCCATAGAGAGAGTTGAGCAACTTCCGACCAACAAAGTTGCTCGATGTTCAATTTTTATTGTTCTTATATGTCAAATTTTACGAGTTTAAGCTTACTAGATTATTTCGACGCCAAAACACCGACTTTCTATGAAAAGTGGACAAAACCGTTAAAAGCACCTACATAGAGAGAGATGAGCAACTTCGGACAATCAAAGTTGCTCGGTGCACAATTTTTATTGTACTTATATGTCAAATTTTACGAGTTTAAGCTTCATAGATTATTTTGATGACAAAACACAAACTTTCTACGACAAATGGACAAAACCGTTAAAAGCTCCTCCATAGAGAGAGTTGAGCAACTTCAGATCATCAAAGTTCCTCGGTGTACACTTTTTATTGTTCTTATATGTCAAATTTTATGAGTATAAGCTTCCCGGATTATTTCGATGCCAAAACACCAACTTTCTATGACAAATGGACAAAACCATTAAAAGCTCCACCATAGAGAGAGTTGAGCAACTTCGGACTATGAAAGTCGCTCGGGATAGACTTTTTATTGTTCTTATATGTCAAATTTTATGAATATAACCTTCCTGGATTATTTCGATGCCAAAACACCAACTTTTTATGACAAATGGACGAAACCGTTAAAAGCACCTTCATTGAAAGAGTTGAGCAACTTCGGATCATCAAAGTTGCTTGATGTACAATTTTTATTGTTCTTATATGTCAAATTTTATGAGTTTAAGCTTCATAGATTATTTTGATGCCAAAACACCGACTTTCTATGACAAATGGACAAAACCGTTAAAATCACCTACATAGAGAGACTTGAGCAACTTCAAACCATCAAATTTGCTCGGTGCACACTTTTTATTGTACTTATATGTAAAATTTTACGAGTTTAAGCTTCATAGATTATTTCGATGCCAAAACACCAACTTTCTATGACAAATGGACAAAACCGTTAAAAGCTCCTCCATAGAGAGAGTTGAGCAACTTCAGATCATCAAACTTACTGGGTGTACAATTTTTATTGTTCTTATATGTCAAATTTTATGAATATAAGCTTCCTAGATTATTTCGATGCCAAAAACCAAACTTTCTATGACAAATGGACAAAACCGTTAAAAGCTCATCCATAGAGAGAGTTGAGCAACTTCGGACCAACAAAGTTGCTCGGTGTACAATTTTTATTGTTCTTATATGCCAAATTTTACGAGTTTAAGCTTCATTGATTATTTTCATGCCAAAACACCGACTTTCTATGACAAATGGACAAAACCGTTAAAAGCTCCTTCGTAGAGAGAGTTGAGCAACTTCGGACTATCAAAGTCGCTCGGGATAAACTTTTTATTGTTCTTATATGTCAAATTTTATGAATATAACCTTCCTAGATTATTTCGATGCCAAAACACCAACTTTCTATGACAAATGGAGAAAACCATTCAAAGCTCCTCCGTAGAGAGAGTTGAGCAACTTCGGACTGTCAAAGTCACTCGGGATAGACTTTTTATTGTTCTTATATGTCAAATTTTATGGGTATAAGTTTCCTAGATTATTTTGATGCCAAAACACCAACTTTCTATGAAAAATGGACAAAACCGTTAAAAGCTCCTCCGTAGAGAGAGTTGAGTAACTTCGGACCATCAAAGTTGCTCGGTGTACACTTTTTATTATTCTTATATGTCAAATTTTATGAGTATAAGCTTCATAGATTATTTCGAAGCCAAAACACCAACTTTATATGACAAATGGACGAAACCGTTAAAAGCACCATCATAGAGAGAGTTGAGCAACTTCGGATCATCAAAGTTGCTCGGTGTACAATTTTTATTGTTCTTATATGTCAAATTTTATGAATATAACCTTGCTGGATTAGTTCGATGCCAAAACACCAACTTTCTATGACAAATGGACGAAACCGTTAAAAGCACCTTCATAGAAAGAGTAGAGCAACTTCTGATCGTCAAAGTTACTCGGTGTACAATTTTTATTATTCTTATATGTCAAATTTTCTGAGTTTAAGCTTCATAGATTATTTCGATTCCAAAACACCGACTTTCTATGACAAATGGACAAAACCGTTAAAATCATCTACATAGAAAGACTTGAGCAACTTCAAACCATCAAAGTTGCTCGGTGCACACTTTTTATTGTACTTATATGTAAAATTTTATAAGTTTAAGCTTTATAGATTATTTCGATGCCAAAACACCAACTTTCTATGACAAATGGACAAAACCGTTAAAAGCTCCTCCATAGAGAGAGTTGAGCAACTTCGGACTATCAAAGACGCTCGGGATGGACTTTTTATTGTTCTTATACGTCAAATTTTATGAATATAACCTTCCTAGATTATTTTGATTCCAAAATCCAACTTTCTATGACAAATGGACAAAACCGTTAAAAGCTCGTCCATAGAGAGAGTTGAGCAACTTCGGACCAACAAAGTTGCTCGGTGTACAATTTTTATTGTTCTTATATGTCAAATTTTACGAGTTTAAGCTTACTAGATTATTTCGACGCCAAAACACCGACTTTCTATGAAAAGTGGACAAGACCGTTAAAAGCACCTACATAGAGAGAGATGAGCAACTTCGGACAATCAAAGTTGCTCGGTGCACAATTTTTATTGTACTTATATGTCAAATTTTACGAGTTTAAGCTTCATAGATTATTTTGATGCCAAAACACAAACTTTCTACGACAAATGGACAAAACCGTTAAAAGCTCCTCCATAGAGAGAGTTGAGCAACTTCAGATCATCAAAGTTGCTCGGTGTACACTTTTTATTGTTCTTATATGTCAAATTTTATGAGTTTAAGCTTCCCGGATAATTCGACGCCAAAACACCAACTTTCTATGACAAATGGACAAAACCATTAAAAGCTCCTCCATAGAGAGAGTTGAGCAACTTCGGACTATGAAAGTCGCTCGGGATAGACTTTTATTGTTCTTATATGTCAAATTTTATGAATATAACCTTCCTGGATTATTTCGATGCCAAAACACCAACTTTCTATGACAAATGGACGAAACCGTTAAAAGCACCTTCATTGAAAGAGTTGAGCAACTTCGGATCATCAAAGTTGCTCGATGTACAATTTTTATTGTTCTTATATGTCAAATTTTATGAGTTTAAGCTTCATAGATTATTTCGATGCCAAAACACCGACCTCCTATGACAAATGGACAAAACCGTTAAAATCACCTACATAGAGAGACTTGAGAAACTTCAAACCATCAAAGTTGCTCGGTGCACACTTTTTATTGTACTTATATGTCAAATTTTACGAGTTTAAGCTTCATTGATTATTTTCATGCCAAAACACCGACTTTCTATGACAAATGGACAAAACCGTTAAAAGCTCCTCCGTAGAGAGAGTTGAGCAACTTCGGACTATCATAGTCGCTCGGGATAAACTTTTTATTGTTCTTATATGTCAAATTTTATGGGTATAAGTTTCCTAGATTATTTTGATGCCAAAACACCAACTTTCTATGACAAATGGACAAAACCGTTAAAAGCTCCTCCATAGAGAGAGTTGAGCACCTTCGGACCATCAAAGTTGCTCGGTGTACACTTTTTATTATTCTTATATGTCAAATTTTATGAATATAAGCTTCCTAGATTATTTCGATGCCAAAAACCAAACTTTCTATGACAAATGGACAAAACCGTTAAAAGCTCGTCCATAGAGAGAGTTGAGCAACTTCGGACCAACAAAGTTGCTCGGTGTACAATTTTTATTGTTCTTATATGTCAAATTTTACGAGTTTAAGCTTCCTGGATTATTTCGATGCCAAAATACCAACTTTCTATGACAAATGGACAAAACCATTAAAAGCTCCTCCATATAGAGAGTTGAGCAACTTTGGACAATGAAAGTCGCTCGGGATAGACTTTTTATTGTTCTTATATGTCAAATTTTATGAATATAACCTTCCTAGATTATTTCTATGCCAAACCACCAACTTTTATGACAAATGGACAAAACCATTAAAAGCTCCTCCATAGAGAGAGTTGAGGAACTTCGGACTATGAAAGTCGCTCGGGATAGACTTTTTATTGTTCTTATATGTCAAATTTTATGAATATAACCTTCCTAGATTATTTCGATGCCAAAACACCAAATTTCTATGACAAATGGACAAAACCGTTAAAAGCACCTCCATAGAGAGAGTTGAGCAACTTCGGATCATCTAACTTGCTCGGTGTACAATTTTTATTGTTGTTAATGTCAAATTTTATGAGTTTAAGCTTCATAGATTATTTTGATGCCAAAACACCAACTTTCTATGACAAATGGACAAAACCGTTAAAAGCTCCTCCATAGAGAGAGTTGAGCAACTTCGGACCAACAAAGTTGCTCGGTGTACAATTTTTATTGTTCTTATATGTCAAATTTTACGAGTTTAAGCTTCATTGATTATTTTCATGCCAAAACACCGACTTTCTATGACAAATGGACAAAACCGTTAAAAGCTCCTCCATAGAGACAGTTGAGCAACTTTGGACCAACAAAGTTGCTCGGTGTACAATTTTTATTGTTCTTATATGTCAAATTTTACGAGTTTAAGCTTCATTGATTATTTTCATGCCAAAACACCGACTTTCTATGACAAATAGACAAAACCGTTAAAAGCACCTCCATAGAGAGAGTTGAGCAACTTCGGATCATCAAACTTGCTCGGTGTACAATTTTTATTGTTGTTAATGTCAAATTTTATGAGTTTAAGCTTCATAGAGTATTTCGATGCCAAAACACCAACTTTCTATGACAAATGGACAAAACCGTTAAAAGCACCTACATAGAGAGAGTTGAGAAACTTCGGACCATCAAAGTTGCTCGGTGCACACTTTTTATTGTACTTTTATGTCAAATTTTACGAGTTTAAGCGTTATAGATTATTTTGATGCCAAAACACCAACTTTCTATGACAAATGGACAAAACCGTTAAAAGCTCCTCCACAGAGAGAGTTGAGTAACTTCGTACTATCAAAGTCGCTCGGGATAGACTTTTTATTGTTCTTATACGTCAAATTTTATGAATATAACCTTCCTAGATTATTTCGGTACCAAAACACCAACTTTCTATGAAAAATGGACAAAACCGTTAAAAGCTCCTCTATAGAGAGAGTTGAGCAACTTCGGACCGACAAAGTTGCTCGTTGTACAATTTTTATTGTTCATATATGTCCAATTTTACGAGTTTAAGCTTACTAGATTATTTAGATGCCAAAACACCGACTTTCTGTAACAAATGGACAAAACCATTAAAAGCACTTGCATAGAGAGAGATGAGCAACTTCGGATCTTCAAAGTTGCTCGGATTGTTCTTATATGTCAAATTTTATGAGTATAAGTTTTCTGGATTATTTCGATGCCAAAACACCAACTTTCTATGACAAATGGACAAAACCATTAAAAGCTCCTTCATAGAGAGAGTTGAGCAACTTTGAATCATCAAAGTTGCTCGGTGTACAATTTTTATTGTTCTTATATGTCAAATTTTATGAGTATAAGATTCCTAGATTATTTCGATGCCAAAACACCAACTTTCTATGACAAATAAACAAAACCGTTAAAAGCTCAACCATAGATAGAGTTGAGCAACTTCGGACCATCAAAGTTGCTTGGTGTACACTTTTTATTGTTCTTATATGTCAAATTTTACGAGTTTAGGCTCACTAGATTATTTCGATGCCAAAACACTGACTTTCTATGACAAATGTACAAAACCGTTAAAAGCACCTACATAAAGAGAGTTGAGCAACTTCGGACCATCACAGTTGCTTGGTGCACAGTTTTTATTGTACTTATATGTAAAAATTTTATGAGTTTAAGATTCATAGATTATTTTGATGCCAAAACACAAACTTTCTACGACAAATGGACAAAACCGCTAAAAGCTCCTCCATAGAGAGATTTGAGCAACTTCGGACTATCAAAGACGCTCGGGATGGACTTTTTATGGTTCTTAATGTCAAATTTTATGAGTATAACCATCCTAGATTATTTTGATGCCAAAAACCAACTTTCTATGACAAATGGAGAAAACCGTTAAAAGCTCGTCCATAGAGAGAGTTGAGCAACTTCGGACCAACAAAGTTGCTCGGTGTACAATTTTTATTGTTCTTATATGTCAAATTTTACGAGTTTAAGCTTACTAGATTATTTCGACGCCAAAACACCGACTTTCTATGAAAAGTGGACAAAACCGTTAAAAGCACCTACATAGAGAGAGATGAGCAACTTCGGACAATCAAAGTTGCTCGGTGCACCATTTTTATTGTACTTATATGTCAAATTTTACGAGTTTAAGCTTCATAGATTATTTTGATGCCAAAACACAAACTTTCTACGACAAATGGACAAAACCGTTAAAAGCACCTCCATAGAGAGAGTTGAGCAACTTCAGATCATCAAAGTTGCTCAGTGTACACTTTTTATTGTTCTTATATGTCAAATTTTATGAGTATAAGCTTCCTGGATTATTTCGATGCCAAAACACCAACTTTCTATGACAAATGGACAAAAACATTAAAAGCACCTCCACAGAGAGAGTTGAGCAACTTCGGACTATGAAAGTCGCTCGGGATAGACTTTTTATTGTTCTTATATGTCAAATTTTATGAATATAACATCCTAGATTATTTCGATGCCAAAACACCAACTTTCTATGACAAATGGACAAAACCGTTAAAAGCTCCTCCATAGAGAGAGTTGAGCAACTTCGGACAAACAAAGTTGCTCGGTGTACAATTTTTATTGTTCTTATATGTCAAATTTTATGAGTTTAAGCTTCATTGATTATTTTCATGCCAAAACACCGACTTTCTATGACAAATGGACAAAACCGTTAAAAGCTCCTCCAAAGAGAGAGTTGAGGAACTTCGGACTATGAAAGTCGCTCGGGATAGACTTTTTATTGTTCTTATATGTCAACTTTTATGAATATAACCTTCCTAGATTATTTCGATGCCAAAACACCAACTTTTATGACAAATGGACAAAACCATTAAAAGCTCCTCCATAGAGAGAGTTGAGGAACTTCGGACTATGAAAGTCGCTCGGGATAGACTTTTTATTGTTCTTATATGTCAAATTTTATGAATATAACCTTCCTAGGTTATTTCGATGCCAAAACGCCAACTTTTATGACAAATGGACAAAACCATTAAAAGCTCCTCCATAGAGAGAGTTGAGGAACTTCGGACTATGAAAGTCGCTTGGGATAGACTTTTTATTGTTCCTATATGTCAAATTTTATGAATATAACCTTCCTAGATTATTTCGATGCCAAAACACCAAATTTCTATGACAAATGGACAAAACCGTTAAAAGCACCTCCATAGAGAGAGTTGAGGAACTTCGGACTATGAAAGTCGCTGGTGATAGACTTTTTACTATTCTTATATGTAAAAATTTTATCAATATAACCTTCCTAGATTATTTCAATTCCAAAACACCAACTTTCTACGACAAATGGACAAAACCGTTAAAAGCAACTCCATAGAGAGTTGAGCAACTTTGAATCATCAAAGTTGCTCGGTGTACAATTTTTATTGTTCTTATATGTCAAATTTTATGAGTATAAGCTTCCTAGATTATTTCGATGCCAAAACACCAGCTTTCTATGACAAATAAACAAAACCGTTAAAAGCTCAACCATAGATAGAGTTGAGCAACTTTGGACCATCAAAGTTGCTCGGTGTACACTTTTTATTGTTCTTATATGTCAAATTTTACGAGTTTAAGCTCACTAGATTATTTCAATGCCAAAACACTGACTTTCTATGACAAATGGACAAAACCGTTAAAAGCACCTATATAAAGAGAGTTGAGCAACTTCGGACCATCACAGTTGCTCGGTGCACAGTTTTTATTGTACTTATATGTAAAATTTTGTGAGTTTAAGCTTCGTAGATTATTTTGATGCCAAAACACAAACTTTCTACGACAAATGGACAAAACCGTTAAAAGCTCCTCCATAGAGAGAGTTGAGCAACTTCGGACTATCAAAGACGCTCGGGATGGACTTTTTATTGTTCTTATACGTCAAATTTTATGAATATAACCTTCCTAGATTATTTCGATGCCAAAACACCAACTTTCTATGACAAATAAACAAAACCGTTAAAAGCTCAACCATAGATAGAGTTGAGCAACTTCGGACCATCAAAGTTGCTCGGTGTACAATTTTTATTGTTCTTATATGTCAAATTTTACGAGTTTAAGCTTACTAGATTATTTCGACGCCAAAACACCTACTTTCTATGAAAAGTGGACAAAACCGTTAAAAGCACCTACATAGAGAGAGATGAGCAACTTCGGACAATCAAAGTTGCTCGGTGCACAATTTTTATTGTACTTATTTGCAAATTTTACGAGTTTAAGCTTCATAGATTATTTTGATGCCAAAACACAAACTTTCTACGACAAATGGACAAAACCGTTAAAAGCACCTCCATAGAGAGAGTTGAGCAACTTCAGATCATCAAAGTTGCTCGGTGTACACTTTTTATTGTTCTTATATGTCAAATTTTATGAGTATAAGCTTCCTAGATTATTTCGATGCCAAAACACCAACTTTCTATGAAAAATGGACAAAACCATTAAAAGCTCCTCCATAGAGAGAGTTGAGCAACTTCGGACTATGAAAGTCGCTCGGGATATACTTTTTATTGTTCTTATATGTCAAATTTTATAAATATAACCTTCCTAGATTATTTCGATGCCAAAACACCAACTTTCTATGACAAATAGACAAAACCGTTAAAAGCTCCTCCATAGAGAGAGTTGAGCAACTTCGGATCATCGAAGTTGCTCGGTGTACAATTTTTATTGTTCTTATATATCAAATTTTATGAGTATAAGCTTCCTAGATTATTTAGATGCCAAAACACCAACATTCTGTGACAAATGGACAAAACCATTAAAAGCTCCTCCATAGAGAGAGTTGAGCAACTTCGGACTATCAAAGTCGCTCGGGATAAACTTTTTATTGTTCTTATATGTCAAATTTTATGAATATAACCTTCCTAGATTAGTTGGATGCCAAAACACCAACTTTCTATGACAAATGGACAAGACCATTAAAAGCTCCTCCATAGAGAGAGTTGAGGGACTTCGGACTATGAAAGTCGTTCGGGATAAACTTTTTATTGTTCTTATATGTCAAATTTTATGAATATAACCTTCCTAGATTATTTCAATGCCAAAACACCAACTTTTATGACAAATAGACAAAACCGTTAAAAGCACCTCCATAGAGAGAGTTGAGCAACTTCTGATCATCAAACTTGCTCGGTGTACAATTTCTATTCTTCTTATATGTCAAATTTTATGAGTATAAGCTTCCTGGATTATTTCGATGCCAAAACACCAACTTTCTTTGACAAATGGACAAAACCATTAAAAGCTCCTCCATAGAGAGAGTTGAGCAACTTCGGATCATCAAACTTGCTCGGTGTACAGCTTTTATTGTTCTTATATGTCAAATTTTCTGAATATAAGCTTCCTGGATTATTTCGATGCCAAAACACCAACTTTCTTTGACAAATGGACAAAACCATTAAAAGCACCTCCATAGAGAGAGTTGAGCAACTTCGGACTATCAAAGTCGCTCGTGATAGACTTTTTATTGTTCTTATATGTCAAATTTTATGAATATAACCTTCCTAGGTTATTTTCATGCCAAAACACCATTTTATGACAAATGGAAAAAACCACTAAAAGCTCCTCCATAGAGAGAGTTGAGGAACTTCGGACTATGAAAGTCCCCCGGGATAGACTTTTTATTGTTCTTATATGTCAAATTTTATGAATATAACCTTCCTAGATTATTTCGATGCCAAAACACTAAATTTCTATGACAAATGGACAAAACCGTTGAGCAACTTCGGATCATCAAACTTTGTCGGTGTACAGTTTTTATTGTTCTTATATGTCAAATTTTATGAGTATAAGCTTCCTGTATTATTTCGATGCCAAAACACGAACTTTCTTTGACAAATGGACAAAACCATTAAAAGCTCCTCCATAGAGAGAGTTGAGAAACTTCGGATCATCAAACTTGCTCGGTGTACAATTTTTATTGTTCTTATATGTCAAATTTTATGAGAATATGCTTCCTCGATTATTTCGATGCCAAAACACCAACTTTCTATGACAAATGGACAAAACCGTTAAAAGCTTCTCCATAGAGAGAGTTGACCTACTTCGGACCAACAAAGTTGCTCGCTGTACAATTTTTATTGTTCTTATATGTCAAATTTTACGAGTTTAAGCTTACTAGATTATTTCGACGCCAAAACACCGACTTTCTATGAAAAGTGGACAAAACCGTTAAAAGCATCTAAATAGAGAGAGATGAGCAACTTCGGACAATCAAAGTTGCTCGGTGCACAATTTTTATTGTACTTATATGTCAAATTTTACGCGTTTAAGCTCCATATATTATTTTGATGCCAAAACGCAAACTTTCTACGAAAAATGGACAAAACCGTAAAAAGATCCTCCATAGAGAGAGTTGAGCAACTTCAGATCATCAAAGTTGCTCGGTGTACATTTTTTATTGTTCTTATATGTCAAATTTTATGAGTATAAGCTTCGTGGATTATTTCGATGCCAAAACACCAACTTTATATGACAAATGGACAAAACCATTAAAAGTCCTCCATATAGAGAGTTGAGCAACTTTGGACTATGAAAGTCACTCGGGATAGACTTTTTATTGTTCTTATATGTCAAATTTTATGAATATAACCTTCCTAGATTATTTCGATGCCAAAACACCAACTTTTATGACAAATGGACAAAACCATTAAAAGCCCCCCCATAGAGAGAGTTGAGGAACTTCGGACTATGAAAGTCGCTCGGGATAGACTTTTTATTGTTCTTATATGTCAAATTTTATGAATATAACCTTCCTAGATTATTTTGATGCCAAAACACCAAATTTCTATGACAAATGGACAAAACCGTTAAAAGCACCTCCATAGAGAGAGTTGAGCTAATTCGGATCATCAAACTTGCTCGGTGTACAATTTCTATTCTTCTTATATGTCAAATTTTATGAGTATTTGCTTCCTGGATTATTTCGATGCCAAAACACCAACTTTCTATGACAAATGGACAAAACCATTAAAAGCTCCTCCATAGAGAGAGTTGAGCAACTTCGGATCATCAAACTTGCTCGGTGTACAATTTTTATTGTTCTTATATGTCAAATTTTATGAGTATAAGCTTGCTAGATTATTTCGATGCCAAAACACCAACTTTCTATGACAAATGAACAAAACCGTTAAAAGGTCCTCCATAGAGAGAGTTGAGCAACGTCAAACCATCAAAGTTGCTCGGTGTACACTTTTTATTGTTCTTATATGTCAAATTTTATGAGTATAAGCTTCATCGATTATTTCGATGCCAAAACACCAACTTTCTATGACAAATGGACGAAACCGTTAAAAGCACCTTAATAGAGAGAGTTGAGCAACTTCGGATCATCAAAGTTGCTCGGTGTACAATTTTTATTGTTGTTAATGTCAAATTTTATGAGTTTAAGCTTCATAGATTATTTCGATGCCAAAACACCAACTTTCTATGACAAATGGACAAAACCGTTAAAAGCTCCTCCATAGAGAGAGTTGAGCAACTTCGGACCAACAAAGTTGCTCGGTGTACAATTTTTATCGTTCTTATATGTCAAATTTTACGAGTTTAAGCTTACTAGATTATTTCAACGCGAAAACACCGACTTTCTATGAAAAGTGGACAAAACCGTTAAAAGCATCTACATAGAGAGAGATGAGCAACTTCGGACAATCAAAGTTGCTCGGTGCACAATTTTTATTGTACTTATGTCAAATTTTACGAGTTTAAGCTTCATAGATTATTTTGATGCCAAAACACAAACTTTCTACGACAAATGGACAAAACCGTTAAAAGCTCCTCCATAGAGAGAGTTGAGCAACTTCAGATTATCAAAGTTGCTCGGTGTACACTTTTTATTGTTCTTATATGTCAAATTTTATGAGTATAAGCTTCCTGGATTATTTCGATGCCAAAACACCAACTTTCTATGACAAATGGACAAAACCATTAAAAGCTTTTCCATATAGAGAGTTGAGCAACTTTGGACTATGAAAGTCGCTCGGGATAGACTTTTTATTGTTCTTATATGTCAAATTTTATGAATATAACCTTCCTAGATTATTTCGATGCCAAAACACCAACTTTTATGAAAAATGGACAAAAACATTAAAAGCTCCCCCATAGAGAGAGTTGAGGAACTTCGGACTATGAAAGTCGCTCGGGATAGACTTTTTATTGTTCTTATATGTCAAATTTTATGAATATAACCTTCCTAGATTATTTCGATGCCAAAACACCAAATTTCTATGACAAATGGATAAAACCGTTAAAAGCACCTCAATAGAGAGAGTTGAGCAACTTCGGATCATCAAACTTGCTCGGTGTACAATTTTTACTGTTCTTATATGTCAAATTTTTTGAGTATAAACTTCCTGGATTATTTCGATGCCAAAACACCAACTTTCTATGACAAATGGACAAAACCATTAAAAGCTCCTCCATAGAGAGAGTGGAGCAACTTCGGATCATTAAACTTGCTCGGTGTACAATTTTTATTGTTCTTATATGTCAAATTTTATGAGTATAAGCTTCCTAGATTATTTCGATGCCAAAACTCCAACTTTCTATGACAAATGAAAAAAACCGTTAAAAAGTCCTCCATAGAGAGAGTTCAGCAACTTCAAACCATCAAAGTTGCTCGGTGTACACTTTTTATTGTTCTTATATGTCAAATTTTATGAGTATAAGCTTCATCGATTATTTCGATGCCAAAACACCAACTTTCTATGACAAATGGACGAAACCGTTAAAAGCACCTTAATAGAAAGAGTTGAGCAACTTCGGATCATCTAACTTGCTCGGTGTACAATTTTTATTGTTGTTAATGTCAAATTTTATGAGTTTAAGCTTCATAGATTATTTCGATGCCAAAACATCAACTTTCTACGACAAATGGACAAAACCGTTAAAAGCACCTCCATAGAGAGAGTTGAGCAACTTCGGATCATCAAACTTGCTCGGTGTACAATTTTTATTCTTCTTATATGTCAAATTTTATGAGTATAAGCTTCCTGGATTATTTCGATGCCAAAACACCAACTTTCTATGACAAATGGACAAAACCATTAAAAGCTCCTCCATAGAGAGAGTTGAGCAACTTCGGATCATCAAACTTGCTCGGTGTACAATTTTTATATTTCTTATATGTCAGATTTTATGAGTATAAGCTTGCTAGATTATTTCGATGCCAAAACACCAACTTTCTATGACAAATGAACAAAACGGTTAAAAGGTCCTCCATAGAGAGAGTTGAGCAACTTCAAACCATCAAAGTTGCTCGGTGTACACTTTTTATTGTTCTTATATGTCAAATTTTATGAGTATAAGCTTCATCGATTATTTCGATGCCAAAACACCAACTTTCTATGACAAATGGACGAAACCGTTAAAAGCACCTTAATAGAGAGAGTTGAGCAACTTCGGATCATCAAAGTTGCTCGGTGTACAATTTTTATTGTTGTTAATGTAAAATTTTATGAGTTTAAGCTTCATAGATTATTTCGATGCCAAAACACCAACTTTCTATGACAAATGGACAAAACCGTTAAAAGCTCCTCCATAGAGAGAGTTGAGCAACTTCGGACCAACAAAGTTGCTCGGTGTACAATTTTTATTGTTCTTATATGTCAAATTTTACGAGTTTAAGCTTCATTATTATTTTGATGCCAAAACACCGACTTTCTATGACAAATGGACAAAACCGTTAAAAGCTCCTCCATATAGAGAGTTGAGCAACTTCGGACCAACAAAGTTGCTCGGTGTACAATTTTTATTGTTCTTATATGCCAAATTTTACGAGTTTAAGCTTCCTAGATTATTTCGATGCCAAAACACCGATTTTCTATGACAAATGGATAAAACCGTTAAAAGCACCTGCATAGAGAGAGTTGAGAAACTTCGTACCATCAATGTTGCTCGGTGCACACTTTTTATTGTACTTTTATGTCAAATTTTACGAGTTTAAGCTTCATAGATTATTTGGATGCCAAAACACCAACTTTCTATGACAAATGGACAAAACCGTTAAAAGCTCCTCCATAGAAAGAGTTGAGCAAATTCGTACTATCAAAGTCGCTCGGGATAGACTTTTTATTGTTCTTATACGTCAAATTTTATGAATATAACCTTCCTAGATTATTTCGATGCCAAAACACCAACTTTCTATGACAAATGGACAAAACCGTTAAAAGCTCCTCCATAGAGAGAGTTGAGCAACTTCGGGCCAACAAAGTTGCTCGGTGTACAATTTTTATTGTTCGTATATATCCAATTTTACGAGTTTAAGCTTACTAGATTATTTAGATGCCAAAACACCGACTTTCTGTAACAAATGGACAAAACCGTTAAAAGCACTTACATAGAGAGAGATGAGCAACTTCGGAACATCAAAGTTGCTTGGTGCGCAATTTTTATTGTACTTATATGTCAAATTTTATGAGTTTAAGCTTCATAGATTATTTTGATGCCAGAACACCAACTTTCTAGGACAAATGAACAAAACCGTTAAAAGGTCCTCCATAGAGAGAGTTGAGCAATTTCAAACAATCAAAGTTGCCCGGTGTACACTTTTTATTGTTCTTATATGTCAAATTTTATGAGTATAAGCTTCATAGATTATTTCGATGCCAAAACACCAACTTTCTATGACAAATGGACGAAACCGTTAAAAGCACCTTAATAGAGAGAGTTGAGCAACTCCAGATCATCAAAATCGCTCGGTGTATAAATTTTATTTTTGTTAATGTCAAATTTTATGAGTTTAAGCTTCATAGATTATTTCGATGCCAAAACACCGACTTTCTATGACAAATGGATAAAACCGTTAAAAGCTCCTCCACAGAGAGAGTTGAGCAACTTCGGACCAACAAAGTTGCTCGGTGTACAATGTTTATTGTTCTTATATGGCAAATTTTACGAGTTTAAGCTTCCCAGATTATTTCGATGCCAAAACACCGACTTTCTATGACAAATGGATAAAACCGTTAAATGCGCCTACATAGAGAGAGTTAAGAAACTTCGGACCATCAAAGTTGCTCGGTGCACACTTTTTATTGTACTTTTATGTCAAATTTTACGAGTTTAAGCTACATAGATTATTTTGATGCCAAAACACAAACTTTCTATGACAAATGGACAAAACCGTTAAATGCTCCTCCGTAGAGAGAGTTGAGCAACTTCGTACTATCAAAGTCGCTCGGGATAGACTTTTTATTGTTCTTATACGTCAAATTTTATGAATATAACCTTCCTAGATTATTTCGATGCCAAAACACAAACTTTCTATGACAAATGGACAAAACCGTTAAAAGCTCCTCCATAGAGAGAGTTGAGCAACTTCGGGCCAACAAAATTGCTCGGTGTACAATTTTTATTGTTCGTGTATGTCAAATTTTACGAGTTTAAGCTTACTAGATTATTTAGATGCCAAAACACCGACTTTCTGTAACAAATGGACAAAACCATTAAAAGCACTTACATAGAGAGAGATGAGCAACTTCGGACCATCAAAGTTGTTCGGTAGGCAATTTTTATTGTACTTATATGTCAAATTTTATGAGTTTAAGCTTCATAGATTATTTTGATGCCAGAACACCAACTTTCTATGACAAATCAACAAAACCGTTAAAAGGTCCTCCATAGAGAGAGTTGAGCAACTTCAAACCATCAAAGTTGCTCGGTGTACACTTTTTATTGTTCTTATATGTCAAATTTTATGAGTATAAGCTTCATAGATTATTTCGATGCCAAAACACAAACTTTCTATGAAAAATGGACGAAACCGTTAAAAGCACCTTAATAGAGAGAGTTGAGCAACTTCGGATCATCAAAGGTTCTCGGTGTACAATTTTTATTGTTATTAATGTCAAATTTTATGAGTTTAAGCTTCATCGATTATTTAGATGCCAAAACACCAACTTTCTATGACAAATGGACAAGACCGTTAAAAGCTCCTCCATAGAGAGAGTTGAGCAACTTCGGATCATCAAAGTTGCTCGGTGTACACTTTTTATTGTTCTTATATGTCAAATTTTATGAGTATAAGCTTCCTAGATTATTTCGATGCCAAAACACCAACATTCTGTGACAAATGGACAAAACCATTAAAAGCTCCTCCATAGAGAGAGTTGAACAACTTCGGACCAACAAAGTTGCTCGGTGTACAATTTTTATTGTTCTTATATGTCAAATTTTACGAGTTTAAGCATCATTGATTATTTTGGTGCCAAAACACCGACTTTCTATGACAAATGGACAAAATCGTTAAAAGCTCCTCCATCGAGAGTTGAGCGACTTCGGATCATCAAAGTTGCTCGGTGTACACTTTTTATTGTTCTTATATGTCAAATTTTATGAGTATAAGCTTCATCGATTATTTCGATGCCAAAACACCAACTTTCTATGACAAATGGACGAAACCGTTAAAAGCACCTTAATAGAGAGAGTTGAGCAACTTCGGATCATCAAAGTTGCTCGGTGTACAATTTTTATTGTTGTTAATGTAAAATTTTATGAGTTTAAGCTTCATAGATTATTTCGATGCCAAAACACCAACTTTCTATGACAAATGGACGAAACCGTTAAAAGCACCTTAATAGAGAGAGTTGAGCAACTTCAGATCATCAAAATCGCTCGGTGTATAAATTTTATTTTTGTTAATGTCAAATTTTATGAGTTTAAGCTTCATAGATTATTTTGATGCCAAAACACCGACTTTCTATGACAAAGGGATAAAACCGTTAAAAGCTCCTCCACAGAGAGAGTTGAGCAACTTCGGACCAACAAAGTTGCTCGGTGTACAATGTTTATTGTTCTTATATGGCAAATTTTACGAGTTTAAGCTTCCTAGATTATTTCGATGCCAAAACACCGACTTTCTATGACAAATGGATAAAACCGTTAAATGCGCCTACATAGAGAGAGTTGAGAAACTTCGGACCATCAAAGTTGCTCGGTGCACACTTTCTATTGTACTTTTATGTCAAATTTTACGAGTTTAAGCTACATAGATTATTTTGATGCCAAAACACCAACTTTCTATGACAAATGGACAAAACCGTTAAATGCTCCTCCGTAGAGAGAGTTGAGCAACTTCGTACTATCAAAGTCGCTCGGGATAGACTTTTTATTGTTCTTATACGTCAAATTTTATGAATATAACCTTCCTAGATTATTTCGATGCCAAAACACCGACTTTCTATGACAAATGGATAAAACCGTTAAAAGCTCCTCCATAGAGAGAGTTGAGCAACTTCGGGCCAACAAAATTGCTCGGTGTACAATTTTTATTGTTCGTGTATGTCAAATTTTACGAGTTTAAGCTTACTAGATTATTTAGATGCCAAAACACCGACTTTCTGTAACAAATGGACAAAACCGTTAAAAGCACTTACATAGAGAGAGATGAGCAACTTCGGACCATCAAAGTTGTTCGGTGGGCAATTTTTATTGTACTTATATGTCAAATTTTATGAGTTTAAGCTTCATAGATTATTTTGATGCCAGAACACCAACTTTCTATGACAAATGAACAAAACCGTTAAAAGGTCCTCCATAGAGAGAGTTGAGCAACTTCAAACTATCAAAGTTGCTAGGTGTACACTTTTTATTGTTCTTATATGTCAAATTTTATGAGTATAAGCTTCATAGATTATTTCGATGCCAAAACACCAACTTTCTATGAAAAATGGACGAAACCGTTAAAAGCACCTTAATAGAGAGAGTTGAGCAACTTCCGATCATCAAAGGTTCTCGGTGTACAATTTTTATTGTTATTAATGTCAAATTTTATGAGTTTAAGCTTCATCGATTATTTAGATGCCAAAACACCAACTTTCTATGACAAATGGACAAGACCGTTAAAAGCTCCTCCATAGAGAGAGTTGAGCAACTTCGGATCATCAAAGTTGCTCGGTGTACACTTTTTATTGTTCTTATATGTCAAATTTTATTAGTATAAGCTTCCTAGATTATTTCGATGCCAAAACACCAACATTCTGTGACAAATGGACAAAACCATTAAAAGCTCCTCCATAGAGAGAGTTGAGCAACTTCGGACCAACAAAGTTGCTCGGTGTACAATTTTTATTGTTCTTATATGTCAAATTTTACGAGTTTAAGCTTCATTGATTATTTTGATGCCAAAACACCGACTTTCTATGACAAATGGACAAAATCGTTAAAAGCTCCTCCATCGAGAGTTGAGCGACTTCGGATCATCAAAGTTGCTCGGTGTACACTTTTTATTGTTCTTATATGTCAAATTTTACGAGTATATGTTTCCTGGATTATTTCGATGCCAAAACACCAACTTTCTATGACAAATGGACAAAACAATTAAAAGCTCCTTCATAGAGAGAGTTGAGCCAACTTCGGACTATGAAAGTCGCTGGTGATAGACTTTTTATTGTTCTTATATGTCAAATTTTATGAATATAACCTTCCTAGATTATTTCAATGCCAAAACACCAACTTTCTATGACAAATGGACAAAACCGTTAAAAGCTCCTCCATAGAGAGAGTTGAGCAACTTCGGGCCAACAAAGTTGCTCGGTGTACAATTTTTATTGTTTGTATATATCCAATTTTACGAGTTTAAGCTTACTAGATTATTTAGATGCCAAAACAACGACTTTCTGTAACAAATGGACAAAACCGTTAAAAGCACTTACATAGAGAGAGATGAGCAACTTCGGACCATCAAAGTTGCTCGTTGCGCAATTTTTATTGTACTCATATGTCAAATTTTATGAGTTTAAGCTTCATAGATTATTTTGATGCCAGAACACCAACTTTCTAGGACAAATGAACAAAACCGTTAAAAGGTCCTCCATAGGGAGAGTTGAGCAATTTCAAACCATCAAAGTTGCCCGGTGTACACTTTTTATTGTTCTTATATGTCAAATTTTACGAGTTTAAGCTTCATTGATTATTTTGATGCCAAAACAACGACTTTCTATGACAAATGGACAAAACCGTTAAAAGCTCCTACATAGAGAGAGTTGAGCAATTTCGAATCATCAAAGTTGCTCGGTGTACACTTTTTATTGTTCTTATATGTCAAATTTTATGAGTATAAGCTTCCTGGATTATTTCGATCCCAAAACACCAACTTTCTATGACAAATGGACAAAACCATTAAAAGCTCCTCCATATAGAGAGTTGAGCAACTTTGGACTATGAAAGTCGCTCGGGATAGACTTTTTATTGTTCTTATATGTCAAATTTTATGAATATAACCTTCCTAGATTATTTCGATGCCAAAACACCAACTTTTATGACAAATGGACAAAACCATTAAAAGCTCCTCCATAGAGAGAGTTGAGGAACTTCGGACTATGAAAGTCGCTCGGGATAGACTTTTTATTGTTCTTATATGTCAAATTTTATGAATATAACCTTCCTAGATTATTTCGATGCCAAAACACCAAATTTCTATGACAAATGGACAAAACCGTTAAAAGCACCTCCAAAGAGAGAGTTGAGCAACTTCGAATCATCAAACTTGCTCGGTGTACAATTTTTACTGTTCTTATATGTCAAATTTTTTGAGTATAAACTTCCTGGATTATTTCGATGCCAAAACACCAACTTTCTATGACAAATGGACAAAACCATTAAAAGCTCCTCCATAGAGAGAGTTGAGCAACTTCGGATCATTAAACTTGCTCGGTGTACAATTTTTATTGTTCTTATATGTCAAATTTTATGAGTATAAGCTTCCTAGATTATTTCGATGCCAAAACTCCAACTTTCTATGACAAATGAAAAAAACCGTTAAAAAGTCCTCCATAGAGAGAGTTCAGCAACTTCAAACCATCAAAGTTGCTCGGTGTACACTTTTTATTGTTCTTATATGTCAAATTTTATGAGTATAAGCTTCATCGATTATTTCGATGCCGAAACACCAACTTTCTATGACAAATGGACGAAACCATTAAAAGCACCTTAATAGAAAGAGTTGAGCAACTTCGGATCATCAAAGTTGCTCGGTGTACAAATTTTATTGTTGTTAATGTCAAATTTTATGAGTTTAAGCTTCATAGATTATTTCGATGCCAAAACACCGACTTTCTATGACAAATGGACAAAACCGTTAAAAGCTCCTCCATAGAGAGAGTTGAGCAACTTCGGACCAACAAAGTGGCCCGGTGTACAATTTTTATTGTTCTTATATGTCAAATTTTACGAGTTTAAGCTTCATTGATTATTTTGATGCCAAAACACCGTCTTTCTATGACAAATGGACAAAACCGTTAAAAGCTCCTCCATAGAGAGAGTTGAGCAACTTCGGACCATCAAAGTTGCTCGGTGTACACTTTTTATTGTTCTTATATGTCAAATTTTATGAGTATAAGCTTCATCGATTATTTCGATGCCAAAACACCAACTTTCTATGACAAATGGACGAAACCGTTAAAAGCACCTTAATAGACACAGTTGAGCAACTTCGGATCATCAAAGTTGCTCGGTGTACAAATTTTATTGTTGTTAATGTCAAATTTTATGAGTTTAAGCTTCATAGATTATTTCGATGCCAAACCACCGACTTTCTATGACAAATGGACAAAACCGTTAAAAGCTCCTCCATAGAGAGAGTTGACCAACTTCGGACCAACAAAGTTGCTCGGTGTACAATTTTTATTGTTCTTATATGTCAAATTTTACGAGTTTAAGCTTCATTGATTATTTTGATGCCCAAACACCGTCTTTCTATGACAAATGGACAAAACCGTTAGAAGCTCCTCCATAGAGAGAGTTGAGCAACTTCGGACCAAAAAAGTTGCTCGGTGTACAATGTTTATTGTTCTTATATGGCAAACTTTACGAGTTTAAGCTTCCTAGATTATTTCGATGCCAAAACACCGACTTTCTATGACAAATGGACAAAACCGTTAAAAGCTCCTCCATAGAGAGAGTTGACCAACTTCGGACCAACAAAGTTGCTCGGTGTACAATTTTTATTGTTCTTATATGTCAAATTTTACGAGTTTAAGCTTCATTGATTATTTTGATGCCCAAACACCGTCTTTCTATGACAAATGGACAAAACCGTTAGAAGCTCCTCCATAGAGAGAGTTGAGCAACTTCGGACCAACAAAGTTGCTCGGTGTACAATTTTTATTGTTCTTATATGGCAAATTTTACGAGTTTAAGCTTCCTAGATTATTTCGATGCCAAAACACCGACTTTCTATGACAAATGGACAAAACCGTTAAAAGCTCCTCCATAGAGAGAGTTGACCAACTTCGGACCAACAAAGTTGCTCGGTGTACAATTTTTATTGTTCTTATATGTCAAATTTTACGAGTTTAAGCTTCATTGATTATTTTGATGCCCAAACACCGTCTTTCTATGACAAATGGACAAAACCGTTAGAAGCTCCTCCATAGAGAGAGTTGAGCAACTTCGGACCAACAAAGTTGCTCGGTGTACAATGTTTATTGTTCTTATATGTCAAATTTTACGAGTATAAGTTTCCTGGATTATTTCGATGCCAAAACACCAACTTTCTATGACAAATGGACAAAACCATTAAAAGCTCCTTCATAGAGAGAGTTGAGCCAACTTCGGACTATGAAAGTCGCTGGTGATAGACTTTTTATTGTTCTTATATGTCAAATTTTATGAATATAACCTTCCTAGATTATTTCAATGCCAAAACACCAACTTTCTATGACAAATGGACAAAACCGTTAAAAGCTCCTCCATAGAGAGAGTTGAGCAACTTCGGGCCAACAAAGTTGCTCGGTGTACAATTTTTATTGTTCGTATATATCCAATTTTACGAGTTTAAGATTACTAGATTATTTAGATGCCAAAACACCGACTTTCTGTAACAAATGGACAAAACCGTTAAAAGCACTTACATAGAGAGAGATGAGCAACTTCGGACCATCAAAGTTGCTCGTTGCGCAATTTTTATTGTACTCATATGACAAATTTTATGAGTTTAAGCTTCATAGATTATTTTGTGCCAGAACACCAACTTTCTAGGACAAATGAACAAAACCGTTAAAAGGTCCTCCATAGAGAGAGTTGAGCAATTTCAAACCGTCAAAGTTGCCCGGTGTACACTTTTTACTGTTCTTATATGTCAAATTTTATGAGTATAAGCTTCATAGATTATTTCGATGCCAAAACACCAACTTTCTATGACAAATGGACGAAACCGTTAAAAGCACCTTAATAGAGAGAGTTGAGCAACTTCAGATCATCAAAGTCGCTCGGTGTATAAATTTTATTTTTGTTAATGTCAAATTTTATAAGTTTAAGCTTCATAGATTATTTCGATGCCAAAACACCAACTTTCTATGACAAATGGACAAAACCGTTAAAAGCTACTCCATAGAGAGAGTTGAGCAACTTCGGACCAACAAAGTTGCTCGGTGTACAATTTTTATTGTTCTTATATGTCAAATTTTACGAGTTTAAGCTTCATTGATTATTTTGAAGCCAAAACACCGACTTTCTATGACAAATGGACAAAATCGTTAAAAGCTCCTCCATCAAGAGTTGAGCGACTTCGGATCAACAAAGTTGCTCGGTGTACACTTTTTATTGTTCTTATATGTCAAATTTTACGAGTATAAGTTTCCTGGATTATTTCGATGCCAAAACACCAACTTTCTATGACAAATGGACAAAACCATTAAAAGCTCCTCCATATAGAGAGTTGAGCAACTTTGGACTATGAAAGTCGCTCGGGATAGACTTTTTATTGTTCTTATATGTCAAATTTTATGAATATAACCTTCCTAGATTATTTCGATGCCAAAACACCAACTTTTATGATAAATGGACAAAACCATTAAAAGCTCCTCCATAGAGAGAGTTGAGGAACTTCGGACTATGAAAGTCGCTCGGGATAGACTTTTTATTGTTCTTATATGTCAAATTTTACGAATATAACCTTCCTAGATTATTTCGATGCCAAAACACCAAATTTCTATGACAAATGGACAAAACCGTTAAAAGCACCTCCATAGAGAGAGTTGAGCAACTTCGGATCATCAAACTTGCTCGGTGTACAATTTTTACTGTTCTTATATGTCAAATTTTTTGAGTATAAACTTCCTGGATTATTTCGATGCCAAAACACCAACTTTCTAGGACAAATGAACAAAACCGTTAAAAGGCCCTCCATAGAGAGAGTTGAGCAATTTCAAACCATCAAAGTTGCCCGGTGTACACTTTTTATTGTTCTTATATGTCAAATTTTATGAGTATAAGCTTCATAGATTATTTCGATGCCAAAACACCAACTTTCTATGACAAATGGACGAAACCGTTAAGAGCACCTTAATAGAGAGAGTTGAGCAACTTCAGATCATCAAAGTCGCACGGTGTATAAATTTTATTTTTGTTAATGTCAAATTTTATGAGTTTAAGCTTCATAGATTATTTCGATGCCAAAACACCAACTTTCTATGACAAATGGACAAAACCGTTAAAAGCTCCTCCATAGAGAGACTTGAGCAACTTCGGACCAACAAAGTTGCTCGGTGTACAATTTTTATTGTTCTTATATGTCAAATTTTACGAGTTTAAGCTTCATTGATTATTTTGATGCCAAAACAGCGACTTTCTATGACAAATGGACAAAACCGTTAAAAGCTCCTCCATAGAGAGAGTTGAGCAACTTCGAATCATCAAAGTTGCTCGGTGTACACTTTTTATTGTTCTTATATGTCAAATTTTATGAGTATAAGCTTCCTGGAATATTTCGATGCCAAAACACCAACTTTCTATGACAAATTGACAAAACCATTAAAAGCTCCTCCATATAGAGAGTTGAGCAACTTTGGACTATGAAAGTCGCTCGGGATAGACTTTTTATTGTTCTTATATGTCAAATTTTATGAATATAACCTTCCTAGATTATTTCGATGCCAAAACACCAACTTTTATGACAAATGGACAAAACCATTAAAAGCTCCTCCATAGAGAGAGTTGAGGAACTTCGGACTATGAAAGTCGCTCGGGATAGACTTTTTATTGTTCTTATATGTCAAATTTTATGAATATAACCTTCCTAGATTATTTCGATGTCAAAACACCAAATTTCTATGACAAATGAACAAAACCGTTAAAAGCACCTCCATAGAGAGAGTTGAGCAACTTCGGATCATCAAACTTGCTCGGTGTACAATTTTTACTTTTCTTATATGTCAAATTTTTTGAGTATAAACTTCCTGGATTATTTCGATGCCAAAACACCAACTTTCTATGACAAATGGACAAAACCATTAAAAGCTCCTCCATAGAGAGAGTTGAGCAACTTCGGATCATTAAACTTGCTCGGTGTACAATTTTTATTGTTCTTATATGTCAAATTTTATGAGTATAAGCTTCCTAGATTATTTCGATGCCAAAACTCCAACTTTCTATGACAAATGAAAAAAACCGTTAAAAAGTCCTCCATAGAGAGAGTTCAGCAACTTCAAACCATCAAAGTTGCTCGGTGTACACTTTTTATCGTTCTTATATGTCAAATTTTATGAGTATAAGCTTCATCGATTATTTCGATGCCAAAACACCAACTTTCTATGACAAATGGACGAAACCGTTAAAAGCACCTTAATAGAAAGAGTTGAGCAACTTCGGATCATCAAAGTTGTTCGGTGTACAAATTTTATTGTTGTTAATGTCAAATTTTATGAGTTTAAGCGTCATAGATTATTTCGATGCCAAAACACCGACTTTCTATGACAAATGGACAAAACCATTAAAAGCTCCTCCATAGAGAGAGTTGAGCAACTTCGGACCAACAAAGTTGCTCGGTGTACAATTTTTATTGTTCTTATATGTCAAATTTTACGAGTTTAAGCTTCATTGATTATTTTGATGCCAAAACACCGTCTTTCTATGACAAATGGACAAAACCGTTAAAAGCTCCTCCATAGAGAGAGTTGAGCAACTTCGGACCAACAAAGTTGCTCGGTGTACAATGTTTATTGTTCTTATATGGCAAATTTTACGAGTTTAAGCTTCCTAGATTATTTCGATGCCAAAACACCGACTTTCTATGACAAATGGACAAAACCGTTAAAAGCGCCTACATAGAGAGAGTTGAGAAACTTCGGACCATCAAAATTGCTCGGTGCACACTTTTTATTGTACTTTTATGTCAAATTTTACGAGTTTAAGCTACATAGATTATTTTGATGCCAAAACACCAACTTTCTATGACAAATGGACAAAACCGTTAAATGCTCCTCCATAGAGAGAGTTGAGCAACTTCGTACTATCAAAGTCGCTCGGGATAGACTTTTTATTGTTCTTATACGTCAAATTTTATGAATATAACCTTCCTAGATTATTTCGATGCCAAAACACCAACTTTCTATGACAAATGGACAAAACCGTTAAAAGCTCCTCCATAGAGAGAGTTGAGCAACTTCGGGCCAACAAAATTGCTCGGTGTACAATTTTTATTGTTCGTGTATGTCAAATTTTACGAGTTTAAGCTTACTGGAATATTTAGATGCCAAAACACCGACTTTCTGTAACAAATAGACAAAACTGTTAAAAGCACTTACATAGAGAGAGATGAGCAACTTCGGACCATCAAAGTTGCTCGGTGGGCAATTTGTATTGTATTTATATGTCAAATTTTATGAGTTTAAGCTTCATAGATTATTTCGATGCCAAAACACCAACTTTCTATGACAAATGGACAAGACAGTTAAAAGGTCCTCCATAGAGAGAGTTGAGCAACTTCGGATCATAAAAGTTGCTCGGTGTACACTTTTTATTGTTCTTATATGTCAAATTTTATGAGTATAAGCTTCCTAGATTATTTCGATGCCAAAACACCAACAATCTGTGACAAATGGACAAAACCATTAAAAGCTCCTCCATAGAGAGAGTTGAGCAACTTCGGACCAACAAAGTTGCTCGGTGTACAACTTTTATTGTTCTTATATGTCAAATTTTACGAGTTTAAGCTTCATTGATTATTTTGATGCCAAAACACCGACTTTCTATGACAAATGGACAAAATCGTTAAAAGCTCCTCCATCGAGAGTTGAGCGACTTCGGATCATCAAAGTTGCTCGGTGTACACTTTTTATTGTTCTTATATGTCAAATTTTACGAGTATAAGTTTCCTGGATTATTTCGATGCCAAAACACCAACTTTCTATGACAAATGGACAAAACCATTAAAAGCTCATTCATAGGGAGAGTTGAGCCAACTTCGGACTATTAAAGTCGCTGGTGATAGACTTTTTATTGTTCTTATATGTCAAATTTTATGAATATAACCTTCCTAGATTATTTCAATGCCAAAACACCAACTTTCTATGACAAATGGACAAAACCGTTAAAAGCACTTCCATAGAGAGAGTTGAGCAACTTTGGATCATCAAAGTTGCTCGGTGTACAATTTTTATTGTTCTTATATGTCAAATTTTATGAGTTTAAGCTTCCTAGATTATTTCGATGCCAAAACACCAACTTTCTATGACAAATAAACAAAATGTTAAAAGCTCAACCATAGATAGAGTTGATCAACTTCGGACCATCAAAGTTGCTCGGTGTACAATTTTTATTGTTCTTATATGTCAAATTTTACGAGTTTAAGCTTACTAGATTATTTCGATGCCAAAATACTGACTTTCTATGACAAATGGACAAAACCGTTAAAAGCATCTACATAAAGAGAGTTGAGCAACTTCGGACCATCACAGTTGCTCGGTGCACAGTTTTTATTGTACTTATATGTAAAATTTTATGAGTTTAAGCTTCATAGATTATTTTGATGCCAAAACACAAACTTTCTACGACAAATGGACAAAACCGTTAAAACCTCCTCCATAGAGAGAGTTGAGCAACTTCAGACTATCAAAGTCGCTCGGGATAGATTTTTATTGTTCTTATATGTCAAATTTTATGAATATAACCTTCCTAGATTATTTCGATGCCAAAACACCAACTTTTTATGACAAATGGAGAAAACCGTTAAAAGCTCCTCCATAGAGAGAGTTGAGCGACTTCGGACTATCAAAGTCACTCGGGATAGACTTTTTATTGTTCTTATATGTCAAATTTTATGAGTATAAGTTTCCTAGATTATTTTGATGCCAAAACACCAACTTTTAATGACAAATGGAAAAAACCGTTAAAAGCTTATCCATAGAGAGAGTTGAGCAACTTCGGACCAACAAAGTTGCTCGGTGTACAATTTTTATTTTTCTTATATGTCAAATTTTACTAGTTTAAGCTTCCTTGATTATTTCGATGCCAAAACACCAACTTTCTATGACAAATGGACAAAACCGTTGAAAGCTCCTCTGTAGAGAGAGTTGAGCAACTTCGGACTATCAAAGTCGCTCGGGATAGACTTTTTATTGTTCTTATATGTAAAATTTTATGAATATAACCTTCCTAGATTATTTCGATGCCAAAACACTAACTTTCTATGACAAATGGACAAAACCGTTAAAAGCACCTCCATAGGATTTCAGACAGCGCAGCGTCGGGGTTAGTCGGAGTTGGTCGACCTTCGACGTTAACTAGTAGATGTGTGGAAGCTACTTGGATTATATTGTTATGGATGCGAATAGTGAACATAAGATTTCAGAGAAAACTTCTTATTCTTTTTTCAACTCTGTGTTACAAATGAAACTTAAAACCATTATATATGCTTGAAGGGAATCTACAATAATTACAAAAGCCAAACTAAATTGACATAAAGTAAAGGTGTCGGTCAATTATACATGTGCCGACGAAAACTTGAATAAAGTAAAAGATACTTTAAATAAAGCAAAAGTTGAAACTGACTAAAGTAGAATAATACTTTAGCAGATGTCGTGTGGCGAGAACTGATAGGACCGAATATCTTTTTTAAAGATCATATGGATCCTGTGATTCTTCATATGGGTCCCTTGATTGATGTGACACAATCTCGATTGAGTCATCGTCTTCATCTTCTTCTTCAGAAAGGACCGCCATGAACTGCTTTTTAAGTTCTTCTTTTGAAATTGATGAAAGAAGATCCTTGATTAATTCCTTTGCATTAGGAGTCTTTGGAGCAGGTGGCGTGATTGGTTCTGGATCAAGGTTTACCAATCCTTTTTTTAGCAAACATTGATTCTTTAGCGAAAAATTCAAACTTGTTCCACCATTTGATCATAACTCTTCGTCCCAGATAAAGGATGTGAGCATGACTTTCTCCATGCTTTTCTTTAGACTGTCCTCGAATTTGATAGTCCCATCTCAAGATCCATGGAACTCGGTAAAGGATGGAAAATAACAGTCTACAGTTTGGTTGTTTAACATTTAATTTTACAAAGTCATCAAATACCTGCCTTACGGATAAAGGCAAAATATAGGGATATAATCCCCAAGTCACAAACCATGACAGGAACCATTGTTGGATGTTCTGTTGAGGATTCTCAAGTTGAAACTGAATCCACCAGCTGAACTTCTCCTGTCTGTTGTCATATAAGAGAGATCCTTCCCAAGCATTGATATAGTCAAAGTAATTAAACAACTTGGGTCCATAAACATTTTTTAATTCTTTAAAATGAAAGAAATCAGAACCGCATTCTTCAGGAGTAATAATTTTTCTGATTGTCAGCTTTGAATAAGCGACTTCTTCTCCTCTGTTATATGGAGAGAAATAGGCGGATCCAGTCTCGCCTAAAACAGCTTGATAATATGAAAATGTTTTTGAATAGAAAGAAGGATCTGCATAATCCTTGCAGTAAAATTTTGCAACTTCTCTAGCTGATAAGCTAAAGTATTTTTTCTCAATTGGAACGAGATGAATCCAATTGGTTTCAATATAGGGATAAGTATAATCCCCAGCATAATCTTTTATTGTACGCTCATAAGCGTCATCTCGAAGTTTTTCTCTTTCAATAGAGGAAGAGGGGGTGTATGATACGTAATAATCATACTTACCAGAAGGCTGTCCAAGAAGACCAACTGATGGATCACCTTCTTCATATTTTTTCTTGAGATTTGCCTGAGAATTAGGCACTTTTTGCTGTTTCTTTTTCTTTCTGCTATCCATGTCCCTGCAAGAACTCTCGAGTTAAGAAATCAGGAAGAGAGTTAGTGCTTCCTTTTATAAACTCGATGTCAAAGTCAAAAGCAGATAAGATTCCTTGCCACCTAGCAAAGATTTGCTTTGAGGCAATATTTTTAACGTCTTTCAATAAAACTTCTTTTGCTGCTTTGCAGTCAATTCTCAAAAGAAATTTCTGATTCAATAAATCGGACTCAAACTTGGTAATGCATAGTACCACAGATAAAATTTCTTTTTTAATAGTAGAATAATTTAATCTAGCTCCTTTCCATAAGCCAGATGTGAAACGAACCAACTGTTCCTTATCATTAATCCTTTGTTTAAGGATTCCACCATAGCCTTGATCCGAAGCATCTGTTTCAACGATTTTTAAAGCTTCAGGATTGGCTAATGATAAAAAAGGAAGCTCTTTAGCTTTCTTCTTTATCTTTTTGACAGCTGATGTATGAACATCAGTCCATTCAGGAGGATTAGCTTTAAGCCGATCAAAAAGTGGTTAGCATCTTGTGCTAAATTCTTGTAGAAGTCTGCAAGATAATTAAGACTTCCAAGAAATCTCTGTAACTGAGTTTTTTCTTTAATCTCATCTGGAAAATAAGATGAGAACTGTATAGCTCGATCAATAGGCACAATTGATCCATTCTCAATATTATGGCCTAAGAATCGAATCTTCGTCTGGAATATCTTTACTTTCTTCTGGGATATTACCAAACCTGCATTTTCAACAATCTTAATAAAGATGTTGAGATGTTTGAAATGCTGATCCAATGTGTTAGAATAAACCAACACATCGTCAATATAAACAATAGTAAAGCTTGTATAAGCATTGAAGATATCATTAATAATCTTCTGATATTCAGATGGTGCATTCTTAAGTCCAAAAGGCATCACATTCCATTCGTAATGTCCAAATGGAACTGTAAATGCTGTTTTGTACTTATCTTCTTCAGCAATCTGAATATGCCAATAACCAGATTTCATGTCAAATTTTGAAAATATATTGGCTTCATAAAGCCTTCCCAACAGATCTTTTTTATTGGGTATTGGATATCTAATCCAACGTAAAACCTTATTTAAAGGTTTATAATTGATTACTAACCTGGGAACTCCTCGTTCAAGTTCAGCAGCATTTTCAACATAAAATGCTGGGCAGCTCCAAGGGCTTTTACTAGGCCTGATAAGACCTTTGTCCAGAAGAGTCTGTATCTCTTTTTTGCAAATTTCCATATGCTTTGGTCCCATAGCAATAGGTCTAGCACGGGTATTAATCTGACTTTCATTAAAGTCAGGTTCATAAGGAAGATTGACAACATGTTTCTTTCTATTCCAGAAAATATTAGGTAGTTCTGCACAAACAGTCTTTTCAATCTTATCCTGTATGTCCTGGATCCTTTTAGATATTAAAGGATCTTCCAGTCTCTTCTTTATTTGTTCAAAAGTTACTTCTTTCTGAATTGGATTTAGAAATTTTTCTTTATTTTTCATCTGTCTCCTCAATTCATCTATAAAAAGTAATTCTGGAGGTTTTAATAATTCAAAACTAATTAGTTCTCCATCAATGTCAGTCACAATTTCTTTATGGTCAATTTTATGAATAGGGTAAAGCATATGCAAGAATGGATTTCCTAAAATGACCTGATTAGATAAGCCTTTGACTAAAATAAAAGGCATCTTAAAGCACCGACCTTTATGGCAGATACTTGCATTCGATATTTTATATCGAATATTCAACCGGGCTCCATCAGCAGTACTAAGCTGTTCAGAAGTCTTTGTCCAGTACTTAGATGGAATCAGTCCTTCATTGATACAGTTCTGATCTGCTCCTGAGTCTATTAGGGCAGTAACAGAGGAAACAATATACTCATTATTAATGACAAGAGAGATTCGAGTGTACCAGCGATGAGTTGTCACTTTATCAATCAGATTTAATCCTGGCTCTGCTTGTCCTTCAAAATGAGCAATCAATGATTCAATGGCTAGCTTGTCTGGATTATCATCAATCTTTTCTTTACCTTTATCCAATTGTTGTTGACCACTACTTTCCCCCCGGGAAAAAGAAGAGTGATGTTCGAGCAAAGAGACTCGAGAACCCAGAGCTTTAAGCTCAGTTTTAAGTTGATTAACTTCAGATTTTAAATCAGAAATAGAAGTAGGAACAGAGGATAAAGATGGAGGTTTAGGTTTAAATCTATCATAAACAGTTTTCAAATCATAAACATGAGAGTGTTGAGACAAAGTTTTTTGTAAAGGAGTAGAAGAAGTGTGAGAAGAATCCTGACCTTTCATGTAATGGAGAATGGCATCCATGCGAGCTTCAGGGTCAGTGATTGAATCAATGAATTCAAGAATAGAGCTTTCAGCAGAAGAAATGACTAATAAGCCGTTAGTTTTCAAAAGTGATTTGTAGGTGTCACAATCACAATCTGTTTTATCATTGGCAGTAGAATAACTACTAGAAGAATCTTCAGATTCAAAGATTAACTCCTTGAACTGCTGTTTAGTTTCATCATTAATTTTCAAATGATCAATAGCAGTTCGCAATTCAGCGATTTCCAAAGAATTAGCTTTTCGTTGTGTACAACGATTAGCATAGTGACCTTGCTTTCCACAATTAAAGCAAACAATCTTAGTACGTGGTCTAGACTGAGATTTAGAACCAGAGGGTTTAGTCTTAGTCAAATTAGACCTTTTCTTTCTCGGAACATTTTTAGGAAAAGACCTAGAATAAGATCTTTTAACAGGTTTATCATATTGATAAGATTTAGAAGATTTAAACCTTTTTCGAGAAGATTTATAAGCCTTATGAGCTTTATGGGACTTATTAGGTAAACCCATTTGTTGACAAAAGTCACCAAGAATGGATTTTCCTAATCGTCGTTCTTTAGCTATCTGATCTTGCATTTTAAGATCAGTACAGAGAGACACACCTTCAGCGACTGTCTCAGTAGAGAGTTCACCATAAGTATAATGGTTGAAATCAAGAATTCCATCCGTTAGATTTTTTAATCTAGTACGGACCTTTTCAGCGAAGAAAGGAGGTAGACCTGCAATAAACTTTTCTTTCCAAAAAGCATTGTTACAGTCAGGTCGTTCAAAGACTTTAGCAAAGAAGACGTCTTTATACCAACGATAATGAGAAAGTTTAGGACATCGTAAATTCATAAGCTGTTCCTGAGACTTATCCATAAAGGATTGACTGTGACCTAAGAAATGATGCACAATGGTATAGATCAAAGTATTCGTACAGTCAGATACGTCGATGTTATTTTCAATTTTTATTGCGGACCAAATACTAGATCTTTGCTCCATGGAAAGATAATTATCCCACCACATTTTGAGCATACCAGAAAAACCTGCGGTAATGGCCTTAGCAATATTTTGATCAGTATTACCCTTTTGTTTAGCAGCTGTAGCATACATCATCATATGCTGCAGTACCTTTTCAACTTGTCGTTCAGTCATGGCATCAATATTCCATTCAACAATGGAATCCCCTGAATATATAACCTGGTCAAACATATTATCTTCTTCTATTTGAAGATCTATAGGTGTAGGTCGAGGATAGCCATACCTAGTAGGAAACTTAGAGTATTTAATTTTATTAATATCTAAGGGCTGTTGTTCTGATAAGAACATCTGATGTGTTCGATCTAGGGAATCCGAGCTATCATCTGACTCATAAGATGAACTTGGTTCATTCGATGATGAATTGGCTTCAGCTTGGGTTAAAACTGATAAAGATTTCTTTCCTTTTGTATCAGAAAGCTTTTGAAAGAGTTCCAACATAAACTCTGGAGAAGGAGAACCAGACATTTTAAAAGAACATTCCTTTTCAAGAAAGGGCTGGAACCTGGGAATGTCATGAAAGTTTCTCTTAGAAGATGACGGACCTTTAACATAAGTAGAAAGCTGGAGTGGCTTTTCTGTTAAAGGTTCACTAGAAGAAGACAGTTGTGATTGAGCTATCTGAGGTTGAGAAGTACTTCCACTAAGATGAGCGGAAATATCATTCAGCTGTTCACCAATTGTTTGTAAATATAAATTGGTATAATTAACTTGTTGAACCACATTTTCAACAGTTCCTTCCTTCTTATAAGGAGCAGCAGCTACTTCATCTGAATCGATTCGGTGCACAAGATTACTTTCAGGAGGATGAATAGCTTGAACAGTTTTTCCTGATTTAAGGACAAATGTTCGATGATTGGACTCTAGAGTAGCTAGAGAGGACAAATCATTAAAGTCGGGAATATGATAGTCACAGTTTCTAGCAATGTAGAAAACAAAGTCAAGGAAAGATTCAGATGGATCTAACCTCTTTATCATTTGAAATCTATCAATAAAGAATTCCCTTTGTTTTTCAGAAAAGGTTTTTACAAACCAGAAGTATTTTGCATATAAAATACTTTTCTCGTTTGAACGAATTGTCATTACACTTTTATCCTCATCATATCCCATTTCAGAAGGAGTAGGGGATACTGAATTATGAGCATGGGAAGATTCAGGATATTCAACATTATATTCTGGATGACTAACCTGTTCAGGAGTGTGAAAGACTCCTTTGACAGCTCCATGGGAAGTAGGTTGTGCATGTAGATGTGAAAAAGAAGACACAGAGTGTCTAGCAGGAACATAAGACTTAGATCTTCCTATCCTTACAGATCTATCTGCAGAGAAACGAATAACTACCTCACCATCAGGTTGTTCTATTACATCCTGGAGTTGTCTTGTAGGTTGTACTTTGGGTGGAATAGCCTTTTCTAATACCCAATTTCACTTTGGCTTTAGATGATCCAACTCTTATGCACTCTTTGTCTTTAGACATTAAGACTGCTGGGTTTGACATGATGGATACATCTAAGAATGTGATTATGGTGTATAGAGTCTTCTATAAGGTTATGAACACTACTATTCCTAATATGAGGAATATTCCGGAAAATCATCTTTCTGATTCTCAATCAACCACTCTGTTCATTACTGATTTGGCTAAATCCAATATTGTGGTTCCAAAGACTATTAAGTGGGATCAGGTTAAGCTAAATAATCTAGTAAGCTTAAACTCGTAAAATTTGACATATAAGAACAATAAAAATTGTACACCGAGCAACTTTGTTGGTCCGAAGTTGCTCAACTCTCTCTATGGACGAGCTTTTAACGGTTTTGTCCATTTGTCATAGAAAGTTGGTTTTTAGCATCAAAATAATCTAGGAAGGTTATATTCATAAAATTTGACGTATAAGAACAATAAAAAGTCCATCCCGAGCGTCTTTGATAGTCCGAAGTTGCTCAACTCTCTCTATGGAGGAGCTTTTAACGGTTTTGTCCATTTGTCATAGAAAGTTGGTGTTTTGGCATCGAAATAATCTATGAAGCTTAAACTCGTAAAATTTTACATATAAGTACAATAAAAAGTGTGCACCGAGCAACTTTGATGGTTTGAAGTTGCTCAAGTCTCTCTATGTAGGTGATTTTAACGGTTTTGTCCATTTGTCATAGAAAGTCGGTGTTTTGGCATCGAAATTGTCTATGAAGCTTAAACTCATAAAATTTGACATATAAGAACAATAAAAATTGTACACCGAGCAACTTTGATGATCCGAAGTTGCTCAACTCTTTCTATGAAGGTGCTTTTAACGGTTTTGTCCATTTGTCATAGAAAGTCGGTGTTTTGGCATCGAAATAATCTAGGAAGGTTATATTCATAAAATTTGACATATAAGAACAATAAAAAGTCTATCCCGAGTGACTTTCATAGTCCAAAGTTGCTCAACTCTCTATATGGAGGAGCTTTTAATGGTTTTGTCCATTTGTCATAGAAAGTTGGTGTTTTGGCATCGAAATAATCCAGGAAGGTTATATTCATAAAATTTGACATATAAGAACAATAAAAATTGTACACCGAGCAACTTTGATGATCCGAAGTTGCTCAACTCTCTCTATGATGGTGCTTTTAACGGTTTCGTCCATTTGTCATATAAAGTTGGTGTTTTGGCTTCGAAATAATCTATGAAGCTTATACTCATACAATTTGACATATAAGAACAATAAAAAGTGTACACCGAGCAACTTTGATGGTCCGAAGTTGCTCAACTCTCTCTATGGAGGAGCTTTTAACGGTTTTGTCCATTTGTCATAGAAAGTTGGTGTTTTGGCATCAAAATAATCTAGGAAACTTATACTCATAAAATTTGACATATAAGAACAATAAAAAGTCTATCCCGAGTGATTTTAACAGTCCGAAGTTGCTCAACTCTCTCAACGGAGGAGCTTTGAACGGTTTTCTCCATTTGTCATAGAAAGTTGGTGTTTTGGCATCGAAATAATCTAGGAAGGTTATATTCATAAAACTTGACATATAAGAACAATAAAAAGTCTATCCCGAGCGACTTTGATTGTCCGAAGTTGCTCAACTCTCTCTACGGCGGAGCTTTTAATGGTTTTGTCCATTTGTCATAGAAAGTCGGTGTTTTGGCATCGAAATAATCTATGAAGCTTAAACTCATAAAATTTGACATACAAGAACAATAAAAATTGTACACCGAGCAACTTTGTTGGTCCGAAGTTGCTCAACTCTCTCTATGGAGGAGCTTTTAACGGTTTTGTCCATTTGTCATAGAAAGTTGGTGTTTTGGCATCGAAATAATCTAGGAAGGTTATATTCATAAAATTTGACATATAAGAACAATAAAAAGTCTATCCCGAGCGACTTTGATAGTCCAAAGTTGCTCAACTCTCTATATGGAGAAGCTTTTAATGGTTTTGTCCATTTGCCAAAACACCAACTTTCTATGACAAATGGACAAAACCATTAAAAGCTCCTCCATAGAGAGAGTTGAGCAACTTCGGATCATCAAAGTTGCTCGGTGTACAATTTTTATTGTTGTTAATGTCAAATTTTATGAGTTTAAGCTTCATAGATTATTTCGATGCCAAAACACCAACTTTCTATGACAAATGGACAAAACCGTTAAAAGCTCCTCCATAGAGAGAGTTGAGCAACTTCGGACCAACAAAGTTGCTCGGTGTACAATTTTTATTGTTCTTATATGTAAAATTTTACGAGTTTAAGCTTCATTGATTATTTTGATGCCAAAACACCGACTTTCTATGACAAATGGACAAAACCGTTAAAAGCTCCTCCATAGAGAGAGTTGAGCAACTTCGGATCATCAAAGTTGCTCGGTGTACACTTTTTATTGTTCTTATATGTCAAATTTTATGAGTATAAGCTTCCTGGATTATTTCGATGCCAAAACACCAACTTTCTATGACAAATGGACAAAATCATTAAAAGCTCCTCCATATAGAGAGTTGAGCAACTTTGGACTATGAAAGTCTCTCGGGATAGACTTTTTATTGTTCTTATATGTCAAATTTTATGAATATAACCTTCCTAGATTATTTCGATGCCAAAACACCAACTTTTATGACAAATGGACAAAACCATTAAAAGCTCCTCCATAGAGAGAGTTGAGCAACTTCGGATCATCAAACTTGCTCGGTGTACAATTTTTATTGTTCTTATATGTCAAATTTTATGAGTATAAGCTTCCTAGATTATTTCGATGCCAAAACACCAACTTTCTATGACAAATGAACAAAACCGTTAAAAGCTCCTCCATAGAGAGAGTTGAGCAACTTCAAACCATCAAAGTTGCTCGGTGTACACTTTTTATTGTTCTTATATGTCAAATTTTATGAGTATAAGCTTGATCGATTATTTCGATCCCAAAACACCAACTTTCTATGACAAATGGACGAAACCGTTAAAAGCACCTTAATAGAGAGAGTTGAGCAACTTCGTATCATCCAAGTTGCTCGGTGTACAATTTTTATTGTTGTTAATGTCAAATTTTTTGAGTTTAAGCTTCATAGATTATTTCGATGCCAAAACACCAACTTTCTATGGCAAATGGACAAAACCGTTAAAAACTCCTCCATAGATAGAGTTGAGCAACTTCGGACCAACAAAGTTGCTCGGTGTACAATTTTTAATGTTCTTATATGTCAAATTTTACGAGTTTAAGCTTCATTGATTATTTTGATGCCCAAACACCGACTTTCTATGACAAATGGACAAAACCGTTAAAAGCTCCTCCATAGAGAGAGTTGAGCAACTTCGGACCAACAAAGTTGCTCGGTGTACAATGTTTATTGTTCTTATATGCCAAATTTTACGAGTTTAAGCTTCCTAGATTATTTTGATGCTAGAACACCAACTTTCTATGACAAATGAACAAAACCGTTAAAAGGTCCTCCATAGAGAGAGTTGAGCAACTTCAAAACATCAAAGTTGCTCGGTGTACACTTTTTATTGTTCTTATATGTCATATTTTATGAGTATAAGCTTCATAGATTATTTCGATGCCAAAACACCAACTTTCTATGACAAATGGACGAAATCCTTAAAAGCACCTTAATAGAGAGAGTTGAGCAACTTCGGATCATCAAAGGTTCTCGGTGGACAATTTTTATTGTTGTGAATGTCAAATTTTATGAGTTTAAGCTTCATGGATTATTTCGATGCCAAAACACCAACTTTTATGACAAATGGACAAAACTATTAAAAGCTCCTCCATAGAGAGAGTTGAGGAACTTCGGACTATGAAAGTCGCTCGGGATAGACTTTTTATTGTTCTTATATGTCAAATTTTATGAATATAACCTTCCTAGATTATTTCGATGTCAAAACACCAAATTTCTATGACAAATGGACAAAACCGTTAAAAGCACCTCCATAGAGAGAGTTGAGCAACTTCGGATCATCAAACTTGCTCGGTGTACAATTTTTACTGTTCTTATATGTCAAATTTTTTGAGTATAAACTTCCTTGATTATTTCGATGCCAAAACACCAACTTTCTGTGACAAATGCACAAAATCGTTAAAAGCTCCTCCATCGAGAGTTGAGCAACTTCGGATCATCAAAGTTGCTCGGTGTACACTTTTTATTGTTCTTATATGTCAAATTTTATGAGTATAAGTTTCCTGGATTATTTCGATGCCAAAACACCAACTTTCTATGACAAATGGACAAAACATTAAAAGCTCCTTCATAGAGAGAGTTGAGCAACTTCGGACTATGAAAGTCGATGGTGTTAGACTTTTTATTGTTCTTATATATCAAATTTTATGAATATAACCTTCCTAGATTATTTCAATGCCAAAACACCAACTTTCTATGAAAAATGGACAAAACCGTTAAAAGCACTTCCATAGAGAGAGTTGAGCTACTTTGGATCATCAAAGTTGCTCGGTGTACAATTTTTATTGTTCTTATATGTCAAATTTTATGAATATAACCTTCCTAGATTATTTCGATGCCAAAACACCAACTTTCTATGACAAATGGACAAAACCGTTAAAAGCTCCTCCGTAGAGAGAGTTGAGCAACTTCGGACCAACAAAGTTGCTCGGTGTACAATTTTTATTGTTCTTATATGTCAAATTTTACGAGTTTAAGCTTCATAGATTATTTCGATGCTAAAACACCAACTTTCTATGACAAATAGAGAAAACCATTAAAAGCTCCTCCATAGATAGAGTTGAGCAACTTCGGACCATCAAAGTTGCTCGGTGTACACTTTTTATTATTCTTATATGTCAAATTTTATGAGTATAAGCTTCCTAGATTATTTCGATGCCAAAACACCAACATTCTGTGAAAAATGGACAAAACCATTAAAAGCTCCTCCATAGAGAGAGTTGAGCAACTTCGGACCAACAAAGTTGCTCGGTATACAATTTTTATTGTTCTTATATGTCAAATTTTACGAGTTTAAGCTTCATTGATTATTTTGATGCCAAAACATCGACTTTCTATGACAAATGCACAAAACCGTTAAAAGCTCCTCCATCGAGAGTTGAGCAACTTCGGATCATCAAAGTTGCTCGGTGTACACTTTTTATTGTTCTTATATGTCAAATTTTATGAGTATAAGCTTCATAGATTATTTCGATGCCAAATCACAAACTTTCTATGACAAATGGACAAAACCGTTAAAAGCTCCTTCATAGAGAGAGTTGAGCGACTTCGGACTATGAAAGTCGATGGTGATAGACTTTTTATTGTTCTTATATGTCAAATTTTATGAATATAACCTTCCAAGATTATTTCAATGCCAAAACATCAACTTTCTATGACAAATGGACAAAACCGTTAAAAGCACTTCCATAGAGAGAGTTGAGCAACTTTGGATCATCAAAGTTGCTCGGTGTACAATTTTTATTGTTCTTATATGTCAAATTTTATGAGTTTAAGCTTCCTAGATTATTTCGATGCCAAAACACCAACTTTCTATGACAAATAAACAAAACCGTTAAAAGCTCAAGCATAGATAGAGTTGAGCAACTTCGGACCATCAAAGTTGCTCCGTGTACACTTTTTATTGTTCTTATATGTCAAATTTTATGAGTATAAGTTTCCTGGATTATTTCGATGCCAAAACACCAACTTTCTATGACAAATGGACAAAACATTAAAAGCTCCTTCATAGAGAGAGTTGAGCAACTTCGGACTATGAAAGTCGATGGTGTTAGACTTTTTATTGTTCTTATATATCAAATTTTATGAATATAACCTTCCTAGATTATTTCAATGCCAAAACACCAACTTTCTATGAAAAATGGACAAAACCGTTAAAAGCACTTCCATAGAGAGAGTTGAGCTACTTTGGATCATCAAAGTTGCTCGGTGTACAATTTTTATTGTTCTTATATGTCAAATTTTATGAATATAACCTTCCTAGATTATTTCGATGCCAAAACACCAACTTTCTATGACAAATGGACAAAACCGTTAAAAGCTCCTCCGTAGAGAGAGTTCAGCAACTTCGGACCAACAAAGTTGCTCGGTGTACAATTTTTATTGTTCTTATATGTCAAATTTTACGAGTTTAAGCTTCATAGATTATTTCGATGCTAAAACACCAACTTTCTATGACAAATAGAGAAAACCATTAAAAGCTCCTCCATAGATAGAGTTGAGCAACTTCGGACCATCAAAGTTGCTCGGTGTACACTTTTTATTATTCTTATATGTCAAATTTTATGAGTATAAGCTTCATAGATTATTTCGAAGCCAAAACACCAACTTTCTATGACAAATGGACGAAACCGTTAAAAGCACCATCATAGAGAGAGTTGAGCAACTTCGGATCATCAAAGTTGCTCGGTCTACAATTTTTATTGTTCTTATATGTCAAATTTTACGAGTTTAAGCTTCATAGATTATTTCGATTCCAAAACACCAACTTTCTATGACAAATGGCGAAAACCGTTAAAAGCTTCTCCATAGAGAGAGTTGAGCAACTTCGGACTATCAAAGTCGCTCGAGACAGACTTTTTATTGTTCTTATATGTCAAATTTTATGAACATAAACTTCCTAGATTATTTCGATGCCAAAACACCAACTTTCTATGACAAATGGAGAAAAACGTTCAAAGCTCCTCCGTAGAGATTGTTGAGCAACTTCGGACTGTCAAAGTCACTCGGGATAGACTTTTTATTGTTCTTATATGTCAAATTTTATGAGTATAAGTTTCCTAGATTATTTTGATGCCAAAATGCCAACTTTCTATTACAAATGGACAAAACTGTTAAAAGCTCCTCCACAGAGAGAGGTGAGCAACTTCGAACCAACAAAGTTGCTCGGTGTACAATTTTTATTGTTCTTATATGTCAGATTTTATGAGTATAATCTTCCTGGATTATTTCGATGCCAAAACACCAACTTTCTATGACAAATGCACAAAACCATTAAAAGCTCCGCCGTAGAGAGAGTTGAGCAACTTCGGACTATCAAAGTCGCTCGGGATAGACTTTTTATTGTTCTTATATGTCAAATTTTATGAATATAACCTTCCTAGATTATTTCGATGCCAAAACACAACTTTCTATGAAAAATGGACAAAACCGTTAAAAGCTCCTCCATAGAGAGAGTTGAGCAACTTCGGACCAACAAAGTTGCTCGGTGTACAATTTTTATTGTTCTTATATGTCAAATTTTATGAATATAACCTTCCTAGATTATTTCGATGCCAAAACACAAACTTTCTATGACAAATGGACAAAACCGTTAAAAGCTCCTCCATAGAGAGAGTTTAGCAACTTCGGGCCAACAAAGTTGCTCGGTGTACAATTTTTATTGTTCGTATATGTCCAATTTTACGAGTTTAAGCTTACTAGATTATTTAGATGCCAAAACACCGATTTTCTGTAACAAATGGACAAAACCCTTAAAAGCACTTACATAGAGAGAGATGAGCGACTTCGGACCATCAAAGTTGCTCGATGCGCAATTTTTATTGTACTTATATGTCAAATTTTATGAGTTTAAGCTTCATAGATTATTTTGATGCCAAAACACCAACTTTCTATGACAAATGGACGAAACCGTTAAAAGCACCTTAATAGAGAGAGTTGAGCAACTTCGGATCATCAAAGGTTCTCGGTGTACAATTTTTATTGTTGTTAATGTCAAATTTTATGAGTTTAAGCTTCATGGATTATTTCGATGCCAAAACACCAACTTTCTATGACAAATGGACAAAACCGTTAAAAGCTCCCCCATAGAGAGAGTTGAGCAACTTCGGATCATCAAAGTTGCTCGGTGTACACTTTTTATTGTTCTTATATGTCAAATTTTATGAGTATAAGCTTCCTAGATTATTTCGATGCCAAAACACCAACATTCTGTGAAAAATGGACAAAACCATTAAAAGCTCCTCCATAGAGAGAGTTGAGCAACTTCGGACCAACAAAGTTGCTCGGTATACAATTTTTATTGTTCTTATATGTCAAATTTTACGAGTTTAAGCTTCATTGATTATTTTGATGCCAAAACATCGACTTTCTATGACAAATGCACAAAACCGTTAAAAGCTCCTCCATCGAGAGTTGAGCAACTTCGGATCATCAAAGTTGCTCGGTGTACACTTTTTATTGTTCTTATATGTCAAATTTTATGAGTATAAGCTTCATAGATTATTTCGATGCCAAATCACAAACTTTCTATGACAAATGGACAAAACCGTTAAAAGCTCCTTCATAGAGAGAGTTGAGCGACTTCGGACTATGAAAGTCGATGGTGATAGACTTTTTATTGTTCTTATATGTCAAATTTTATGAATATAACCTTCCTAGATTATTTCAATGCCAAAACATCAACTTTCTATGACAAATGGACAAAACCGTTAAAAGCACTTCCATAGAGAGAGTTGGGCAACTTTGGATCATCAAAGTTGCTCGGTGTACAATTTTTATTGTTCTTATATGTCAAATTTTATGAGTTTAAGCTTCCTAGATTATTTCGATGCCAAAACACCAACTTTCTATGACAAATAAAAAAAACCGTTAAAAGCTCAACCATAGATAGAGTTGAGCAACTTCGGACCATCAAAGTTGCTCCGTGTACACTTTTTATTGTTCTTATATGTCAAATTTTACGAGTTTAAGCTTACTAGATTATTTCGATGCCAAAACACTAACTTTCTATGACAAATGGACAAAACCGTTAAAAGCACCTACATAAAGAGAGTTGAGCAACTTCGGACCATCACAGTTGCTCGGTGCACAGTTTTTATTGTACTTATATGTCAAATTTTATGAGTATAAGTTTCCTAGATTATTTTGATGCCAAAATACCAACTTTCTATTACAAATGGACAAAACCGTTAAAAGCTTCTCCATAGAGAGAGTTGAGCAACTTCGGACCGACAAAGTTGCTCGGTGTACAATTTTTATTGTTCTTATATGTCAAATTTTATGAGTATAATCTTCCTGGATTATTTCGATGCCAAAACACTAACTTTCTATGCTCGGTGTACAATTTTTATTGTTCTTATATGTCAAATTTTATGAGTATAATCTTCCTGGATTATTTCGATGGCAAAACACTAACTTTCTATGACAAATGGACAAAACCATTAAAAGCTCCGCCGTAGAGAGAGTTGAGCAACTTCGGACTATCAAAGTCGCTCGGGATAGACTTTTTATTGTTCTTATATGTCAAATTTTATGAATATAACCTTCCTAGATTATTTCGATGCCAAAACACCAACTTTCTATGACAAATGGACAAAACCGTTAAAAGCTCCTCCATAGAGAGAGTTGAGCAACTTCGGACCAACAAAGTTGCTCGGTGTACAATTTTTATTGTTCTTATATGTCAAATTTTATGAGTTTAAGCTTCATAGATTATTTCGATGCCAAAACACCGACTTTCTGTGACAAATGGACAAAACCGTTAAAATCACCTACATAGAGAGACTTGAGCAACCTCAAACCATCAAAGTTGCTCGGTGCACACTTTTTATTGTACTTATATGTAAAATTTTACGAGTTTAAGCTTCATAGATTATTTCGATGCCAAAACACCAACTTTCTATGACAAATGGCGAAAACCGTTAAAAGCTTCTCCATAGAGAGAGTTGAGCAACTTCGGACTATCAAAGTCCCTCGAGACAGACTTTTTATTGTTCTTATATGTCAAATTTTATGAACATAACCTTCCTAGATTATTTCGATGCCAAAACACCAACTTTCTATGACAAATGGAGAAAAACGTTCAAAGCTCCTCCGTAGAGATTGTTGAGCAACTTCGGACTGTCAAAGTCACTCGGGATAGACTTTTTATTGTTCTTATATGTCAAATTTTATGAGTATAAGCTTCCTAGATTATTTCGATGCCAAAATGCCAACTTTCTATTACAAATGGACAAAACTGTTAAAAGCTCCTCCATATAGAGAGTTGAGCAACTTCGGACCAACAAAGTTGCTCGGTATACAATTTTTATTGTTCTTATATGTCAAATTTTACGAGTTTAAGCTTCATTGATTATTTTGATGCCAAAACATCGACTTTCTATGACAAATGCACAAAACCGTTAAAAGCTCCTCCATCGAGAGTTGAGCAACTTCGGATCATCAAAGTTGCTCGGTGTACACTTTTTATTGTTCTTATATGTCAAATTTTATGAGTATAAGCTTCATAGATTATTTTGATGCCAAATCACAAACTTTCTATGACAAATGGACAAAACCGTTAAAAGCTCCTTCATAGAGAGAGTTGAGCGACTTCGGACTATGAAAGTCGATGGTGATAGACTTTTTATTGTTCTTATATGTCAAATTTTATGAATATAACCTTCCTAGATTATTTCAATGCCAAAACACCAACTTTCTATGACAAATGGACAAAACCGTTAAAAGCACTTCCATAGAGAGAGTTGAGCAACTTTGGATCATCAAAGTTGCTCGGTGTACAATTTTTATTGTTCTTATATGTCAAATTTTATGAGTTTAAGCTTCCTAGATTATTTCGATGCCAAAACACCAACTTTCTATGACAAATAAAAAAAACCGTTAAAAGCTCAACCATAGATAGAGTTGAGCAACATCGGACCATCAAAGTTGCTCCGTGTACACTTTTTATTGTTCTTATATGTCAAATTTTACGAGTTTAAGCTTACTAGATTATTTCGATGCCAAAACACTAACTTTCTATGACAAATGGACAAAACTGTTAAAAGCACCTACATAAAGAGAGTTGAGCAACTTCGGACCATCACAGTTGCTCGGTGCACAGTTTTTATTGTACTTATATGTCAAATTTTATGAGTATAAGTTTCCTAGATTATTTTGATGCCAAAATACCAACTTTCTATTACAAATGGACAAAACCGTTAAAAGCTCCTCCATAGAGAGAGTTGAGCAACTTCAGACCGACAAAGTTGCTCGGTGTACAATTTTTATTGTTCTTATATGTCAAATTTTATGAGTATAATCTTCCTGGATTATTTCGATGCCAAAACACTAACTTTCTATGCTCGGTGTAGAATTTTTATTGTTCTTATATGTCAAATTTTATGAGTATAATCTTCCTGGATTATTTCGATGGCAAAACACTAACTTTCTATGACAAATGGACAAAACCATTAAAAGCTCCGCCGTAGAGAGAGTTGAGCAACTTCGGACTATCAAAGTCGCTCGGGATAGACTTTTTATTGTTCTTATATGTCAAATTTTATGAATATAACCTTCCTAGATTATTTCGATGCCAAAACACCAACTTTCTATGACAAATGGACAAAACCGTTAAAAGCTCCTCCATAGAGAGAGTTGAGCAACTTCGGACCAACAAAGTTGCTCGGTGTACAATTTTTATTGTTCTTATATGTCAAATTTTATGAGTTTAAGCTTCATAGATTATTTCGATGCCAAAACACCGACTTTCTGTGACAAATGGACAAAACCGTTAAAATCACCTACATAGAGAGACTTGAGCAACCTCAAACCATCAAAGTTGCTCGGTGCACACTTTTTATTGTACTTATATGTAAAATTTTACGAGTTTAAGCTTCATAGATTATTTCGATGCCAAAACACCAACTTTCTATGACAAATGGCGAAAACCGTTAAAAGCTTCTCCATAGAGAGAGTTGAGCAACTTCGGACTATCAAAGTCCCTGGAGACAGACTTTTTATTGTTCTTATATGTCAAATTTTATGAACATAACCTTCCTAGATTATTTCGATGCCAAAACACCAACTTTCTATGACAAATGGAGAAAAACGTTCAAAGCTCCTCCGTAGAGATTGTTGAGCAACTTCGGACTGTCAAAGTCACTCGGGATAGACTTTTTATTGTTCTTATATGTCAAATTTTATGAGTATAAGTTTCCTAGATTATTTTGATGCCAAAATGCCAACTTTCTATTACAAATAGACAAAACTGTTAAAAGCTCCTCCATATAGAGAGGTGAGCAACTTCGGACCAACAAAGTTGCTCGGTGTACAATTTTTATTGTTCTTATATGTCAGATTTTATGAGTATAATCTTCCTGGATTATTTCGATGCCAAAACACCAACTTTCTATGACAAATGGACAAAACTATCAAAAACTCCGCCGTAGAGAGAGTTGAGCAACTTCGGACTATCAAAGTCGCTCGGGATAGACTTTTTATTGTTCTTATATGTCAAATTTTATGAATATAACCTTCCTAGATTATTTCGATGCCAAAACACCAACTTTCTATGACAAATGGACAAAACCGTTAAAAGCTCCTCCATAGAGAGAGTTGAGCAATTTCGGACCAACAAAGTTGCTCGGTGTACAATTTTTATTGTTCTTATATGTCAAATTTTATGAATATAACCTTTCTAGATTATTTCGATGCCAAAACACAAACTTTCTATGACAAATGGACAAAACCGTTAAAAGCTCCTCCATAGAGAGAGTTTAGCAACTTCGGGCCAACAAAGTTGCTCGGTGTACAATTTTTATTGTTCGTATATGTCCAATTTTACGAGTTTAAGCTTACTAGATTATTTAGATGCCAAAACACCGACTTTCTGTAACAAATGGACAAAACCGTTAAAAGCACTTACATAGAGAGAGATGAGCGACTTCGGACCATCAAAGTTGCTCGGTGCGCAATTTTTATTGTACTTATATGTCAAATTTTATGAGTTTAAGCTTCATAGATTATTTTGATGCTAGAACACCAACTTTCTATGACAAATGAACAAAACCGTTAAAAGGTCCTCCATAGAGAGAGTTGAGCAACTTCAAACCATCAAAGTTGCTCTGTGTACACTTTTTATTGTTGTTATATGTCAAATTTTATGAGTATAAGCTTCATAGATTATTTCGATGCCAAAACACAAACTTTCTATGACAAATGGACAAAACCGTTAAAAGCTCCTCCATAGAGAGAGTTTAGCAACTTCGGGCCAACAAAGTTGCTCGGTGTACAATTTTTATTGTTCGTATATGTCCAATTTTACGAGTTTAAGCTTACTAGATTATTTAGATGCCAAAACACCGACTTTCTGTAACAAATGGACAAAACCGTTAAAAGCACTTACATAGAGAGAGATGAGCGACTTCGGACCATCAAAGTTGCTCGGTGCACAATTTTTATTGTACTTATATGTCAAATTTTATGAGTTTAAGCTTCATAGATTATTTCGATACCAAAACACCAACTTTCTATGACAAATGGACGAAACCGTTAAAAGCACCTTAATAGAGAGAGTTGAGCAACTTCGGATCATCAAAGGTTCTCGGTGTACAATTTTTATTGTTGTTAATGTCAAATTTTATGAGTTTAAGATTCATGGATTATTTCGATGCCAAAACACCAACTTTCTATGACAAATGGACAAAACCGTTAAAAGCTCCTCCATAGAGAGAGTTGAGCAACTTCGGATCATCAAAGTTGCTCGGTGTACACTTTTTATTGTTCTTATATGTCAAATTTTATGAGTATAAGCTTCCAAGATTATTTCGATGCCAAAACACCAACATTCTGTGACAAATGGACAAAACCATTAAAAGCTCCTCCATAGACAGAGTTGAGCAACTTCGGACCAACAAAGTTGCTCGGTATACAATTTTTATTGTTCTTCTATGTCAAATTTTACGAGTTTAAGCTTCATTGATTATTTTGATGCCAAAACACCGACTTTCTATGACAAATGCACAAAACCGTTAAAAGCTCCTCCATCGAGAGTTGAGCAACTTCGGATCATCAAAGTTGCTCGGTGTACACTTTTTATTCTTCTTATATGTCAAATTTTATGAGTATAAGCTTCATAGATTATTTCGATGCCAAAACACAAACTTTCTATGATAAATGGACAAAACCGTTAAAAGCTCCTCCATAGAGAGAGTTTAGCAACTTCGGGCCAACAAAGTTGCTCGGTGTACAATTTTTATTGTTCGTATATGTCCAATTTTACGAGTTTAAGCTTACTAGATTATTTAGATGCCAAAACACCGACTTTCTGTAACAAATGGACAAAACCGTTAAAAGCACTTACATAGAGAGAGATGAGCGACTTCGGACCATCAAAGTTGCTCGGTGCGCAATTTTTATTGTACTTATATGTCAAATTTTATGAGTTTAAGCTTCATAGATTATTTTGATGCCAAAACACCAACTTTCTATGACAAATGGACGAAACCGTTAAAAGTACCTTAATAGAGAGAGTTGAGCAACTTCGGAGCATCAAATGTTCTCGGTGTACAATTTTCATTATTGTTAATGTCAAATTTTATGAGTTTAAACTTCATGGATTATTTCGATGCCAAAACACCAACTTTCTATGACAAATGGACAAAACCGTTAAAAGCTCCTCCATAGAGAGAGTTGAGCAACTTCGGATCATCAAAGTTGCTCGGTGTACACTTTTTATTGTTCTTATATGTCAGATTTTATGAGTATAAGCTTCCTAGATTATTTCGATGCCAAAACACCAACATTCTGTGATAAATGGACAAAACCATTAAAAGATCCTCCATAGAGAGAGTTAAGCAACTTCGGACCAACAAAGTTGCTCGGTATACAATTTTTATTGTTCTTATATGTCAAATTTTACGAGTTTAAGCTTCATTGATTATTTTAATGCCAAAACACCGACTTTCTATGACAAATGCACAAAACCGTTAAAATCTCCTCTATCGAGAGTTGAGCAACTTCGGATCATCAAAGTTGCTCGGTGTACACTTTTTATTGTTCTTATATGTCAAATTTTATGAGTATAATTTTCCTGGATTATTTCGATGCCAAAACACCAATTTTCTATGACAAATGGACAAAACCATTAAAAGCTCCATCATAGAGAGAGTTGAGCGACACCGGACTATGAAAGTTGATGGTGATAGACTTTTTATTGTTCTTATATGTCAAATTTTATGAATATAACCTTCCTAGATTATTTCAATGCCAAAACACCAACTTTCTATGACAAATGGACAAAACCGTTAAAAGCACTTCCATAGAGAGAGTTGAGCAACTTTGGATCATCAAAGTTGCTCGGTGTACAATTTTTATTGTTCTTATATGTCAAATTTTATGAGTTTAAGCTTCCTAGATTATTTCGATGCCAAAACACCAACTTTCTATGACAAATAAACAAAACCGTTAAAAGCTCAAGCATAGATAGAGTTGAGCAACTTCGGACCATCAAAGTTGCTCCGTGTACACTTTTTATTGTTCTTATATGTCAAATTTTACGAGTTTAAGGTTACTAGATTATTTCGATGCCAAAACACTGACTTTCTATGACAAATGGAAAAAACCGTTAAAAGCACCTACATAAAGAGAGTTGAGCAACTTCGGACCATCACAGTTGCTCGGTGCACAGTTTTTATTGTACTCATATGTCAAATTTTATGAGTATAAGTTTCCTAGATTATTTTGATGCCAAAATACCAACTTTCTATTACAAATGAACAAAACCGTTAAAAGCTCCTCCATAGAGAGAGTTGAGCAACTTCGGACCAACAAAGTTGCTCGGTGTACAATTTTTATTGTTCTTATATGTCAAATTTTATGAGTATAATCTTCCTGGATTATTTCGATGCCAAAACACCAACTTTCTATGACAAATGGACAAAACCATTAAAAGCTCCGCCGTAGAGAGAGTTGAGCAACTTCGGACTATCAAAGTCGATCGGGATAGACTTTTTATTGTTCTTATATGTCAAATTTTATGAATATAACCTTCATAGATTATTTCGATGCCAAAACACCAACTTTCTATGATAAATGGACAAAACCGTTAAAAGCTCCTCCATAGAGAGAGTTGAGCAACTTCGGACCAACAAAGTTGCTCGGTGTACAATTTTTATTGTTCTTATATGTCAAATTTTATGAGTTTAAGCTTCATAGATTATTTCGATGCCAAAACACCGACTTTCTATGACAAATGGACAAAACCATTAAAAGCTCCGCCGTAGAGAGAGTTGAGCAACTTCGGACTATCAAAGTCGCTCGGGATAGACTTTTTATTGTTCTTATATGTCAAATTTTATGAATATAACCTTCCTAGATTATTTCGATGCCAAAACACCAACTTTCTATGACAAATGGACAAAACCATTAAAAGCTCCTTCATAGAGAGAGTTGAGCGACTTCGGACTATGAAAGTCGATGGTGATAGACTTTTTATTGTTCTTATATGTCAAATTTTGTGAATATAACCTTCCTAGATTATTTCAATGCCAAAACACCAAATTTCTATGACAAATGGACAAAACCGTTAAAAGCACTTCCATAGAGAGAGTTGAGCAACTTTGGATCATCAAAGTTGCTCGGTGTACAATTTTTATTGTTCTTATATGTCAAATTTTATGAATATAACCTTCCTAGATTATTTCGATGCCAAAACACCAACTTTCTATGACAAATGGACAAAACCATTAAAAGCTCCTTCATAGAGAGAGTTGAGCGACTTCGGACTATGAAAGTCGATGGTGATAGACTTTTTATTGTTCTTATATGTCAAATTTTGTGAATATAACCTTCCTAGATTATTTCAATGCCAAAACACCAAATTTCTATGACAAATGGACAAAACCGTTAAAAGCACTTCCATAGAGAGAGTTGAGCAACTTTGGATCATCAAAGTTGCTCGGTGTACAATTTTTATTGTTCTTATATGTCAAATTTTATGAGTTTAAGCTTCCTAGATTATTTCGATGCCAAAACACCAACTTTCTATGAAAAATAAACAAAACAGTTAAAAGCTCAACCATAGATAGAGTTGAGCAACTTCGGACCATCAAAGTTGCTCCGTGTACACTTTTTATTGTTCTTATATGTCAAATTTTACGAGTTTAAGCTTACTAGATTATTTCGATGCCAAAACACTGACTTTCTATGATAAATGGACAAAATCGTTAAAAGCAGCTACATAAAGAGAGTTGAGCAACTTCGGACCATCACAGTTGCTCGGTGCACAGTTTTTATTGTACTCATATGTCAAATTTTATGAGTATAAGTTTCCTAGATTATTTTGATGCCAAAATACCAACTTTCTATTACAAATGGACACAACCGTTAAAAGCTCATCCATAGAGAGAGTTGAGCAACTTCGGACCAACAAAGTTGCTCGGTGTACACTTTTTGTTGTTCTTATATGTCAAATTTTATGAGTATAATCTTCCTGGCTTATTTCGATGCCAAAACACCAACTTTCTATGACAAATGGACAAAACCATTAAAAGCTCTGCCGTAGAGAGAGTTGAGCAACTTCGGACTATCAAAGTCGCTCGGTGCACACTTTTTATTGTTCTTATATGTAAAATTTTATGAATATAACCTTCCTAGATTATTTCGATGCCAAAACACCAACTTTCTATGACAAATGGACAAAACCGTTAAAAGCTCCTCCGTAGAGAGAGTTGAGCAACTTCGGACCAAAAAGTTGCTCGGTGTACAATTTTTATTGTTCTTATATGTCAAATTTTATGAGTTTAAGCTTCATAGATTATTTCGATGCCAAAACACCGACTTTCTATGACAAATGGACAAAACCATTAAAAGCTCCGCCGTAGAGAGAGTTGAGCAACTTCGGACTATCAAAGTCGCTCGGGATAGACTTTTTATTGTTCTTATATGTCAAATTTTATGAATATAACCTTCCTAGATTATTTCGATGCCAAAACACCAACTTTCTATGACAAATGGACAAAACCATTAAAAGCTCCTTCATAGAGAGAGTTGAGCGACTTCGGACTATGAAAGTCGATGGTGATAGACTTTTTATTGTTCTTATATGTCAAATTTTGTGAATATAACCTTCCTAGATTATTTCAATGCCAAAACACCAAATTTCTATGACAAATGGACAAAACCGTTAAAAGCACTTCCATAGAGAGAGTTGAGCAACTTTGGATCATCAAAGTTGCTCGGTGTACAATTTTTATTGTTCTTATATGTCAAATTTTATGAATATAACCTTCCTAGATTATTTCGATGCCAAAACACCAACTTTCTATGACAAATGGACAAAACCATTAAAAGCTCCTTCATAGAGAGAGTTGAGCGACTTCGGACTATGAAAGTCGATGGTGATAGACTTTTTATTGTTCTTATATGTCAAATTTTGTGAATATAACCTTCCTAGATTATTTCAATGCCAAAACACCAAATTTCTATGACAAATGGACAAAACCGTTAAAAGCACTTCCATAGAGAGAGTTGAGCAACTTTGGATCATCAAAGTTGCTCGGTGTACAATTTTTATTGTTCTTATATGTCAAATTTTATGAGTTTAAGCTTCCTAGATTATTTCGATGCCAAAACACCAACTTTCTATGAAAAATAAACAAAACAGTTAAAAGCTCAACCATAGATAGAGTTGAGCAACTTCGGACCATCAAAGTTGCTCCGTGTACACTTTTTATTGTTCTTATATGTCAAATTTTACGAGTTTAAGCTTACTAGATTATTTCGATGCCAAAACACTGACTTTCTATGATAAATGGACAAAATCGTTAAAAGCAGCTACATAAAGAGAGTTGAGCAACTTCGGACCATCACAGTTGCTCGGTGCACAGTTTTTATTGTACTCATATGTCAAATTTTATGAGTATAAGTTTCCTAGATTATTTTGATGCCAAAATACCAACTTTCTATTACAAATGGACACAACCGTTAAAAGCTCATCCATAGAGAGAGTTGAGCAACTTCGGACCAACAAAGTTGCTCGGTGTACACTTTTTGTTGTTCTTATATGTCAAATTTTATGAGTATAATCTTCCTGGCTTATTTCGATGCCAAAACACCAACTTTCTATGACAAATGGACAAAACCATTAAAAGCTCTGCCGTAGAGAGAGTTGAGCAACTTCGGACTATCAAAGTCGCTCGGTGCACACTTTTTATTGTTCTTATATGTAAAATTTTATGAATATAACCTTCCTAGATTATTTCGATGCCAAAACACCAACTTTCTATGACAAATGGACAAAACCGTTAAAAGCTCCTCCGTAGAGAGAGTTGAGCAACTTCGGACCAAAAAGTTGCTCGGTGTACAATTTTTATTGTTCTTATATGTCAAATTTTATGAGTTTAAGCTTCCTAGATTATTTCGATGCCAACACACCGACTTTCTATGACAAATGGACAAAACCGTTAAAATCACCTACATAGAGAGACTTGAGCAACCTCAAACCATCAAAGTTGCTCGGTGCACACTTTTTATTGTACTTATATGTAAAATTTTACGAGTTTAAGCTTCATAGATTATTTCGATGCCAAAACACCAACTTTCTATGACAAATGGACAAAACCGTTAAAAGCTCTTCCATAGAGAGAGTTGAGCAACTTCGGAACAACAAAGTTGCTCGGTGTACACTTTTTATTGTTCTTATATGTCAAATTTTATGAGTTTAAGCTTCCTAGATTATTTCGATGCCAAAACACCAACTTTCTATGACAAATAAACAAAACCGTTAAAAGCTCAACCATAGATAGAGTTGAGCAACTTCAAACCATCAAAGTTGCTCTGTGTACACTTTTTATTGTTCTTATATGTCAAATTTTATGAGTATAAGTTTCCTAGATTATTTTGATGCCAAAATACCAACTTTCTATTACAAATGGACAAAACCGTTAAAAGCTCATCCATAGAGAGAGTTGAGCAACTTCGGAACAACAAAGTTGCTCGGTGTACACTTTTTATTGTTCTTATATGTCAAATTTTATGAGTATAATCTTCCTGGATTATTTCGATGCCAAAACACCAACTTTCTATGACAAATGGACAAAACCATTAAAAGCTTCGCCGTAGAGAGAGTTGAGCAACTTCGGACTATCAAAGTCACTCGGGATAGACTTTTTATTGTTCTTATATGTCAAATTTTATGAGTATAAGCTTCCTAGATTATTTCGATGCCAAAACACCAACATTCTGTGATAAATGGACAAACCCATTAAAAGATCCTCCATAGAGAGAGTTGAGCAACTTCGGACCAACAAAGTTGCTCGGTATACAATTTTTATTGTTCTTATATGTCAAATTTTACGAGTTTAAGCTTCATTGATTATTTTGATGCCAAAACACCGACTTTCTATGACAAATGCACAAAATCGTTAAAATCTCCTCTATCGAGAGTTGAGCAACTTCGGATCATCAAAGTTGCTCGGTGTACACTTTTTATTGTTCTTATATGTCAAATTTTATGAGTATAATTTTCCTGGATTATTTCGATGCCAAAACACCAATTTTCTATGACAAATGGACAAAACCATTAAAAGCTCCATCATAGAGAGAGTTGAGCGACTTCGGACTATGAAAGTCGATGGTGATAGACTTTTTATTGTTCTTATATGTCAAATTTTATGAATATAACCTTCCTAGATTATTTCAATGCCAAAACAGCAACTTTCTATGACAAATGGACAAAACCGTTAAAAGCACTTCCATAGAGAGAGTTGAGCAACTTTGGATCATCACAGTTGCTCGGTGCACAATTTTTATTGTTCTTATATGTCAAATTTTATGAGTTTAAGCTTCCTAGATTATTTCGATGCCAAAACACCAACTTTCTATGAAAAATAAACAAAACAGTTAAAAGCTCAACCATAGATAGAGTTGAGCAACTTCGGACCATCAAAGTTGCTCCGTGTACACTTTTTATTGTTCTTATATGTCAAATTTTACGAGTTTAAGCTTACTAGATTATTTCGATGCCAAAACACTGACTTTCTATGATAAATGGACAAAATCGTTAAAAGCACCTACATAAAGAGAGTTGAGCAACTTCGGACCATCACAGTTGCTCGGTGCACAGTTTTTATTGTACTCATATGTCAAATTTTATGAGTATAAGTTTCCTAGATTATTTTGATGCCAAAATACCAACTTTCTATTACAAATGGACACAACCGTTAAAAGCTCATCCATAGAGAGAGTTGAGCAACTTCGGACCAACAAAGTTGCTCGGTGTACACTTTTTATTGTTCTTATATGTCAAATTTTATGAGTATAATCTTCCTGGCTTATTTCGATGCCAAAACACCAACTTTCTATGACAAATGGACAAAACCATTAAAAGCTCTGCCGTAGAGAGAGTTGAGCAACTTCGGACTATCAAAGTCGCTCGGTGCACACTTTTTATTGTTCTTATATGTAAAATTTTATGAATATAACCTTCCTAGATTATTTCGATGCCAAAACACCAACTTTCTATGACAAATGGACAAAACCGTTAAAAGCTCCTCCGTAGAGAGAGTTGAGCAACTTCGGACCAAAAAGTTGCTCGGTGTACAATTTTTATTGTTCTTATATGTCAAATTTTATGAGTTTAAGCTTCCTAGATTATTTCGATGCCAACACACCGACTTTCTATGACAAATGGACAAAACCGTTAAAATCACCTACATAGAGAGACTTGAGCAACCTCAAACCATCAAAGTTGCTCGGTGCACACTTTTTATTGTACTTATATGTAAAATTTTACGAGTTTAAGCTTCATAGATTATTTCGATGCCAAAACACCAACTTTCTATGACAAATGGACAAAACCGTTAAAAGCTCTTCCATAGAGAGAGTTGAGCAACTTCGGAACAACAAAGTTGCTCGGTGTACACTTTTTATTGTTCTTATATGTCAAATTTTATGAGTTTAAGCTTCCTAGATTATTTCGATGCCAAAACACCAACTTTCTATGACAAATAAACAAAACCGTTAAAAGCTCAACCATAGATAGAGTTGAGCAACTTCAAACCATCAAAGTTGCTCTGTGTACACTTTTTATTGTTCTTATATGTCAAATTTTATGAGTATAAGTTTCCTAGATTATTTTGATGCCAAAATACCAACTTTCTATTACAAATGGACAAAACCGTTAAAAGCTCATCCATAGAGAGAGTTGAGCAACTTCGGAACAACAAAGTTGCTCGGTGTACACTTTTTATTGTTCTTATATGTCAAATTTTATGAGTATAATCTTCCTGGATTATTTCGATGCCAAAACACCAACTTTCTATGACAAATGGACAAAACCATTAAAAGCTTCGCCGTAGAGAGAGTTGAGCAACTTCGGACTATCAAAGTCACTCGGGATAGACTTTTTATTGTTCTTATATGTCAAATTTTATGAGTATAAGCTTCCTAGATTATTTCGATGCCAAAACACCAACATTCTGTGATAAATGGACAAACCCATTAAAAGATCCTCCATAGAGAGAGTTGAGCAACTTCGGACCAACAAAGTTGCTCGGTATACAATTTTTATTGTTCTTATATGTCAAATTTTACGAGTTTAAGCTTCATTGATTATTTTGATGCCAAAACACCGACTTTCTATGACAAATGCACAAAACCGTTAAAATCTCCTCTATCGAGAGTTGAGCAACTTCGGATCATCAAAGTTGCTCGGTGTACACTTTTTATTGTTCTTATATGTCAAATTTTATGAGTATAATTTTCCTGGATTATTTCGATGCCAAAACACCAATTTTCTATGACAAATGGACAAAACCATTAAAAGCTCCATCATAGAGAGAGTTGAGCGACTTCGGACTATGAAAGTCGATGGTGATAGACTTTTTATTGTTCTTATATGTCAAATTTTATGAATATAACCTTCCTAGATTATTTCAATGCCAAAACAGCAACTTTCTATGACAAATGGACAAAACCGTTAAAAGCACTTCCATAGAGAGAGTTGAGCAACTTTGGATCATCACAGTTGCTCGGTGCACAATTTTTATTGTTCTTATATGTCAAATTTTATGAGTTTAAGCTTCCTAGATTATTTCGATGCCAAAACACCAACTTTCTATGACAAATAAACAAAACCGTTAAAAGCTCAAGCATAGATAGAGTTGAGCAACTTCGGACCATCAAAGTTGCTCCGTGTACACTTTTTATTGTTCTTATATGTCAAATTTTACGAGTTTAAGCTTACTAGATTATTTCGATGCCAAAACACTGACTTTCTATGACAAATAAACAAAACCGTTAAAAGCACCTACATAAAGAGAGTTGAGCAACTTCGGACCATCACAGTTGCTCGGTGCACAGTTTTTATTGTACTTATATGTCAAATTTTATGAGAATAAGTTTCCTAGATTATTTTGATGCCAAAATACCAACTTTCTATTACAAATGGACAAAACCGTTAAAAGCTCCTCCATAGAGAGAGTTGAGCAACTTCGGACCAACAAAGTTGCTCGGTGTACAATTTTTATTGTTCTTATATGTCAAATTTTATGAGTATAATCTTCCTGGATTATTTCGATGCCAAAACACCAACTTTCTATGACAAATGGACAAAACCATTAAAAGCTCCGCCGTAGAGAGAGTTGAGCAACTTCGGACTATCAAAGTCGATCGGGATAGACTTTTTATTGTTCTTATATGTCAAATTTTATGAATATAACCTTCCTAGATTATTTCGATGCCAAAACACCAACTTTCTATGACAAATGGACAAAACCGTTAAAAGCTCCTCCATAGAGAGAGTTGAGCAACTTCGGACCAACAAAGTTGCTCAGTGTACAATTTTTATTGTTCTTATATGTCAAATTTTATGAGTTTAAGCTTCATAGGTTATTTTGATGCCAAAATACCAACTTTCTATTACAAATGGACAAAACCGTTAAAAGCTCCTCCATAGAGAGAGTTGAGCAACTTCGGACCAACAAAGTTGCTCGGTGTACAATTTTTATTGTTCTTATATGTCAAATTTTATGAGTATAATCTTCCTGGATTATTTCGATGCCAAAACACCAACTTTCTATGACAAATGGACAAAACCATTAAAAGCTCCGCCGTAGAGAGAGTTGAGTAACTTCGGACTATCAAAGTCGATCGGGATAGACTTTTTATTGTTCTTATATGTCAAATTTTATGAATATAACCTTCCTAGATTATTTCGATGCCAAAACAACAACTTTCTATGACAAATGGACAAAACCGTTAAAAGCTCCTCCATAGAGAGAGTTGAGCAACTTCGGACCAAAAAGTTGCTCGGTGTACAATTTTTATTGTTCTTATATGTCAAATTTTATGAGTTTAAGCTTCATAGATTATTTCGATGCCAAAACACCGACTTTCTATGACAAATGAACAAAACCGTTAAAATCACCTACATAGAGAGACTTGAGCAACCTCAAACCATCAAAGTTGATCGGTGCACACTTTTTATTGTACTTATATGTAAAATTTTACGAGTTTAAGCTTCATAGATTATTTCGATGCCAAAACATCAACTTTCTATGACAAATGGACAAAACCGTTAAAAGCTCTTCCATAGAGAGAGTTGAGCAACTTCGGAACAACAAAGTTGCTCGGTGTACACTTTTTATTGTTCTTATATGTCAAATTTTATGAGTTTAAGCTTCCTAGATTATTTCGATGCCAAAACACCAACTTTCTATGACAAATAAACAAAACCGTTAAAAGCTCAACCATAGATAGAGTTGAGCAACTTCAAACCATCAAAGTTGCTCTGTGTACACTTTTTATTGTTCTTATATGTCAAATTTTATGAGTATAAGTTTCCTAGATTATTTTGATGCCAAAATACCAACTTTCTATTACAAATGGACAAAACCGTTAAAAGCTCATCCATAGAGAGAGTTGAGCAACTTCGGAACAACAAAGTTGCTCGGTGTACACTTTTTATTGTTCTTATATGTCAAATTTTATGAGTATAATCTTCCTGGATTATTTCGATGCCAAAACACCAACTTTCTATGACAAATGGACAAAACCATTAAAAGCTTCGCCGTAGAGAGAGTTGAGCAACTTCGGACTATCAAAGTCACTCGGGATAGACTTTTTATTGTTCTTATATGTCAAATTTTATGAGTATAAGCTTCCTAGATTATTTCGATGCCAAAACACCAACATTCTGTGATAAATGGACAAACCCATTAAAAGATCCTCCATAGAGAGAGTTGAGCAACTTCGGACCAACAAAGTTGCTCGGTATACAATTTTTATTGTTCTTATATGTCAAATTTTACGAGTTTAAGCTTCATTGATTATTTTGATGCCAAAACACCGACTTTCTATGACAAATGCACAAAACCGTTAAAATCTCCTCTATCGAGAGTTGAGCAACTTCGGATCATCAAAGTTGCTCGGTGTACACTTTTTATTGTTCTTATATGTCAAATTTTATGAGTATAATTTTCCTGGATTATTTCGATGCCAAAACACCAATTTTCTATGACAAATGGACAAAACCATTAAAAGCTCCATCATAGAGAGAGTTGAGCGACTTCGGACTATGAAAGTCGATGGTGATAGACTTTTTATTGTTCTTATATGTCAAATTTTATGAATATAACCTTCCTAGATTATTTCAATGCCAAAACAGCAACTTTCTATGACAAATGGACAAAACCGTTAAAAGCACTTCCATAGAGAGAGTTGAGCAACTTTGGATCATCACAGTTGCTCGGTGCACAATTTTTATTGTTCTTATATGTCAAATTTTATGAGTTTAAGCTTCCTAGATTATTTCGATGCCAAAACACCAACTTTCTATGACAAATAAACAAAACCGTTAAAAGCTCAAGCATAGATAGAGTTGAGCAACTTCGGACCATCAAAGTTGCTCCGTGTACACTTTTTATTGTTCTTATATGTCAAATTTTTCGAGTTTAAGCTTACTAGATTATTTCGATGCCAAAACACTGACTTTCTATGACAAATGGAAAAAACCGTTAAAAGCACCTACATAAAGAGAGTTGAGCAACTTCGGACCATCACAGTTGCTCGGTGCACAGTTTTTATTGTACTTATATGTCAAATTTTATGAGAATAAGTTTCCTAGATTATTTTGATGCCAAAATACCAACTTTCTATTACAAATGGACAAAACCGTTAAAAGCTCCTCCATAGAGAGAGTTGAGCAACTTCGGACCAACAAAGTTGCTCGGTGTACAATTTTTATTGTTCTTATATGTCAAATTTTATGAGTATAATCTTCCTGGATTATTTCGATGCCAAAACACCAACTTTCTATGACAAATGGACAAAACCATTAAAAGCTCCGCCGTAGAGAGAGTTGAGCAACTTCGGACTATCAAAGTCGATCGGGATAGACTTTTTATTGTTCTTATATGTCAAATTTTATGAATATAACCTTCCTAGATTATTTCGATGCCAAAACACCAACTTTCTATGACAAATGGACAAAACCGTTAAAAGCTCCTCCATAGAGAGAGTTGAGCAACTTCGGACCAACAAAGTTGCTCGGTGTACAATTTTTATTGTTCTTATATGTCAAATTTTATGAGTTTAAGCTTCATAGGTTATTTTGATGCCAAAATACCAACTTTCTATTACAAATGGACAAAACCGTTAAAAGCTCCTCCATAGAGAGAGTTGAGCAACTTCGGACCAACAAAGTTGCTCGGTGTACAATTTTTATTGTTCTTATATGTCAAATTTTATGAGTATAATCTTCCTGGATTATTTCGATGCCAAAACACCAACTTTCTATGACAAATGGACAAAACCATTAAAAGCTCCGCCGTAGAGAGAGTTGAGTAACTTCGGACTATCAAAGTCGATCGGGATAGACTTTTTATTGTTCTTATATGTCAAATTTTATGAATATAACCTTCCTAGATTATTTCGATGCCAAAACAACAACTTTCTATGACAAATGGACAAAACCGTTAAAAGCTCCTCCATAGAGAGAGTTGAGCAACTTCGGACCAAAAAGTTGCTCGGTGTACAATTTTTATTGTTCTTATATGTCAAATTTTATGAGTTTAAGCTTCATAGATTATTTCGATGCCAAAACACCGACTTTCTATGACAAATGAACAAAACCGTTAAAATCACCTACATAGAGAGACTTGAGCAACCTCAAACCATCAAAGTTGATCGGTGCACACTTTTTATTGTACTTATATGTAAAATTTTACGAGTTTAAGCTTCATAGATTATTTCGATGCCAAAACACCAACTTTCTATGACAAATGGACAAAACCGTTAAAAGCACTTCCATAGAGAGAGTTGAGCAACTTTGGATCATCAAAGTTGCTCGGTGTACAATTTTTATTGTTCTTATATGTCAAATTTTATGAGTTTAAGCTTCCTAGATTATTTCGATGCCAAAACACCGACTTTCTATGACAAATGGACAAAACCGTTAAAATCACCTACATAGAGAGACTTGAGCAACCTCAAACCATCAAAGTTGATCGGTGCACACTTTTTATTGTACTTATATGTAAAATTTTACGAGTTTAAGCTTCATAGATTATTTCGATGCCAAAACACCAACTTTCTATGACAAATGGACAAAACCGTTAAAAGCACTTCCATAGAGAGAGTTGAGCAACTTTGGATCATCAAAGTTGCTCGGTGTACAATTTTTATTGTTCTTATATGTCAAATTTTATGAGTTTAAGCTTCCTAGATTATTTCGATGCCAAAACACCAACTTTCTATGACAAATAAACAAAACCGTTAAAAGCTCAACCATAGATAGAGTTGAGCAACTTCGGACCATCAAAGTTGCTCGGTGTACATTTTTTATTGTTCTTATATGTCAAATTTTACGAGTTTAAGCTTACTAGATTATTTCGATGCCAAAACACTGACTTTCTATGACAAATGGACAAAACCGTTAAAAGCACCTACATAAAGAGAGTTGAGCAACTTCGGACCATCACAGTTGCTCGGTGCACAGTTTTTATTGTACTTATATGTCAAATTTTATGAGTATAAGTTTCCTAGGTTATTTTGATGCCAAAATACCAACTTTCTATTACAAATGGACAAAACCGTTAAAAGCTCCTCCATAGAGAGAGTTGAGCAACTTCGGACCAACAAAGTTGCTCGGTGTACAATTTTTATTGTTCTTATATGTCAAATTTTATGAGTTTAAGCTTCATAGGTTATTTTGATGCCAAAATACCAACTTTCTATTACAAATGGACAAAACCGTTAAAAGCTCCTCCATAGAGAGAGTTGAGCAACTTCGGACCAACAAAGTTGCTCGGTGTACAATTTTTATTGTTCTTATATGTCAAATTTTATGAGTATAATCTTCCTGGATTATTTCGATGCCAAAACACCAACTTTCTATGACAAATGGACAAAACCATTAAAAGCTCCGCCGTAGAGAGAGTTGAGCAACTTCGGACTATCAAAGTCGATCGGGATAGACTTTTTATTGTTCTTATATGTCAAATTTTATGAATATAACCTTCCTAGATTATTTCGATGCCAAAACACCAACTTTCTATGACAAATGGACAAAACCGTTAAAAGCTCCTCCATAGAGAGAGTTGAGCAACTTCGGACCAACAAAGTTGCTCGGTGTACAATTTTTATTGTTCTTATATGTCAAATTTTATGAGTTTAAGCTTCATAGATTATTTCGATGCCAAAACACCGACTTTCTATGACAAATGAACAAAACCGTTAAAATCACCTACATAGAGAGACTTGAGCAACCTCAAACCATCAAAGTTGATCGGTGCACACTTTTTATTGTACTTATATGTAAAATTTTACGAGTTTAAGCTTCATAGATTATTTCGATGCCAAAACACCAACTTTCTATGACAAATGGACAAAACCGTTAAAAGCACTTCCATAGAGAGAGTTGAGCAACTTTGGATCATCAAAGTTGCTCGGTGTACAATTTTTATTGTTCTTATATGTCAAATTCTATGAGTTTAAGCTTCCTAGATTATTTCGATGCCAAAACACCGACTTTCTATGACAAATGGACAAAACCGTTAAAATCACCTACATAGAGAGACTTGAGCAACCTCAAACCATCAAAGTTGATCGGTGCACACTTTTTATTGTACTTATATGTAAAATTTTACGAGTTTAAGCTTCATAGATTATTTCGATGCCAAAACACCAACTTTCTATGACAAATGGACAAAACCGTTAAAAGCACTTCCATAGAGAGAGTTGAGCAACTTTGGATCATCAAAGTTGCTCGGTGTACAATTTTTATTGTTCTTATATGTCAAATTTTATGAGTTTAAGCTTCATAGATTATTTCGATGCCAAAACACCGACTTTCTATGACAAATGGACAAAACCGTTAAAATCACCTACATAGAGAGACTTGAGCAACCTCAAACCATCAAAGTTGATCGGTGCACACTTTTTATTGTACTTATATGTAAAATTTTACGAGTTTAAGCTTCATAGATTATTTCGATGCCAAAACACCAACTTTCTATGACAAATGGACAAAACCGTTAAAAGCACTTCCATAGAGAGAGTTGAGCAACTTTGGATCATCAAAGTTGCTCGGTGTACAATTTTTATTGTTCTTATATGTCAAATTTTATGAGTTTAAGCTTCCTAGATTATTTCGATGCCAAAACACCAACTTTCTATGACAAATAAACAAAACCGTTAAAAGCTCAACCATAGATAGAGTTGAGCAACTTCGGACCATCAAAGTTGCTCGGTGTACATTTTTTATTGTTCTTATATGTCAAATTTTACGAGTTTAAGCTTACTAGATTATTTCGATGCCAAAACACTGACTTTCTATGACAAATGGACAAAACCGTTAAAAGCACCTACATAAAGAGAGTTGAGCAACTTCGGACCATCACAGTTGCTCGGTGCACAGTTTTTATTGTACTTATATGTCAAATTTTATGAGTATAAGTTTCCTAGGTTATTTTGATGCCAAAATACCAACTTTCTATTACAAATGGACAAAACCGTTAAAAGCTCCTCCATAGAGAGAGTTGAGCAACTTCGGACCAACAAAGTTGCTCGGTGTACAATTTTTATTGTTCTTATATGTCAAATTTTATGAGTATAATCTTCCTGGATTATTTCGATGCCAAAACACCGACTTTCTATGACAAATGGACAAAACCATTAAAAGCTCCGCCGTAGAGAGAGTTGAGCAACTTCGGACAATCAAAGTCGCTCGGGATAGACTTTTTATTGTTCTTATATGTCAAATTTTATGAATATAACCTTCCTAGATTATTTCGATGCCAAAACACCAACTTTCTATGACAAATGGACAAAACCGTTAAAAGCTCCTCCATAGAGAGAGTTGAGCAACTTCGGACCAAAAAGTTGCTCGGTGTACAATTTTTATTGTTCTTATATGTCAAATTTTATGAGTTTAAGCTTCATAGATTATTTCGATGCCAAAACACCGACTTTCTATGACAAATGAACAAAACCGTTAAAATCACCTACATAGAGAGACTTGAGCAACCTCAAACCATCAAAGTTGATCGGTGCACACTTTTTATTGTACTTATATGTAAAATTTTACGAGTTTAAGCTTCATAGATTATTTCGATGCCAAAACACCAACTTTCTATGACAAATGGACAAAACCGTTAAAAGCACTTCCATAGAGAGAGTTGAGCAACTTTGGATCATCAAAGTTGCTCGGTGTACAATTTTTATTGTTCTTATATGTCAAATTTTATGAGTTTAAGCTTCCTAGATTATTTCGATGCCAAAACACCAACTTTCTATGACAAATAAACAAAACCGTTAAAAGCTCAACCATAGATAGAGTTGAGCAACTTCGGACCATCAAAGTTGCTCGGTGTACATTTTTTATTGTTCTTATATGTCAAATTTTACGAGTTTAAGCTTACTAGATTATTTCGATGCCAAAACACTGACTTTCTATGACAAATGGACAAAACCGTTAAAAGCACCTACATAAAGAGAGTTGAGCAACTTCGGACCATCACAGTTGCTCGGTGCACAGTTTTTATTGTACTTATATGTCAAATTTTATGAGTATAAGTTTCCTAGGTTATTTTGATGCCAAAATACCAACTTTCTATTACAAATGGACAAAACCGTTAAAAGCTCATCCATAGAGAGAGTTGAGCAACTTCGGAACAACAAAGTTGCTCGGTGTACAATTTTTATTGTTCTTATATGTCAAATTTTACGAGTTTAAGCTTACTAGATTATTTCGATGCCAAAACATTGACTTTCTATGACAAATGGACAAAATCGTTAAAAGCACCTACATAATGAGAGTTGAGCAACTTCGGACCATCACAGTTGCTCGGTGTACACTTTTTATTGTTCTTATATGTCAAATTTTATGAATATAACCTTCCTAGATTATTTCGATGCCAAAACACCAACTTTCTATGACAAATGGACAAAACCGTTAAAAGCTCCTCCATAGAGAGAGTTGAGCAACTTCGGACCAACAAAGTTGCTCGGTGTACAATTTTTATTGTTCTTATATGTCAAATTTTACGAGTTTAAGCTTACTAGATTATTTCGATGCCAAAACACTGACTTTCTATGACAAATGGACAAAATCGTTAAAAGCACATACATAAAGAGAGTTGAGCAACTTCGGACCATCACAGTTGCTCGGTGCACAGTTTTTATTGTACTCATATGTCAAATTTTATGAGTATAAGTTTCCTAGATTATTTTGATGCCAAAATACCAACTTTCTATTACAAATGGACACAACCGTTAAAAGCTCATCCATAGAGAGAGTTGAGCAACTTCGGACCAACAAAGTTGCTCGGTGTACACTTTTTATTGTTCTTATATGTCAAATTTTATGAGTATAATCTTCCTGGCTTATTTCGATGCCAAAACACCAACTTTCTATGACAAATGGGCAAAACCATTAAAAGCTCTGCCGTAGAGAGAGTTGAGCAACTTCGGACTATCAAAGTCGCTCGGGATAGACTTTTTATTGTTCTTATATGTCAAATTTTATGAATATAACCTTCCTAGATTATTTCGATGCCAAAACACCAACTTTCTATGACAAATGGACAAAACCGTTAAAAGCTCCTCCATAGAGAGAGTTGAGCAACTTCGGACCAAAAAGTTGCTCGGTGTACAATTTTTATTGTTCTTATATGTCAAATTTTATGAGTTTAAGCTTCATAGATTATTTCGATGCCAAAACACCGACTTTCTATGACAAATGGACAAAACCGTTAAAATCACCTACATAGAGAGACTTGAGCAACCTCAAACCATCAAAGTTGCTCGGTGCACACTTTTTATTGTACTTATATGTAAAATTTTACGAGTTTAAGCTTCATAGATTATTTCGATGCCAAAACACCAACTTTCTATGACAAATGGACAAAACCGTTAAAAGCTCTTCCATAGAGAGAGTTGAGCAACTTTGGATCATCAAAGTTGCTCGGTGTACAATTTTTATTGTTCTTATATGTCAAATTTTATGAGTTTAAGCTTCCTAGATTATTTCGATGCCAAAACACCAACATTCTATGACAAATGGAGAAAACCGTTAAAAGCTCCTCCATAGAGAGAGTTGAGCAACTTCGGATCATCGAAGTTCCTCGATGTACCATTTTTATTGTTGTTATATGTAAAATTTTACCAGTTTAAGCTTCATAGATTATTTCGATGCCAAAACACCAACTTTCTATGAAAAATGGACAAAACCGTTAAAAGCTCTTCCATAGAGAGAGTTGAGCAACTTTGGATCATCAAAGTTGCTCGGTGTACAATTTTTATTGTTCTTATATGTCAAATTTTATGAGTTTAAGCTTCCTAGATTATTTCGATGCCAAAACACCAACATTCTATGACAAATGGAGAAAACCGTTAAAAGCTCCTCCATAGAGAGAGTTGAGCAACTTCGGACCATCAAAGTTGCTCCGTGTACACTTTTTATTGTTCTTATATGTCAAATTTTATGAGTTTAAGCTTACTAGATTATTTCGATGCCAAAACACTGACTTTCTATGACAAATGGAAAAAACCGTTAAAAGCACCTACATAAAGAGAGTTGAGCAACTTCGGACCATCACTGTTGCTCGGTGCACAGTTTTTATTGTACTTATATGTCAAATTTTATGAGTATAAGTTTCCTAGATTATTTTGATGCCAAAATACCAACTTTCTATTACAAATGGACAAAACCGTTAAAAGCTCCTCCATAGAGAGAGTTGAGCAACTTCGGACCAACAAAGTTGCTCGGTGTACAATTTTTATTGTTCTTATATGTCAAATTTTATGAGTATAATCTTCCTGGATTATTTCGATGCCAAAACACCAACTTTCTATGACAAATGGACAAAACCATTAAAAGCTCCGCCGTAGAGAGAGTTGAGCAACTTCGGACTATCAAAGTCGATCGGGATAGACTTTTTATTGTTCTTATATGTCAAATTTTATGAATATAACCTTCCTAGATTATTTCGATGCCAAAACACCAACTTTCTATGACAAATGGACAAAACCGTTAAAAGCTCCTCCATAGAGAGAGTTGAGCAACTTCGGACCAACAAAGTTGCTCGGTGTACAATTTTTATTGTTCTTATATGTCAAATTTTATGAGTTTAAGCTTCATAGATTATTTCGATGCCAAAACACCGACTTTCTATGACAAATGGACAAAACCATTAAAAGCTCCGCCGTAGAGAGAGTTGAGCAACTTCGGACAATCAAAGTCGCTCGGGATAGACTTTTTATTGTTCTTATATGTCAAATTTTATGAATATAACCTTCCTAGATTATTTCGATGCCAAAACAACAACTTTCTATGACAAATGGACAAAACCGTTAAAAGCTCCTCCATAGAGAGAGTTGAGCAACTTCGGACCAAAAAGTTGTTCGGTGTACAATTTTTATTGTTCTTATATGTCAAATTTTATGAGTTTAAGCTTCATAGATTATTTCGATGCCAAAACACCGACTTTCTATGACAAATGAACAAAACCGTTAAAATCACCTACATAGAGAGACTTGAGCAATCTCAAACCATCAAAGTTGCTCGGTGCACACTTTTTATTGTACTTATATGTAAAATTTTACGAGTTTAAGCTTCATAGATTATTTCGATGCCAAAACACCAACTTTCTATGACAAATGGACAAAACCGTTAAAAGCACTTCCATAGAGAGAGTTGAGCAACTTTGGATCATCAAAGTTGCTCGGTGTACAATTTTTATTGTTCTTATATGTCAAATTTTATGAGTTTAAGCTTCCTAGATTATTTCGATGCCAAAACACCAACTTCCTATGACAAATAAACAAAACCGTTAAAAGCTCAACCATAGATAGAGTTGAGCAACTTCGGGCCATCAAAGTTGCTCGGTGTACACTTTTTATTGTTCTGATATGTCAAATTTTACGAGTTTAAGCTTACTAGATTATTTCGATGCCAAAACACTGACTTTCTATGACAAATGGACAAAACCGTTAAAAGCACCTACATAAAGAGAGTTGAGCAACTTCGGACCATCACAGTTGCTCGGTGCACAGTTTTTATTGTACTTATATGTCAAATTTTATGAGTATAAGTTTCCTAGATTATTTTGATGCAAAATACCAACTTTCTATTACAAATGGACAAAACCGTTAAAAGCTCATCCATAGATAGAGTTGAGCAATTTCGGACCATCACAGTTGCTCGGTGCACAGTTTTTATTGTACTTATATGTCAAATTTTATGAGTATAAGTTTCCTAGATTATTTTGATGCCAAAATACCAACTTTCTATTACAAATGGACAAAACCGTTAAAAGCTCCTCCATAGAGAGAGTTGAGCAACTTCGGACCAACAAAGTTGCTCGGTGTACAATTTTTATTGTTCTTATATGTCAAATTTTATGAGTATAATCTTCCTGGATTATTTCGATGCCAAAACACCAACTTTCTATGACAAATGGACAAAACCATTAAAAGCTCCGCCGTAGAGAGAGTTGAGCAACTTCGGACTATCAAAGTCGATCGGGATAGACTTTTTATTGTTCTTATATGTCAAATTTTATGAATATAACCTTCCTAGATTATTTCGATGCCAAAACACCAACTTTCTATGACAAATGGACAAAACCGTTAAAAGCTCCTCCATAGAGAGAGTTGAGCAACTTCGGACCAACAAAGTTGCTCGGTGTACAATTTTTATTGTTCTTATATGTCAAATTTTATTAGTTTAAGCTTCATAGGTTATTTTGATGCCAAAATACCAACTTTCTATTACAAATGGACAAAACCGTTAAAAGCTCCTCCATAGAGAGAGTTGAGCAACTTCGGACCAACAAAGTTGCTCGGTGTACAATTTTTATTGTTCTTATATGTCAAATTTTATGAGTATAATCTTCCTGGATTATTTCGATGCCAAAACACCAACTTTCTATGACAAATGGACAAAACCATTAAAAGCTCCGCCGTAGAGAGAGTTGAGCAACTTCAGACTATCAAAGTCGATCGGGATAGACTTTTTATTGTTCTTATATGTCAAATTTTATGAATATAACCTTCCTAGATTATTTCGATGCCAAAACACCAACTTTCTATGACAAATGGACAAAACCGTTAAAAGCTCCTCCATAGAGAGAGTTGAGCAACTTCGGATCAAAAAGTTGCTCGGTGTACAATTTTTATTGTTCTTATATGTCAAATTTTATGAGTTTAAGCTTCATAGATTATTTCGATGCCAAAACACCGACTTTCTATGACAAATGAACAAAACCGTTAAAATCACCTACATAGAGAGACTTGAGCAACCTCAAACCATCAAAGTTGATCGGTGCACACTTTTTATTGTACTTATATGTAAAATTTTACGAGTTTAAGCTTCATAGATTATTTCGATGCCAAAACACCAACTTTCTATGACAAATGGACAAAACCGTTAAAAGCACTTCCATAGAGAGAGTTGAGCAACTTTGGATCATCAAAGTTGCTCGGTGTACAATTTTTATTGTTCTTATATGTCAAATTTTATGAGTTTAAGCTTCCTAGATTATTTCGATGCCAAAACACCGACTTTCTATGACAAATGGACAAAACCGTTAAAATCACCTACATAGAGAGACTTGAGCAACCTCAAACCATCAAAGTTGATCGGTGCACACTTTTTATTGTACTTATATGTAAAATTTTACGAGTTTAAGCTTCATAGATTATTTCGATGCCAAAACACCAACTTTCTATGACAAATGGACAAAACCGTTAAAAGCACTTCCATAGAGAGAGTTGAGCAACTTTGGATCATCAAAGTTGCTCGGTGTACAATTTTTATTGTTCTTATATGTCAAATTTTATGAGTTTAAGCTTCCTAGATTATTTCGATGCCAAAACACCAACTTTCTATGACAAATAAACAAAACCGTTAAAAGCTCAACCATAGATAGAGTTGAGCAACTTCGGACCATCAAAGTTGCTCGGTGTACATTTTTTATTGTTCTTATATGTCAAATTTTACGAGTTTAAGCTTACTAGATTATTTCGATGCCAAAACACTGACTTTCTATGACAAATGGACAAAACCGTTAAAAGCACCTACATAAAGAGAGTTGAGCAACTTCGGACCATCACAGTTGCTCGGTGCACAGTTTTTATTGTACTTATATGTCAAATTTTATGAGTATAAGTTTCCTAGGTTATTTTGATGCCAAAATACCAACTTTCTATTACAAATGGACAAAACCGTTAAAAGCTCCTCCATAGAGAGAGTTGAGCAACTTCGGACCAACAAAGTTGCTCGGTGTACAATTTTTATTGTTCTTATATGTCAAATTTTATGAGTATAATCTTCCTGGATTATTTCGATGCCAAAACACCAACTTTCTATGACAAATGGACAAAACCATTAAAAGCTCCGCCGTAGAGAGAGTTGAGCAACTTCGGACTAACAAAGTCGATCGGGATAGACTTTTTATTGTTCTTATATGTCAAATTTTATGAATATAACCTTCCTAGATTATTTCGATGCCAAAACACCAACTTTCTATGACAAATGGACAAAACCGTTAAAAGCTCCTCCATAGAGAGAGTTGAGCAACTTCGGACCAAAAAGTTGCTCGGTGTACAATTTTTATTGTTCTTATATGTCAAATTTTATGAGTTTAAGCTTCATAGATTATTTCGATGCCAAAACACCGACTTTCTATGACAAATGAACAAAACCGTTAAAATCACCTACATAGAGAGACTTGAGCAACCTCAAACCATCAAAGTTGATCGGTGCACACTTTTTATTGTACTTATATGTAAAATTTTACGAGTTTAAGCTTCATAGATTATTTCGATGCCAAAACACCAACTTTCTATGACAAATGGACAAAACCGTTAAAAGCACTTCCATAGAGAGAGTTGAGCAACTTTGGAACATCAAAGTTGCTCGGTGTACAATTTTTATTGTTCTTATTTTTCAAATTCTATGAGTTTAAGCTTCCTAGATTATTTCGATGCCAGAACACCGACTTTCTATGACAAATGGACAAAACCGTTAAAATCACCAACATAGAGAGACTTGAGCAACCTCAAACCATCAAAGTTGATCGGTGCACACTTTTTATTGTACTTATATGTAAAATTTTACGAGTTTAAGCTTCATAGATTATTTCGATGCCAAAACACGAACTTTCTATGACAAATGGACAAAACCGTTAAAAGCACTTCCATAGAGAGAGTTGAGCAACTTTGGATCATCAAAGTTGCTCGGTGTACAATTTTTATTGTTCTTATATGTCAAATTTTATGAGTTTAAGCTTCCTAGATTATTTCGATGCCAAAACACCAACTTTCTATGACAAATAAACAAAACCGTTAAAAGCTCAACCATAGATAGAGTTGAGCAACTTCGGACCATCAAAGTTGCTCGGTGTACATTTTTTATTGTTCTTATATGTCAAATTTTACGAGTTTAAGCTTACTAGATTATTTCGATGCCAAAACAATGACTTTCTATGACAAATGGACAAAACCGTTAAAAGCACCTACATAAAGAGAGTTGAGCAACTTCGGACCATCACAGTTGCTCGGTGCACAGTTTTTATTGTACTTATATGTCAAATTTTATGAGTATAAGTTTCCTAGGTTATTTTGATGCCAAAATACCAACTTTCTATTACAAATGGACAAAACCGTTAAAAGCTCCTCCATAGAGAGAGTTGAGCAACTTCGGACCAACAAAGTTGCTCGGTGTACAATTTTTATTGTTCTTATATGTCAAATTTTATGAGTATAATCTTCCTGGATTATTTCGATGCCAAAACACCGACTTTCTATGACAAATGGACAAAACCATTAAAAGCTCCGCCGTAGAGAGAGTTGAGCAACTTCGGACAATCAATGTCGCTCGGGATAGACTTTTTATTGTTCTTATATGTCAAATTTTATGAATATAACCTTCCTAGATTATTTCGATGCCAAAACACCAACTTTCTATGACAAATGGACAAAACCGTTAAACGCTCCTCCATAGAGAGAGTTGAGCAACTTCGGACCAAAAAGTTGCTCGGTGTACAATTTTTATTGTTCTTATATGTCAAATTTTATGAGTTTAAGCTTCATAGATTATTTCGATGCCAAAACACCGACTTTCTATGACAAATGAACAAAACCGTTAAAATCACCTACATAGAGAGACTTGAGCAACCTCAAACCATCAAAGTTGATCGGTGCACACTTTTTATTGTACTTATATGTAAAATTTTACGAGTTTAAGCTTCATAGATTATTTCGATGCCAAAACACCAACTTTCTATGACAAATGGACAAAACCGTTAAAAGCACTTCCATAGAGAGAGTTGAGCAACTTTGGATCATCAAAGTTGCTCGGTGTACAATTTTTATTGTTCTTATATGTCAAATTTTATGAGTTTAAGCTTCCTAGGTTATTTCGATGCCAAAACACCAACTTTCTATGACAAATAAACAAAACCGTTAAAAGCTCAACCATAGATAGAGTTGAGCAACTTCGGACCATCAAAGTTGCTCGGTGTACATTTTTTATTGTTCTTATATGTCAAATTTTACGAGTTTAAGCTTACTAGATTATTTCGATGCCAAAACACTGACTTTCTATGACAAATGGACAAAACCGTTAAAAGCACCTACATAAAGAGAGTTGAGCAACTTCGGACCATCACAGTTGCTCGGTGCACAGTTTTTATTGTACTTATATGTCAAATTTTATGAGTATAAGTTTCCTAGGTTATTTTGATGCCAAAATACCAACTTTCTATTACAAATGGACAAAACCGTTAAAAGCTCATCCATAGAGAGAGTTGAGCAACTTCGGAACAACAAAGTTGCTCGGTGTACAATTTTTATTGTTCTTATATGTCAAATTTTACGAGTTTAAGCTTACTAGATTATTTCGATGCCAAAACATTGACTTTCTATGACAAATGGACAAAATCGTTAAAAACACCTACATAATGAGAGTTGAGCAACTTCGGACCATCACAGTTGCTCGGTGTACACTTTTTATTGTTCTTATATGTCAAATTTTATGAATATAACCTTCCTAGATTATTTCGATGCCAAAACACCAACTTTCTATGACAAATGGACAAAACCGTTAAAAGCTCCTCCATAGAGAGAGTTGAGCAACTTCGGACCAACAAAGTTGCTCGGTGTACAATTTTTATTGTTCTTATATGTCAAATTTTACGAGTTTAAGCTTACTAGATTATTTCGATGCCAAAACACTGACTTTCTATGACAAATGGACAAAATCGTTAAAAGCACCTACATAAAGAGAGTTGAGCAACTTCGGACCATCACAGTTGCTCGGTGCACAGTTTTTATTGTACTCATATGTCAAATTTTATGAGTATAAGTTTCCTAGATTATTTTGATGCCAAAATACCAACTTTCTATTACAAATGGACACAACCGTTAAAAGCTCATCCATAGAGAGAGTTGAGCAACTTCGGACCAACAAAGTTGCTCGGTGTACACTTTTTATTGTTCTTATATGTCAAATTTTATGAGTATAATCTTCCTGGCTTATTTCGATGCCAAAACACCAACTTTCTATGACAAATGGGCAAAACCATTAAAAGCTCTGCCGTAGAGAGAGTTGAGCAACTTCGGACTATCAAAGTCGCTCGGGATAGACTTTTTATTGTTCTTATATGTCAAATTTTATGAATATAACCTTCCTAGATTATTTCGATGCCAAAACAGCAACTTTCTATGACAAATGGACAAAACCGTTAAAAGCTCCTCCATAGAGAGAGTTGAGCAACTTCGGACCAAAAAGTTGCTCGGTGTACAATTTTTATTGTTCTTATATGTCAAATTTTATGAGTTTAAGCTTCATAGATTATTTCGATGCCAAAACACCGACTTTCTATGACAAATGGAAAAAACCGTTAAAATCACCTACATAGAGAGACTTGAGCAACCTCAAACCATCAAAGTTGCTCGGTGCACACTTTTTATTGTACTTATATGTAAAATTTTACGAGTTTAAGCTTCATAGATTATTTCGATGCCAAAACACCAACTTTCTATGACAAATGGACAAAACCGTTAAAAGCTCTTCCATAGAGAGAGTTGAGCAACTTTGGATAATCAAAGTTGCTCGGTGTACAATTTTTATTGTTCTTATATGTCAAATTTTATGAGTTTAAGCTTCCTAGATTATTTCGATGCCAAAACACCAACATTCTATGACAAATGGAGAAAACCGTTAAAAGCTCCTCCATAGAGAGAGTTGAGCAACTTCGGATCATCGAAGTTCCTCGATGTACCATTTTTATTGTTGTTATATGTAAAATTTTACCAGTTTAAGCTTCATAGATTATTTCGATGCCAAAACACCAACTTTCTATGAAAAATGGACAAAACCGTTAAAAGCTCTTCCATAGAGAGAGTTGAGCAACTTTGGATCATCAAAGTTGCTCGGTGTACAATTTTTATTGTTCTTATATGTCAAATTTTATGAGTTTAAGCTTCCTAGATTATTTCGATGCCAAAACACCAACATTCTATGACAAATGGAGAAAACCGTTAAAAGCTCCTCCATAGAGAGAGTTGAGCAACTTCGGACCATCAAAGTTGCTCCGTGTACACTTTTTATTGTTCTTATATGTCAAATTTTATGAGTTTAAGCTTACTAGATTATTTCGATGCCAAAACACTGACTTTCTATGACAAATGGAAAAAACCGTTAAAAGCACCTACATAAGGAGAGTTGAGCAACTTCGGACCATCACAGTTGCTCGGTGCACAGTTTTTATTGTACTCATATGTCAAATTTTATGAGTATAAGTTTCCTAGATTATTTTGATGCCAAAATACCAACTTTCTATTACAAATGGACACAACCGTTAAAAGCTCATCCATAGAGAGAGTTGAGCAACTTCGGACCAACAAAGTTGCTCGGTGTACACTTTTTATTGTTCTTATATGTCAAATTTTATGAGTATAATCTTCCTGGCTTATTTCGATGCCAAAACACCAACTTTCTATGACAAATGGGCAAAACCATTAAAAGCTCTGCCGTAGAGAGAGTTGAGCAACTTCGGACTATCAAAGTCGCTCGGGATAGACTTTTTATTGTTCTTATATGTCAAATTTTATGAATATAACCTTCCTAGATTATTTCGATGCCAAAACACCAACTTTCTATGACAAATGGACAAAACCGTTAAAAGCTCCTCCATAGAGAGAGTTGAGCAACTTCGGACCAAAAAGTTGCTCGGTGTACAATTTTTATTGTTCTTATATGTCAAATTTTATGAGTTTAAGCTTCATAGATTATTTCGATGCCAAAACACCGACTTTCTATGACAAATGGAAAAAACCGTTAAAATCACCTACATAGAGAGACTTGAGCAACCTCAAACCATCAAAGTTGCTCGGTGCACACTTTTTATTGTACTTATATGTAAAATTTTACGAGTTTAAGCTTCATAGATTATTTCGATGCCAAAACACCAACTTTCTATGACAAATGGACAAAACCGTTAAAAGCTCTTCCATAGAGAGAGTTGAGCAACTTTGGATCATCAAAGTTGCTCGGTGTACAATTTTTATTGTTCTTATATGTCAAATTTTATGAGTTTAAGCTTCCTAGATTATTTCGATGCCAAAACACCAACATTCTATGACAAATGGAGAAAACCGTTAAAAGCTCCTCCATAGAGAGAGTTGAGCAACTTCGGATCATCGAAGTTCCTCGATGTACCATTTTTATTGTTGTTATATGTAAAATTTTACCAGTTTAAGCTTCATAAATTATTTCGATGCCAAAACACCAACTTTCCATGAAAAATGGACAAAACCGTTAAAAGCTCTTCCATAGAGAGAGTTGAGCAACTTTGGATCATCAAAGTTGCTCGGTGTACAATTTTTATTGTTCTTATATGTCAAATTTTATGAGTTTAAGCTTCCTAGATTATTTCGATGCCAAAACACCAACATTCTATGACAAATGGAGAAAACCGTTAAAAGCTCCTCCATAGAGAGAGTTGAGCAACTTCGGACCATCAAAGTTGCTCCGTGTACACTTTTTATTGTTCTTATATGTCAAATTTTATGAGTTTAAGCTTACTAGATTATTTCGATGCCAAAACACTGACTTTCTATGACAAATGGAAAAAACCGTTAAAAGCACCTACATAAGGAGAGTTGAGCAACTTCGGACCATCACAGTTGCTCGGTGCACAATTTTTATTGTACTTATATGTCAAATTTTATGAGTATAAGTTTCCTAGATTATTTTGATGCCAAAATACCAACTTTCTATTACAAATGGACAAAACCGTTAAAAGCTCCTCCATAGAGAGAGTTGAGCAACTTCGGACCAACAAAGTTGCTCGGTGTACAATTTTTATTGTTCTTATATGTCAAATTTTATGAGTATAATCTTCCTGGATTATTTCGATGCCAAAACACCAACTTTCTATGACAAATGGACAAAACCATTAAAAGCTCCGTCGTAGAGAGAGTTGAGCAACTTCGGACTATCAAAGTCGATCGGGATAGACTTTTTATTGTTCTTATATGTCAAATTTTATGGATATAACCTTCCTAGATTATTTCGATGCCAAAACACCAACTTTCTATGACAAATGGACAAAACCGTTAAAAGCTCCTCCATAGAGAGAGTTGAGCAACTTCGGACCAACAAAGTTGCTCGGTGTACAATTTTTATTGTTCTTATATGTCAAATTTTATGAGTTTAAGCTTCATAGATTATTTCGATGCCAAAACACCGACTTTCTATGACAAATGGACAAAACCATTAAAAGCTCCGCCGTAGAGAGAGTTGAGCAACTTCGGACAATCAAAGTCGCTCGGGATAAACTTTTTATTGTTCTTATATGTCAAATTTTATGAATATAACCTTCCTAGATTATTTCGATGCCAAAACACCAACTTTCTATGACAAATGGACAAAACCGTTAAAAGCTCCTCCATAGAGAGAGTTGAGCAACTTCGGACCAAAAAGTTGCTCGGTGTACAATTTTTATTGTTCTTATATGTCAAATTTTATGAGTTTAAGCTTCATAGATTATTTCGATGCCAAAACACAGACTTTCTATGACAAATGAACAAAACCGTTAAAATCACCTACATAGAGAGACTTGAGCAACCTCAAACCATCAAAGTTGCTCGGTGCACACTTTTTATTGTACTTATATGTAAAATTTTACGAGTTTAAGCTTCATAGATTATTTCGATGCCAAAACACCAACTTTCTATGACAAATGGACAAAACCGTTAAAAGCACTTCCATAGAGAGAGTTGAGCAACTTTGGATCATCAAAGTTGCTCGGTGTACAATTTTTATTGTTCTTATATGTCAAATTTTATGAGTTTAAGCTTCCTAGATTATTTCGATGCCAAAACACCAACTTCCTATGACAAATAAACAAAACCGTTAAAAGCTCAACCATAGATAGAGTTGAGCAACTTCGGGCCATCAAAGTTGCTCGGTGTACACTTTTTATTGTTCTGATATGTCAAATTTTACGAGTTTAAGCTTACTAGATTATTTCGATGCCAAAACACTTACTTTCTATGACAAATGGACAAAACCGTTAAAAGCACCTACATAAAGAGAGCTGAGCAACTTCGGACCATCACAGTTGCTCGGTGCACAGTTTTTATTGTATTTATATGTCAAATTTTATGAGTATAAGTTTCCTAGATTATTTTGATGCAAAATACCAACTTTCTATTACAAATGGACAAAACCGTTAAAAGCTCATCCATAGATAGAGTTGAGCAATTTCGGACCATCACAGTTGCTCGGTGCACAGTTTTTATTGTACTTATATGTCAAATTTTATGAGTATAAGTTTCCTAGGTTATTTTGATGCCAAAATACCAACTTTCTATTACAAATGGACAAAACCGTTAAAAGCTCCTCCATAGAGAGAGTTGAGCAACTTCGGACCAACAAAGTTGCTCGGTGTACAATTTTTATTGTTCTTATATGTCAAATTTTATGAGTATAATCTTCCTGGATTATTTCGATGCCAAAACACCGACTTTCTATGACAAATGGACAAAACCATTAAAAGCTCCGCCGTAGAGAGAGTTGAGCAACTTCGGACAATCAAAGTCGCTCGGGATAGACTTTTTATTGTTCTTATATGTCAAATCTTATGAATATAACCTTCCTAGATTATTTCGATGCCAAAACACCAACTTTCTATGACAAATGGACAAAACCGTTAAAAGCTCCTCCATAGAGAGAGTTGACAACTTCGGACCAAAAAGTTGCTCGGTGTACAATTTTTATTGTTCTTATATGTCAAATTTTATGAGTTTAAGCTTCATAGATTATTTCGATGCCAAAACACCGACTTTCTATGACAAATGAACAAAACCGTTAAAATCACCTACATAGAGAGACTTGAGCAACCTCAAACCATCAAAGTTGATCGGTGCACACTTTTTATTGTACTTATATGTAAAATTTTACGAGTTTAAGCTTCATAGATTATTTCGATGCCAAAACACCAACTTTCTATGACAAATGGACAAAACCGTTAAAAGCACTTCCATAGAGAGAGTTGAGCAACTTTGGATCATCAAAGTTGCTCGGTGTACAATTTTTATTGTTCTTATATGTCAAATTTTATGAGTTTAAGCTTCCTAGATTATTTCGATGCCAAAACACCAACTTTCTATGACAAATAAACAAAACCGTTAAAAGCTCAACCATAGATAGAGTTGAGCAACTTCGGACCATCAAAGTTGCTCGGTGTACATTTTTTATTGTTCTTATATGTCAAATTTTACGAGTTTAAGCTTACTAGATTATTTCGATGCCAAAACACTGACTTTCTATGACAAATGGACAAAACCGTTAAAAGCACCTACATAAAGAGAGTTGAGCAACTTCGGACCATCACAGTTGCTCGGTGCACAGTTTTTATTGTACTTATATGTCAAATTTTATGAGTATAAGTTTCCTAGGTTATTTTGATGCCAAAATACCAACTTTCTATTACAAATGGACAAAACCGTTAAAAGCTCATCCATAGAGAGAGTTGAGCAACTTCGGAACAACAAAGTTGCTCGGTGTACAATTTTTATTGTTCTTATATGTCAAATTTTATGAGTATAATCTTCCTGGATTATTTCGATGCCAAAACACCAACTTTCTATGACAAATGGACAAAACCATTAAAAGCTCCGCCGTAGAGAGAGTTGAGCAACTTCGGACTATCAAAGTCGATCGGGATAGACTTTTTATTGTTCTTATATGTCAAATTTTATGGATATAACCTTCCTAGATTATTTGGATGCCAAAACACCAACTTTCTATGACAAATGGACAAAACCGTTAAAAGCTCCTCCATAGAGAGAGTTGAGCAACTTCGGACCAACAAAGTTGCTCGGTGTACAATTTTTATTGTTCTTATATGTCAAATTTTATGAGTTTAAGCTTCATAGATTATTTCGATGCCAAAACACCGACTTTCTATGACAAATGGACAAAACCATTAAAAGCTCCGCCGTAGAGAGAGTTGAGCAACTTCGGACAATCAAAGTCGCTCGGGATAAACTTTTTATTGTTCTTATATGTCAAATTTTATGAATATAACCTTCCTAGATTATTTCGATGCCAAAACACCAACTTTCTATGACAAATGGACAAAACCGTTAAAAGCTCCTCCATAGAGAGAGTTGAGCAACTTCGGACCAAAAAGTTGTTCGGTGTACAATTTTTATTGTTCTTATATGTCAAATTTTATGAGTTTAAGCTTCATAGATTATTTCGATGCCAAAACACCGACTTTCTATGACAAATGAACAAAACCGTTAAAATCACCTACATAGAGAGACTTGAGCAACCTCAAACCATCAAAGTTGCTCGGTGCACACTTTTTATTGTACTTATATGTAAAATTTTACGAGTTTAAGCTTCATAGATTATTTCGATGCCAAAACACCAACTTTCTATGACAAATGGACAAAACCGTTAAAAGCACTTCCATAGAGAGAGTTGAGCAACTTTGGATCATCAAAGTTGCTCGGTGTACAATTTTTATTGTTCTTATATGTCAAATTTTATGAGTTTAAGCTTCCTAGATTATTTCGATGCCAAAACACCAACTTCCTATGACAAATAAACAAAACCGTTAAAAGCTCAACCATAGATAGAGTTGAGCAACTTCGGGCCATCAAAGTTGCTCGGTGTACACTTTTTATTGTTCTGATATGTCAAATTTTACGAGTTTAAGCTTACTAGATTATTTCGATGCCAAAACACTTACTTTCTATGACAAATGGACAAAACCGTTAAAAGCACCTACATAAAGAGAGTTGAGCAACTTCGGACCATCACAGTTGCTCGGTGCACAGTTTTTATTGTACTTATATGTCAAATTTTATGAGTATAAGTTTCCTAGATTATTTTGATGCAAAATACCAACTTTCTATTACAAATGGACAAAACCGTTAAAAGCTCATCCATAGATAGAGTTGAGCAATTTCGGACCATCACAGTTGCTCGGTGCACAGTTTTTATTGTACTTATATGTCAAATTTTATGAGTATAAGTTTCCTAGGTTATTTTGATGCCAAAATACCAACTTTCTATTACAAATGGACAAAACCGTTAAAAGCTCCTCCATAGAGAGAGTTGAGCAACTTCGGACCAACAAAGTTTCTCGGTGTACAATTTTTATTGTTCTTATATGTCAAATTTTATGAGTATAATCTTCCTGGATTATTTCGATGCCAAAACACCGACTTTCTATGACAAATGGACAAAACCATTAAAAGCTCCGCCGTAGAGAGAGTTGAGCAACTTCGGACAATCAAAGTCGCTCGGGATAGACTTTTTATTGTTCTTATATGTCAAATTTTATGAATATAACCTTCCTAGATTATTTCGATGCCAAAACACCAACTTTCTATGACAAATGGACAAAACCGTTAAAAGCTCCTCCATAGAGAGAGTTGAGCAACTTCGGACCAAAAAGTTGCTCGGTGTACAATTTTTATTGTTCTTATATGTCAAATTTTATGAGTTTAAGCTTCATAGATTATTTCGATGCCAAAACATCGACTTTCTATGACAAATGAACAAAACCGTTAAAATCACCTACATAGAGAGACTTGAGCAACCTCAAACCATCAAAGTTGATCGGTGCACACTTTTTATTGTACTTATATGTAAAATTTTACGAGTTTAAGCTTCATAGATTATTTCGATGCCAAAACACCAACTTTCTATGACAAATGGACAAAACCGTTAAAAGCACTTCCATAGAGAGAGTTGAGCAACTTCGGACCATCACAGTTGCTCGGTGCACAGTTTTTATTGTACTTATATGTCAAATTTTATGAGTATAAGTTTCCTAGGTTATTTTGATGCCAAAATACCAACTTTCTATTACAAATGGACAAAACCGTTAAAAGCTCCTCCATAGAGAGAGTTGAGCAACTTCGGACCAACAAAGTTTCTCGGTGTACAATTTTTATTGTTCTTATATGTCAAATTTTATGAGTATAATCTTCCTGGATTATTTCGATGCCAAAACACCGACTTTCTATGACAAATGGACAAAACCATTAAAAGCTCCGCCGTAGAGAGAGTTGAGCAACTTCGGACAATCAAAGTCGCTCGGGATAGACTTTTTATTGTTCTTATATGTCAAATTTTATGAATATAACCTTCCTAGATTATTTCGATGCCAAAACACCAACATTCTATGACAAATGGAGAAAACCGTTAAAAGCTCCTCCATAGAGAGAGTTGAGCAACTTCGGATCATCGAAGTTCCTCGATGTACCATTTTTATTGTTGTTATATGTAAAATTTTACCAGTTTAAGCTTCATAGATTATTTCGATGCCAAAACATCGACTTTCTATGACAAATGAACAAAACCGTTAAAATCACCTACATAGAGAGACTTGAGCAACCTCAAACCATCAAAGTTGATCGGTGCACACTTTTTATTGTACTTATATGTAAAATTTTACGAGTTTAAGCTTCATAGATTATTTCGATGCCAAAACACCAACTTTCTATGACAAATGGACAAAACCGTTAAAAGCACTTCCATAGAGAGAGTTGAGCAACTTTGGATCATCAAAGTTGCTCGGTGTACAATTTTTATTGTTCTTATATGTCAAATTTTATGAGTTTAAGCTTCCTAGATTATTTCGATGCCAAAACACCAACTTTCTATGACAAATAAACAAAACCGTTAAAAGCTCAACCATAGATAGAGTTGAGCAACTTCGGACCATCAAAGTTGCTCGGTGTACATTTTTTATTGTTCTTATATGTCAAATTTTACGAGTTTAAGCTTACTAGATTATTTCGATGCCAAAACACTGACTTTCTATGACAAATGGACAAAACCGTTAAAAGCACCTACATAAAGAGAGTTGAGCAACTTCGGACCATCACAGTTGCTCGGTGCACAGTTTTTATTGTACTTATATGTCAAATTTTATGAGTATAAGTTTCCTAGGTTATTTTGATGCCAAAATACCAACTTTCTATTACAAATGGACAAAACCGTTAAAAGCTCATCCATAGAGAGAGTTGAGCAACTTCAGAACAACAAAGTTGCTCGGTGTACAATTTTTATTGTTCTTATATGTCAAATTTTACGAGTTTAAGCTTACTAGATTATTTCGATGCCAAAACATTGACTTTCTATGACAAATGGACAAAATCGTTAAAAGCACCTACATAATGAGAGTTGAGCAACTTCGGACCATCATAGTTGCTCGGTGTACACTTTTTATTGTTCTTATATGTCAAATTTTATGAATATAACCTTCCTAGATTATTTCGATGCCAAAACACCAACTTTCTACGACAAATGGACAAAACCGTTAAAAGCTCCTCCATAGAGAGAGTTGAGCAACTTCGGACCAACAAAGTTGCTCGGTGTACAATTTTTATTGTTCTTATATGTCAAATTTTACGAGTTTAAGCTTACTAGATTATTTCGATGCCAAAACACTGACTTTCTATGACAAATGGACAAAATCGTTAAAAGCACCTACATAAAGAGAGTTGAGCAACTTCGGACCATCACAGTTGCTCGGTGCACAGTTTTTATTGTACTCATATGTCAAATTTTATGAGTATAAGTTTCCTAGATTATTTTGATGCCAAAATACCAACTTTCTATTACAAATGGACACAACCGTTAAAAGCTCATCCATAGAGAGAGTTGAGCAACTTCGGACCAACAAAGTTGCTCGGTGTACACTTTTTATTGTTCTTATATGTCAAATTTTATGAGTATAATCTTCCTGGCTTATTTCGATGCCAAAACACCAACTTTCTATGACAAATGGGCAAAACCATTAAAAGCTCTGCCGTAGAGAGAGTTGAGCAACTTCGGACTATCAAAGTCGCTCGGGATAGACTTTTTATTGTTCTTATATGTCAAATTTTATGAATATAACCTTCCTAGATTATTTCGATGCCAAAACACCAACTTTCTATGACAAATGGACAAAACCGTTAAAAGCTCCTCCATAGAGAGAGTTGAGCAACTTCGGACCAAAAAGTTGCTCGGTGTACAATTTTTATTGTTCTTATATGTCAAATTTTATGAGTTTAAGCTTCATAGATTATTTCGATGCCAAAACACCGACTTTCTATGACAAATGGACAAAACCGTTAAAATCACCTACATAGAGAGACTTGAGCAACCTCAAACCATCAAAGTTGCTCGGTGCACACTTTTTATTGTACTTATATGTAAAATTTTACGAGTTTAAGCTTCATAGATTATTTCGATGCCAAAACACCAACTTTCTATGACAAATGGACAAAACCGTTAAAAGCTCTTCCATAGAGAGAGTTGAGCAACTTTGGATCATCAAAGTTGCTCGGTGTACAATTTTTATTGTTCTTATATGTCAAATTTTATGAGTTTAAGCTTCCTAGATTATTTCGATGCCAAAACACCAACATTCTATGACAAATGGAGAAAACCGTTAAAAGCTCCTCCATAGAGAGAGTTGAGCAACTTCGGATCATCGAAGTTCCTCGATGTACCATTTTTATTGTTGTTATATGTAAAATTTTACCAGTTTAAGCTTCATAGATTATTTCGATGCCAAAACATCGACTTTCTATGACAAATGAACAAAACCGTTAAAATCACCTACATAGAGAGACTTGAGCAACCTCAAACCATCAAAGTTGATCGGTGCACACTTTTTATTGTACTTATATGTAAAATTTTACGAGTTTAAGCTTCATAGATTATTTCGATGCCAAAACACCAACTTTCTATGACAAATGGACAAAACCGTTAAAAGCACTTCCATAGAGAGAGTTGAGCAACTTTGGATCATCAAAGTTGCTCGGTGTACAATTTTTATTGTTCTTATATGTCAAATTTTATGAGTTTAAGCTTCCTAGATTATTTCGATGCCAAAACACCAACTTTCTATGACAAATAAACAAAACCGTTAAAAGCTCAACCATAGATAGAGTTGAGCAACTTCGGACCATCAAAGTTGCTCGGTGTACATTTTTTATTGTTCTTATATGTCAAATTTTACGAGTTTAAGCTTACTAGATTATTTCGATGCCAAAACACTGACTTTCTATGACAAATGGACAAAACCGTTAAAAGCACCTACATAAAGAGAGTTGAGCAACTTCGGACCATCACAGTTGCTCGGTGCACAGTTTTTATTGTACTTATATGTCAAATTTTATGAGTATAAGTTTCCTAGGTTATTTTGATGCCAAAATACCAACTTTCTATTACAAATGGACAAAACCGTTAAAAGCTCATCCATAGAGAGAGTTGAGCAACTTCAGAACAACAAAGTTGCTCGGTGTACAATTTTTATTGTTCTTATATGTCAAATTTTACGAGTTTAAGCTTACTAGATTATTTCGATGCCAAAACATTGACTTTCTATGACAAATGGACAAAATCGTTAAAAGCACCTACATAATGAGAGTTGAGCAACTTCGGACCATCATAGTTGCTCGGTGTACACTTTTTATTGTTCTTATATGTCAAATTTTATGAATATAACCTTCCTAGATTATTTCGATGCCAAAACACCAACTTTCTACGACAAATGGACAAAACCGTTAAAAGCTCCTCCATAGAGAGAGTTGAGCAACTTCGGACCAACAAAGTTGCTCGGTGTACAATTTTTATTGTTCTTATATGTCAAATTTTACGAGTTTAAGCTTACTAGATTATTTCGATGCCAAAACACTGACTTTCTATGACAAATGGACAAAATCGTTAAAAGCACCTACATAAAGAGAGTTGAGCAACTTCGGACCATCACAGTTGCTCGGTGCACAGTTTTTATTGTACTCATATGTCAAATTTTATGAGTATAAGTTTCCTAGATTATTTTGATGCCAAAATACCAACTTTCTATTACAAATGGACACAACCGTTAAAAGCTCATCCATAGAGAGAGTTGAGCAACTTCGGACCAACAAAGTTGCTCGGTGTACACTTTTTATTGTTCTTATATGTCAAATTTTATGAGTATAATCTTCCTGGCTTATTTCGATGCCAAAACACCAACTTTCTATGACAAATGGGCAAAACCATTAAAAGCTCTGCCGTAGAGAGAGTTGAGCAACTTCGGACTATCAAAGTCGCTCGGGATAGACTTTTTATTGTTCTTATATGTCAAATTTTATGAATATAACCTTCCTAGATTATTTCGATGCCAAAACACCAACTTTCTATGACAAATGGACAAAACCGTTAAAAGCTCCTCCATAGAGAGAGTTGAGCAACTTCGGACCAAAAAGTTGCTCGGTGTACAATTTTTATTGTTCTTATATGTCAAATTTTATGAGTTTAAGCTTCATAGATTATTTCGATGCCAAAACACCGACTTTCTATGACAAATGGACAAAACCGTTAAAATCACCTACATAGAGAGACTTGAGCAACCTCAAACCATCAAAGTTGCTCGGTGCACACTTTTTATTGTACTTATATGTAAAATTTTACGAGTTTAAGCTTCATAGATTATTTCGATGCCAAAACACCAACTTTCTATGACAAATGGACAAAACCGTTAAAAGCTCTTCCATAGAGAGAGTTGAGCAACTTTGGATCATCAAAGTTGCTCGGTGTACAATTTTTATTGTTCTTATATGTCAAATTTTATGAATATAACCTTCCTAGATTATTTCGATGCCAAAACACCAACATTCTATGACAAATGGAGAAAACCGTTAAAAGCTCCTCCATAGAGAGAGTTGAGCAACTTCGGATCATCGAAGTTCCTCGATGTACCATTTTTATTGTTGTTATATGTAAAATTTTACCAGTTTAAGCTTCATAGATTATTTCGATGCCAAAACATCGACTTTCTATGACAAATGAACAAAACCGTTAAAATCACCTACATAGAGAGACTTGAGCAACCTCAAACCATCAAAGTTGATCGGTGCACACTTTTTATTGTACTTATATGTAAAATTTTACGAGTTTAAGCTTCATAGATTATTTCGATGCCAAAACACCAACATTCTATGACAAATGGAGAAAACCGTTAAAAGCTCCTCCATAGAGAGAGTTGAGCAACTTCGGACCATCAAAGTTGCTCCGTGTACACTTTTTATTGTTCTTATATGTCAAATTTTATGAGTTTAAGCTTACTAGATTATTTCGATGCCAAAACACTGACTTTCTATGACAAATGGAAAAAACCGTTAAAAGCACCTACATAAAGAGAGTTGAGCAACTTCGGACCATCACAGTTGCTCGGTGCACAGTTTTTATTGTACTTATATGTCAAATTTTATGAGTATAAGTTTCCTAGATTATTTTGATGCCAAAATACCAACTTTCTATTACAAATGGACAAAACCGTTAAAAGCTCCTCCATAGAGAGAGTTGAGCAACTTCGGACCAACAAAGTTGCTCGGTGTACAATTTTTATTGTTCTTATATGTCAAATTTTATGAGTATAATCTTCCTGGATTATTTCGATGCCAAAACACCAACTTTCTATGACAAATGGACAAAACCATTAAAAGCTCCGCCGTAGAGAGAGTTGAGCAACTTCGGACTATCAAAGTCGATCGGGATAGACTTTTTATTGTTCTTATATGTCAAATTTTATGAATATAACCCTCCTAGATTATTTCGATGCCAAAACACCAACTTTCTATGACAAATGGACAAAACCGTTAAAAGCTCCTCCATAGAGAGAGTTGAGCAACTTCGGACCAACAAAGTTGCTCGGTGTACAATTTTTATTGTTCTTATATGTCAAATTTTATGAGTTTAAGCTTCATAGATTATTTCGATGCCAAAACACCGACTTTCTATGACAAATGGACAAAACCATTAAAAGCTCCGCCGTAGAGAGAGTTGAGCAACTTCGGACAATCAAAGTCGCTCAGGATAGACTTTTTATTGTTCTTATATGTCAAATTTTATGAATATAACCTTCCTAGATTATTTCGATGCCAAAACACCAACTTTCTATGACAAATGGACAAAACCGTTAAAAGCTCCTCCATAGAGAGAGTTGAGCAACTTCGGACCAAAAAGTTGCTCGGTGTACAATTTTTATTGTTCTTATATGTCAAATTTTATGAGTTTAAGCTTCATAGATTATTTCGATGCCAAAACACCGACTTTCTATGACAAATGAACAAAACCGTTAAAATCACCTACATAGAGAGACTTGAGCAACCTCAAACCATCAAAGTTGCTCGGTGCACACTTTTTATTGTACTTATATGTAAAATTTTACGAGTTTAAGCTTCATAGATTATTTCGATGCCAAAACACCAACTTTCTATGACAAATGGACAAAACCGTTAAAAGCACTTCCATAGAGAGAGTTGAGCAACTTTGGATCATCAAAGTTGCTCGGTGTACAATTTTTATTGTTCTTATATGTCAAATTTTATGAGTTTAAGCTTCCTAGATTATTTCGATGCCAAAACACCAACTTCCTATGACAAATAAACAAAACCGTTAAAAGCTCAACCATAGATAGAGTTGAGCAACTTCGGCAATCAAAGTTGCTCGGTGTACACTTTTTATTGTTCTGATATGTCAAATTTTACGAGTTTAAGCTTACTAGATTATTTCGATGCCAAAACACTGACTTTCTATGACAAATGGACAAAACCGTTAAAAGCACCTACATAAAGAGAGTTGAGCAACTTCGGACCATCACAGTTGCTCGGTGCACAGTTTTTATTGTACTTATATGTCAAATTTTATGAGTATAAGTTTCCTAGATTATTTTGATGCAAAATACCAACTTTCTATGACAAATGGAAAAAACCGTTAAAAGCACCTACATAGAGAGAGTTGAGCAACTTCGGACCATCACAGTTGCTCGGTGCACAGTTTTTATTGTACTTATATGTCAAATTTTATGAGTATAAGTTTCCTAGATTATTTTGATGCCAAAATACCAACTTTCTATTACAAATGGACAAAACCGTTAAAAGCTCCTCCATAGAGAGAGTTGAGCAACTTCGGACCAACAAAGTTGCTCGGTGTACAATTTTTATTGTTCTTATATGTCAAATTTTATGAGTATAATCTTCCTGGATTATTTCGATGCCAAAACACCAACTTTCTATGACAAATGGACAAAACCATTAAAAGCTCCGCCGTAGAGAGAGTTGAGCAACTTCGGACTATCAAAGTCGATCGGGATAGACTTTTTATTGTTCTTATATGTCAAATTTTATGAATATAACCTTCCTAGATTATTTCGATGCCAAAACACCAACTTTCTATGACAAATGGACAAAACCGTTAAAAGCTCCTCCATAGAGAGAGTTGAGCAACTTCGGACCAACAAAGTTGCTCGGTGTACACTTTTTATTGTTCTTATATGTCAAATTTTATGAGTATAATCTTCCTGGATTATTTCGATGCCAAAACACCAACTTTCTATGACAAATGGAAAAAACCATTAAAAGCTCCGCCGTAGAGAGAGTTGAGCAACTTCGGACTATCAAAGTCGCTCGGGATAGACATTTTTTTATTCTTATATGTCAAATTTTATGAATATAACCTTCCTAGATTATTTCGATGCCAAAACACCAACTTTCTATGACAAATGGACAAAACCGTTAAAAGCTCCTCCATAGAGAGAGTTGAGCAACTTCGGACCAAAAAGTTGCTCGGTGTACAATTTTTATTGTTCTTATATGTCAAATTTTATGAGTTTAAGCTTCATAGATTATTTCGATGCCAAAACACCGACTTTCTATGACAAATGGACAAAACCGTTAAAATCACCTACATAGAGAGACTTGAGCAACCTCAAACCATCAAAGTTGCTCGGTGCACACTTTTTATTGTACTTATATGTAAAATTTTACGAGTTTAAGCTTCATAGATTATTTCGATGCCAAAACACCAACTTTCTATGACAAATGGACAAAACCGTTAAAAGCTCTTCCATAGAGAGAGTTGAGCAACTTTGGATCATCAAAGTTGCTCGGTGTACAATTTTTATTGTTCTTATATGTCAAATTTTATGAGTTTAAGCTTCCTAGATTATTTCGATGCCAAAACACCAACATTCTATGACAAATGGAGAAAACCGTTAAAAGCTCCTCCATAGAGAGAGTTGAGCAACTTCGGATCATCGAAGTTCCTCGATGTACCATTTTTATTGTTGTTATATGTAAAATTTTACCAGTTTAAGCTTCATAGATTATTTCGATGCCAAAACACCAACTTTCTATGAAAAATGGACAAAACCGTTAAAAGCTCTTCCATAGAGAGAGTTGAGCAACTTTGGATCATCAAAGTTGCTCGGTGTACAATTTTTATTGTTCTTATATGTCAAATTTTATGAGTTTAAGCTTCCTAGATTATTTCGATGCCAAAACACCAACATTCTATGACAAATGGAGAAAACCGTTAAAAGCTCCTCCATAGAGAGAGTTGAGCAACTTCGGACCATCAAAGTTGCTCCGTGTACACTTTTTATTGTTCTTATATGTCAAATTTTATGAGTTTAAGCTTACTAGATTATTTCGATGCCAAAACACTGACTTTCTATGACAAATGGAAAAAACCGTTAAAAGCACCTACATAAAGAGAGTTGAGCAACTTCGGACCATCACAGTTGCTCGGTGCACAGTTTTTATTGTACTCATATGTCAAATTTTATGAGTATAAGTTTCCTAGATTATTTTGATGCCAAAATACCAACTTTCTATTACAAATGGACACAACAGTTAAAAGCTCATCCATAGAGAGAGTTGAGCAACTTCGGACCAACAAAGTTGCTCGGTGTACACTTTTTATTGTTCTTATATGTCAAATTTTATGAGTATAATCTTCCTGGCTTATTTCGATGCCAAAACACCAACTTTCTATGACAAATGGGCAAAACCATTAAAAGCTCTGCCGTAGAGAGAGTTGAGCAACTTCGGACTATCAAAGTCGCTCGGGATAGACTTTTTATTGTTCTTATATGTCAAATTTTATGAATATAACCTTCCTAGATTATTTCGATGCCAAAACACCAACTTTCTATGACAAATGGACAAAACCGTTAAAAGCTCCTCCATGGAGAGAGTTGAGCAACTTCGGACCAAAAAGTTGCTCGGTGTACAATTTTTATTGTTCTTATATGTCAAATTTTATGAGTTTAAGCTTCATAGATTATTTCGATGCCAAAACACCGACTTTCTATGACAAATGGACAAAACCGTTAAAATCACCTACATAGAGAGACTTGAGCAACCTCAAACCATCAAAGTTGCTCGGTGCACACTTTTTATTGTACTTATATGTAAAATTTTACGAGTTTAAGCTTCATAGATTATTTCGATGCCAAAACACCAACTTTCTATGACAAATGGACAAAACCGTTAAAAGCTCTTCCATAGAGAGAGTTGAGCAACTTTGGATCATCAAAGTTGCTCGAGGTACAATTTTTATTGTTCTTATATGTCAAATTTTATGAGTTTAAGCTTCCTAGATTATTTCGATGCCAAAACGCCAACATTCTATGACAAATGGAGAAAACCGTTAAAAGCTCCTCCATAGAGAGAGTTGAGCAACTTCGGATCATCGAAGTTCCTCGATGTACCATTTTTATTGTTGTTATATGTAAAATTTTACCAGTTTAAGCTTCATAGATTATTTCGATGCCAAAACACCAACTTTCTATGAAAAATGGACAAAACCGTTAAAAGCTCTTCCATAGAGAGAGTTGAGCAACTTTGGATCATCAAAGTTGCTCGGTGTACAATTTTTATTGTTCTTATATGTCAAATTTTATGAGTTTAAGCTTCCTAGATTATTTCGATGCCAAAACACCAACATTCTATGACAAATGGACAAAACCGTTAAAAGCTCCTCCATAGAGAGAGTTGAGCAACTTCGGACCATCAAAGTTGCTCCGTGTACACTTTTTATTGTTCTTATATGTCAAATTTTATGAGTTTAAGCTTACTAGATTATTTCGATGCCAAAACACTGACTTTCTATGACAAATGGAAAAAACCGTTAAAAGCACCTACATAAAGAGAGTTGAGCAACTTCGGACCATCACAGTTGCTCGGTGCACAGTTTTTATTGTACTCATATGTCAAATTTTATGAGTATAAGTTTCCTAGATTATTTTGATGCCAAAATACCAACTTTCTATTACAAATGGACACAACCGTTAAAAGCTCATCCATAGAGAGAGTTGAGCAACTTCGGACCAACAAAGTTGCTCGGTGTACAATTTTTATTGTTCTTATATGTCAAATTTTATGAGTATAATCTTCCTGGCTTATTTCGATGCCAAAACACCAACTTTCTATGACAAATGGGCAAAACCATTAAAAGCTCTGTCGTAGAGAGAGTTGAGCAACTTCGGACTATCAAAGTCGCTCGGGATAGACTTTTTATTGTTCTTATATGTCAAATTTTATGAATATAACCTTCCTAGATTATTTCGATGCCAAAACACCAACTTTCTATGACAAATGGACAAAACCGTTAAAAGCTCCTCCATCGAGAGAGTTGAGCAACTTCGGACCAAAAAGTTGCTCGGTGTACAATTTTTATTGTTCTTATATGTCAAATTTTATGAGTTTAAGCTTCATAGATTATTTCGATGCCAAAACACCGACTTTCTATGACAAATGGACAAAACCGTTAAAATCACCTACATAGAGAGACTTGAGCAACCTCAAACCATCAAAGTTGCTCGGTGCACACTTTTTATTGTACTTATATGTAAAATTTTACGAGTTTAAGCTTCATAGATTATTTCGATGCCAAAACACCAACTTTCTATGACAAATGGACAAAACCGTTAAAAGCTCTTCCATAGAGAGAGTTGAGCAACTTTGGATCATCAAAGTTGCTCGGTGTACAATTTTTATTGTTCTTATATGTCAAATTTTATGAGTTTAAGCTTCCTAGATTATTTCGATGCCAAAACAATAACATTCTATGACAAATGGAGAAAACCGTTAAAAGCTCCTCCATAGAGAGAGTTGAGCAACTTCGGATCATCGAAGTTCCTCGATGTACCATTTTTATTGTTGTTATATGTAAAATTTTACCAGTTTAAGCTTCATAGATTATTTCGATGCCAAAACACCAACTTTCTATGAAAAATGGACAAAACCGTTAAAAGCTCTTCCATAGAGAGAGTTGAGCAACTTTGGATCATCAAAGTTGCTCGGTGTACAATTTTTATTGTTCTTATATGTCAAATTTTATGAGTTTAAGCTTCCTAGATTATTTCGATGCCAAAACACCAACATTCTATGACAAATGGAGAAAACCGTTAAAAGCTCCTCCATAGAGAGAGTTGAGCAACTTCGGACCATCAAAGTTGCTCCGTGTACACTTTTTATTGTTCTTATATGTCAAATTTTATGAGTTTAAGCTTACTAGATTATTTCGATGCCAAAACACTGACTTTCTATGACAAATGGAAAAAACCGTTAAAAGCACCTACATAAAGAGAGTTGAGCAACTTCGGACCATCACAGTTGCTCGGTGCACAGTTTTTATTGTACTTATATGTCAAATTTTATGAGTATAAGTTTCCTAGATTATTTTGATGCCAAAATACCAACTTTCTATTACAAATGGACAAAACCGTTAAAAGCTCCTCCATAGAGAGAGTTGAGCAACTTCGGACCAACAAAGTTGCTCGGTGTACAATTTTTATTGTTCTTATATGTCAAATTTTATGAGTATAATCTTCCTGGATTATTTCGATGCCAAAACACCAACTTTCTATGACAAATGGACAAAACCATTAAAAGCTCCGCCGTAGAGAGAGTTGAGCAACTTCGGACTATCAAAGTCGATCGGGATAGACTTTTTATTGTTCTTATATGTCAAATTTTATGAATATAACCTTCCTAGATTATTTCGATGCCAAAACACCAACTTTCTATGACAAACGGACAAAACCGTTAAAAGCTCCTCCATAGAGAGAGTTGAGCAACTTCGGACCAACAAAGTTGCTCGGTGTACAATTTTTATTGTTCTTATATGTCAAATTTTATGAGTTTAAGCTTCATAGATTATTTCGATGCCAAAACACCGACTTTCTATGACAAATGGACAAAACCATTAAAAGCTCCGCCGTAGAGAGAGTTGAGCAACTTCGGACAATCAAAGTCGCTCGGGATAGACTTTTTATTGTAATTATATGTCAAATTTTATGAGTATAAGTTTCGTAGATTATTTTGATGCCAAAATACCAACTTTCCATTACAAATGGACAAAACCGTTAAAAGCTCCTCCATAGAGAGAGTTGAGCAACTTCGGACCAACAAAGTTGCTCGGTGTACAATTTTTATTGTTCTTATATGTCAAATTTTATGAGTATAATCTTCCTGGATTATTTCGATGCCAAAACACCAACTTTCTATGACAAATGGACAAAACCATTAAAAGCTCCGCCGTAGAGAGAGTTGAGCAACTTCGGACTATCAAAGTCGATCGGGATAGACTTTTTATTGTTCTTATATGTCAAATTTTATGAATATAACCTTCCTAGATTATTTCGATGCCAAAACACCAACTTTCTATGACAAATGGACAAAACCGTTAAAAGCTCCTCCATAGAGAGAGTTGAGCAACTTCGGACCAACAAAGTTGCTCGGTGTACAATTTTTATTGTTCTTATATGTCAAATTTTATGAGTTTAAGCTTCATAGATTATTTCGATGCCAAAACACCGACTTTCTATGACAAATGGACAAAACCATTAAAAGCTCCGCCGTAGAGAGAGTTGAGCAACTTCGGACAATCAAAGTCGCTCGGGATAGACTTTTTATTGTTCTTATATGTCAAATTTTATGAATATAACCTTCCTAGATTATTTCGATGCCAAAACACCAACTTTCTATGACAAATGGACAAAACCGTTAAAAGCTCCTCCATAGAGAGAGTTGAGCAACTTCGGACCAAAAAGTTGCTCGGTGTACAATTTTTATTGTTCTTATATGTCAAATTTTATGAGTTTAAGCTTCATAGATTATTTCGATGCCAAAACACCGACTTTCTATGACAAATGAACAAAACCGTTAAAATCACCTACATAGAGAGACTTGAGCAACCTCAAACCATCAAAGTTGCTCGGTGCACACTTTTTATTGTACTTATATGTAAAATTTTACGAGTTTAAGCTTCATAGATTATTTCGATGCCAAAACACCAACTTTCTATGACAAATGGACAAAACCGTTAAAAGCACTTCCATAGAGAGAGTTGAGCAACTTTGGATCATCAAAGTTGCTCGGTGTACAATTTTTATTGTTCTTATATGTCAAATTTTATGAGTTTAAGCTTCCTAGATTATTTCGATGCCAAAACACCAACTTTCTATGACAAATAAACAAAACCGTTAAAAGCTCAACCATAGATAGAGTTGAGCAACTTCGGACCATCAAAGTTGCTCGGTGTACATTTTTTATTGTTCTTATATGTCAAATTTTACGAGTTTAAGCTTACTAGATTATTTCGATGCCAAAACACTGACTTTCTATGAAAAATGGACAAAACCGTTAAAAGCACCTACATAAAGAGAGTTGAGCAACTTCGGACCATCACAGTTGCTCGGTGCACAGTTTTTATTGTACTTATATGTCAAATTTTATGAGTATAAGTTTCCTAGGTTATTTTGATGCCAAAATACCAACTTTCTATTACAAATGGACAAAACCGTTAAAAGCTCATCCATAGAGAGAGTTGAGCAACTTCGGAACAACAAAGTTGCTCGGTGTACACTTTTTATTGTTCTTATATGTCAAATTTTATGAGTATAATCTTCCTGGATTATTTCGATGCCAAAACACCAACTTTCTATGACAAATGGACAAAACCATTAAAAGCTCCGCCGTAGAGAGAGTTGAGCAACTTCGGACTATCAAAGTCACTCGGGATAGACTTTTTATTGTTCTTATATGTCAAATTTTATGAATATAACCTTCCTAGATTATTTCGATGCCAAAACACCAACTTTCTATGACAAATGGACAAAACCGTTAAAAGCTCCTCCATAGAGAGAGTTGAGCAACTTCGGACCAACAAAGTTGCTCGGTGTACAATTTTTATTGTTCTTATATGTCAAATTTTATGAGTTTAAGCTTCATAGATTATTTCGATGCCAAAACACCGACTTTCTATGACAAATGGACAAAACCGTTAAAATAACCTACATAGAGAGACTTGAGCAACCTCAAACTATCAAAGTTGCTCGGTGCACACTTTTTATTGTACTTATATGTAAAATTTTACGAGTTTAAGCTTCATAGATTATTTCGATGCCAAAACACCAACTTTTTATGGCAAATGGACAAAACCGTTAAAAGCTCTTCCATAGAGAGAGTTGAGCAACTTTGGATCATCAAAGTTGCTCGGTGTACAATTTTTATTGTTCTTATATGTCAAATTTTATGAGTTTAAGCTTCCTAGATTATTTCGATGCCAAAACACCAACTTTCTATGACAAATAAACAAAACCGTTAAAAGCTCAACCATAGATAGAGTTGAGCAACTTCGGGCCATCAAAGTTGCTCGGTGTACACTTTTTATTGTTCTGATATGTCAAATTTTACGAGTTTAAGCTTACTAGATTATTTCGATGCAAAAACACTGACTTTCTGTGACAAATGGACAAAACCGTTAAAAGCACCTACATAAAGAGAGTTGAGCAACTTCGGACCATCACAGTTGCTCGGTGCACAGTTTTTATTGTACTTATATGTCAAATTTTATGAGTATAAGTTTCCTAGATTATTTGATGCCAAAATACCAACTTTCTATTACAAATGGACAAAACCGTTAAAAGCTCATCCAGAGATAGAGTTGAGCAACTTCGGACCATCAAAGTTGCTCGGTGTACACTTTTTATTGTTCTTATATGTCAAATTTTACGAGTTTAAGCTTACTAGATTATTTCGATGCCAAAACACTGACTTTCTATGACAAATGGACAAAACCGTTAAAAGCACCTACATAAGGAGAGTTGAGCAACTTCGGACCATCACAGTTGCTCGGTGCACAGTTTTTATTGTACTTATATGTCAAATTTTATGAGTATAAGTTTCCTAGATTATTTTGATGCCAAAATACCAACTTTGTATTACAAATGGACAAAACCGTTAAAAGCTCATCCATAGAGAGAGTTGAGCAACTTCGGACCAACAAAGTTGCTCGGTGTACACTTTTTATTGTTCTTATATGTCAAATTTTATGAGTATAATCTTCCTGGATTATTTCGATGCCAAAACACCAACTTTCTATGACAAATGGAAAAAACCATTAAAAGCTCCGCCGTAGAGAGAGTTGAGCAACTTCGGACTATCAAAGTCGCTCGGGATAGACATTTTATTGTTCTTATATGTCAAATTTTATGAATATAACCTTCCTAGATTATTTCGATGCCAAAACACCAACTTTCTATGACAAATGGACAAAACCGTTAAAACCTCCTCCATAGAGAGAGTTGAGCAACTTCGGACCAACAAAGTTGCTCGGTGTACAATTTTTATTGTTCTTATATGTCAAATTTTATGAGTATATGCTTCTTGGATTATTTCGATGCCAAAACACCGACTTTCTATGACAAATGGACAAAACCGTTAAAAGCACCTCCATAGAGAGAGTTGAGCAACTTCGGATCATTAAACTTGCTCGGTGTACAATTTTTATTGTTCTTATATGTCAAATTTTATGAGTATAAGCTTCCTGGATTATTTCAATGCCAAAACACCAACTTTCTATGACAAATGGACAAAACCAATAAAAGCTCCTCCATAGAGAGAGTTGAGCAAGTTCGGATCATCAAACTTGCTCGGTGTACAATTTTTATTATTCTTATATGTCAAATTTTATGAGTATAAGCTTCCTCAATTATTTCGATGCTAAAACACCAACTTTCTATGACAAATGAACAAAACCGTTAAAAGGTCCTCCATAGAGAGAGTTGAGCAACTTCAAACCATCAAAGTTGCTCGGTGTACACTTTTTTTTGTTCTTTTATGTCAAATTTTATGAGTATAAGCTTCATAGATTATTACGATGCCAAAACACCAACATTCTATGACAAATGGACAAAACCATTAAAAGCTCCTCCATAGAGAGAGTTGAGCTACTTCGGACTATCAAAGTCGCTCGGGATAGACTTTTTAATGTTCTTATATGTCAAATTTTATGAATATAACCTTCCTAGATTATTTCGATGCCAAAACACCAACTTTCTATGACAAATGGACAAAACCATTAAAAGCTCCTCCATAGAGAGGGTTGAGGAACTTCGGACAATGAAAGTCGCTCGGGATAGACTTTTTATTGTTCTTATATGTCAAATTTTATGAGTATAAGCTTCCTAGATTATTTTGATGCCAAAACACCAACATTCTATGAAAAATGAACAAAACAGTTAAAAGCACTTCCATAGAGAGAGTTGAGCAACTTGGGATCATTAAACTTGCTCGGTGTACAATTTTTATTGTTCTTATATGTCAAATTTTATGAGTATAAGCTTCCTGGATTATTTCGATGCCAAAACACCAACATTCTATGACAAATGGACAAAACCGTTAAAAGCACCTCCATAGAGAGAGTTGAGCAACTTCGGATCGTTAAACTTGCTCGGTGTACAATTTTTATTTTTCTTATATGTCAAATTTTATGAGTATAAGCTTCCTGGATTATTTCGATGCCAAAACACCAAATTTCTATGACAAATGGACAAAACCATTAAAAGCTCCTCCATAGAGAGAGTTGAGCAACTTCGGATCATCAAACTTGCTCGGTGTACAATTTTTATTGTTCTTATATGTCAAATTTTATGAGTATAAGCTTCCTAGAGTATTTCGATGCTAAAACATCAACTTTCTATTACAAATGAACAAAACCGTTAAAAGGTCCTCCATAGAGAGAGTTGAACGACTTCAAACCATCAAAGTTACTCGATGTACACTTTTTATTGTTCTTATATGTCAAATTTTATGAGTATAAGCTTCATAGATTATTTCGATGCCAAAACACGAACTTTCTGTGACAAATGGACGAAACCGTTAAAAGCACCTTAATAGATAGAGTTGAGCAACTTCGGATCATCAAAGTTGCTCGGTGTACAATTTTTATTGTTCTTAATGTCAATTTTTATGAGTTTAAGCTTCATAGATTATTTCGATGCCAAAACACCAACTTTCTATGACAAATAGACAAAACCGTTAAAAGCTCCTCCATAGAGAGAGTTGAGCAACTTCAGACCAACAAAGTTGCTCGGTGTACAATTTTTATTGTTCTTATATGTCAAATTTTACGAGTTTAAGTTTCATTGATTATTTTGATGCCAAAACACCGACTTTCTATGACAAATGGAGAAAACCGTTAAAAGCACCTCCATAGAGAGAGTTGATCAACTTTGGATCATCAAAGTTGCTCGGTGCACACTTTTTATTGTACTTATATGTCAAATTTTACGAGTTTAAGCTTCCTAGATTATTTCGATGCCAAAACACCAACTTTCTATGACAAATAAACAAAACCGTTAAAAGCTCAACCATAGATAGAGTTGAGCAACTTCGGACCATCAAAGTTGCTCGGTGTACACTTTTTATTGTTCTTATATGTCAAATTTTACGAGTTTAAGCTTACTAGATTATTTTGATGCCAAAACACTGACTTTCTATGACAAATGGACAAAACCGTTAAAAGCACCTACATAAAGAGAGTAGAGCAACTTCGGACCATCACAGTTGCTCGGTGCACAGTTTTTATTGTACTTATATGTCAAATTTTATGAGTATAAGCTTCCTAGATTATTTCGATGCCAAAACACCAACATTCTATGAAAAATGGACAAAACCATTAAAAGCTCCTCCATAGAGAGAGTTGAGCAAACTTCGGACTATCAAAGTCGCTCGGGATAGACTTTTTATTGTTCTTATATGTAAAATTTTATGAATATAACCTTCCTAGATTATTTCGATGCCAAAACACCAACTTTCTATGACAAATGGACAAAACCATTAAAAGCTCCTCCATAGAGAGAGTTGAGGAACTTCGGACAATGAAAGTTTCTCGGGATAGACTTTTTATTGTTTTTATATGTCAAATTTTATGAATATAACCTTCCTAGATTATTTCGATGCCAAAACACCAAATTTCTATGACAAATGGACAAAACCGTTAAAAGCACCTCCATAGAGAGAGTTGAGCAACTTCGGTTCATTAAACTTGCTCGATGTACAATTTTTATTGTTCTTATATGTCAAATTTTATGAGTATATGCTTCCTGGATTATTTCGATGCCAAAACACCAACTTTCTATGACAAATGGACAAAACCGTTAAAAGCACCTCCATAGAGAGAGTTGAGCAACTTCGGATCATTAAACTTGCTCGGTGTACAATTTTTATTGTTCTTATATGTCAAATTTTATGAGTATAAGCTTCCTGGATAATTTCAATGCCAAAACACCAACTTTCTATGACAAATGGACAAAACCAATAAAAGCTCCTCCATAGAGAGAGTTGAGCAAGTTCGGATCATCAAACTTGCTCGGTGTACAATTTTTATTATTCTTATATGTCAAATTTTATGAGTATAAGCTTCCTCAATTATTTCGATGCTAAAACACCAACTTTCAATGACAAATGAACAAAACCGTTAAAAGGTCCTCCATAGAGAGAGTTGAGCAACTTCAAACCATCAAAGTTGCTCGGTGTACACTTTTTTTTGTTCTTATATGTCAAATTTTATGAGTATAAGCTTCATAGATTATTACGATGCCAAAACACCAACATTCTATGACAAATGGACAAAACCATTAAAAGCTCCTCCATAGAGAGAGTTGAGCTACTTCGGACTATCAAAGTCGCTCGGGATAGACTTTTTAATGTTCTTATATGTCAAATTTTATGAATATAACCTTCCTAGATTATTTCGATGCCAAAACACCAACTTTCTATGACAAATGGACAAAACCATTAAAAGCTCCTCCATAGAGAGGGTTGAGGAACTTCGGACTATGAAAGTCGCTCGGGATAGACTTTTTATTGTTCTTATATGTCAAATTTTATGAGTATAAGCTTCCTAGATTATTTTGATGCCAAAACACCAACATTCTATGACAAATGAACAAAACAGTTAAAAGCACTTCCATAGAGAGAGTTGAGCAAGTTGGAATCATTAAACTTGCTCGGTGTACAATTTTTATTGTTCTTATATGTCAAATTTTATGAGTATAAGCTTCCTGGATTATTTCGATGCCAAAACACCAACTTTCTATGACAAATGGACAAAACCGTTAAAAGCACCTCCATAGAGAGAGTTGAGCAACTTCGGATCGTTAAACTTGCTCGGTATACAATTTTTATTTTTCTTATATGTCAAATTTTATGAGTATAAGCTTCGTGGATTATTTCGATGCCAAAACACCAAATTTCTATGACAAATGGACAAAACCATTAAAAGCTCCTCCATAAAGAGAGTTGAGCAACTTCGGATCATCAAACTTGCTCGGTGTACAATTTTTATTGTTCTTATATGTCAAATTTTATGAGTATAAGCTTCCTAGATTATTTCGATGCTAAAACATCAACTTTCTATTACAAATGAACAAAACCGTTAAAAGGTCCTCCATAGAGAGAGTTGAGCGACTTCAAACCATCAAAGTTACTCGATGTACACTTTTTATTGTTCTTATATGTCAAATTTTATGAGTATAAGCTTCATAGATTATTTCGATGCCAAAACACGAACTTTCTGTGACAAATGGACGAAACCGTTAAAAGCACCTTAATAGAGAGAGTTGAGCAACTTCGGATCATCAAAGTTGCTCGGTGTACAATTTTTATTGTTCTTAATGTCAAATTTTATGAGTTTAAGCTTCATAGATTATTTCGATGCCAAAACACAAACTTTCTATGACAAATAGACAAAACCGTTAAAAGCTCCTCCATAGAGAGAGTTGAGCAACTTCAGACCAACAAAGTTGCTCGGTGTACAATTTTTATTGTTCTTATATGTCAAATTTTACGAGTTTAAGCTTCATTGATTATTTTGATGCCAAAACACCGACTTTCTATGACAAATGGAGAAAACCGTTAAAAGCACCTCCATAGAGAGAGTTGAGCAACTTTGGATCATCAAAGTTGCTCGGTGTACAATTTTTATTGTTCTTATATTTCAAATTTTATGAGTTTAAGCTTCCTAGATTATTTCGATGCCAAAACACCAACTTTCTATGACAAATAAACAAAACCGTTAAAAGCTCAACCATAGATAGAGTTGAGCAACATCGGACCATCAAAGTTGCTCGGTGTACACTTTTTATTGTTCTTATATGTCAAATTTTAAGAGTTTAAGCTTACTAGATTATTTCGATGCCAAAACACTGACTTTCTATGGCAAATGGACAAAACCGTTAAAAGCACCTACATAAAGAGAGTTGAGCAACTTCGGACCATCACAGTTGCTCGGTGCACAGTTTTATTGTACTTATATGTCAAATTTTATGAGTATAAGCTTCCTAGATTATTTCGATGCCAAAACACCAACATTCTATGACAAATGGACAAAACCATTAAAAGCTCCTCCATAGAGAGAGTTGAGCAACTTCGGACTATCAAAGTCGCTCGGGATAGACTTTTTATTGTTCTTATATGTAAAATTTTATGAATATAACCTTCCTAGATTATTTCGATGCCAAAACACCAACTTTCTATGACAAAGGGACAAAGCCATTAAAAGCTCCTCCATAGAGAGAGTTGAGGAACTTCGGACAATGAAAGTTTCTCGGGATAGACTTTTTATTGTTTTTATATGTCAAATTTTATGAATATAACCTTCCTAGATTATTTCGATGCCAAAACACCAAATTTCTATGACAAATGGACAAAACCGTTAAAAGCACCTCCATAGAGAGAGTTGAGCAACTTCGGTTCATTAAACTTGCTCGATCTACAATTTTTATTGTTCTTATATGTCAAATTTTATGAGTATATGCTTCCTGGATTATTTCGATGCCAAAACACCAACTTTCTATGACAAATGGACAAAACCGTTAAAATCACCTCCATAGAGAGAGTTGAGCAACTTCGGATCATTAAACTTGCTCGGTGTACAATTTTTATTGTTCTTATATGTCAAATTTTATGAGTATAAGCTTCCTGGATTATTTCAATGCCAAAACACCAACTTTCTATGACAAATGGACAAAACCAATAAAAGCTCCTCCATAGAGAGAGTTGAGCAAGTTCGGATCATCAAACTTGCTCGGTGTACAATTTTTATTATTCTTATATGTCAAATTTTATGAGTATAAGCTTCCTCAATTATTTCGATGCTAAAACACCAACTTTCTATAACAAATGAACAAAACCGTTAAAAGGTCCTCCATAGAGAGAGTTGAGCAACTTCAAACCATCAAAGTTGCTCGGCGTACACTTTTTTTTGTTCTTATATGTCAAATTTTATGAGTATAAACTTCATAGATTATTACGATGCCAAAACACCAACATTCTATGACAAATGGACAAAACCATTAAAAGCTCCTCCATAGAGAGAGTTGAGCTACTTCGGACTATCAAAGTCGCTCGGGATAGACTTTTTAATGTTCTTATATGTCAAATTTTATGAATATAACCTTCCTAGATTATTTCGATGCCAAAACACCAACTTTCTATGACAAATGGACAAAACCATTAAAAGCTCCTCCATAGAGAGGGTTGAGGAACTTCGGACTATGAAAGTCGCTCGGGATAGACTTTTTATTATTCTTATATGTCAAATTTTATGAGTATAAGCTTCCTAGATTATTTTGATGCCGAAACACCAACATTCTATGACAAATGAACAAAACAGTTAAAAGCACTTCCATAGAGAGAGTTGAGCAACTTGGGATCATTAAACTTGCTCGGTGTACAATTTTTATTGTTCTTATATGTCAAATTTTATGAGTATAAGCTTCCTGGATTATTTCGATGCCAAAACACCAAATTTCTATGACAAATGGACAAAACCGTTAAAAGCACCTCCATAGAGAGAGTTGAGCAACTTCGGATCATCAAACTTGCTCGGTGTACAATTTTTATTGTTCTTATATGTCAAATTTTATGAGTATAAGCTTCCTAGATTATTTCGATGCTAAAACATCAACTTTCTATTACAAATGAACAAAACCGTTAAAAGGTCCTCCATAGAGAGAGTTGAGCGACTTCAAACCATCAACGTTACTCGATGTACACTTTTTATTGTTCTTATATGTCAAATTTTATGAGTATAAGCTTCATAGATTATTTCGATGCCAAAACACGAACTTTCTATGACAAATGGACGGAACCGTTAAAAGCACCTTAATAGAGAGAGTTGAGCAACTTCGGATCATCAAAGTTGCTCGGTGTACAATTTTTATTGTTCTTAATGTCAAATTTTATGAGTTTAAGCTTCATAGATTATTTCGATGCCAAAACACCAACTTTCTATGACAAATAGACAAAACCGTTAAAAGCTCCTCCATAGAGAGAGTTGAGCAACTTCAGACCAACAAAGTTGCTCGGTGTACAATTTTTATTGTTCTTATATGTCAAATTTTACGAGTTTAAGCTTCATTGATTATTTTGACGCCAAAACACCGACTTTCTATGACTAATGGAGAAAACCGTTAAAAGCACCTCCATAGAGAGAGTTGAGCAACTTTGGATCATCAAAGTTGCTCGGTGTACAATTTTTATTGTTCTTATATGTCAAATTTTATGAGTTTAAGCTTCCTAGATTATTTCGATGCCAAAACACCAACTTTCTATTACAAATAAACAAAACCGTTAAAAACTCAACCATAGATAGAGTTGAGCAACTTCGGACCATCAAAGTTGCTCGGTGTACACTTTTTATTGTTCTTATATGTCAAATTTTAAGAGTTTAAGCTTACTAGATTATTTCGATGCCAAAACACTGACTTTCTATGGCAAATGGACAAAACCGTTAAAAGCACCTACATAAAGAGAGTTGAGCAACTTCGGACCATTACAGTTGCTCGGTGCACAGTTTTATTGTACTTATATGTCAAATTTTATGAGTATAAGTTTCCTAGATTATTTTGATGCCAAAATACCAACTTTCTATTACAAATGGACAAAACCGTTAAAAGCTCCTCCATAGAGAGAGTTGAGCAACTTCGGACCAACAAAGTTGCTCGGTGTCAATTTTTATTGTTCTTATATGTCAAATTTTATGAGTATAATCTTCCTGGATTATTTCGATGCCAAAACACCAACTTTCTATGACAAATGGACAAAACCATTAAAAGCTCCGCCGTACAGAGAGTTGAGCAACTTCGGACTATCAAAGTCTCTCGGGATAGACTTTTTATTGTTCTTATATGTCAAATTTTATGAATATAACCTTCCTAGATTATTTCGATGCCAAAACACCAACTTTCTATGACAAATGGACAAAACCGTTAAAAGCTCCTCCATAGAGAGAGTTGAACAACTTCGGACCAACAAAGTTGCTCGATGTACAATTTTTATTGTTCTTATATGTCAAATTTTATGAGTTTAAGCTTCATAGATTATTTCGATGACAAAACACCGACTTTCTATGACAAATGGACAAAACCATTAAAATCACCAACATAGAGAGACTTGAGCAACCTCAAACCATCAAAGTTGCTCGGTGCACACTTTTTATTGTACTTATATGTAAAATTTTACGAGTTTAAGCTTCATAGATTATTTCGATGCCAAAACACCAACTTTCTATGACAAATGGACAAAACCGTTAAAAGCTCCTCCATAGAGAGAGTTGAGCTACTCCGGACTATCAAAGTCGCTCGGGATGGACTTTTTATTGTTCTTATACGTCAAATTTTATGAATATAATCTTCCTAGATTATTTTGATGCCAAAAACCAACTTTCTATGACAAATGGACAAAGCCGTTAAAAGCTCCTCCATAGAGAGAGTTGAGCAACTTTGGACCAACAAAGTTGATCGGTGAACAATTTTTTTTTTCTTATATGTCAAATTTTACGAGTTTAAGCTTACTAGATTATTTCGACGCCAAAACACCGACTTTCTATGACAAGTGGACAATCAAAGTTGCTCGGTGCACTATTTTTATTGTACTTATATGTCAAATTTTACGAGTTTAAGCTTCATAGATTATTTTGATGCCAAAACACAAACTTTCTACGACAAATGTACAAAACCGTTAAAAGCTCCTCCATAGAGAGAGTTGAGAAACTTCAGATCTTCAAAGTTGCTCGGTGTACACTTTTTATTGTTCTTATATATCAAATTTTATGAGTATAAGACTTTCTGGATTATTTCGATGCCAAAACACCAACTTTCTATGACAAATGGAAAAAACTATTAAAAGCTCCTCCATAGAGAGAGTTCAGCAACTTCGGACTATGAAAGTCGCTCGGGATAGACTTTTTATTGTTCTTATATGTCAAATTTTATGAATATAACCTTCCTAGATTATTTCGATGCCAAAACACCAACTTTCTATGACAAATGGACAAAACCGTTAAAAGCTCCCCCATAGAGAGAGTTTATCAACTTCGGATCATCTAAGTTGCTCGGTGTACAATTTTTATTGTTCTTATATGTCAAATTTTATGAGTATAAGCTTCCTAGATTATTTCGATGCCAAAACACCAACATTCTATGACAAATGGACAAAACCATTAAAAGCTCCTCCATAGGGAGAGTTGAGCAACTTCGGACTATCAAAGTCGCTCGGGATAGACTTTTTATTGTTCTTATATGTCAAATTTTATGAATATAACCTTCCTAGATTATTTCGATGCCAAAACACCAACTCTCTATGACAAATGGACAAAACCATTAAAAGCTCCTCCATAGAGAGAGTTGAGGAACTTCGGACTATGAAAGTCGCTCGGGATAGACTTTTTATTGTTCTTATATGTCAAATTTTATGAGTATAAGCTTCCTAGATTATTTTGATGCCAAAACACCAACATTCTATGACAAATGAACAAAACAGTTAAAGGCACTTCCATAGAGAGAGTTGAGCAACTTCGGATCATTAAACTTGTTCGGTGTACAATTTTTATTGTTCTTATATGTCAAATTTTATGAGTATAAGCTTCCTGGATTATTTCGATGCCAAAACAACAACTTTCTATGACAAATGGACAAAACCGTTAAAAGCACCTCCATAGAGAGAGTTGAGCAACTTCGGATCGTTAAACTTGCTCGGTGTACAATTTTTATTTTTCTTATATGTCAAATTTTATGAGTATAAGCTTCCTGGATTATTTCGATGCCAAAACACCAACTTTCTATGACAAATGGACAAAACCATTAAAAGCTCCTCCATAGAGAGAGTTGAGCAACTTCGGATCATCAAACTTGCTCGGTGTACAATTTTTATTGTTCTTATATGTCAAATTTTATGAGTATAAGCTTCCTAGATTATTTCGATGCTAAAACACCAACTTTCTATTACAAATGAACAAAACCGTTAAAAGGTCCTCCATAGAGAGAGTTGAGCAACTTCAAACCATCAAAGTTACCCGGTGTACACTTTTTATTGTTCTTATATGGCAAATTTTATGAGTATAAGCTTCATAGATTATTTCGATGCCAAAACACGAGCTTTCTATGACAAATGGACGAAACCGTTAAAAGCACCTTAATAGAGAGAGTTGAGCAACTTCGGATCATCAAAGTTGCTCGGTGTACAATTTTTATTGTTCTTAATGTCAAATTTTATGAGTTTAAGCTTTATAGATTATTTCGATGCCAAAACACCAACTTTCTATGACAAATGGACAAAACCGTTAAAAGCTCCTCCATAGAGAGAGTTGAGCAACTTCGGACCAACAAAGTTGCTCGGTGTACAATTTTTATTGTTCTTATATGTCAAATTTTATGAGTTTAAGCTTCATAGATTATTTCGATGCCAAAACACCGACTTTCTATGACAAATGGACAAAACCGTTAAAATCACCTACATAGAGAGACTTGAGCAACCTCAAACCATCAAAGTTGCACGGTGCACACTTTTTATTGTACTTATATGTAAAATTTTAAGAGTTTAAGCTTCATAGAGTATTTCGATGCCAAAACACCAACTTTCTATGACAAATGCACAAAACCGTTAAAAGCTCCTCCATAGAGAGAGTTGAGCAACTTCGGACAATCAAAGTCGCTCGGCATGGACTTTTTATTGTTCTTATACGTCAAATTTTATGAATATAACCTTCCTAGATTATTTTGATGCTAAAAACCAACTTTCTATGACAAATGGACAAAACCGTTAAAAGCTCCTCCATAGAGAGAGTTGAGCAACTTTGGACCAACAAAGTTGCTCGGTGAACAATTTTTTTTTTCTTATATGTCAAATTTTACGAGTTTAAGCTTACTAGATTATTTCGACGCCAAAACACCGACTTTCTATGAAAAGTGGACAATCAAAGTTGCTCGGTGCACAATTTTTATTGTACTTATATGTCAAATTTTACGAGTTTAAGCTTCATAGATTATTTTGATGCCAAAACACAAACTTTCTACGACAAATGGACAAAACCGTTAAAAGCTCCTCCATAGAGAGAGTTGAGCAACTTCATATCATCAAAGTTGCTCGGTGTACACTTTTTATTGTTCTTATATGTCAAATTTTATGAGTATAAGCTTCCTGGATTATTTCGATGCCAAAACACCAACATTCTATGACAAATGGACAAAACCATTAAAAGCTCCTGCATAGAGAGAGTTGAGCAACTTCGGACTATCAAAGTCGCTCGGGATAGACTTTTTATTGTTCTTATATGTCTAATTTTATGAATATAACCTTCCTAGATTATTTCGATGCCAAAACACCAACTTTCTATGACAAATGGACAAAACCATTAAAAGCTCCTCCATAGAGAGAGTTGAGGAACTTCGGACTATGAAAGTCGCTCGGTGTACACTTTTTATTGTTCTTATATGTCAAATTTTATGAGTATAAGCTTCCTAGATTATTTCGATGCCAAAACACCAACATTCTATGACAAATGGACAAAACCATTAAAAGCTCCTGCATAGAGAGAGTTGAGCAACTTCGGACTATCAAAGTCGCTCGGGATAGACTTTTTATTGTTCTTATATGTCTAATTTTATGAATATAACCTTCCTAGATTATTTCGATGCCAAAACACCAACTTTCTATGACAAATGGACAAAACCAATAAAAGCTCCTCCATAGAGAGAGTTGAGCAAGTTCGGATCATCAAACTTGCTCGGTGTACAATTTTTATTATTCTTATATGTCAAATTTTATGAGTATAAGCTTCCTCGATTATTTCGATGCTAAAACACCAACTTTCTATGACAAATGAACAAAACCGTTAAAAGGTCCTCCATAGAGAGAGTTGAGCAACTTCAAACCATCAAATTTGCTCGGTGTACACTTTTTTTTGTTCGTATATGTCAAATTTTATGAGTATAAGCTTCATAGATTATTACGATGCCAAAACACCAACATTCTATGACAAATGGACAAAACCATTAAAAGCTCCTCCATAGAGAGAGTTGAGCTACTTCGGACTATCAAAGTCGCTCGGGATAGACTTTTTATTGTTCTTATATGTCAAATTTTATGAATATAACCTTCCTAGATTATTTCGATGCCAAAACACCAACTTTCTATGACAAATGGACAAAACCATTAAAAGCTCCTCCATAGAGAGAGTTGAGGAACTTCGGACTACGAAAGTCGCTCGGGATAGACTTTTTCTTGTTCTTATATGTCAAATTTTATGAGTATAAGCTTCCTAGATTATTTTGATGCCTAAACACCAAAATTCTATGACAAATGAACAAAACAGTTAAAAGCACTTCCATAGAGAGAGTTGAGCAACTTGGGATCATTAAACTTGCTCGGTGTACAATTTTTATTCTTCTTATATGTCAAATTTTATGAGTATAAGCTTCCTGGATTATTTCGATGCCAAAACACCAACTTTCTATGACAAATGGACAAAACCGTTAAAAGCACCTCCATAGAGAGAGTTGAGCAACTTCGGATCGTTAAACTTGCTCGGTGTACAATTTTTATTTTTCTTATATGTCAAATTTTATGAGTATAAACTTCCTGGATTATTTCGATGCTAAAACACCAACTTTCTATGACAAATGGACAAAACCATTAAAAGCTCCTCCATAGAGAGAGTTGAGCAACTTCGGATCATCAAACTTGCTCGGTGTACAATTTTTATTGTTCTTATATGTCAAATTTTATGAGTATAAGCTTCCTAGATTATTTCGATGCTAACACACCAACTTTCTATTACAAATGAACAAAACCGTTAAAAGGTCCTTCATAGAGAGAGTTGAGCGACTTCAAACCATCAAAGTTTCTCGGTGTACACTTTTTATTGTTCTTATATGTCAAATTTTATGAGTATAAGCTTCATAGATTATTTCGATGCCAAAACACGAACTTTCTATGACAAATGGACGAAACCGTTAAAAGCACCTTAATAGAAAGAGTTGAGCAACTTCGGATCATCAAAGTTGCTCGGTGTACAATTTGTATTGTTCTTAATGTCAAATGTTATGAGTTTAAGCTTCATAGATTATTTCGATGCCAAAACACCAACTTTCTATGACAAATGGACAAAACCGTTAAAAGCTCCTCCATAGAGAGAGTTGAGCAACTTCGGACCAACAAAGTTGCTCGGTGTACAATTTTTATTGTTCTTATATGTCAAATTTTATGAGTTTAAGCTTCATTGATTATTTTGATGCCAAAACACCGACTTTCTACGACAAATGGAGAAAACCGTTAAAAGCACCTCCATAGAGAGAGTTGAGCAACTTTGGATCATCAAAGTTGCTCGGTGTACAATTTTTATTGTTCTTATATGTCAAATTTTATGAGTTTAAGCTTCCTAGATTATTTCGATGCCAAAACACCAACTTTCTATGACAAATAAACAAAACCGTTAAAAGCTCAACCATAGATAGAGTTGAGCAACTTCGGACCATCAAAGTTGCTCGGTGTACACTTTTTATTGTTCTTATATGTCAAATTTTAAGAGTTTAAGCTTACTAGATTATTTCGATGCCAGAACACTGACTTTCTATGACAAATGGACAAAACCGTTAAAAACACCTACATAAAGAGAGTTGAGCAACTTCGGACCATTACAGTTGCTCGGTGCACAGTTTTTATTGTACTTATATGTCAAATTTTATGAGTATAAGTTTCCTAGATTATTTTGATGCCAAAATACCCAACTTTCTATTACAAATGGACAAAACCGTTAAAAGCTCCTCCATAGAAAGAGTTGAGCAACTTCGGACGAACAAAGTTGCTCGGTGTACAATTTTTATTGTTCTTATATGTCAAATTTTATGAGTATAATCTTCCTGGATTATTTCGATGCCAAAACACCAACTTTCTATGACAAATGGACAAAACCATTAAAAGCTCCGCCGTAGAGAGAGTTGAGCAACTTCGGACTATCAAAGTCTCTCGGGATAGACTTTTTATTGTTCTTATATGTCAAATTTTATGAATATAACCTTCCTAGATTATTTCGATGCCAAAACACCAACTTTCTATGACAAATGGACAAAACCGTTAAAAGCTCCTCCATAGAGAGAGTTGAACAACTTCGGACCAACAAAGTTGCTCGGTGTACAATTTTTATTGTTCTTATATGTCAAATTTTATGAGTTTAAGCTTCATAGATTATTTCGATGCCAAAACACCGACTTTCTATGACAAATGGACAAAACCATTAAAATCACCTACATAGAGAGACTTGAGCAACCTCAAACCATCAAAGTTGCTCGGTGCACACTTTTTATTGTACTTATATGTAAAATTTTACGAGTTTAAGCTTCATAAATTATTTCGATGCCAAAACACCAACTTTCTATGACAAATGGACAAAACCGTTAAAAGCTCCTCCATAGAGAGAGTTGAGCAACTCCAGACAATCAAAGTCGCTCGGGATGGACTTTTTATTGTTCTTATACGTCAAATTTTATGAATATAATCTTCCTAGATTATTTTGATGCCAAAAACCAACTTTCTATGACAAATGGACAAAGCCGTTAAGCTTACTAGATTATTTCGACGTCAAAACACCGACTTTCTATGAAAAGTGGACAATCAAAGTTGCTCGGTGCACAATTTTTATTGTACTTATATGTCAAATTTTACGAGTTTAAGCTTCATAGATTATTTTGATGCCAAAACACAAACTTTCTACGACAAATGGACAAAACCGTTAAAAGCTCCTCCATAGAGAGAGTTGAGAAACTTCAGATCATCAAAGTTGCTCGGTGTACACTTTTTATTGTTCTTATATGTCAAATTTTATGAGTATAAGCTTCCTGGATTATTTCGATGCCAAAACACCAACTTTCTATGACAAATGGAAAAAACCATTAAAAGCTCCTCCATAGAGAGAGTTCAGCAACTTCGGACTATGAAAGTCGCTCGGGATAGACTTTTTATTGTTCTTATATGTCAAATTTTATGAATATAACCTTCCTAGATTATTTCGATGCCAAAACACCTACTATCTATGACAAATGGACAAAACCATTAAAAGCTCCCCCATAGAGAGAGTTTAGCAACTTCGGATCATCTAAGTTGCTCGGTGTACAATTTTTATTGTTCTTATATGTCAAATTTTATGAATATAAGCTTCCTAGATTATTTCGATGCCAAAACACCAACTTTCTATGACAAATGGACAAAACTGTTAAAAGCACCTCCATAGAGAGAGTTGAGCAACTTCGGATCATTAAACTTGCTCGGTGTACAATTTTTATTGTTCTTATATGTCAAATTTTATGAGTATAAGCTTCCTGGATTATTTCAATGCCAAAACACCAACTTTCTATGACAAATGGATAAAACCAATAAAAGCTCCTCCATAGACAGAGTTGACCAAGTTCGGATCATCAAACTTGCTCGGTGTACAATTTTTATTATTCTTATATGTCATATTTTATGAGTATAAGCTTCCTCGATTATTTCGATGCTAAAACACCAACTTTCTATGACAAATGAACAAAACCGTAAAAAGGTCCTCCATAGAGAGAGTTGAGGAACTTCAAACCATCAAAGTTGCTCGGTGTACACTTTTTTTTGTTCTTATATGTCAAATTTTATGAGTATAAGCTTCATAGATTATTACGATGCCAAAACACCAACATTCTATGACAAATGGACAAAACCATTAAAAGCTCCTCCATAGAGAGAGTTGAGCTACTTCGAACTATCAAAGTCGCTCGGGATAGACTTTTTATTGTTCTTATATGTCAAATTTTATGAATATAACCTTCTTAGATTATTTCGATGCCAAAACACCAACTTTCTATGACAAATGGAAAAAACCATTAAAAGCTCCTCCATAGAGAGAGTTGAGGAACTTCGGACTATGAAAGTCGCTCGGGATAGACTTTTTGTTGTTCTTATATGTTAAATTTTATGAGTATAAGCTTCATAGATTATTTCGATGCCAAAACACCAACTTTCTATGACAAATGGACAAAACCGTTAAAAGCTCCTCCATAGAGAGAGTTGAGCAACTTCGGACCAACAAACTTGCTCGGTGTACAATTTTTATTGTTCTTATATGTCAAATTTTACGAGTTTAAGCTTCATTGATTATTTTGATGCCAAAACACCGACTTTCTATGACAAATTGACGAAACCGTTAAAAGCACCTTAATGGAAAGAGTTGAGCAACTTCGGATCATCAAAGTTGCTCGGTGTACAATTTTTATTGTTCTTATATGTCAAATTTTATGAGTTTAAGCTTCATAGATTATTTCGATGCCAAACACCAACTTTCTATGACAAATGGACAAAATCGTTAAAAGCACCTCCATAGAGAGAGTTGAGCAACTTCGGACTATCAAAGTCGCTCGGGTTGGACTTTTTATTGTTCTTATACGTCAAATTTTATGAATATAACCTTCCTAGATTATTTTGATGCCGAAAACAAACTTTCTATGACAAATGGACAAAACCGTTAAAAGCTCCTCCATAGAGAGAGTTGAGCAACTTCGGACCAACAAAGTTGCTCGGTGTACAATTTTTATTGTTCTTATAAGTCCAATTTTACGAGTTTAAGCTTACTAGATTATTTCGACGCCAAAACACCGACTTTCTATGAAAAGTGGACAAAACCGTTAAAAGTACCTACATAGAGAGAGATGAGCAACTTCGGACAATCAAAGTTGCTCGGTGCACAATTTTTATTGTACTTATATGTCAAATTTTACGAGTTTAAGCTTCATAGATTATTTTGATGCCAAAACACAAACTTTCTACGACAAATGGACAAAACCGTTAAAAGCTCGTCCATAGAGAGAGTTGAGCAACTTCGGACTATCAAAGTCGCTCGGGTTGGACTTTTTATTGTTCTTATACGTCAAATTTTATGAATATAACCTTCCTGGATTATTTTGATGGCAAAATCCAACTTTCTATGACAAATGGACAAAACCGTTAAAAGCTCCTCCATAGAGAGAGTTGAGCAACTTCGGACAAACAAAGTTGCTCGGTGTACAATTTTTATTGTTCTTATTTGTCAAATTTTACGAGTTTAAGCTTCGACGCCAAAACACCGACTTTCTATGAAAAGTGGAAAAAACCGTTAAAAGCACCTACATAGAGAGAGATGAGCAACTTCGGACAATCAAAGTTGCTCGGTGCACAATTTTTATTGTACTTATATGTCAAATTTTATGAGTTTAAGCTTCATAGATTATTTTGATGCCAAAATACAAACTTTCTACGACAAATGGACAAAACCGTTAAAAGCTCCTCCATAGAGAGAGTTGAGCAACTTCAGATCATCAAAGTTGCTCGGTGTACACTTTTTATTGTTCTTATATGTCAAATTTTACGAGTTTAAGCTTCGTAGATTATTTCGATGCCAAAACACCAACTTTCTATGACAAATGGACAAAACCGTTAAAAGCTCCTCCATAGAGAGAGTTGAGCAACTCCGGACTATCAAAGTCGCTCGGGATGGACTTTTTATTGTTCTTATACGTCAAATTTTATGAATATAATCTTCCAAGATTATTTTGATGCAAAAAACCAACTTTCTATGACAAATGGACAAAGCCGTTAAAAGCTCCTCCATAGAGAGAGTTGAGCAACTTTGGACCAACAAAGTTGCTCGGTGAACAATTTTTTTTTCTTATATGTCAAATTTTACGAGTTTAAGCTTACTAGATTATTTCGACGCCAAAACACCGACTTTCTATGAAAAGTGGATAATCAAAGTTGCTCGGTGCACAATTTTTATTGTACTTATATGTCAAATTTTACGAGTTTAAGCTTCATAGATTACTTTGATGCCAAAACAGAAACTTTCTACGACAAATGGACAAAACCGTTAAAAGCTCCTCCATAGAGAGAGTTGAGAAACTTCAGATCATCAAAGTTGCTCGGTGTACACTTTTTATTGTTCTTATATGTCAAATTTTATGAGTATAAGCTTCCTGGATTATTTCGATGCCAAAACACCAACTTTCTATGACAAATGGAAAAAACCATTAAAAGCTCCTCCATAGAGAGAGTTCAGCAACTTTGGACTATCAAAGTCGCTCGGGATAGACTTTTTGTTGTTCTTATATGTTAAATTTTATGAGTATAAGCTTCATAGATTATTTCGATGCCAAAACACCAACTTTCTATGACAAATGGACAAAACCGTTAAAAGCTCCTCCATAGAGAGAGTTGAGCAACTTCGGACCAACAAACTTGCTCGGTGTACAATTTTTATTGTTCTTATATGTCAAATTTTACGAGTTTAAGCTTCATTGATTATTTTGATGCCAAAACACCGACTTTCTATGACAAATTGACGAAACCGTTAAAAGCACCTTCATGGAAAGAGTTGAGCAACTTCGGATCATCAAAGTTGCTCGGTGTACAATTTTTATTGTTCTTATATGTCAAATTTTATGAGTTTAAGCTTCATAGATTATTTCGATGCCAAACACCAACTTTCTATGACAAATGGACAAAATCGTTAAAAGCACCTCCATAGAGAGAGTTGAGCAACTTCGGACTATCAAAGTCGCTCGGGTTGGACTTTTTATTGTTCTTATACGTCAAATTTTATGAATATAACCTTCCTAGATTATTTTGATGCCGAAAACAAACTTTCTATGACAAATGGACAAAACCGTTAAAAGCTCCTCCATAGAGAGAGTTGAGCAACTTCGGACCAACAAAGTTGCTCGGTGTACAATTTTTATTGTTCTTATAAGTCCAATTTTACGAGTTTAAGCTTACTAGATTATTTCGACGCCAAAACACCGACTTTCTATGAAAAGTGGACAAAACCGTTAAAAGTACCTACATAGAGAGAGATGAGCAACTTCGGACAATCAAAGTTGCTCGGTGCACAATTTTTATTGTACTTATATGTCAAATTTTACGAGTTTAAGCTTCATAGATTATTTTGATGCCAAAACACAAACTTTCTACGACAAATGGACAAAACCGTTAAAAGCTCGTCCATAGAGAGAGTTGAGCAACTTCGGACTATCAAAGTCGCTCGGGTTGGACTTTTTATTGTTCTTATACGTCAAATTTTATGAATATAACCTTCCTGGATTATTTTGATGGCAAAATCCAACTTTCTATGACAAATGGACAAAACCGTTAAAAGCTCCTCCATAGAGAGAGTTGAGCAACTTCGGACCAACAAAGTTGCTCGGTGTACAATTTTTATTGTTCTTATTTGTCAAATTTTACGAGTTTAAGCTTCGACGCCAAAACACCGACTTTCTATGAAAAGTGGAAAAAACCGTTAAAAGCACCTACATAGAGAGAGATGAGCAACTTCGGACAATCAAAGTTGCTCGGTGCACAATTTTTATTGTACTTATATGTCAAATTTTATGAGTTTAAGCTTCATAGATTATTTTGATGCCAAAATACAAACTTTCTACGACAAATGGACAAAACCGTTAAAAGCTCCTCCATAGAGAGAGTTGAGCAACTTCAGATCATCAAAGTTGCTCGGTGTACACTTTTTATTGTTCTTATATGTCAAATTTTACGAGTTTAAGCTTCGTAGATTATTTCGATGCCAAAACACCAACTTTCTATGACAAATGGACAAAACCGTTAAAAGCTCCTCCATAGAGAGAGTTGAGCAACTCCGGACTATCAAAGTCGCTCGGGATGGACTTTTTATTGTTCTTATACGTCAAATTTTATGAATATAATCTTCCAAGATTATTTTGATGCAAAAAACCAACTTTCTATGACAAATGGACAAAGCCGTTAAAAGCTCCTCCATAGAGAGAGTTGAGCAACTTTGGACCAACAAAGTTGCTCGGTGAACAATTTTTTTTTCTTATATGTCAAATTTTACGAGTTTAAGCTTACTAGATTATTTCGACGCCAAAACACCGACTTTCTATGAAAAGTGGATAATCAAAGTTGCTCGGTGCACAATTTTTATTGTACTTATATGTCAAATTTTACGAGTTTAAGCTTCATAGATTACTTTGATGCCAAAACAGAAACTTTCTACGACAAATGGACAAAACCGTTAAAAGCTCCTCCATAGAGAGAGTTGAGAAACTTCAGATCATCAAAGTTGCTCGGTGTACACTTTTTATTGTTCTTATATGTCAAATTTTATGAGTATAAGCTTCCTGGATTATTTCGATGCCAAAACACCAACTTTCTATGACAAATGGAAAAAACCATTAAAAGCTCCTCCATAGAGAGAGTTCAGCAACTTCGGACTATGAAAGTCGCTCGGGATAGACTTTTTATTGTTCTTATATGTCAAATTTTATGAATATAACCTTCCTAGATTATTTCGATGCCAAAACACCAACTTTCTATGACAAATGGACAAAACCGTTAAAAGCTCCCCCATAGAGAGAGTTTAGCAACTTCGGATCATCTAAGTTGCTCGGTGTACAATTTTTATTGTTCTTATATGTCAAATTTTATGAGTATAAGCTTCCTAGATTATTTCGATGCCAAAACACCAACATTCTATGACAAATGGACAAAACCATTAAAAGCTCCTCCATAGAGAGAGTTGAGCAACTTCGGACTATCAAAGTCGCTCGGGATAGACTTTTTATTGTTCTTATATGTCAAATTTTATGAATATAACCTTCCTAGATTATTTCGATGCCAAAACACCAACTTTCTATGACAAATGGACAAAAACATTAAAAGCTCCTCCATAGAGAGAGTTCAGCAACTTCGGACTATGAAAGTCGCTCGGGATAGACTTTTTATTGTTCTTATATGTCAAATTTTATGAATATAACCTTCCTAGATTATTTCGATGCCAAAACACCAACTTTCTATGAGAAATGGACAAAACCGTTAAAAGCTCCCCCATAGAGAGAGTTTAGCAACTTCGGATCATCTAAGTTGCTCGGTGTACAATTTTTATTGTTCTTATATGTCAAATTTTATGAGTATAAGCTTCCTAGATTATTTCGATGCCAAAACACCAACATTCTTTGACAAATGGACAAAACCATTAAAAGCTCCTCCATAGAGAGAGTTGAGCAACTTCGGACTATCAAAGTCGCTCGGGATGGACTTTTTATTGTTCTTATACGTCAAATTTTATGAATATAATCTTCCTAGATTATTTTGATGCCAAAAACCAACTTTCTATGACAAATGGACAAAGCCGTTAAGCTTACTAGATTATTTCGACGTCAAAACACCGACTTTCTATGAAAAGTGGACAATCAAAGTTGCTCGGTGCACAATTTTTATTGTACTTATATGTCAAATTTTACGAGTTTAAGCTTCATAGATTATTTTGATGCCAAAACACAAACTTTCTACGACAAATGGACAAAACCGTTAAAAGCTCCTCCATAGAGAGAGTTGAGAAACTTCAGATCATCAAAGTTGCTCGGTGTACACTTTTTATTGTTCTTATATGTCAAATTTTATGAGTATAAGCTTCCTGGATTATTTCGATGCCAAAACACCAACTTTTTATGACAAATGGAAAAAACCATTAAAAGCTCCTCCATAGAGAGAGTTCAGCAACTTCGGACTATGAAAGTCGCTCGGGATAGACTTTTTATTGTTCTTATATGTCAAATTTTATGAATATAACCTTCCTAGATTATTTCGATGCCAAAACACCTACTATCTATGACAAATGGACAAAACCATTAAAAGCTCCCCCATAGAGAGAGTTTAGCAACTTCGGATCATCTAAGTTGCTCGGTGTACAATTTTTATTGTTCTTATATGTCAAATTTTATGAGTATAAGCTTCCTAGATTATTTCGATGCTAAAACACCAACTTTCTATGACAAATGGACAAAACCGTTAAAAGCACCTCCATAGAGAGAGTTGAGCAACTTCGGATCATTAAACTTGCTCGGTGTACAATTTTTATTGTTCTTATATGTCAAATTTTATGAGTATAAGCTTCCTGGATTATTTCAATGCCAAAACACCAACTTTCTATGACAAATGGATAAAACCAATAAAAGCTCCTCCATAGAGAGAGTTGACCAAGTTCGGATCATCAAACTTGCTCGGTGTACAATTTTTATTATTCTTATATGTCAAATTTTATGAGTATAAGCTTCCTCGATTATTTCGATGCTAAAACACCAACTTTCTATGACAAATGAACAAAACCGTAAAAAGGTCCTCCATAGAGAGAGTTGAGCAACTTCAAACCATCAAAGTTGCTCGGTGTACACTTTTTTTTGTTCTTATATGTCAAATTTTATGAGTATAAGCTTCATAGATTATTACGATGCCAAAACACCAATATTCTATGACAAATGGACAAAACCATTAAAAGCTCCTCCATAGAGAGAGTTGAGCTACTTCGAACTATCAAAGTCGCTCGGGATAGACTTTTTATTGTTCTTATATGTCAAATTTTATGAATATAACCTTCCTAGATTATTTCGATGCCAAAACACCAACTTTCTATGACAAATGGAAAAAACCATTAAAAGCTCCTCCATAGAGAGAGTTGAGGAACTTCGGACTATGAAAGTCGCTCGGGATAGACTTTTTGTTGTTCTTATATGTTAAATTTTATGAGTATAAGCTTCATAGATTATTTCGATGCCAAAACACCAACTTTCTATGACAAATGGACAAAATCGTTAAAAGCACCTCCATAGAGAGAGTTGAGCAACTTCGGACTATCAAAGTCGCTCGGGTTGGACTTTTTATTGTTCTTATACGTCAAATTTTATGAATATAACCTTCCTAGATTATTTTGATGGCGAAAACAAACTTTCTATGACAAATGGACAAAACCGTTAAAAGCTCCTCCATAGAGAGAGTTGAGCAACTTCGGACCAACAAAGTTGCTCGGTGTACAATTTTTATTATTCTTATAAGTCCAATTTTACGAGTTTAAGCTTACTAGATTATTTCGACGCCAAAACACCGACTTTCTATGAAAAGTGGACAAAACCGTTAAAAGTACCTACATAGAGAGAGATGAGCAACTTCGGACAATCAAAGTTGCTCGGTGCACAATTTTTATTGTACTTATATGTCAAATTTTACGAGTTTAAGCTTCATAGATTATTTTGATGCCAAAACACAAACTTTCTACGACAAATGGACAAAACCGTTAAAAGCTCGTCCATAGAGAGAGTTGAGCAACTTCGGACTATCAAAGTCGCTCGGGTTGGACTTTTTATTGTTCTTATACGTCAAATTTTATGAATATAACCTTCCTGGATTATTTTGATGGCAAAATCCAACTTTCTATGACAAATGGACAAAACCGTTAAAAGCTCCTCCATAGAGAGAGTTGAGCAACTTCGGACCAACAAAGTTGCTCGGTGTACAATTTTTATTGTTCTTATTTGTCAAATTTTACGAGTTTAAGCTTCGACGCCAAAACACCGACTTTCTATGAAAAGTGGAAAAAACCGTTAAAAGCACCTACATAGAGAGAGATGAGCAACTTCGGACAATCAAAGTTGCTCGGTGCACAATTTTTATTGTACTTATATGTCAAATTTTACGAGTTTAAGCTTCATAGATTATTTTGATGCCAAAATACAAACTTTCTACGACAAATGGACAAAACCGTTAAAAGCTCCTCCATAGAGAGAGTTGAGCAACTTCAGATCATCAAAGTTGCTCGGTGTACACTTTTTATTGTTCTTATATGTCAAATTTTACGAGTTTAAGCTTCGTAGATTATTTCGATGCCAAAACACCAACTTTCTATGACAAATGGACAAAACCGTTAAAAGCTCCTCCATAGAGAGAGTTGAGCAACTCCGGACTATCAAAGTCGCTCGGGATGGACTTTTTATTGTTCTTATACGTCAAATTTTATGAATATAATCTTCCAAGATTATTTTGATGCCAAAAACCAACTTTCTATGACAAATGGACAAAGCCGTTAAAAGTTCCTCCATAGAGAGAGTTGAGCAACTTTGGACCAACAAAGTTGCTCGGTGAACAATTTTTTTTTCTTATATGTCAAATTTTACGAGTTTAAGCTTACTAGATTATTTCGACGCCAAAACACCGACTTTCTATGAAAAGTGGATAATCAAAGTTGCTCGGTGCACAATTTTTATTGTACTTATATGTCAAATTTTACGAGTTTAAGCTTCATAGATTACTTTGATGCCAAAACACAAACTTTCTACAACAAATGGACAAAACCGTTAAAAGCTCCTCCATAGAGAGAGTTGAGAAACTTCAGATCATCAAAGTTGCTCGGTGTACACTTTTTATTGTTCTTATATGTCAAATTTTATGAGTATAAGCTTCCTGGATTATTTCGATGCCAAAACACCAACTTTCTATGACAAATGGAAAAAACCATTAAAAGCTCCTCCATAGAGAGAGTTCAGCAACTTCGGACTATGAAAGTCGCTCGGGATAGACTTTTTATTGTTCTTATATGTCAAATTTTATGAATATAACCTTCCTAGATTATTTCGATGCCAAAACACCAACTTTCTATGACAAATGGACAAAACCGTTAAAAGCTCCCCCATAGAGAGAGTTTAGCAACTTCGGATCATCTAAGTTGCTCGGTGTACAATTTTTATTGTTCTTATATGTCAAATTTTATGAGTATAAGCTTCCTAGATTATTTCGATGCCAAAACACCAACATTCTATGACAAATGGACAAAACCATTAAAAGCTCCTCCATAGAGAGAGTTGAGCAACTTCGGACTATCAAAGTCGCTCGGGATAGACTTTTTATTGTTCTTATATGTCAAATTTTATGAATATAACCTTCCTAGATTATTTCGATGCCAAAACACCAACTTTCTATGACAAATGGACAAAAACATTAAAAGCTCCTCCATAGAGAGAGTTCAGCAACTTCGGACTATGAAAGTCGCTCGGGATAGACTTTTTATTGTTCTTATATGTCAAATTTTATGAATATAACCTTCCTAGATTATTTCGATGCCAAAACACCAACTTTCTATGACAAATGGACAAAACCGTTAAAAGCTCCCCCATAGAGAGAGTTTAGCAACTTCGGATCATCTAAGTTGCTCGGTGTACAATTTTTATTGTTCTTATATGTCAAATTTTATGAGTATAAGCTTCCTAGATTATTTCGATGCCAAAACACCAACATTCTATGACAAATGGACAAAACCATTAAAAGCTCCTCCATAGAGAGAGTTGAGCAACTTCGGACTATCAAAGTCGCTCGGGATAGACTTTTTATTGTTCTTATATGTCAAATTTTATGAATATAACCTTCCTAGATTATTTCGATGCCAAAACACCAACTTTCTATGACAAATGGACAAAAACATTAAAAGCTCCTCCATAGAGAGAGGTGAGGAACTTCGGACTATGAAAGTCGCTCGGGATAGACTTTTTATTGTTCTTATATGTCAAATTTTATGAATATAACCTTCCTAGATTATTTCGATGCCAAAACACCAAATTTCTATGACAAATGGACAAAACCGTTAAAAGCACCTCCATAGAGAGAGTTGAGCAACTTCGGTTCATTAAACTTGCTCGATGTACAATTTTTATTGTTCTTATATGTCAAATTTTATGAGTATATGCTTCCTGGATTATTTCGATGCCAAAACACCAACTTTCTATGACAAATGGACAAAACCGTTAAAAGCACCTCCATAGAGAGAGTTGAGCAACTTCGGATCATTAAACTTGCTCGGTGTACAATTTTTATTGTTCTTATATGTCAAATTTTATGAGTATAAGCTTCCTGGATTATTTCAATGCCAAAACACCAACTTTCTATGACAAATGGACAAAACCAATAAAAGCTCCTCCATAGAGAGAGTTGACCAAGTTCGGATCATCAAACTTGCTCGGTGTACAATTTTTATTATTCTTATATGTCAAATTTTATGAGTATAAGCTTCCTCGATTATTTCGATGCTAAAACACCAACTTTCTATGACAAATTAACAAAACCGTTAAAAGGTCCTCCATAGAGAGAGTTGAGCAACTTCAAACCATCAAAGTTGCTCGGTCTACACTTTTTTTTGTTCTTATATGTCAAATTTTATGAGTATAAGCTTCATAGATTATTACGATGCCAAAACACCAACATTCTATGACAAATGGACAAAACCATTAAAAGCTCCTCCATAGAGAGAGTTGAGCTACTTCGGACTATCAAAGTCGCTCGGGACAGACTTTTTATTGTTCTTATATGTCAAATTTTATGAATATAACCTTCCTAGATTATTTCGATGCCAAAACACCAACTTTCTATGACAAATGGAAAAAACCATTAAAAGCTCCTCCATAGAGAGAGTTGAGGAACTTCGGACTATGAAAGTCGCTCGGGATAGACTTTTTATTGTTCTTATATGTCAAATTTTATGAGTATAAGCTTCCTAGATTATTTTGATGCCAAAACACAAACATTCTATGACAAATGGACAAAACAGTTAAAAGCACTTCCATAGAGAGAGTCGAGCAACTTCGGATCATTAAACTTGCTCGGCGTACAATTTTTATTGTTTTTATATGTCAAATTTTATGAGTATAAGCTTCATAGATTATTTCGATTCCAAAACAACAACTTTCTATGACAAAGGAGAAAACCGTTAAAAGCACCTCCATTGAGAGAGTTGAGCAACTTCGGATCGTTAAACTTGCTCGGTGTACAATTTTTATTGTTCTTATATGTCAAATTTTATGAGTATAAGCTTCCTAGATTATTTCGATGCTAAAACACCAACGTTCTATGACAAATGAACAAAACCGTTAAAAAGTCCTCCATAGAGAGAGTTGAGCAACTTCAAACCATCAAAGTTACTCGGTGTACACTTTTTATTGTTCTTATATGTCAAATTTTATGAGTATAAGCTTCATAGATTATTTCGATGCCAAAACACGAACTTTCTATGACAAATGGACGAAACCGTTAAAAGCACCTTAATTGAGAGAGAGTTGAGCAACTTCGGATCATCAAAGTTGCTCGGTGTACAATTTTTGTTGTTCTTAATGTCAAATTTTATGAGTTTAAGCTTCATAGATTATTTCGATGCAAAAACACCAACTTTCTATGACAAATGGACAAAACCGTTAAAAGCTCCTCCATAGAGAGAGTTGAGCAACTTCGGACCAACAAAGTTGCTCGGTTTACAATTTTTATTGTTCTTATATGTCAAATTTTACGAGTTTAAGCTTCATTGATTATTTTGATGCCAAAACACCGACTTTCTATGACAAATTGACGAAACCGTTAAAAGCACCTTCATGGAAAGAGTTGAGCAACTTCGGATCATCAAAGTTGCTCAGTGTACAATTTTTATTGTTCTTATATGTCAAATTTTATGAGTTTAAGCTTCATAGATTATTTCGAAGCCGAAACACCAACTTTCTATGACAAATGGACAAAACCGTTAAAAGCACCTCCATAGAGAGAGTTAAGCAACTTCGGACTATCAAAGTCGCTCGGGATGGACTTTTTATTGTTCTTATACGTCAAATTTTATGAATATAACCTTCCTAGATTATTTTGATGGCGAAACGCCAACTTTCTATGACAAATGGACAAAACCGTTAAAAGCTCCTCCATAGAGAGAGTTGAGCAACTCCGGACTATCAAAGTCGCTCGGGATGGACTTTTTATTGTTCTTATACGTCAAATTTTATGAATATAACCTTCCTAGATTATTTTGAAGGCAAAATCCAATTTTCTATGACAAATGGACAAAACCGTTAAAAGCTCCTCCATAGAGAGAGTTGAGCAACTTCGGACCAACAAAGTTGCTCGGTGTACAATTTTTATTGTTCTTATATGTCAAATTTTACGAGTTTAAGCTTCGACGCCAAAACACCGACTTTCTATGAAAAGTGGAAAAAACCGTTAAAGGCACCTACATAGAGAGAGATGAGCAACTTCGGACAATCAAAGTTGCTCGGTGCACAATTTTTATTGTACTTATATGTCAAATTTTACGAGTTTAAGCTTCATAGATTATTTTGATGCCAAAATACAAACTTTCTACGACAAATGGACAAAACCGTTAAAAGCTCCTCCATAGAGAGAGTTGAGCAACTTCAGATCATCAAAGTTGCTCGGTGTACACTTTTTATTGTTCTTATATGTCAAATTTTACGAGTTTAAGCATCGTAGATTATTTCGATGCCAAAACACCAACTTTCTATGACAAATGGACAAAACCGTTAAAAGCTCCTCCATAGAGAGAGTTGAGCAACTTCGTACTATCAAAGTCGCTCGGGATAAACTTTTTATTGTTCTTATACGTCAAATTTTATGAATATAACCTTCCTAGATTATTTTGATGGCGAAAACAAACTTTCTATGACAAATGGACAAAACCGTTAAAAGCTCCTCCATAGAGAGAGTTGAGCAACTTCGGACCAACAAAGTTGCTCGTTGTACAATTTTTATTGTTCTTATATGTCCAATTTTACGAGTTTAAGCTTACTAGATTATTTCGACGCCAAAACACTGACTTTCTATGAAATGTGGACAAAACCGTTAAAAGTACCTACATAGAGAGAGATGAGCAACTTCGGACAATCGAAGTTGCTCGGTGCACAATTTTTATTGTACTTATATGTCAAATTTTACGAGTTTAAGCTTCATAGATTATTTTGATGCCAAAATACAAACTTTCTACGACAAATGGAAAAAACCGTTAAAAGCTCCTCCATAGAGAGAGTTGAGCAACTTCAGATCATCAAAGTTGCTCGGTGTACACTTTTTATTGTTCTTATATGTCAAATTTTATGAGTATAAGCTTCCTGGATTATTTCGATGCCAAAACACCAACTTTCTATGAGAAATGGACAAAACCATTAAAAGCTCCTCCATAGAGAGAGTTGAGGAACTTCGGACTATGAAAGTCGCTCGGGATAGACTTTTTATTGTTCTTATATGACAAATTTTATGAATATAACCTTCCTAGATTTTTTCGATGCTAAAACACCAAATTTCTATGACAAATGGACAAAACCGTTAAAGCACCTCCATAGAGAGAGTTGAGCAACTTCGGATCATTAAACTTGCTCGGTGTACATTTTTTATTGTTCTTATATGTCAAATTTTATGAGTATAAGCTTCCTAGATTATTTCGATGCCAAAACACCAACATTCTATGATAAATGGAGAAAACCGTTAAAAGCTCCTCCATAGAGAGAATTGAGCAACTTCGGATCATCGATGTTGCTCAGTGTACAATTTTTATTGTTGTTATACGTCAAATTTTATGAGTAAAAGCTTCCTAGATTATTTCGATGCCAAAACACCAACTTTCTATGACAAATGGAAAAAATCGTTAAAAGCACCTCCATAGAGAGAGTTGAGCAACTTCGGATCATTAAACTTGCTCGGTGTACAATTTTTATTGTTCTTATATGTCAAATTTTATGAGTATAAGCTTCCTGGATTATTTCGATGCCAAAATACCAACTTTCTATGACAAATGGACAAAACCATTAAAAGCTCCTCCATAGAGAGAGTTGAGCAACTTCGGATCATCAAACTTGCTCGGTGTACAATTTTTATTGTTCTTATATGTCAAATTTTATGAGTATAAGCTTCCTCGATTATTTGGATGACAAAACACCAACTTTCTATGACAAATGAACAAAACCGTTAAAAGGCCCTCCATAGAGAGAGTTGAGCAACTTCAAACCATCAAAGTTGCTCGGTGTACAATTTTTATTTTTCTTATATGTCAAATTTTACGAGTTTAAGCTTCATTGATTATTTTGATTCCAAAACACCGACTTTCTATGACAAATTGCCGAAACCGTTAAAAGCACCTTCATGGAAAGAGTTGAGCAACTTCGGATCATCAAAGTTGCTCGGTGTACAATTTTTATTGTTCTTATATGTCAAATTTTATGAGTTTAAGCTTCATAGATTATTTTCGATGCCAAAACACCAACTTTCTATGACAAATGGACAAAACCGTTAAAAGCTCCTCCATAGAGAGAGTTGAGCAACTTCGGACTATCAAAGTCGCTCGGGATGGACTTTTTATTGTTCTTATACGTCAAATGTTATGAATATAACCTTCCTAGATTATTTTGATGGCAAAAACCAACTATCTATGACAAATGGACAAAACCGTTAAAAGCTCCTCCATAGAGAGAGTTGAGCAACTTCGGACCAACAAAGTTGCTCGGTGTACAAATTTTATTGTTCTTATATGTCAAATTTTACGAGTTTAAGCTTCGACGCCAAAACACCGACTTTCTATGAAAAGTGGACAAAACCGTTAAAAGCACCTACATAGAGAGAGATGAGCAACTTCGGACAATCAAAGTTGCTCGGTGCATAATTTTTATTGTACTTATATGTCAAATTTTATGAGTATAAGATTCCTGGATTATTTCGATGCCAAAACACCAACTTTCTATGACAAATGGACAAAACCATTAAAAGCTTCTCCATAGAGAGAGTTGAGGAACTTCGGACTATGAAAGTCGTTCGGGATACACTTTTTATTGTTCTTATATGTCAAATTTTATGAATATAACGTTCCTAGATAATTTCGATGCCAAAACACCAAATTTCTATGACAAATGGACAAAACCGTTAAAAGCACCTCCATAGAGAGAGTTGAACAACTTCGGATCATTAAACTTGCTCGGTGTACAATTTTTATTGTTCTTATATGTCAAATTTTATGAGTATAAGCTTCCTAGATTATTTCGATGCCAAAACACCAACTTTCTATGACAAATGGACAAAACCGTTAAAAGCACCTCCATAGAGAGAGTTTTGCAGCTTCGGATCATCAAAGTTGCTCGGTGTACAATTTTTATTGTTCTTAAAGTCAAATTTTATGAGTTTAAGCTTCATAGATTATTTCGATGCCAAAACACCAACTTTCTATGACGAATGGACAAAACCGTTAAAAGCACCTCCATAGAGAGAGTTGAGCTACTTCGGACCAACAAACTTGCTCGGTGTACAATTTTTATTGTTCTTATATGTCAAATTTTATGAGTATAAGCTTCCTGGATTATTTCGATGCCAAAACACCAACTTTCTATGACAAATGGACAAAACCGTTAAAAGCTCCTCCATAGAGAGAGTTGAGCAACTTCGGATCATCAAACTTGATCGGTGTACAATTTTTATTGTTCTTATATGTCAAATTTTATGAGTATAAGCTTTTTGGATTATTCCGATGCCAAAACACCGACTTTCTATGACAAATGGACAAACCATTAAAAGCTCCTCCATAGAGAGAGTTGAGCAACTTCGGATCATCAAACTTGCTCGGTGTACAATTTTTATTGTTCTTATATGTCAAATTTTATGAGTATAAGCTTCCTAGATTATTTCGATGCTAAAACACCAACTTTCTATGACAAATGAACAAAACCGTTAAAAGGTCTTCCATAGAGAGAGTTGAGCAACTTCAAACCATCAAAGTTACTCGGTGTACACTTTTTATTGTTCTTATATGTCAAATTTTATGAGTATAAGCTTCATACATTATTTCGATGCCAAAACACGAACTTTCTATGACAAATGGACGAAACCGTTAAAAGCACCTTAATAGAGAGAGTTGAGCAACTTCGGATCATCAAAGTTGCTCGGTGTACAATTTTTATTGTTGTTAATGTCAAATTTTCTGAGTTTAAGCTTCATAGATTATTTCGATGCCAAAACACCAACTTTCTATGACAAATGGACAAAACCGTTAAAAGGTCCTCCATAGAGAGAATTGAGCAACTTCGGACCAACAAAGTTGCTCGGTGTACAATTTTTATTGTTCTTATATGTCAAATTTTACGAGTTTAAGCTTCATTGATTATTTTGATGCCAAAACACCGACTTTCTATGACAAATTGACGAAACCATTAAAAGCACCTTCATGGAAAGAGTTGAGCAACTTCGGATCATCAAAGTTGCTCGGTGTACAATTTTTATTGTTCTTATATGTCAAATTTTATGAGTTTAAGCTTCATAGATTATTTCGATGCCAAAACACCAACTTTCTATGACAAATGGACAAAACCGTTAAAAGGACCTCCATAGAGAGAGTTAAGCAACTTCGGACCAACAAAGTTGCTCAGTGTACAATTTTTATTGTTCTTATATGTCAAATTTTACGAGTTTAAGCTTCATTGATTATTTTGATGCCAAAACACCGACTTTCTATGACAAATTGACGAAACCATTAAAAGCACCTTCATGGAAAGAGTTGAGCAACTTCGGATCATCAAAGTTGCTCGGTGTACAATTTTTATTGTTCTTATATGTCAAATTTTATGAGTTTAAGCTTCATAGATTATTTCGATGCCAAAACACCAACTTTCTATGACAAATGGACAAAACCGTTAAAAGCACCTCCATAGAGAGAGTTAAGCAACTTCCATAGAGAGAGTTGAGCAACTTCGGATCATCAAAGTTGCTCGGTGTACAATTTTTATTGTTCTTATATGTCAAATTTTATGAGTTTAAGCTTCATAGATTATTTCGATGCCAAAACACCAACTTTCTATGACAAATGGACAAAACCGTTAAAAGCACCTCCATAGAGAGAGTTAAGCAACTTCCATAGAGAGAGTTGAACAACTTCGGATCATCAAAGTTGCTCGGTGTACAATTTTTATTGTTCTTATATGTCAAATTTTATGAGTTTAAGCTTCATAGATTATTTCGATGCCAAAACACCAACTTTCTATGACAAATGGACAAAACCGTTAAAAGCTCCTCCATAGAGAGAGTTGAGCAACTTCGGACCAACAAAGTTGCTCGGTGTACAATTTTTATTGTTCTTATATGTCCAATTTTACGAGTTTAAGCTTACTAGATTATTTCGACGCCAAAACCCCGACTTTCTATGAAAAGTGGACAAAACCGTTAAAAGTACCTACATAGAGAGAGATGAGCAACTTCGGACAATCAAAGTTACTCGGTGCACAATTTTTATTGTACTTATATGTCAAATTTTACGAGTTTAAGCTTCATAGATTATTTTGATGCCAAAACACAAACTTTCTACGAAAAATGGACAAAACCGTTAAAAGCTCCTCCATAGAGAGAGTTGAGCAACTTTGGACTATCAAAGTCGCTCGGGATGGACTTTTTATTGTTCTTATACGTCAAATGTTATGAATATAACCTTCCTAGATTATTTTGATGGCAAAAACCAACTATCTATGACAAATGGACAAAACCGTTAAAAGCTCCTCCATAGAGAGAGTTGAGCAACTTCGGACCAACAAAGTTGCTCGGTGTACAAATTTTATTGTTCTTATATGTCAAATTTTACGAGTTTAAGCTTCGACGCCAAAACACCGACTTTCTATGAAAAGTGGACAAAACCGTTAAAAGCACCTACATAGAGAGAGATGAGCAACTTCGGACAATCAAAGTTGCTCGGTGCATAATTTTTATTGTACTTATATGTCAAATTTTATGAGTATAAGCTTCCTGGATTATTTCGATGCCAAAACACCAACTTTCTATGACAAATGGACAAAACCATTAAAAGCTTCTCCATAGAGAGAGTTGAGGAACTTCGGACTATGAAAGTCGTTCGGGATACACTTTTTATTGTTCTTATATGTCAAATTTTATGAATATAACCTTCCTAGATAATTTCGATGCCAAAACACCAAATTTCTATGACAAATGGACAAAACCGTTAAAAGCACCTCCATAGAGAGAGTTGAACAACTTCGGATCATTAAACTTGCTCGGTGTACAATTTTTATTGTTCTTATATGTCAAATTTTATGAGTATAAGCTTCCTAGATTATTTCGATGCCAAAACACCAACATTCTATGATAAATGGAGAAAACCGTTAAAAGCTCCTCCATAGAGAGAGTTGAGCAACTTCGGATCATCGAAGTTGCTCGATGTACCATTTTTATTGTTGTTATATGTCAAATTTTATGAGTATAAGCTTCATAGATTATTTCGATGCCAAAACACCAACTTTCTATGACAAATGGACAAAACCGTTAAAAGCACCTCCATAGAGAGAGTTTTGCAGCTTCGGATCATCAAAGTGGCTCGGTGTACAATTTTTATTGTTCTTAATGTCAAATTTTATGAGTGTAAGCTTCATAGATTATTTCGATGCCAAAACACCAACTTTCTATGACAAATGGACAAAACCGTTAAAAGCAACTCCATAGAGAGAGTTGAGCTACTTCGGACCAACAAACTTGCTCGGTGTACAATTTTTATTGTTCTTATATGTCAAATTTTATGAGTATAAGCTTCCTGGATTATTTCGATGCCAAAACACCAACTTTCTATGACAAATGGACAAAACCGTTAAAAGCTCCTCCATAGAGAGAGTTGAGCAACTTCGGATCATCAAACTTGATCGGTGTACAATTTTTATTGTTCTTATATGTCAAATTTTATGAGTATAAGCTTTTTGGATTATTCCGATGCCAAAACACCAACTTTCTATGACAAATGGACAAACCATTAAAAGCTCCTCCATAGAGAGAGTTGAGCAAGTTCGGATCATCAAACTTGCTCGGTGTACAATTTTTATTGTTCTTATATGTCAAATTTTATGAGTATAAGCTTCCTAGATTATTTCGATGCTAAAACACCAACTTTCTATGACAAATGAACAAAACCGTTAAAAGGTCTTCCATAGAGAGAGTTGAGCAACTTCAAACCATCAAAGTTACTCGGTGTACACTTTTTATTGTTCTTATATGTCAAATTTTATGAGTATAAGCTTCATACATTATTTCGATGCCAAAACACGAACTTTCTATGACAAATGGACGAAACCGTTAAAAGCACCTTAATAGAGAGAGTTGAGCAACTTCGGATCATCAAAGTTGCTCGGTGTACAATTTTTATTGTTGTTAATGTCAAATTTTCTGAGTTTAAGCTTCATAGATTATTTCGATGCCAAAACACCAACTTTCTATGACAAATGGACAAAACCGTTAAAAGGTCCTCCATAGAGAGAGTTGAGCAACTTCGGACCAACAAAGTTGCTCGGTGTACAATTTTTATTGTTCTTATATGTCAAATTTTACGAGTTTAAGCTTCATTGATTATTTTGATGCCAAAACACCGACTTTCTATGACAAATTGACGAAACCATTAAAAGCACCTTCATGGAAAGAGTTGAGCAACTTCGGATCATCAAAGTTGCTCGGTGTACAATTTTTATTGTTCTTATATGTCAAATTTTATGAGTTTAAGCTTCATAGATTATTTCGATGCCAAAACACCAACTTTCTATGACAAATGGACAAAACCGTTAAAAGGACCTCCATAGAGAGAGTTAAGCAACTTCGGACCAACAAAGTTGCTCAGTGTACAATTTTTATTGTTCTTATATGTCAAATTTTACGAGTTTAAGCTTCATTGATTATTTTGATGCCAAAACACCGACTTTCTATGACAAATTGACGAAACCATTAAAAGCACCTTCATGGAAAGAGTTGAGCAACTTCGGATCATCAAAGTTGCTCGGTGTACAATTTTTATTGTTCTTATATGTCAAATTTTATGAGTATAAGCTTCCTAGATTATTTCGATGCCAAAACACCAACATTCTATGATAAATGGAGAAAACCGTTAAAAGCTCCTCCATAGAGAGAGTTGAGCAACTTCGGATCATCGAAGTTGCTCGATGTACCATTTTTATTGTTGTTATATGTCACATTTTATGAGTATAAGCTTCATAGATTATTTCGATGCCAAAACACCAACTTTCTATGACAAATGGACAAAACCGTTAAAAGCACCTCCATAGAGAGAGTTTTGCAGCTTCGGATCATCAAAGTTGCTCGGTGTACAATTTTTATTGTTCTTAATGTCAAATTTTATGAGTTTAAGCTTCATAGATTATTTCGATGCCAAAACACCAACTTTCTATGACAAATGGACAAAACCGTTAAAAGCACCTCCATAGAGAGAGTTGAGCTACTTCGGACCAACAAACTTGCTCGGTGTACAATTTTTATTGTTCTTATATGTCAAATTTTATGAGTATAAGCTTCCTGGATTATTTCGATGCCAAAACACCAACTTTCTATGACAAATGGACAAAACCGTTAAAAGCTCCTCCATAGAGAGAGTTGAGCAACTTCGGATCATCAAACTTGATCGGTGTACAATTTTTATTGTTCTTATATGTCAAATTTTATGAGTATAAGCTTTTTGGATTATTCCGATGCCAAAACACCAACTTTCTATGACAAATGGACAAACCATTAAAAGCTCCTCCATAGAGAGAGTTGAGCAAGTTCGGATCATCAAACTTGCTCGGTGTACAATTTTTATTGTTCTTATATGTCAAATTTTATGAGTATAAGCTTCCTAGATTATTTCGATGCTAAAACACCAACTTTCTATGACAAATGAACAAAACCGTTAAAAGGTCTTCCATAGAGAGAGTTGAGCAACTTCAAACCATCAAAGTTACTCGGTGTACACTTTTTATTGTTCTTATATGTCAAATTTTATGAGTATAAGCTTCATACATTATTTCGATGCCAAAACACGAACTTTCTATGACAAATGGACGAAACCGTTAAAAGCACCTTAATAGAGAGAGTTGAGCAACTTCGGATCATCAAAGTTGCTCGGTGTACAATTTTTATTGTTGTTAATGTCAAATTTTCTGAGTTTAAGCTTCATAGATTATTTCGATGCCAAAACACCAACTTTCTATGACAAATGGACAAAACCGTTAAAAGGTCCTCCATAGAGAGAGTTGAGCAACTTCGGACCAACAAAGTTGCTCGGTGTACAATTTTTATTGTTCTTATATGTCAAATTTTACGAGTTTAAGCTTCATTGATTATTTTGATGCCAAAACACCGACTTTCTATGACAAATTGACGAAACCATTAAAAGCACCTTCATGGAAAGAGTTGAGCAACTTCGGATCATCAAAGTTGCTCGGTGTACAATTTTTATTGTTCTTATATGTCAAATTTTATGAGTTTAAACTTCATAGATTATTTCGATGCCAAAACACCAACTTTCTATGACAAATGGACAAAACCGTTAAAAGGACCTCCATAGAGAGAGTTAAGCAACTTCGGACCAACAAAGTTGCTCAGTGTACAATTTTTATTGTTCTTATATGTCAAATTTTACGAGTTTAAGCTTCATTGATTATTTTGATGCCAAAACACCGACTTTCTATGACAAATTGACGAAACCATTAAAAGCACCTTCATGGAAAGAGTTGAGCAACTTCGGATCATCAAAGTTGCTCGGTGTACAATTTTTATTGTTCTTATATGTCAAATTTTATGAGTATAAGCTTCCTAGATTATTTCGATGCTAAAACACCAACTTTCTATGACAAATGAACAAAACCGTTAAAAGGTCTTCCATAGAGAGAGTTGAGCAACTTCAAACCATCAAAGTTACTCGGTGTACACTTTTTATTGTTCTTATATGTCAAATTTTATGAGTATAAGCTTCATACATTATTTCGATGCCAAAACACGAACTTTCTATGACAAATGGACGAAACCGTTAAAAGCACCTTAATAGAGAGAGTTGAGCAACTTCGGATCATCAAAGTTGCTCGGTGTACAATTTTTATTGTTGTTAATGTCAAATTTTCTGAGTTTAAGCTTCATAGATTATTTCGATGCCAAAACACCAACTTTCTATGACAAATGGACAAAACCGTTAAAAGGTCCTCCATAGAGAGAGTTGAGCAACTTCGGACCAACAAAGTTGCTCGGTGTACAATTTTTATTGTTCTTATATGTCAAATTTTACGAGTTTAAGCTTCATTGATTATTTTGATGCCAAAACACCGACTTTCTATGACAAATTGACGAAACCATTAAAAGCACCTTCATGGAAAGAGTTGAGCAACTTCGGATCATCAAAGTTGCTCGGTGTACAATTTTTATTGTTCTTATATGTCAAATTTTATGAGTTTAAGCTTCATAGATTATTTCGATGCCAAAACACCAACTTTCTATGACAAATGGACAAAACCGTTAAAAGGACCTCCATAGAGAGAGTTAAGCAACTTCGGACCAACAAAGTTGCTCAGTGTACAATTTTTATTGTTCTTATATGTCAAATTTTACGAGTTTAAGCTTCATTGATTATTTTGATGCCAAAACACCGACTTTCTATGACAAATTGACGAAACCATTAAAAGCACCTTCATGGAAAGAGTTGAGCAACTTCGGATCATCAAAGTTGCTCGGTGTACAATTTTTATTGTTCTTATATGTCAAATTTTATGAGTTTAAGCTTCATAGATTATTTCGATGCCAAAACACCAACTTTCTATGACAAATGGACAAAACCGTTAAAAGCACCTCCATAGAGAGAGTTAAGCAACTTCCATAGAGAGAGTTGAGCAACTTCGGATCATCAAAGTTGCTCGGTGTACAATTTTTATTGTTCTTATATGTCAAATTTTATGAGTTTAAGCTTCATAGATTATTTCGATGCCAAAACACCAACTTTCTATGACAAATGGACAAAACCGTTAAAAGCACCTCCATAGAGAGAGTTAAGCAACTTCCATAGAGAGAGTTGAACAACTTCGGATCATCAAAGTTGCTCGGTGTACAATTTTTATTGTTCTTATATGTCAAATTTTATGAGTTTAAGCTTCATAGATTATTTCGATGCCAAAACACCAACTTTCTATGAAAAATGGACAAAACCGTTAAAAGCTCCTCCATAGAGAGAGTTGAGCAACTTCGGACCAACAAAGTTGCTCGGTGTACAATTTTTATTGTTCTTATATGTCCAATTTTACGAGTTTAAGCTTACTAGATTATTTCGACGCCAAAACACCGACTTTCTATGAAAAGTGGACAAAACCGTTAAAAGTACCTACATAGAGAGAGATGAGCAACTTCGGACAATCAAAGTTACTCGGTGCACAATTTTTATTGTACTTATATGTCAAATTTTACGAGTTTAAGCTTCATAGATTATTTTGATGCCAAAACACAAACTTTCTACGACAAATGGACAAAACCGTTAAAAGCTCCTCCATAGAGAGAGTTGAGCGACTTCGGACTATCAAAGTCGCTCGGGATGGACTTTTTATTGTTCTTATACGTCAAATTTTATGAATATAACCTTCCTAGATTATTTTGATGGCAAAATCCAACTTTCTATGACAAATGGACAAAACCGTTAAAAGCTCCTCCATAGAGAGAGTTGAGCAACTTCGGAACAACAAAGTTGCTCGGTGTACAATTTTTATTGTTCTTATTTGTCAAATTTTACGAGTTTAAGCTTCGACGCCAAAACACCGACTTTCTATGAAAAGTGGACAAAACCGTTAAAAGCACCTACATAGAGAGAGATGAGCAACTTCGGACAATCAAAGTTGCTCGGTGCACAATTTTTATTGTACTTATATGTCAAATTTTACGAGTTTAAGCTTCATAGATTATTTTGATGCCAAAACACAAACTTTCTACGACAAATGGACAAAACCGTTAAAAGCACCTCCATAGAGAGAGTTGAGCAACTTCAGATCATCAAAGTTGCTCGGTGTACACTTTTTATTGTTCTTATATGTCAAATTTTATGAGTATAAGCTTCCTGAATTATTTCGATGCCAAAACACCAACTTTCTATGACAAATGGACAAAACCATTAAAAGCTCCTCCATAGAGAGAGTTGAGGAACTTCGGACTATGAAAGTCGCTCGGGATAGACTTTTTATTGTTCTTATATGTCAAATTTTATGAATATAACCTTCCTAGATAATTTCGATGCCAAAACACCAAATTTCTATGACAAATGGACAAAACCGTTAAAAGCACCTCCATAGAGAGAGTTGAACAACTTCAGATCATTAAACTTGCTCGGTGTACAATTTTTATTGTTCTTATATGTCAAATTTTATGAGTATAAGCTTCCTAGATTATTTCGATGCCAAAACACCAACATTCTATGACAAATGGAGAAAACCGTTAAAAGCTCCTCCATAGAGAGAGTTGAGCAACTTCGGATCATCGAAGTTGCTCGATGTACCATTTTTATTGTTGTTATATGTCAAATTTTATGAGTATAAGCTTCATAGATTATTTCGATGCCAAAACACCAACTTTCTATGACAAATGGACAAAACCGTTAAAAGCACCTCCATAGAGAGAGTTGAGCAACTTCGGATCATCAAAGTTGCTCGGTGTACAATTTTTATTGTTCTTAATGTCAAATTTTATGAGTTTAAGCTTCATAGATTATTTCGATGCGAAAACACCAACTTTCTATGAAAAATGGACAAAAACGTTAAAAGCACCTCCATAGAGAGAGTTGAGCTACTTCGGACCAACAAACTTGCTCGGTGTACAATTTTTATTGTTCTTATATGTCAAATTTTATGAGTATAAGCTTCCTGGATTATTTCGATGCCAAAACACCAACTTTCTATGACAAATGGACAAAACCATTAAAAGCTCCTCCATAGAGAGAGTTGAGCAACTTCGGATCATCAAACTTGCTAGGTGTACAATTTTTATTGTTCTTATATGTCAAATTTTATGAGTATAAGCTTCCTGGATTATTTCGATGCCAAAACACCAACTTTCTATGACAAATGGACAAAACCATTAAAAGCACCTCCATAGAGAGAGTTGAACAACTTCAGATCATTAAACTTGCTCGGTGTACAATTTTTATTGTTCTTATATGTCAAATTTTATGAGTATAAGCTTCCTAGATTATTTCGATGCCAAAACACCAACATTCTATGACAAATGGAGAAAACCGTTAAAAGCTCCTCCATAGAGAGAGTTGAGCAACTTCGGATCATCGAAGTTGCTCGATGTACCATTTTTATTGTTGTTATATGTCAAATTTTATGAGTATAAGCTTCATAGATTATTTCGATGCCAAAACACCAACTTTCTATGACAAATGGACAAAACCGTTAAAAGCACCTCCATAGAGAGAGTTGAGCAACTTCGGATCATCAAAGTTGCTCGGTGTACAATTTTTATTGTTCTTAATGTCAAATTTTATGAGTTTAAGCTTCATAGATTATTTCGATGCGAAAACACCAACTTTCTATGAAAAATGGACAAAAACGTTAAAAGCACCTCCATAGAGAGAGTTGAGCTACTTCGGACCAACAAACTTGCTCGGTGTACAATTTTTATTGTTCTTATATGTCAAATTTTATGAGTATAAGCTTCCTGGATTATTTCGATGCCAAAACACCAACTTTCTATGACAAATGGACAAAACCATTAAAAGCTCCTCCATAGAGAGAGTTGAGCAACTTCGGATCATCAAACTTGCTAGGTGTACAATTTTTATTGTTCTTATATGTCAAATTTTATGAGTATAAGCTTCCTGGATTATTTCGATTCCAAAACACCAACTTTCTATGACAAATGGACAAAACCATTAAAAGCTCCTCCATAGAGAGAGTTGAGCAACTTCGTATCATCAAACTTGCTCGGTGTACAATTTTTAATATTCTTATATGTCAAATTTTATGAGTATAAGCTTCCTAGATTATTTCGATGCTAAAACACCAACTTTCTATGACAAATGAACAAAACCGTTAAAAGGTCCTTCATAGAGAGAGTTAAGCAACTTCAAACCATCAAAGTTACTCGGTGTACACTTTTTATTGTTCTTATATGTCAAATTTTATGAGTATAAGCTTCATAGATTATTTCGATGCCAAAACACGAACTTTCTATGACAAATGGACGAAACCGTTAAAAGCACCTTAATAGAGAGAGTTGAGCAACTTCGGATCATCAAAGTTGCTCGGTGTACACTTTTTATTGTTCTTATATGTCAAATTTTATGAGTATAAGCTTCCTGGATTATTTCGATGCCAAAACACCAACTTTCTTTGACAAATGGACAAAACCATTAAAAGCTCCTCCATAGAGAGAGTTGAGGAACTTCGGACTATGAAAGTCGCTCGGGATAGACTTTTTATCGTTCTTATATGTCAAATTTTATGAATATAACCTTCCTAGATAATTTCGATGCCAAAACACCAAATTCCTATGACAAATGGACAAAACCGTTAAAAGCACCTCCATAGAGAGAGTTGAACAACTTCGGATCATTAAACTTGCTCGGTGTACAATTTTTATTGTTCTTATATGTCAAATTTTATGAGTATAAGCTTCCTAGATTATTTCGATGCCAAAACACCAACATTCTATGACAAATGGAGAAAACCGTTAAAAGCTCCTCCATAGAGAGAGTTGAGCAACTTCGGATCATCGAAGTTGCTCGATGTACCATTTTTATTGTTGTTATATGTCAAATTTTATGAGTATAAGCTTCATAGATTATTTCGATGCCAAAACACCAACTTTCTATGACAAATGGACAAAACCGTTAAAAGCACCTCCATAGAGAGAGTTGAGCAACTTCGGATCATCAAAGTTGCTCGGTGTACAATTTTTATTGTTCTTAATGTCAAATTTTATGAGTTTAAGCTTCATAGATTATTTCGATGCGAAAACACCAACTTTCTATGACAAATGGACAAAACCGTTAAAAGCACCTCCATAGAGAGAGTTGAGCTACTTCGCACCAACAAACTTGCTCGGTGTACAATTTTTATTGTTCTTATATGTCAAATTTTATAAGTATAAGCTTCCTGGATTATTTCGATGCCAAAACACCAACTTTCTATGACAAATGGACAAAACCATTAAAAGCTCCTCCATAGAGAGAGTTGAGCAACTTCGGATCATCAAACTTGCTAGGTGTACAATTTTTATTGTTCTTATATGTCAAATTTTATGAGTATAAGCTTCCTGGATTATTTCGATGCCAAAACACCAACTTTCTATGACAAATGGACAAAACCATTAAAAGCTCCTCCATAGAGAGAGTTGAGCAACTTCGGATCATCAAACTTGCTCGGTGTACAATTTTTAATATTCTTATATGTCAAATTTTGTGAGTATAAGCTTCCTAGATTATTTCGATGCTAAAACACCAACTTTCTATGACAAATGAACAAAACCGTTAAAAGGTCCTCCATAGAGAGAGTTGAGCAACTTCAAACCATCAAAGTTACTCGGTGTACACTTTTTATTGTTCTTATATGTCAAATTTTATGAGTATAAGCTTCATAGATTATTTCGATGCCAAAACACCAACATTCTATGACAAATGGAGAAAACCGTTAAAAGCTCCTCCATAGAGAGAGTTGAGCAACTTCGGATCATCGAAGTTGCTCGATGTACCATTTTTATTGTTGTTATATGTCAAATTTTATGAGTATAAGCTTCATAGATTATTTCGATGCCAAAACACCAACTTTCTATGACAAATGGACAAAACCGTTAAAAGCACCTTAATAGAGAGAGTTGAGCAACTTCGGATCATCAAAGTTACTCGGTGTACACTTTTTATTGTTCTTATATGTCAAATTTTATGAGTATAAGCTTCATAGATTATTTCGATGCCAAAACACCAACTTTCTATGACAAATGGACAAAACCGTTAAAAGGACCTCCATAGAGAGAGTTAAGCAACTTCGGACCAACAAAGTTGCTCAGTGTACAATTTTTATTGTTCTTATATGTCAAATTTTACGAGTTTAAGCTTCATTGATTATTTTGATGCCAAAACACCGACTTTCTATGACAAATTGACGAAACCATTAAAAGCACCTTCATGGAAAGAGTTGAGCAACTTCGGATCATCAAAGTTGCTCGGTGTACAATTTTTATTGTTCTTATATGTCAAATTTTATGAGTTTAAGCTTCATAGATTATTTCGATGCCAAAACACCAACTTTCTATGACAAATGGACAAAACCGTTAAAAGCACCTCCATAGAGAGAGTTAAGCAACTTCCATAGAGAGAGTTGAGCAACTTCGGATCATCAAAGTTGCTCGGTGTACAATTTTTATTGTTCTTATATGTCAAATTTTATGAGTTTAAGCTTCATAGATTATTTCGATGCCAAAACACCAACTTTCTATGACAAATGGACAAAACCGTTAAAAGCACCTCCATAGAGAGAGTTAAGCAACTTCCATAGAGAGAGTTGAACAACTTCGGATCATCAAAGTTGCTCGGTGTACAATTTTTATTGTTCTTATATGTCAAATTTTATGAGTTTAAGCTTCATAGATTATTTCGATGCCAAAACACCAACTTTCTATGAAAAATGGACAAAACCGTTAAAAGCTCCTCCATAGAGAGAGTTGAGCAACTTCGGACCAACAAAGTTGCTCGGTGTACAATTTTTATTGTTCTTATATGTCCAATTTTACGAGTTTAAGCTTACTAGATTATTTCGACGCCAAAACACCGACTTTCTATGAAAAGTGGACAAAACCGTTAAAAGTACCTACATAGAGAGAGATGAGCAACTTCGGACAATCAAAGTTACTCGGTGCACAATTTTTATTGTACTTATATGTCAAATTTTACGAGTTTAAGCTTCATAGATTATTTTGATGCCAAAACACAAACTTTCTACGACAAATGGACAAAACCGTTAAAAGCTCCTCCATAGAGAGAGTTGAGCGACTTCGGACTATCAAAGTCGCTCGGGATGGACTTTTTATTGTTCTTATACGTCAAATTTTATGAATATAACCTTCCTAGATTATTTTGATGGCAAAATCCAACTTTCTATGACAAATGGACAAAACCGTTAAAAGCTCCTCCATAGAGAGAGTTGAGCAACTTCGGAACAACAAAGTTGCTCGGTGTACAATTTTTATTGTTCTTATTTGTCAAATTTTACGAGTTTAAGCTTCGACGCCAAAACACCGACTTTCTATGAAAAGTGGACAAAACCGTTAAAAGCACCTACATAGAGAGAGATGAGCAACTTCGGACAATCAAAGTTGCTCGGTGCACAATTTTTATTGTACTTATATGTCAAATTTTACGAGTTTAAGCTTCATAGATTATTTTGATGCCAAAACACAAACTTTCTACGACAAATGGACAAAACCGTTAAAAGCACCTCCATAGAGAGAGTTGAGCAACTTCAGATCATCAAAGTTGCTCGGTGTACACTTTTTATTGTTCTTATATGTCAAATTTTATGAGTATAAGCTTCCTGAATTATTTCGATGCCAAAACACCAACTTTCTATGACAAATGGACAAAACCATTAAAAGCTCCTCCATAGAGAGAGTTGAACAACTTCAGATCATTAAACTTGCTCGGTGTACAATTTTTATTGTTCTTATATGTCAAATTTTATGAGTATAAGCTTCCTAGATTATTTCGATGCCAAAACACCAACATTCTATGACAAATGGAGAAAACCGTTAAAAGCTCCTCCATAGAGAGAGTTGAGCAACTTCGGATCATCGAAGTTGCTCGATGTACCATTTTTATTGTTGTTATATGTCAAATTTTATGAGTATAAGCTTCATAGATTATTTCGATGCCAAAACACCAACTTTCTATGACAAATGGACAAAACCGTTAAAAGCACCTCCATAGAGAGAGTTGAGCAACTTCGGATCATCAAAGTTGCTCGGTGTACAATTTTTATTGTTCTTAATGTCAAATTTTATGAGTTTAAGCTTCATAGATTATTTCGATGCGAAAACACCAACTTTCTATGAAAAATGGACAAAAACGTTAAAAGCACCTCCATAGAGAGAGTTGAGCTACTTCGGACCAACAAACTTGCTCGGTGTACAATTTTTATTGTTCTTATATGTCAAATTTTATGAGTATAAGCTTCCTGGATTATTTCGATGCCAAAACACCAACTTTCTATGACAAATGGACAAAACCATTAAAAGCTCCTCCATAGAGAGAGTTGAGCAACTTCGGATCATCAAACTTGCTAGGTGTACAATTTTTATTGTTCTTATATGTCAAATTTTATGAGTATAAGCTTCCTGGATTATTTCGATGCCAAAACACCAACTTTCTATGACAAATGGACAAAACCATTAAAAGCACCTCCATAGAGAGAGTTGAACAACTTCAGATCATTAAACTTGCTCGGTGTACAATTTTTATTGTTCTTATATGTCAAATTTTATGAGTATAAGCTTCCTAGATTATTTCGATGCCAAAACACCAACATTCTATGACAAATGGAGAAAACCGTTAAAAGCTCCTCCATAGAGAGAGTTGAGCAACTTCGGATCATCGAAGTTGCTCGATGTACCATTTTTATTGTTGTTATATGTCAAATTTTATGAGTATAAGCTTCATAGATTATTTCGATGCCAAAACACCAACTTTCTATGACAAATGGACAAAACCGTTAAAAGCACCTCCATAGAGAGAGTTGAGCAACTTCGGATCATCAAAGTTGCTCGGTGTACAATTTTTATTGTTCTTAATGTCAAATTTTATGAGTTTAAGCTTCATAGATTATTTCGATGCGAAAACACCAACTTTCTATGAAAAATGGACAAAAACGTTAAAAGCACCTCCATAGAGAGAGTTGAGCTACTTCGGACCAACAAACTTGCTCGGTGTACAATTTTTATTGTTCTTATATGTCAAATTTTATGAGTATAAGCTTCCTGGATTATTTCGATGCCAAAACACCAACTTTCTATGACAAATGGACAAAACCATTAAAAGCTCCTCCATAGAGAGAGTTGAGCAACTTCGGATCATCAAACTTGCTAGGTGTACAACTTTTATTGTTCTTATATGTCAAATTTTATGAGTATAAGCTTCCTGGATTATTTCGATGCCAAAACACCAACTTTCTATGACAAATGGACAAAACCATTAAAAGCTCCTCCATAGAGAGAGTTGAGCAACTTCGTATCATCAAACTTGCTCGGTGTACAATTTTTAATATTCTTATATGTCAAATTTTATGAGTATAAGCTTCCTAGATTATTTCGATGCTAAAACACCAACTTTCTATGACAAATGAACAAAACCGTTAAAAGGTCCTTCATAGAGAGAGTTAAGCAACTTCAAACCATCAAAGTTACTCGGTGTACACTTTTTATTGTTCTTATATGTCAAATTTTATGAGTATAAGCTTCATAGATTATTTCGATGCCAAAACACGAACTTTCTATGACAAATGGACGAAACCGTTAAAAGCACCTTAATAGAGAGAGTTGAGCAACTTCGGATCATCAAAGTTGCTCGGTGTACACTTTTTATTGTTCTTATATGTCAAATTTTATGAGTATAAGCTTCCTGGATTATTTCGATGCCAAAACACCAACTTTTTCTTTGACAAATGGACAAAACCATTAAAAGCTCCTCCATAGAGAGAGTTGAGGAACTTCGGACTATGAAAGTCGCTCGGGATAGACTTTTTATCGTTCTTATATGTCAAATTTTATGAATATAACCTTCCTAGATAATTTCGATGCCAAAACACCAAATTCCTATGACAAATGGACAAAACCGTTAAAAGCACCTCCATAGAGAGAGTTGAACAACTTCGGATCATTAAACTTGCTCGGTGTACAATTTTTATTGTTCTTATATGTCAAATTTTATGAGTATAAGCTTCCTAGATTATTTCGATGCCAAAACACCAACATTCTATGACAAATGGAGAAAACCGTTAAAAGCTCCTCCATAGAGAGAGTTGAGCAACTTCGGATCATCGAAGTTGCTCGATGTACCATTTTTATTGTTGTTATATGTCAAATTTTATGAGTATAAGCTTCATAGATTATTTCGATGCCAAAACACCAACTTTCTATGACAAATGGACAAAACCGTTAAAAGCACCTCCATAGAGAGAGTTGAGCAACTTCGGATCATCAAAGTTGCTCGGTGTACAATTTTTATTGTTCTTAATGTCAAATTTTATGAGTTTAAGCTTCATAGATTATTTCGATGCGAAAACACCAACTTTCTATGACAAATGGACAAAACCGTTAAAAGCACCTCCATAGAGAGAGTTGAGCTACTTCGCACCAACAAACTTGCTCGGTGTACAATTTTTATTGTTCTTATATGTCAAATTTTATAAGTATAAGCTTCCTGGATTATTTCGATGCCAAAACACCAACTTTCTATGACAAATGGACAAAACCATTAAAAGCTCCTCCATAGAGAGAGTTGAGCAATTTCGGATCATCAAACTTGCTAGGTGTACAATTTTTATTGTTCTTATATGTCAAATTTTATGAGTATAAGCTTCCTGGATTATTTCGATGCCAAAACACCAACTTTCTATGACAAATGGACAAAACCATTAAAAGCTCCTCCATAGAGAGAGTTGAGCAACTTCGGATCATCAAACTTGCTCGGTGTACAATTTTTAATATTCTTATATGTCAAATTTTGTGAGTATAAGCTTCCTAGATTATTTCGATGCTAAAACACCAACTTTCTATGACAAATGAACAAAACCGTTAAAAGGTCCTCCATAGAGAGAGTTGAGCAACTTCAAACCATCAAAGTTACTCGGTGTACACTTTTTATTGTTCTTATATGTCAAATTTTATGAGTATAAGCTTCATAGATTATTTCGATGCCAAAACACCAACATTCTATGACAAATGGAGAAAACCGTTAAAAGCTCCTCCATAGAGAGAGTTGAGCAACTTCGGATCATCGAAGTTGCTCGATGTACCATTTTTATTGTTGTTATATGTCAAATTTTATGAGTATAAGCTTCATAGATTATTTCGATGCCAAAACACCAACTTTCTATGACAAATGGACAAAACCGTTAAAAGCACCTTAATAGAGAGAGTTGAGCAACTTCGGATCATCAAAGTTACTCGGTGTACACTTTTTATTGTTCTTATATGTCAAATTTTATGAGTATAAGCTTCATAGATTATTTCGATGCCAAAACACGAACTTTATATGACAAATGGACGAAACCGTTAAAAGCACCTTAATAGAGAGAGTTGAGCAACTTCGGATCATCAAAGTTGCTCGGTGTACAATTTTTATTGTTCTTAATGTCAAATTTTATGAGTTTAAGCTTCATAGATTATTTCGATGCCAAAACACCAACTTTCTATGACAAATGGACAAAACCGTTAAAAGCTCCTCCATAGAGAGAGTTGAGCAACTTCGGACCAACAAAGTTGCTCGGTGTACCATTTTTATTGTTCTTATATGTCAAATTTTACGAGTTTAAGCTTCATTGATTATTTTGATGCCAAAACACCGACTTTCTATGACAAATTGACGAAACCATTAAAAGCACCTTCATGGAAAGAGTTGAGCAACTTCGGATCATCAAAGTTGCTCGGTGTACAATTTTTATTGTTCTTATATGTCAAATTTTATGAGTTTAAGCTTCATAGACTATTTCGATGCCAAAACACCAACTTTCTATGACAAATGGACAAAACCGTTAAAAGCACCTCCATAGAGAGAGTTAAGCAACTTCCATAGAGAGAGTTGAGCAACTTCGGACTATCAAAGTCGCTCGGGATGGACTTTTTATTGTTCTTATACGTCAAATTTTATGAATATAACCTTCCTAGATTATTTTGATGGCGAAAACAAACTTTCTATGACAAATGGACAAAACCGTTAAAAGCTCCTCCATAGAGAGAGTTGAGCAACTTCGGATAAACAAAGTTGCTCGGTGTACAATTTTTATTGTTCTTATATGTCCAATTTTACGAGTTTTAGCTTACTAGATTATTTCGACGCCAAAACACCGACTTTCTATGAAAAGTGGACAAAACCGTTAAAAGTACCTACATAGAGAGAGATGAGCAACTTCGGACAATCAAAGTTACTCGGTGCACAATTTTTATTGTACTTATATGTCAAATTTTACGAGTTTAAGCTTCATAGATTATTTTGATGCCAAAACACATACTTTCTACGACAAATGGACAAAACCGTTAAAAGCTCTTCCATAGAGAGAGTTGAGCGACTTCGGACTATCAAAGTCGCTCGGGATGGACTTTTTATTGTTCTTATACGTCAAATTTTATGAATATAACCTTCCTAGATTATTTTGATGGCAAAATCCAACTTTCTATGACAAATGGACAAAACCGTTAAAAGCTCCTCCATAGAGAGAGTTGAGCAACTTCGGAACAACAAAGTTGCTCGGTGTACAATTTTTATTGTTCTTATTTGTCAAATTTTACGAGTTTAAGCTTCGACGCCAAAACACCGACTTTCTATGAAAAGTGGACAAAACCGTTAAAAGCACCTACATAGAGAGAGATGAGCAACTTCGGACAATCAAAGTTGCTCGGTGCACAATTTTTATTGTACATATATGTCAAATTTTATGAGTTTAAGCTTCATAGATTATTTTGATGCCAAAACACAAACTTTCTACGACAAATGGACAAAACCGTTAAAAGCTCCTCCATAGAGAGAGTTGAGCAACTTCAGATCATCAAAGTTGCTCGGTGTACACTTTTTATTGTTCTTATATGTCAAATTTTATGAGTATAAGCTTCCTGGATTATTTCGATGCCAAAACACCAACTTTCTATGACAAATGGACAAAACCATTAAAAGCTCCTCCATAGAGAGAGTTGAGGAACTTCGGACTATGAAAGTCGCTCGGGATAGACTTTTTATTGTTCTTATATGTCAAATTTTATGAATATAACCTTCCTAGATAATTTCGATGCCAAAACACCAAATTTCTATGACAAATGGACAAAACCGTTAAAAGCACCTCCATAGAGAGAGTTGAACAACTTCGGATCGTTAAACTTGCTCGGTGTACAATTTTTATTGTTCTTATATGTCAAATTTTATGAGTATAAGCTTCCTAGATTATTTCGATGCCAAAACACCAACATTCTATGACAAATGGAGAAAACCGTTAAAAGCTCCTCCATAGAGAGAGTTGAGCAACTTCGGATCATCGAAGTTGCTCGATGTACCATTTTTATTGTTGTTATATGTCAAATTTTATGAGTATAAGCTTCATAGATTATTTCGATGCCAAAACACCAACTTTCTATGACAAATGGACAAAACCGTTAAAAGCACCTCCATAGAGAGAGTTGAGCAACTTCGGATCATCAAAGTTGCTCGGTGTACAATTTTTATTGTTCTTAATGTCAAATTTTATGAGTTTAAGCTTCATAGATTATTTCGATGCGAAAACACCAACTTTCTATGACAAATGGACAAAACCGTTAAAAGCACCTCCATAGAGAGAGTTGAGCTACTTCGGACCAACAAACTTGCTCGGTGTACAATTTTTATTGTTCTTATATGTCAAATTTTATGAGTATAAGCTTCCTGGATTATTTCGATGCCAAAACACCAACTTTCTATGACAAATGGACAAAACCATTAAAAGCTCCTCCATAGAGAGAGTTGAGCAACTTCGGATCATCAAACTTGCTAGGTGTACAATTTTTATTGTTCTTATATGTCAAATTTTATGAGTATAAGCTTCCTGGATTATTTCGATGCCAAAACACCAACTTTCTATGACAAATGGACAAAACCATTAAAAGCTCCTCCATAGAGAGAGTTGAGCAACTTCGGATCATCAAACTTGCTCGGTGTACAATTTTTAATATTCTTATATGTCAAATTTTATGAGTATAAGCTTCCTAGATTATTTCGATGCTAAAACACCAACTTTCTATGACAAATGAACAAAACCGTTAAAAGGTCCTCCATAGAGAGAGTTGAGCAACTTCAAACCATCAAAGTTACTCGGTGTACACTTTTTATTGTTCTTATATGTCAAATTTTATGAGTATAAGCTTCATAGATTATTTCGATGCCAAAACACGAACTTTCTATGACAAATGGACGAAACCGTTAAAAGCACCTTAATAGAGAGAGTTGAGCAACTTCGGATCATCAAAGTTGCTCAGTGTACACTTTTTATTGTTCTTATATGTCAAATTTTATGAGTATAAGCTTCCTGGATTATTTCGATGCCAAAACACCAACTTTCTATGACAAATGGACAAAACCATTAAAAGCTCCTCCATAGAGAGAGTTGAGGAACTTCGGACTATGAAAGTCGCTCGGGATAGACTTTTTATTGTTCTTATATGTCAAATTTTATGAATATAACCTTCCTAGATAATTTCGATGCCAAAACACCAAATTTCTATGACAAATGGACAAAACCGTTAAAAGCACCTCCATAGAGAGAGTTGAACAACTTCGGATCATTAAACTTGCTCGGTGTACAATTTTTATTGTTCTTATATGTCAAATTTTATGAGTATAAGCTTCCTAGATTATTTCGATGCCAAAACACCAACATTCTATGACAAATGGAGAAAACTGTTAAAAGCTCCTCCATAGAGAGAGTTGAGCAACTTCGGATCATCGAAGTTGCTCGATGTACCATTTTTATTGTTGTTATATGTCAAATTTTATGAGTATAAGCTTCATAGATTATTTCGATGCCAAAACACCAACTTTCTATGACAAATGGACAAAACCGTTAAAAGCACCTCCATAGAGAGAGTTGAGCAACTTCGGATCATCAAAGTTGCTCGGTGTACAATTTTTATTGTTCTTAATGTCAAATTTTATGAGTTTAAACTTCATAGATTATTTCGATGCGAAAACACCAACTTTCTATGACAAATGGACAAAACCGTTAAAAGCACCTCCATAGAGAGAGTTGAGCTACTTCGGACCAACAAACTTGCTCGGTGTACAATTTTTATTGTTCTTATATGTCAAATTTTATGAGTATAAGCTTCCTGGATTATTTCGATGCCAAAACACCAACTTTCTATGACAAATGGACAAAACCATTAAAAGCTCCTCCATAGAGAGAGTTGAGCAACTTCGGATCATCAAACTTGCTAGGTGTACAATTTTTATTGTTCTTATATGTCAAATTTTATGAGTATAAGCTTCCTGGATTATTTCGATGCCAAAACACCAACTTTCTATGACAAATGGACAAAACCATTAAAAGCTCCTCCATAGAGAGAGTTGAGCAACTTCGGATCATCAAACTTGCTCGGTGTACAATTTTTAATATTCTTATATGTCAAATTTTGTGAGTATAAGCTTCCTAGATTATTTCGATGCTAAAACACCAACTTTCTATGACAAATGAACAAAACCGTTAAAAGGTCCTCCATAGAGAGAGTTGAGCAACTTCAAACCATCAAAGTTACTCGGTGTACACTTTTTATTGTTCTTATATGTCAAATTTTATGAGTATAAGCTTCATAGATTATTTCGATGCCAAAACACGAACTTTCTATGACAAATGGACGAAACCGTTAAAAGCACCTTAATAGAGAGAGTTGAGCAACTTCGGATCATCAAAGTTGCTCGGTGTACAATTTTTATTGTTCTTAATGTCAAATTTTATGAGTTTAAGCTTCATAGATTATTTCGATGCCAAAATACCAACTTTCTATGAAAAGTGGACAAAACCGTTAAAAGTACCTACATAGAGAGAGATGAGCAACTTCGGACAATCAAAGTTACTCGGTGCACAATTTTTATTGTACTTATATGTCAAATTTTACGAGTTTAAGCTTCATAGATTATTTTGATGCCAAAACACAAACTTTCTTTGACAAACGGACAAAACCGTTAAAAGCTCCTCCATAGAGAGAGTTGAGCAACTTCGGACTATCAAAGTCGCTCGGGATGGACTTTTTATTGTTCTTATACGTCAAATTTTATGAATATAACCTTCCTAGATTATTTTGATGGCAAAATCCAACTTTCTATGAAAAATGGACAAAACCGTTAAAAGCTCCTCCATAGAAAGATTTGAGCAACTTCGGAACAACAAAGTTGCTCGGTGTACAATTTTTATTGTTCTTATTTGTCAAATTTTACGAGTTTAAGCTTCGACGGCAAAACACCGACTTTCTATGAAAAGTGGACAAAACCGTTAAAAGCACCTACATAGAGAGAGATGAGCAACTTCGGACAATCAAAGTTGCTCGGTGCACAATTTTTATTGTACTTTTATGTCAAATTTTACGAGTTTAAGCTTCATAGATTATTTTGATGCCAAAACACAAACTTTCTACGACAAATGGACAAAACCGTTAAAAGCTCCTCCATAGAGAGAGTTGAGCAACTTCAGATCATCAAAGTTGCTCGGTGTACACTTTTTATTGTTCTTATATGTCAAATTTTATGAGTATAAGCTTCCTGGATTATTTCAAAGAATTAGCTTTTCGTTGTGTACAACGATTAGCATAGTGACCTTGCTTTCCACAATTAAAGCAAACAATCTTAGTACGTGGTCTAGACTGAGATTTAGAACCAGAGGGTTTAGTCTTAGTCAAATTAGACCTTTTCTTTCTCGGAACATTTTTAGGAAAAGACCTAGAATAAGATCTTTTAACAGGTTTATCATATTGATAAGATTTAGAAGATTTAAACCTTTTTCGAGAAGATTTATAAGCCTTATGAGCTTTATGGGACTTATTTGGTAAACCCATTTGTTGACAAAAGTCACCAAGAATGGATTTTCCTAATCGTCGTTCTTTAGCTATCTGATCTTGCATTTTAAGATCAGTGCAGAGAGACACACCTTCAGCGACTGTCTCAGCAGAGAGTTCACCATAAGTATAATGGTTGAAATCAAGAATTCCATCCGTTAGATTTTTTAATCTAGTACGGACCTTTTCAGCGAAGAAAGGAGGTAGACCTGCAATAAACTTTTCTTTCCAAAAAGCATTATTACAGTCAGGTCGTTCAAAGACTTTAGCAAAGAAGACGTCTTTATACCAACGATAATGAGAAAGTTTAGGACATCGTAAATTCATAAGCTGTTCCTGAGACTTATCCATAAAGGATTGACTGTGACCTAAGAAATGATGCACAATGGTATAGATCAAAGTATTCGTACAGTCAGATACGTCGATGTTATTTTCAATTTTTATTGCGGACCAAATACTAGATCTTTGCTCCATGGAAAGATAATTATCCCACCACATTTTGAGCATACCAGAAAAACCTGCGGTAATGGCCTTAGCAATATTTTGATCAGTATTACCCTTTTGTTTAGCAGCTGTAGCATACATCATCATATGCTGCAGTACCTTTTCAACTTGTCGTTCAGTCATGGCATCAATATTCCATTCAACAATGGAATCCCCTGAATATGTAACCTGGTCAAACATATTATCTTCTTCTATTTGAAGATCTATAGGTGTAGGTCGAGGATAGCCATACCTAGTAGGAAACTTAGAGTATTTAATTTTATTAATATCTAAGGGCTGTTGTTCTGATAAGAACATCTGATGTGTTCGATCTAGGGAATCCGAGCTATCATCTGACTCATAAGACGAACTTGGTTCATTCGATGATGAATTGGCTTCAGCTTGGGTTAAAACTGATAAAGATTTCTTTCCTTTTGTATCAGAAAGCTTTTGAAAGAGTTCCAACATAAACTCTGGAGAAGGAGAACCAGACATTTTAAAAGAAAAATCCTTTTCAAGAAAGGGCTGGAACCTGGGAATGTCATGAAAGTTTCTCTTAGAAGATGACGGACCTTTAACATAAGTAGAAAGCTGGAGTGGCTTTTCTGTTAAAGGTTCACTAGAAGAAGACAGTTGTGATTGAGCTATCTGAGGTTGAGAAGTACTTCCACTAAGATGAGCGGAAATATCATTCAGCTGTTCACCAATTGTTTGTAAATATAAATTGTTATAATTAACTTGTTGAACCACATTTTCAACAGTTCCTTCCTTCTTATAAGGAGCAGCAGCTACTTCATCTGAATCGATTCGGTGCACAAGATTACTTTCAGGAGGATGAATAGCTTGAACGGTTTTTCCTGATTTAAGGACAAATGTTCGATGATTGGACTCTAGAGTAGCTAGAGAGGACAAATCATTAAAGTCGAGAATATGATAGTCACAGTTTCTAGCAATGTAGAAAACAAAGTCAAGGAAAGATTCAGATGGATCTAACCTCTTTATCATTTGAAATCTATCAATAAAGAATTCCCTTTGTTTTTCAGAAAAGGTTTTTACAAACCAGAAGTATTTTGCATATAAAATACTTTTCTCGTTTGAACGAATTGTCATTACACTTTTATCCTCATCATATCCCATTTCAGAAGGAGTAGGGGATACTGAATTATGAGCATGGGAAGATTCAGGATATTCAACATTATATTCTGGATGACTAACCTGTTCAGGAGTGTGAAAGACTCCTTTGACAGCTCCATGGGAAGTAGGTTGTGCATGTAGATCTGAAAAAGAAGATACAGAGTGTCTAGCAGGAACATAAGACTTAGATCTTCCTATCCTTACAGATCTATCTGCAGAGAAACGAATAACTACCTCACCATCAGGTTGTTCTATTACATCCTGGAGTTGTCTTGTAGGTTGTACTTTGGGTGGAATAGCCTTTTCTAATACCCAATTTCACTTTGGCTTTAGATGATCCAACTCTTATGCACTCTTTGTCTTTAGACATTAAGACTGCTGGGTTTGACATGATGGATACATCTAAGAATGTGATTATGGCGTATAGAGTCTTCTATAAGGTTATGAACACTACTATTCCTAATATGAGGAATATTCCGGAAAATCATCTTTCTGATTCTCAATCAACCACTCTGTTCATTACTGATTTGGCTAAATCCAATATTGTGGTTCCAAAGACTATTAAGTGGGATCAGGTTAAGCTAAATAATCTAGTAAGCTTAAACTCGTAAAATTTGACATATAAGAACAATAAAAATTGTACACCGAGCAACTTTGTTGGTCCGAAGTTGCTCAACTCTCTCTATGGACGAGCTTTTAACGGTTTTGTCCATTTGTCATAGAAAGTTGGTTTTTAGCATCAAAATAATCTAGGAAGGTTATATTCATAAAATTTGACGTATAAGAACAATAAAAAGTCCATCCCGAGCGTCTTTGATAGTCCGAAGTTGCTCAACTCTCTCTATGGAGGAGCTTTTAACGGTTTTGTCCATTTGTCATAGAAAGTTGGTGTTTTGGCATCGAAATAATCTATGAAGCTTAAACTCGTAAAATTTTACATATAAGTACAACAAAAAGTGTGCACCGAACAACTTTGATGGTTTGAAGTTGCTCAAGTCTCTCTATGTAGGTGATTTTAACGGTTTTGTCCATTTGTCATAGAAAGTCGGTGTTTTGGCATCGAAATAGTCTATGAAGCTTAAACTCATAAAATTTGACATATAAGAACAATAAAAATTGTACACCGAGCAACTTTGATGATCCGAAATTGCTCAACTCTTTCTATGAAGGTGCTTTTAACGGTTTTGTCCATTTGTCATAGAAAGTCGGTGTTTTGGCATCGAAATAATCTAGGAAGGTTATATTCATAAAATTTGACATATAAGAACAATAAAATGTCTATCCCGAGCGACTTTCATAGTCCAAAGTTGCTCAACTCTCTATATGGAGGAGCTTCTAATGGTTTTGTCCATTTGTCATAGAAAGTTGGTGTTTTGGCATCGAAATAATCCAGGAAGGTTATATTCATAAAATTTGACATATAAGAACAATAAAAATTGTACACCGAGCAACTTTGATGATCCGAAGTTGCTCAACTCTCTCTATGATGGTGCTTTTAACGGTTTCGTCCATTTGTCATATAAAGTTGGTGTTTTGGCTTCGAAATAATCTATGAAGCTTATACTCATAAAATTTGACATATAAGAACAATAAAAAGTGTACACCGAGCAACTTTGATGGTCCGAAGTTGCTCAACTCTCTCTATGGAGGAGCTTTTAACGGTTTTGTCCATTTGTCATAGAAAGTTGGTGTTTTGGCATCAAAATAATCTAGGAAACTTATACTCATAAAATTTGACATATAAGAACAATAAAAAGTCGAGTGACTTTGACAATCCGAAGTTGCTCAACTCTCTCTACGGAGGAGCTTTGAACAGTTTTCTCCATTTGTCATAGAAAGTTGGTGTTTTGGCATCGAAATAATCTAGGAAGGTTATATTCATAAAATTTGACATATAAGAAAAATAAAAAGTCTATCCCGAGCAACTTTGATAGTCCGAATTTGCTCAACTCTCTCTATGGAGAAGCTTTTAACGGTTTTCGCCATTTTTCATAGAAAGTTGGTGTTTTGGCATCGAAATAATCTAGGAAGGTTATATTCATAAAATTTGACATATAAGAACAATAAAAAGTCTATCCCGAGCGACTTTGATAGTCCAAAGTTGCTCAACTCTCTATATGGAGAAGCTTTTAATGGTTTTGTCCATTTGCCAAAACACCAACTTTCTATGACAAATGGACAAAACCATTAAAAGCACTTACATAGAGAGAGATGAGCGACTTCGGATCATCAAAGTTGCTCGGTGCGCAATTTTTATTGTACTTATATGTCAAATTTTATGAGTTTAAGCTTCATTGATTATTTTGATGCCAAAACACCGACTTTCTATGACAAATGGACAAAACCGTTAAAAGCTCCTCCATAGAGAGAGTTGAGCAACTTCGGACCAACAAAGTTGCTCGGTGTACAATTTTTATTGTTCTTATATGTAAAATTTTACGAGTTTAAGCTTCATTGATTATTTCGATGCCAAAACACAAACTTTCTATGACAAATGGGCAAAACCGTTAAAAGCTCCTTCATAGAGAGAGTTGAGCAACTTCGGACTATGAAAGTCGATGGTGATAGACTTTTTATTGTTCTTATATGTCAAATTTTATGAATATAACCTTCCTAGATTATTTCAATGCCAAAACACCAACTTTCTATGACAAATGGACAAAACCGTTAAAAGCACTTCCATAGAGAGAGTTGAGCAACTTTGGATCATCAAAGTTGCTCGGTGTACACTTTTTATTGTTCTTATATGTCAAATTTTATGAGTATAAGCTTCATAGATTATTTCGATGCCAAAACACAAACTTTCTATGACAAATGGACAAAACCGTTAAAAGCTCCTTCATAGAGAGAGTTGAGCGACTTCGGACTATGAAAGTCGATGGTGATAGACTTTTTATTGTTCTTATATGTCAAATTTTATGAATATAACCTTCCTAGATTATTTCAATGCCAAAACACCAACTTTCTATGACAAATGGACAAAACCGTTAAAAGCACTTCCATAGAGAGAGTTGAGCTACTTTGGAACATCAAAGTTGCTCGGTGTACAATTTTTATTGTTCTTATATGTCAAATTTTATGAATATAACCTTCCTAGATTATTTCGATGCCAAAACACCAACTTTCTAAGACAAATGGACAAAACCGTTAAAAGCTCCTCCGTAGAGAGAGTTGGGCAACTTCGGACCAACAAAGTTGCTCGGTGTACAATTTTTATTGTTCTTATATGTCAAATTTTACGAGTTTAAGCTTCATAGATTATTTCGATGCTAAAACACCAACTTTCTATGACAAATGGAGAAAACCATTAAAAGCTCTTCCATAGATAGAGTTGAGCAACTTCGGACCATCAAAGTTGCTCGGTGTACACTTTTTATTATTCTTATATGTCAAATTTTATGAGTATAAGCTTCATAGATTATTTCGAAGCCAAAACACCAACTTTCTATGACAAATGGACGAAACCGTTAAAAGCACCATCATAGAGAGAGTTGAGCAACTTCGGATCATCAAAGTTGCTCGGTGTACAATTTTTATTGTTCTTATATGTCAAATTTTACGAGTTTAAGCTTCATAGATTATTTCGATTCCAAAACACCAACTTTCTATGACAAATGGCGAAAACCGTTAAAAGCTTCTCCATAGAGAGAGTTGAGCAACTTCGGACTATCAAAGTCACTCGAGACAGACTTTTTATTGTTCTTATATGTCAAATTTTATGAACATAAACTTCCTAGATTATTTCGATGCCAAAACACCAACTTTCTATGACAAATGGAGAAAAACGTTCAAAGCTCCTCCGTAGAGATTGTTGAACAACTTCGGACTCCCAAAGTCACTTGGGACAGACTTTTTATTGTTCTTATATGTCAAATTTTATGAGTATAAGTTTCCTAGATTATTTTGATGCCAAAATGCCAACTTTCTATTACAAATGGACAAAACTGTTAAAAGCTCCTCCATAGAGAGAGGTCAGCAACTTCGGACCAATAAAGTTGCTCGGTGTACAATTTTTATTGTTCTTATATGTCAGATTTTATGAGTATAATCTTCCTGGATTATTTCGATGCCAAAACACCAACTTTCTATGACAAATGCACAAAACCATTAAAAGCTCCGCCGTAGAGAGAGTTGAGCAACTTCGGACTATCAAAGTCGCTCGGGATAGACTTTTTATTGTTCTTATATGTCAAATTTTATGAATATAACCTTCCTAGATTATTTCGATGCCAAAACACCAACTTTCTATGACAAATGGACAAAACCGTTAAAAGCTCCTCCATAGAGAGAGTTGAGCAACTTCGGACCAACAAAGTTGCTCGGTGTACAATTCTTATTGTTCTTATATGTCAAATTTTATGAATATAACCTTCCTAGATTATTTCGATGCCAAAACACAAACTTTCTATGACAAATGGACAAAACCGTTAAAAGCTCTTCCATAGAGAGAGTTTAGCAACTTCGGGCCAACAAAGTTGCTCGGTGTACAATTTTTATTGTTCGTATATGTCCAATTTTACGAGTTTAAGCTTACTAGATTATTTAGATGCCAAAACTCCGACTTTCTGTAACAAATGGACAAAACCGTTAAAAGCACTTACATAGAGAGAGATGAGCGACTTCGGACCATCAAAGTTGCTCGGTGTGCAATTTTTATTGTACTTATATGTCAAATTTTACGAGTTTAAGCTTCATAGATTATTTTGATGCTAGAACACCAACTTTCTATGAGAAATGAACAAAACCGTTAAAAGGTCCTCCATAGAGAGAGTTGAGCAACTTCAAACCATCAAAGTTGCTCGGTGTACACTTTTTATTGTTCTTTTCTGTCAAATTTTATGAGTATAAGCTTCATAGATTATTTCGATGCCAAAACACAAACTTTCTATGACAAATGGACAAAACCGTTAAAAGCTCCTCCATAGAGAGAGTTTAGCAACTTCGGGCCAACAAAGTTGCTCGGTGTACAATTTTTATTGTTCGTATATGTCCAATTTTACGAGTTTAAGCTTACTAGATTATTTAGATGCCAAAACACCGACTTTCTGTAACAAATGGACAAAACCGTTAAAAGCACTTACATAGAGAGAGATGAGCGACTTCGGACCATCAAAGTTGCTCGGTGCGCAATTTTTCTTGTACTTATATGTCAAATTTTATGAGTTTAAGCTTCATAGATTATTTTGATGCCAAAACACCAACTTTCTATGACAAATGGACGAAACCGTTAAAAGCACCTTAATAGAGAGAGTTGAGCAACTTCGGATCATCAAAGGTTCTCGGTGTACAATTTTTATTGTTGTTAATGTCAAATTTTATGAGTTTAAGCTTCATGGATTATTTCGATGCCAAAACACCAACTTTCTATCACAAATGGACAAAACCGTTAAAAGCTCCTCCATTGAGAAAGTTGAGCAACTTCGGATCATCAAAGTTGCTCGGTGTACACTTTTTATTGTTTTTATATGTCAAATTTTATGAGTATAAGCTTCCTAGATTATTTCGATGCCAAAACACCAACATTCTGTGACAAATGGACAAAACCATTAAAAGCTCCTCCATAGAGAGAGTTGAGCAACTTCGGACCAACAAAGTTGCTCGGTATACAATTTTTATTGTTCTTATATGTCAAATTTCATGAGTATAACCTTCCTAGATTATTTCAAACTCAAAACACCAACTTTCTATGACAAATGGACAAAACCGTTAAAAGCTCCTCCATAGAGAGAGTTGAGCAACTTCGGACCATCAAAGTCGCTCTTGATAGACTTTTTATTGTTCTTATATGTCAAATTTTATGAGTAACCTTCCTAGTTTATTTCGATCCCAAAACACCAACTTTCTATGAAAAATGGACAAAACCGTTAAAAGCTCCTTCGTAGAGAGAGTTGAGCAACTTCGGATCATCAAAGGTTCTCGGTGTACAATTTTTATTGTTCGTATATGTCCAATTTTACGAGTTTAAGCTTACTAGATTATTTAGATGCCAAAACACCGACTTTCTGTAACAAATGGACAAAACCGTTAAAAGCACTTACATAGAGAGAGATGAGCGACTTCGGACCATCAAAGTTGCTCGGTGTGCAATTTTTATTGTACTTATATGTCAAATTTTATGAGTTTAAGCTTCATAGATTATTTTGATGCTAGAACACCAACTTTCTATGAGAAATGAACAAAACCGTTAAAAGGTCCTCCATAGAGAGAGTTGAGCAACTTCGGATCATCAAAGGTTCTCGGTGTACAATTTTTATTGTTGTTAATGTCAAATTTTATGAGTTTAAGCTTCATGGATTATTTCGATGCCAAAACACCAACTTTCTATCACAAATGGACAAAACCGTTAAAAGCTCCTCCATTGAGAGAGTTGAGCAACTTCGGATCATCAAAGTTGCTCGGTGTACACTTTTTATTGTTCTTATATGTCAAATTTTATGAGTATAAGCTTCCTAGATTATTTCGATGCCAAAACACCAACATTCTGTGACAAATGGACAAAACCATTAAAAGCTCCTCCATAGAGAGAGTTGAGCAACTTCGGACCAACAAAGTTGCTCGGTATACAATTTTTATTGTTCTTATATGTCAAATTTTACGAGTTTAAGCTTCATTGATTATTTCAAACTCAAAACACCAACTTTCTATGACAAATGGACAAAACCGTTAAAAGCTCCTCCATAGAGAGAGTTGAGCAACTTCGGACCATCAAAGTTGCTCGGTGTACACTTTTTATTGTACTTATATGTCAAATTTTATGAGTTTAAGCTTCATAGATTATTTTGATGCTAGAACACCAACTTTCAATGACAAATGAACAAAACCGTTAAAAGGTCCTCCATAGAGAGAGTTGAGCAACTTCAAACCATCAAAGTTGCTCGGTGTACACTTTTTATTGTTTTATATGTCAAATTTTATGAGTATAAGCTTCATAGATTATTTCGATGCCAAAACACAAACTTTCTATGACAAATGGACAAAACCGTTAAAAGCACCTACATAAAGAGAGTTGAGCAACTTCGGACCATCACAGTTGCTCGGTACACAGTTTTTATTGTACTTGTATGTCAAATTTTATGAGTATAAGTTTCCTAGATTATTTTGATGCCAAAATACCAACTTTCTATTACAAATGGACAAAACCGTTAAAACCGCCTCCATAGAGAGAGTTGAGCAACTTCGGACCAACAAAGTTGCTCGGTGTACAATTTTTATTGTTCTTATATGTCAAATTTTATGAGTATAATCTTCCTGGATTATTTCGATGCGAAAACACTAACTTTCTATGACAAATGGACAAAACCATTAAAAGCTCCGCCGTAGAGAGAGTTGAGCAACTTCGGACTATCAAAGTCGCTCGGGATAGACTTTTTATTGTTCTTATATGTCAAATTTTATGAATATAACCTTCCTAGATTATTTCAATGCCAAAACACCAACTTTCTATGACAAATGGACAAAACCGTTAAAAGCTCCTCCATAGAGAGAGTTGAGCAACTTCGGACCAACAAAGTTGCTCGGTGTACAATTTTTATTGTTCTTATATGTCAAATTTTATGAGTTTAAGCTTCATAGATTATTTCGATGCCAAAACACCGACTTTTTATGACAAATGGACAAAACCGTTAAAATCACCTACATAGAGAGACTTGAGCAACCTCAAACCATCAAAGTTGCTCGGTGCACACTTTTTATTGTATTTATATGTAAAATTTTACGAGTTTAAGCTTCATAGATTATTTCGATGCCAAAACACCAACTTTCTATGACAAATGGCGAAAACCGTTAAAAGCTTCTCCATAGAGAGAGTTGAGCAACTTCGGACTATCAAAGTCGCTCGGGATAGACTTTTTATTGTTCTTATATGTCAAATTTTATGAATATATCCTTCCTAGATTATTTCGATGCCAAAACACAAACTTTCTATGAAAAATGGACAAAACCGTTAAAAGCTCCTCCATAGAGAGAGTTTAGCAACTTCGGGCCAACAAAGTTGCTCGGTGTACAATTTTTATTGTTCGTATATGTCCAATTTTACGAGTTTAAGCTTACTAGATTATTTAGATGCCAAAACACCGACTTTCTGTAACAAATGGACAAAACCGTTAAAAGCACTTACATAGAGAGAGATGAGCGACTTCGGACCATCAAAGTTGCTCGGTGCGCAATTTTTATTGTACTTATATGTCAAATTTTATGAGTTTAAGCTTCATAGATTATTTTGATGCTAGAACACCAACTTTCTATGAGAAATGAACAAAACCGTTAAAAGGTCCTCCATAGAGAGAGTTGAGCAACTTCAAACCATCAAAGTTGCTCGGTGTACACTTTTTATTGTTCTTATCTGTCAAATTTTATGAGTATAAGCTTCATAGATTATTTCGATGCCAAAACACAAACTTTCTATGACAAATGGACAAAACCGTTAAAAGCTCCTCCATAGAGAGAGTTTAGCAACTTCGGGCCAACAAAGTTGCTCGGTGTACAATTTTTATTGTTCGTATACGTCCAATTTTACGAGTTTAAGCTTGCTAGATTATTTAGATGCCAAAACACCGACTTTCTGTAACAAATGGACAAAACCGTTAAAAGCACTTACATAGAGAGAGATGAGCGACTTCGGACCATCAAAGTTGCTCGGTGCGCAATTTTTATTGTACTTATATGTCAAATTTTATGAGTTTAAGCTTCATAGATTATTTTGATGCCAAAACACCAACTTTCTATGACAAATGGACGAAACGTTAAAAGCACCTTAATAGAGAGAGTTGAGCAACTTCGGATCATCAAAGGTTCTCGGTGTACAATTTTTATTGTTGTTAATGTCAAATTTTATGAGTTTAAGCTTCATGGATTATTTCGATGCCAAAACACCAACTTTCTATGACAAATGGACAAAACCGTTAAAAGCTCCTCCATAGAGAGAGTTGAGCAACTTCGGATCATCAAAGTTGCTCGGTGTACACTTTTTATTGTTCTTATATGTCAAATTTTATGAGTATAAGCTTCCTAGATTATTTCGATGCCAAAACACCAACATTCTGTGACAAATGGACAAAACCATTAAAAGCTCCTCCATAGAGAGAGTTGAGCAACTTCGGACCAACAAAGTTGCTCGGTATACAATTTTTATTGTTCTTATATGTCAAATTTTACGAGTTTAAGCTTCATTGATTATTTTGATGCCAAAACACCGACTTTCTATGACAAATGCACAAAACCGTTAAAAGCTCCTCCATCGAGAGTTGAGCAACTTCGGATCATCAAAGTTGCTCGGTGTACACTTTTTATTGTTCTTATATGTCAAATTTTATGAGTATAAGCTTCATAGATTATTTCGATGCCAAAACACAAACTTTCTATGACAAATGGACAAAACCGTTAAAAGCTCCTTCATAGAGAGAGTTGAGCGTCTTCGGACTATGAAAGTCGATGGTGATAGACTTTTTATTGTTCTTATATGTCAAATTTTATGAATATAACCTTCCTAGATTATTTCAATGCCAAAACACCAACTTTCTATGACAAATGGACAAAACCGTTAAAAGCACTTCCATATAGAGAGTTGAGCAACTTTTGATCATCAAAGTTGCTCGGTGTACAATTTTTATTGTTCTTATATGTCAATATTTATGAGTTTAAGCTTCCTAGATTATTTCGATGCCAAAACACCGACTTTCTGTAACAAATGGACAAAACCGTTAAAAGCACTTACATAGAGAGAGATGAGCGACTTCGGACCATCAAAGTTGCTCGGTGCGCAATTTTTATTGTACTTATATGTCAAATTTTATGAGTTTAAGCTTCATAGATTATTTTGATGCTAGAACACCAACTTTCTATGAGAAATGAACAAAACCGTTAAAAGGTCCTCCATAGAGAGAGTTGAGCAACTTCAAACCATCAAAGTTGCTCGGTGTACACTTTTTATTGTTCTTATCTGTCAAATTTTATGAGTATAAGCTTCATAGATTATTTCGATGCCAAAACACAAACTTTCTATGACAAATGGACAAAACCGTTAAAAGCTCCTCCATAGAGAGAGTTTAGCAACTTCGGGCCAACAAAGTTGCTCGGTGTACAATTTTTATTGTTCGTATACGTCCAATTTTACGAGTTTAAGCTTGCTAGATTATTTAGATGCCAAAACACCGACTTTCTGTAACAAATGGACAAAACCGTTAAAAGCACTTACATAGAGAGAGATGAGCGACTTCGGACCATCAAAGTTGCTCGGTGCGCAATTTTTATTGTACTTATATGTCAAATTTTATGAGTTTAAGCTTCATAGATTATTTTGATGCCAAAACACCAACTTTCTATGACAAATGGACGAAACGTTAAAAGCACCTTAATAGAGAGAGTTGAGCAACTTCGGATCATCAAAGGTTCTCGGTGTACAATTTTTATTGTTGTTAATGTCAAATTTTATGAGTTTAAGCTTCATGGATTATTTCGATGCCAAAACACCAACTTTCTATGACAAATGGACAAAACCGTTAAAAGCTCCTCCATATAGAGAGTTGAGCAACTTCGGATCATCAAAGTTGCTCGGTGTACACTTTTTATTGTTCTTATATGTCAAATTTTATGAGTATAAGCTTCCTAGATTATTTCGATGCCAAAACACCAACATTCTGTGACAAATGGACAAAACCATTAAAAGCTCCTCCATAGAGAGAGTTGAGCAACTTCGGACCAACAAAGTTGCTCGGTATACAATTTTTATTGTTCTTATATGTCAAATTTTACGAGTTTAAGCTTCATTGATTATTTTGATGCCAAAACACCGACTTTCTATGACAAATGCACAAAACCGTTAAAAGCTCCTCCATCGAGAGTTGAGCAACTTCGGATCATCAAAGTTGCTCGGTGTACACTTTTTATTGTTCTTATATGTCAAATTTTATGAGTATAAGCTTCATAGATTATTTCGATGCCAAAACACAAACTTTCTATGACAAATGGACAAAACCGTTAAAAGCTCCTTCATAGAGAGAGTTGAGCGTCTTCGGACTATGAAAGTCGATGGTGATAGACTTTTTATTGTTCTTATATGTCAAATTTTATGAATATAACCTTCCTAGATTATTTCAATGCCAAAACACCAACTTTCTATGACAAATGGACAAAACCGTTAAAAGCACTTCCATATAGAGAGTTGAGCAACTTTGGATCATCAAAGTTGCTCGGTGTACAATTTTTATTGTTCTTATATGTCAATATTTATGAGTTTAAGCTTCCTAGATTATTTCGATGCCAAAACACCAACTTTCTATGACAAATAAACAAAACCGTTAAAAGCTCAACCATAGATAGAGTTGAGCAACTTCGGACCATCAAAGTTGCTCGGTGTACACTTTTTATTGTTCTTATATGTCAAATTTTACGAGTTTAAGCTTACTAGATTATTTCGATGCCAAAACACTGACTTTCTATGACAAATGGACAAAACCGTTAAAAGCACCTACATAAATAGAGTTGAGCAACTTCAGACCATCACAGTTGCTCGGTGCACAGTTTTTATTGTACTTATATGTCAAATTTTATGAGTATAAGTTTCCTAGATTATTTTGATGCCAAAATACCAACTTTCTATTACAAATGGACAAAACCGTTAAAACCTCCTCCATAGAGAGAGTTGAGCAACTTCGGACCAACAAAGTTGCTCGGTGTACAATTTTTTTTGTTCTTATATGTCAAATTTTATGAACATAACCTTCCTAGATTATTTCGATGCCAAAACACCAACTTTCTACGACAAATGGAGAAAAACGTTCAAAGCTCCTCCGTAGAGATTGTTGAGCAACTTCGGACTGTCAAAGTCACTCGGGATAGATTTTTTATTGTTCTTATATGTCAAATTTTATGAGTATAAGTTTCCTAGATTATTTTGATGCCAAAATGCCAACTTTCTATTACAAACGGACAAAACTGTTAAAAGCTCCTCCATAGAGAGAGGTGAGCAACTTCGGACCAACAAAGTTGCTCGGTGTACAATTTTTATTGTTCTTATATGTCAGATTTTATGAGTATAATCTTCCTGGATTATGTCGATGCCAAAACACCAACTTTCTATGACAAATGGACAAAACCATTAAAAACTCCGCCGTAGAGAGAGTTGAGCAACTTCGGACTATCAAAGTCGCTCGGGATAGACTTTTTATTGTTCTTATATGTCAAATTTTATGAATATAACCTTCCTAGATTATTTCGATGCCAAAACACCAACTTTCTATGACAAATGGACAAAACCGTTAAAAGCTCCTCCATCGAGAGAGTTGAGCAATTTCGGACCAACAAAGTTGCTCGGTGTACAATTTTTATTGTTCTTATATGTCAAATTTTATGAATATAACCTTCCTAGATTATTTCGATGCCGAAACACAAACTTTCTATGACAAATGGACAAAACCGTTAAAAGCTCCTCCATAGAGAGAGTTTAGCAACTTCGGGCCAACAAAGTTGCTCGGTGTACAATTTTTATTGTTCGTATATGTCCAATTTTACGAGTTTAAGCTTACTAGATTATTTAGATGCCAAAACACCGACTTTTTGTAACAAATGGACAAAACCGTTAAAAGCACTTACATAGAGAGAGATGAGCGACTTCGGACCATCAAAGTTGCTCGGTGCGCAATTTTTATTGTACTTATATGTCAAATTTTATGAGTTTAAGCTTCATAGATTATTTTGATGCTAGAACACCAACTTTCTATGACAAATGAACAAAACCGTTAAAAGGTCCTCCATAGAGAGAGTTGAGCAACTTCAAACCATCAAAGTTGCTCGGTGTACACTTTTTATTGTTCTTATATGTCAAATTTTATGAGTATAAGCTTCATAGATTATTTCGATGCCAAAACACAAACTTTCTATGACAAATGGACAAAACCGTTAAAAGCACCTACATAAAGAGAGTTGAGCAACTTCGGACCATCACAGTTGCTCGGTGCACAGTTTTTATTGTACTTATATGTCAAATTTTATGAGTATAAGTTTCCTAGATTATTTTGATGCCAAAATACCAACTTTCTATTACAAATGGACAAAACCGTTAAAACCTCCTCCATAGAGAGAGTTGAGCAACTTCGGACCAACAAAGTTGCTCGGTGTACAATTTTTATTGTTCTTATATGTCAAATTTTATGAGTATAATCTTCCTGGATTATTTCGATGTCAAAACACTAACTTTCTATGACAAATGGACAAAACCATTAAAAGCTCCGCCGTAGAGAGAGTTGAGCAACTTCGGACTATCAAAGTCGCTCGGGATAGACTTTTTATTGTTCTTATATGTCAAATTTTATGAATATAACCTTCCTAGATTATTTCAATGCCAAAACACCAACTTTCTATGACAAATGGACAAAACCGTTAAAAGCTCCTCCATAGAGAGAGTTGAGCAACTTCGGACCAACAAAGTTGCTCGGTGTACAATTTTTATTGTTCTTATATGTCAAATTTTATGAGTTTAAGCTTCATAGATTATTTCGATGCCAAAACACCGACTTTCTATGACAAATGGACAAAAACTTTAAAATCACCTACATAGAGAGACTTGAGCAAGCTCAAACCATCAAAGTTGCTCGGTGCACACTTTTTATTGTATTTATATGTAAAATTTTACGAGTTTAAGCTTCATAGATTATTTCGATGCCAAAACACCAACTTTCTATGACAAATGGCGAAAACCGTTAAAAGCTTCTCCTCCATAGAGAGAGTTGAGCAACTTCGGACTATCAAAGTCGCTCGAGACAGACTTTTTATTGTTCTTATATGTCAAATTTTATGAACATAACCTTCCTAGATTATTTCGATGCCAAAACACCAACTTTCTATGACAAATGGAGAAAAACGTTCAAAACTCCTCTGTAGAGATTGTTGAGCAACTTCGGACTGTCAAAGTCACTCGTGATAGACTTTTTATTGTTCTTATATGTCAAATTTTATGAGTATAAGTTTCCTAGATTATTTTGATGCCAAAATGCCAACTTTCTATTACAAACGGACAAAACTGTTAAAAGCTCCTCCATAGAGAGAGGTGAGCAACTTCGGACCAACAAAGTTGCTCGGTGTACAATTTTTATTGTTCTTATATGTCAGATTTTATGAGTATAATCTTCCTGGATTATGTCGATGCCAAAACACCAACTTTCTATGACAAATGGACAAAACCATTAAAAACTCCGCCGTAGAGAGAGTTGAGCAACTTCGGACTATCAAAGTCGCTCGGGATAGACTTTTTATTGTTCTTATATGTCAAATTTTATGAATATAACCTTCCTAGATTATTTCGATGCCAAAACAGCAACTTTCTATGACAAATGGACAAAACCGTTAAAAGCTCCTCCATCGAGAGAGTTGAGCAATTTCGGACCAACAAAGTTGCTCGGTGTACAATTTTTATTGTTCTTATATGTCAAATTTTATGAATATAACCTTCCTAGATTATTTCGATGCCAAAACACAAACTTTCTATGACAAATGGACAAAACCGTTAAAAGCTCCTCCATAGAGAGAGTTTAGCAACTTCGGGCCAACAAAGTTGCTCGGTGTACAATTTTTATTGTTCGTATATGTCCAATTTTACGAGTTTAAGCTTACTAGATTATTTAGATGCCAAAACAACAACTTTCTATGACAAATGGACAAAACCATTAAAAGCACTTACATAGAGAGAGATGAGCGACTTCGGACCATCAAAGTTGCTCGGTGCGCAATTTTTATTGTACTTATATGTCAAATTTTATGAGTTTAAGCTTCATAGATTATTTTGATGCTAGAACACCAACTTTCTATGACAAATGAACAAAACCGTTAAAAGGTCCTCCATAGAGAGAGTTGAGCAACTTCAAACCATCAAAGTTGCTCGGTGTACACTTTTTATTGTTCTTATGTGTCAAATTTTATGAGTATAAGCTTCATAGATTATTTCGATGCCAAAACACAAACTTTCTATGACAAATGGACAAAACCGTTAAAAGCTCCTCCATAGAGAGAGTTTAGCAACTTCGGGCCAACAAAGTTGCTCGGTTTCAATTTTTATTGTTCGTATATGTCCAATTTTACGAGTTTAAGCTTACTAGATTATTTAGATGCCAAAACACCGACTTTCTGTAACAAATGGACAAAACCGTTAAAAGCACTTACATAGAGAGAGATGAGCGACTTCGGACCATCAAAGTTGCTCGGTGCGCAATTTTTATTGTACTTATATGTCAAATTTTATGAGTTTAAGCTTCATAGATTATTTTGATGCCAAAACACCAACTTTCTATGACAAATGGACGAAACCGTTAAAAGCACCTTAATAGAGAGAGTTGAGCAACTTCGGATCATCAAAGGTTCTCGGTGTACAATTTTTATTGTTGTTAATGTCAAATTTTATGAGTTTAAGCTTCATGGATTATTTCGATGCCAAAACACCAACTTTCTATGACAAATGGACAAAACCGTTAAAAGCTCCTCCATAGAGAGAGTTGAGCAACTTCGGATCATCAAAGTTGCTCGATGTACACTTTTTATTGTTCTTATATGTCAAATTTTATGAGTATAAGCTTCCTAGATTATTTCGATGCCAAAACACCGACATTCTATGACAAATGGAGAAAACCGTTAAAAGCTCCTTCATAGAGAGAGTTGAGCAACTTCGGATCATCAAAGTGGCTCGGTGTACAATTTTTATTGTTCTTAATGTCAAATTTTATGAGTTTAAGCTTCATGGATTATTTCGATGCCAAAACACAAACTTTCTATGACAAATGGACAAAACCGTTAAAAGCTCCTCCATAGAGAGAGTTTAGCAACTTCGGGCCAACAAAGTTGCTCGGTGTACAATTTTTATTGTTCGTATATGTCCAATTTTACGAGTTTAAGCTTACTAGATTATTTAGATGCCAAAACACCGACTTTCTGTAACAAATGGACAAAACCGTTAAAAGCACTTACATAGAGAGAGATGAGCGACTTCGGACCATCAAAGTTGCTCGGTGCGCAATTTTTATTGTACTTATATGTCAAATTTTATGAGTTTAAGCTTCATAGATTATTTTGATGCCAAAACACCAACTTTCTATGACAAATGGACGAAACCGTTAAAAGCACCTTAATAGAGAGAGTTGAGCAACTTCGGATCATCAAAGGTTCTCGGTGTACAACTTTTATTGTTGTTAATGTCAAATTTTATGAGTTTAAGCTTCATGGATTATTTCGATGCCAAAACACCAACTTTCTATGACAAATGGACAAAACCGTTAAAAGCTCCTCCATAGAGAGAGTTGAGCAACTTCGGATCATCAAAGTTGCTCGATGTACACTTTTTATTGTTCTTATATGTCAAATTTTATGAGTATAAGCTTCCTAGATTATTTCGATGCCAAAACACCGACATTCTGTGACAAATGGACAAAACCATTAAAAGATCCTCCATAGAGAGAGTTGAGCAACTTCGGACCAACAAAGTTGCTCGGTATACAATTTTTATTGTTCTTATATGTCAAATTTTACGAGTTTAAGCTTCATTGATTATTTTGATGCCAAAACACCGACTTTCTATGACAAATGCACAAAACCGTTAAAATCTCCTCCATCGAGAGTTGAGCAACTTCGGATCATCAAAGTTGCTCGGTGTACACTTTTTATTGTTCTTATATGTCAAATTTTATGAGTATAATTTTCCTGGATTATTTCGATGCCAAAACACCAACTTTCTATGACAAATGGAAAAAACCATTAAAAGCTCCTTCATAGAGAGAGTTGAGCGACTTCGGACTATGAAAGTCGATGGTGATAGACTTTTTATTGTTCTTATATGTCAAATTTTATGAATATAACCTTCCTAGATTATTTCAATGCCAAAACACCAACTTTCTATGACAAATGGACAAAACCGTTAAAAGCACTTCCATAGAGAGAGTTGAGCAACTTTGGATCGTCAAAGTTGCTCGGTGTACAATTTTTATTGTTCTTATATGTCAAATTTTATGAGTTTAAGATTCCTAGATTATTTCGATGCCAAAACACCAACTTTCTATGACAAATAAACAAAACCGTTAAAAGCTCAACCATAGATAGAGTTGAGCAACTTCGGACCATCAAAGTTGCTCGGTGTACACTTTTTATTGTTCTTATATGTCAAATTTTACGAGTTTAAGCTTACTAGATTATTTCGATGCCAAAACACTGACTTTCTATGACAAATGGACAAAACCGTTAAAAGCACCTACATAAAGAGAGTTGAGCAACTTCGGACCATCACAGTTGCTCGGTGCACAGTTTTTATTGTACTTATATGTCAAATTTTATGAGTATAAGTTTCCTAGATTATTTTGATGCCAAAATACCAACTTTCTATTACAAATGGACAAAACCGTTAAAAGCTCCTCCATAGAGAGAGTTGAGCAACTTCGGACCAACAAAGTTGCTCGGTGTACAATTTTTATTGTTCTTATATGTCAAATTTTATGAGTATAATCTTCCTGGATTATTTCGATGCCAAAACACCAACTTTCTATCACAAATGGACAAAACCATTAAAAGCTCCGCCGTAGAGAGAGTTGAGCAACTTCGGAATATCAAAGTCGATCGGGATAGACTTTTTATTGTTCTTATATGTCAAATTTTATGAATATAACCTTCCTAGATTATTTCGATGCCAAAACACCAACTTTTTATGACAAATGGACAAAACCGTTAAAAGCTCCTCCATAGAGAGAGTTGAGCAACTTCGGACCAACAAAGTTGCTCGGTGTACAATTTTTATTGTTCTTATATGTCAAATTTTATGAGTTTAAGCTTCATAGATTATTTCGATGCCAAAACACCGACTTTCTATGACAAATGGACAAAACCATTAAAAGCTCCGCCGTAGAGAGAGTTGAGCAACTTCGGACTATCAAAGTCGCTCGGGATAGACTTTTTATTTTCTTATATGTCAAATTTTATGAATATAACCTTCCTAGATTATTTCGATGCCAAAACACCAACTTTCTATGACAAATGGACAAAACCATTAAAAGCTCCTTCATAGATGGAGTTGAGCGACTTCGGACTATGAAAGTCGATGGTGATAGACTTTTTATTGTTCTTATATGTCAAATTTTATGAATATAACCTTCCTAGATTATTTCAATGCCAAAACACCAACTTTCTATGACAAATGGACAAAACCGTTAAAAGCACTTCCACAGAGAGAGTTGAGCAACTTTGGATCATCAAAGTTGCTCGGTGTACAATTTTTATTGTTCTTATATGTCAAATTTTATGAGTTTAAGCTTCCTAGATTATTTCGATGCCAAAACACCAACTTTTTATGACAAATAAACAAAACCGTTAAAAGCTCAACCATAGATAGAGTTGAGCAACTTCGGACCATCAAAGTTGCTCGGTGTACACTTTTTATTGTTTTTATATGTCAAATTTTACGAGTTTAAGCTTACTAGTTTATTTCGATGCCAAAACACTGACTTTCTATGAAAAATGGACAAAACTGTTAAAAGCACCTACATAAAGAGAGTTGAGCAACTTCGGACCATCACAGTTGTTCGGTGCACAGTTTTTATTGTACTTATATGTCAAATTTTATGAGTATAAGTTTCCTAGATTATTTTGTTGCCAAAATACAAACTTTATATTACAAATGGACAAAACCGTTAAAAGCTCATCCATAGAGAGAGTTGAGCAACTTCGGACCAACAAAGTTGCTCGGTGTACACTTTTTATTGTTCTTATATGTCAAATTTTATGAGTATAATCTTCCTGGATTATTTCGATGCCAAAACACCAACTTTCTATGACAAATGGACAAAACCATAAAAAGCTCCGCCGTAGAGAGAGTTGAGCAACTTCGGACTATCAAAGTCGCTCGGGATAGACTTTTTATTGTTCTTATATGTCAAATTTTATGAATATAACCTTCCTAGATTATTTCGATGCCAAAACACCAACTTTCTATGACAAATGGACAAAACCGTTAAAAGCTCCTCCATAGAGAGAGTTGAGCAACTTCGGACCAACAAAGTTACTCGGTGTACAATTTTTATTGTTCTTATATGTCAAATTCTATGAGTTTAAGCTTCATAGATTATTTCAATGCCAAAACACCGACTTTCTATGACAAATGGACAAAACCGTTAAAATCACCTACATAGAGAGACTTGAGCAACCTCAAACCATCAAAGTTGCTCGGTGCACACTTTTTATTGTACTTATATGTAAAATTTTACGAGTTTAAGCTTCATAGATTATTTCGATGCCAAAACACCAACTTTCTTTGACAAATGGACAAAACCGTTAAAAGCTCCTCCATAGAGATAGTTGAGCAACTTCGGACTATCAAAGTCGCTCGGGATGGACTTTTTATTGTTCTTATACGTCAAATTTTATGAATATAACCTTCCTAGATTATTTTGATGCCAAAAACCAACTTTCTATTACAAATGGACAAAACCGTTAAAAGCTCCTCCATAGAGAGAGTTGAGCAACTTTGGACCAACAAAGTTGCACGGTGAACAATTTTTTTTTTCTTATATGTCAAATTTTACGAGTTTAAGCTTACTAGATTATTTCGACGCCAAAACACCGATTTTCTATGAAAAGTGGACAATCAAAGTTGCTCGGTGCACAATTTTTATTGTACTTATATGTCAAATTTTACGAGTTTAAGCTTCATAGATTATTTTGATGCCAAAACACAAACTTTCTACGACAAATGGACAAAACCGTTAAAAGCTCCTCCATAGAGAGAGTTGAGCAACTTCAGATCATCAAAGTTGCTCGGTGTACACTTTTTATTGTTCTTATATGTCAAATTTTATGAGTATAAGCTTCCTGGATTATTTCGATGCCAAAACAGCAACTTTCTATGACAAATGGACAAAACCATTAAAAGCTCCTCCATAGAGAGAGTTCAGCAACTTCGGACTATGAAAGTCGCTCGGGATAGACTTTTTATTGTTCTTATATGTCAAATTTTATGAATATAACCTTCCTAGATTATTTCGATGCCAAAACACCAACTTTCTATGACAAATGGACAAAACCGTTAAAAGCTCCTACATAGAGAGAGTTGAGCAACTTTGGATCATCTAAGTTGCTCGGTGTACAATTTTTATTGTTTTTATATGTCAAATTTTATGAGTAGAAGCTTCCTAGATTATTTCGATGCCATAACACCAACATTCTATGACAAATTGACAAAACCATTAAAAGCTCCTCCATAGAGAGAGTTGAGCAACTTCGGACTATCAAAGTCGCTCGGGATAGACTTTTTATTGTTCTTATATGTCAAATTTTATGAATATAACCTTCCTAGATTATTTCGATGCCAAAACACCAACTTTCTATGACAAATGGACAAAACCATTAAAAGCTCCTCCATAGAGAGAGTTGAGGAACTTCGGACTATGAAAGTCGCTCGGGATAGACTTTTTATTGTTTTTATATGTCAAATTTTATGAATACAACCTTCCTAGATTATTTCGATGCCAAAACACCAAATTTCTATGACAAATGGACAAAACCGTTAAAAGCACCTCCATAGAGAGAGTTGAGCAACTTCGGTTCATTAAACTTGATCGATGTACAATTTTTATTGTTCTTATATGTCAAATTTTATGAGTATATGCTTCCTGGATTATTTCGATACCAAAACACCAACTTTCTATGACAAATGGACAAAACCGTTAAAAGCACCTCCATAGAGAGAGTTGAGCAACTTCGGATCATTAAACTTGCTCGGTGTACAATTTTTATTGTTCTTATATGTCAAATTTTATGAGTATAAGCTTCCTGGATTATTTCAATGCCAAAACACCAACTTTCTATGACAAATGGACAAAACCAATAAAAGCTCCTCCATAGAGAGAGTTGAGCAAGTTCGGATCATCAAACTTGCTCGGTGTACAATTTTTATTATTCTTATATGTCAAATTTTATGAGTATAAGCTTCCTCGATTATTTCGTTGCTAAAACACCAACTTTCTATGACAAATGGGCAAAACCAATAAAGGCTCCTCCATAGAGAGAGTTGAGCAATTTCAAACCATCAAAGTTGCTCGGTGTACACTTTTTTTTGTTCTTATATGTCAAATTTTATGAGTATAAGCTTCATAGATTATTACGATGCCAAAACACCAACATTCTATGACAAATGGACAAAACCATTAAAAGCTCCTCCATAGAGAGTGTTGAGCTACTTCGGACTATCAAAGTCGCTCGGGATAGACTTTTTATTGTTCTTATATGTCAAATTTTATGAATATAACCTTCCCAGATTATTTCGATGCCAAAACACCAACTTTCTATGACAAATGGACAAAACCGTTAAAAGCTCCTCCATAGAGAGAGTTGAGGAACTTCAGACTATGAAAGTCGCTCGGGATAGACTTTTTATTGTTCTTATATGTCAAATTTTATGAGTATAACCTTTCTAGATTATTTTGATGCCAAAACACCAACATTCTATGACAAATGAACAAAACAGTTAAAAGCACTTCCATAGAGAGAGTTGAGCAACTTCGGATCATTAAACTTGTTCGGTGTAAAATTTTTATTGTTCTTATATGTCAAATTTTAAGAGTATAAGCTTCCTGGATTATTTCGATGCCAAAACAACAACTTTCTATGACAAATGGACAAAACCGTTAAAAGCACCTCCATAGAGAGAGTTGAGCAACTTCGGATCGTTAAACTTGCTCGGTGTACAATTTTTATTTTTCTTATATGTCAAATTTTATGAGTATAAGCTTCCTGGATTATTTCGATGCCAAAACACCAACTTTCTATGACAAATGGACAAAACCATTAAAAGCTCCTCCATAGAGAGAGTTGAGCAACTTCGGATCATCAAACTTGCTCGGTGTACAATTTTTATTGTTCTTATATGTCAAATTTTATGAGTATAAGCTTCCTAGATTATTTCGATGCTAAAACACCAAATTTCTATTACAAATGAACAGAACCGTTAAAAGGTCCTCCATAGAGAGAGTTGAGCAACTTCAAACCATCAAAGTTACTCGGTATACACTTTTTATTGTTCTTATATGTCTAATTTTATGAGTATAAGCTTCATAGATTATTTCGATGCCAAAACACGAACTCTCTATGACAAATGGACGAAACCGTTAAAAGCACCTTAATAGAGAGAGTTGAGCAACTTCGGATCATCAAGTTGCTCGGTGTACAATTTTTATTGTTCTTAATGTCAAATTTTATGAGTTTAAGCTTTATAGATTATTTCGATGCCAAAACACCAACTTTCTATGAAAAATAGACAAAACCGTTAAAAGCTCCTCCATAGAGAGAGTTGAGCAACTTCGGACCAACAAAGTTGCTCGGTGTATACTTTTTTTTGTTCTTATATGTCAAATTTTATAAGTTTAAGCTTCATAGATTATTTCGATGCCAAAACACCGACTTTCTATGACAAATGGACAAAAACGTTAAAATCACCCACATAGAGAGAGTTGAGCTACCTCAAACCATCAAAGTTGCACGGTGCACACTTTTTATTGTACTTATATGTAAAATTTTACGAGTTTAAGCTTCATAGATTATTTCGATGCCAAAACACCAACTTTCTATGACAAATGGATAAAACCGTTAAAAGGTCCTCCATAGAGAGAGTTGAGCAACTTCGGACTATCAAAGTCGCCCGGCATGGACTTTTTATTGTTCCTATACGACAAATTTTATGAATATAACCTTCCTAGATTATTTTGATGCCAAAAACCAACTTTCTATGACAAATGGACAAAACCGTTAAAAGCTCCTCCATAGAGAGAGTTGAGCAACTTTGGACCAACAAAGTTGCTCGGTGAACAATTTTTTTTTTCTTATATGTCAAATTTTACGAGTTTAAGCTTACTAGATTATTTCGACGCCAAAACACCGACTTTCTATGAAAAGTGGACAATCAAAGTTGCTCGGTGCACAATTTTTATTGTACTTATATGTCAAATTTTACGAGTTTAAGCTTCATAGATTATTTTGATGCCAAAACACAAACTTTCAACGACAAATGAACAAAACCGTTAAAAGCTCCTCCATAGAGAGAGTTGAGCAACTTCAGATCATCAAAGTTGCTCGGTGTACACTTTTTATTGTTCTTATATGTCAAATTTTATGAGTATAAGCTTCCTGGATTATTTCGATGCCAAAACACCAACTTTCTATGAAAAATGGACAAAACCGTTAAAAGCTCCTCCATAGAGAGAGTTGAGCAACTTCGGACCAACAAAGTTGCTCGGTGTACACTTTTTTTTGTTCTTATATGTCAAATTTTATGAGTTTAAGCTTCATAGATTATTTCGATGCCAAAACACCGACTTTCTATGACAAATGGACAAAAACGTTAAAATCACCTACATAGAGAGAGTTGAGCTACCTCAAACCATCAAAGTTGCTCGGTGCACACTTTTTATTGTACTTATATGTAAAATTTTACGAGTTTAAGCTTCATAGATTATTTCGATGCCAAAACACCAACTTTCTATGACAAATGGACAAAACCGTTAAAAGGTCCTCCATAGAGAGAGTTGAGCAACTTCGGACTATCAAAGTCGCCCGGCATGGACTTTTTATTGTTCTTATACGACAAATTTTATGAATATAACCTTCCTAGATTATTTTGATGCCAAAAACCAACTTTCTATGACAAATGGACAAAACCGTTAAAAGCTCCTCCATAGAGAGAGTTGAGCAACTTTGGACCAACAAAGTTGCTCGGTGAACAATTTTTTTTTTCTTATATGTCAAATTTTACGAGTTTAAGCTTACTAGATTATTTCGACGCCAAAACACCGACTTTCTATGAAAAGTGGACAATCAAAGTTGCTCGGTGCACAATTTTTATTGTACTTATATGTCAAATTTTACGAGTTTAAGCTTCATAGATTATTTTGATGCCAAAACACAAACTTTCAACGACAAATGAACAAAACCGTTAAAAGCTCCTCCATAGAGAGAGTTGAGCAACTTCAGATCATCAAAGTTGCTCGGTGTACACTTTTTATTGTTCTTATATGTCAAATTTTATGAGTATAAGCTTCCTGGATTATTTCGATGCCAAAACACCAACTTTCTATGAAAAATGGACAAAACCATTAAAAGCTCATCCATAGAGAGAGTTCAGCAACTTCGGACTATGAAAGTCGCTCGGGATAGACTTTTTATTGTTCTTATATGTCAAATTTTATGAATATAACCTTCGTAGATTATTTCGATGCCAAAACACCAACTTTCTATGACAAATGGACAAAACCGTTAAAAGCTCCTCCACAGAGAGAGTTGAGCAACTTCGGATCATCTAAGTTGCTCGGTGTACAGTTTTTATTGTTCTTATATGTCAAATTTTATGAGTATAAGCTTCCTAGATTATTTCGATGCCAAAACACCAACATTCTATGACAAATGGACAAAACCATTAAAAGCTCCTCCATAGAGAGAGTTGAGCAACTTCGGACTATCGAAGTCGCTCGGGATAGACTTTTTATTGTTCTTATATGTCAAATTTTATGAATATAACCTTCCTAGATTATTTCGATGCCAAAACACCAACTTTCTATGACAAATGGACAAAACCATTAAAAGCTCCTCCATAGAGAGAGTTGAGGAACTTCGGACTATGAAAGTCGCTCGGGATAGACTTTTTATTGTTTTTATATGTCAAATTTTATGAATATAACCTTCCTAGATTATTTCGATGCCAAAACACCAAATTTCTATGACAAATGGACAAAACCGTTAAAAGCACCTCCATAGAGAGAGTTGAGCAACTTCGGTTCATTAAACTTGCTCGATGTACAATTTTTATTGTTCTTATATGTCAAATTTTATGAGTATATGCTTCCTGGATTATTTCGATGCCAAAACACCAACATTCTATGACAAATGGACAAAACCATTAAAAGCTCCTCCATAGAGAGAGTTGAGCAACTTCGGACTATCAAAGTCGCTCGGGATAGACTTTTTATTGTTCTTATATGTCAAATTTTATGAATATAACCTTCCTAGATTATTTCGATGCCAAAACACCAACTTTCTATGACAAATGGACAAAACCATTAAAAGCTCCTCCATAGAGAGAGTTGAGGAACTTCGGACTATGAAAGTCGCTCGGGATAGACTTTTTATTGTTTTTATATGTCAAATTTTATGAATATAACCTTCCTAGATTATTTCGATGCCAAAACACCAAATTTCTATGACAAATGGACAAAACCGTTAAAAGCACCTCCATAGAGAGAGTTGAGCAACTTCGGTTCATTAAACTTGCTCGATGTACAATTTTTATTGTTCTTATATGTCAAATTTTATGAGTATATGCTTCCTGGATTATTTCGATGCCAAAACACCAACATTCTATGACAAATGGACAAAACCAATAAAAGCTCCTCCATAGAGAGAGTTGAGCAAGTTCGTATCATCAAACTTGCTCGGTGTACAATTTTTATTATTCTTATAAGTCAAATTTTATGAGTATAAGCTTCCTCGATTATTTCGATACTAAAACACCAACTTTCTATGACAAATGAACAAAACCGTTAAAAGGTCCTCCATAGAGAGAGTCGAGCAACTTCAAACCATCAAAGTTGCTCGGTGTACACTTTTTTTTGTTCTTGTATGTCAAATTTTATGAGTATAAGCTTCATAGATTATTACGATGCCAAAACACCAACATTCTATGACAAATGGACAAAACCATTAAAAGCACCTCCATAGAGAGAGTTGAGCTACTTCGGACTATCAAAGTCGCTCGGGATAGACTTTTTATTGTTCTTATATGTCAAATTTTATGAATATAACCTTCCTAGATTATTTCGATGCCAAAACACCAAATTTCTATGACAAATGGACAAAACCATTAAAAGCTCCTCCATAGAGAGAGTTGAGGAACTTCGGACTATGAAAGTCGCTCGGGATAGACTTTTTATTGTTCTTATATGTCAAATTTTATGAGTATAAGCTTCCTAGATTATTTTGATGCCAAAACACGAACATTCTATGACAAATGAACAAAACAGTTAAAAGCACTTCCATAGAGAGAGTTGAGCAACTTCGGATCATTAAACTTGCTCGGTGTACAATTTTTATTGTTTTTATACGTCAAATTTTATGAATATAACCTTCATAGATTATTTCGATGCCAAAACACCAACTTTCTATGACAAATTGACAAAACCATTAAAAGCTCCTCCATAGAGAGAGTTGAGCAACTTCGGACTATCAAAGTCGCTCGGGATAGACTTTTTATTGTTCTTATATGTCAAATTTTATGAATATAACCTTCCCAGATTATTTCGATGCCAAAACACCAACTTTCTATGACAAATGGACAAAACCGTTAAAAGCTCCTCCATAGAGAGAGTTGAGGAACTTCGGACTATGAAAGTCGCTCGGGATAGACTTTTTATTGTTCTTATATGTCAAATTTTATGAGTATAAGCTTTCTAGATTATTTTGATGCCAAAACACCAACATTCTATGACAAATGAACAAAACAGTTAAAAGCACTTCCATAGAGAGAGTTGAGCATCTTCGGATCATTAAACTTGTTCGGTGTAAAATTTTTATTGTTCTTATATGTCAAATTTTAAGAGTATAAGCTTCCTGGATTATTTCGATGCCAAAACAACAACTTTCTATGACAAATGGACAAAACCGTTAAAAGCACCTCCATAGAGAGAGTTGAGCAACTTCGGATCGTTAAACTTGCTCGGTGTACAATTTTTATTTTTCTTATATGTCAAATTTTATGAGTATAAGCTTCCTGGATTATTTCGATGCCAAAACACCAACTTTCTATGACAAATGGACAAAACCATTAAAAGCTCCTCCATAGAGAGAGTTGAGCAACTTCGGATCATCAAACTTGCTCGGTGTACAATTTTTATTGTTCTTATATGTCAAATTTTATGAGTATAAGCTTCCTAGATTATTTCGATGCTAAAACACCAAATTTCTATTACAAATGAACAAAACCGTTAAAAGGTCCTCCATAGAGAGAGTTGAGCAACTTCAAACCATCAAAGTTACTCGGTGTACACTTTTTATTGTTCTTATATGTCTAATTTTATGAGTATAAGCTTCATAGATTATTTCGATGCCAAAACACGAACTTTCTATGACAAATGGACGAAACCGTTAAAAGCACCTTAATAGAGAGAGTTGAGCAACTTCGGATCATCAAGTTGCTCGGTGTACAATTTTTTTTGTTCTTAATGTCAAATTTTATGAGTTTAAGCTTTATAGATTATTTCGATGCCAAAACACCAACTTTCTATGAAAAATGGACAAAACCGTTAAAAGCTCCTCCATAGAGAGAGTTGAGCAACTTCGGACCAACAAAGTTGCTCGGTGTACACTTTTTTTTGTTCTTATATGTCAAATTTTATGAGTTTAAGCTTCATAGATTATTTCGATGCCAAAACACCGACTTTCTATGACAAATGGACAAAACCGTTAAAATCACCTACATAGAGAGAGTTGAGCTACCTCAAACCATCAAAGTTGCTCGGTGCACACTTTTTATTGTACTTATATGTAAAATATTACGAGTTTAAGCTTCATAGATTATTTCGATGCCAAAACACCAACTTTCTATGACAAATGGACAAAACCGTTAAAAGGTCCTCCATAGAGAGAGTTGAGCAACTTCGGACTATCAAAGTCGCCCGGCATGGACTTTTTATTGTTCTTATACGACAAATTTTATGAATATAACCTTCCTAGATTATTTTGATGCCAAAAACCAACTTTCTATGACAAATGGACAAAACCGTTAAAAGCTCCTCCATAGAGAGAGTTGAGCAACTTTGGACCAACAAAGTTGCTCGGTGAACAATTTTTTTTTTCTTATATGTCAAATTTTACGAGTTTAAGCTTACTAGATTATTTCGACGCCAAAACACCGACTTTCTATGAAAAGTGGACAATCAAAGTTGCTCGGTGCACAATTTTTATTGTACTTATATGTCAAATTTTACGAGTTTAAGCTTCATAGATTATTTTGATGCCAAAACACAAACTTTCAACGACAAATGAACAAAACCGTTAAAAGCTCCTCCATAGAGAGAGTTGAGCAACTTCAGATCATCAAAGTTGCTCGGTGTACACTTTTTTTTGTTCTTGTATGTCAAATTTTATGAGTATAAGCTTCATAGATTATTACGATGCCAAAACACCAACATTCTATGACAAATGGACAAAACCATTAAAAGCACCTCCATAGAGAGAGTTGAGCTACTTCGGACTATCAAAGTCGCTCGGGATAGACTTTTTATTGTTCTTATATGTCAAATTTTATGAATATAACCTTCCTAGATTATTTCGATGCCAAAACACCAAATTTCTATGACAAATGGACAAAACCATTAAAAGCTCCTCCATAGAGAGAGTTGAGGAACTTCGGACTATGAAAGTCGCTCGGGATAGACTTTTTATTGTTCTTATATGTCAAATTTTATGAGTATAAGCTTCCTAGATTATTTCGATGCCAAAACACCAACATTCTATGACAAATGGACAAAACCATTAAAAGCTCCTCCATAGAGAGAGTTGAGCAACTTCGGACTATCGAAGTCGCTCGGGATAGACTTTTTATTGTTCTTATATGTCAAATTTTATGAATATAACCTTCCTAGATTATTTCGATGCCAAAACACCAACTTTCTATGACAAATGGACAAAACCATTAAAAGCTCCTCCATAGAGAGGGTTGAGGAACTTCGGACTATGAAAGTCGCTCGGGATAGACTTTTTATTGTTTTTATATGTCAAATTTTATGAATATAACCTTCCTAGATTATTTCGATGCCAAAACACCAAATTTCTATGACAAATGGACAAAACCGTTAAAAGCACCTCCATAGAGAGAGTTGAGCAACTTCGGTTCATTAAACTTGCTCGATGTACAATTTTTATTGTTCTTATATGTCAAATTTTATGAGTATATGCTTCCTGGATTATTTCGATGCCAAAACACCAACATTCTATGACAAATGGACAAAACCATTAAAAGCTCCTCCATAGAGAGAGTTGAGCAACTTCGGACTATCAAAGTCGCTCGGGATAGACTTTTTATTGTTCTTATATGTCAAATTTTATGAATATAACCTTCCTAGATTATTTCAATGCCAAAACACCAACTTTCTATGACAAATGGACAAAACCATTAAAAGCTCCTCCATAGAGAGAGTTGAGGAACTTCGGACTATGAAAGTCGCTCGGGATAGACTTTTTATTGTTTTTATATGTCAAATTTTATGAATATAACCTTCCTAGATTATTTCGATGCCAAAACACCAAATTTCTATGACAAATGGACAAAACCGTTAAAAGCACCTCCATAGAGAGAGTTGAGCAACTTCGGTTCATTAAACTTGCTCGATGTACAATTTTTATTGTTCTTATATGTCAAATTTTATGAGTATATGCTTCCTGGATTATTTCGATGCCAAAACACCGACATTCTATGACAAATGGACAAAACCAATAAAAGCTCCTCCATAGAGAGAGTTGAGCAAGTTCGTATCATCAAACTTGCTCGGTGTACAATTTTTATTATTCTTATAAGTCAAATTTTATGAGTATAAGCTTCCTCGATTATTTCGATACTAAAACACCAACTTTCTATGACAAATGAACAAAACCGTTAAAAGGTCCTCCATAGAGAGAGTCGAGCAACTTCAAACCATCAAAGTTGCTCGGTGTACACTTTTTTTTGTTCTTGTATGTCAAATTTTATGAGTATAAGCTTCATAGATTATTACGATGCCAAAACACCAACATTCTATGACAAATGGACAAAACCATTAAAAGCACCTCCATAGAGAGAGTTGAGCTACTTCGGACTATCAAAGTCGCTCGGGATAGACTTTTTATTGTTCTTATATGTCAAATTTTATGAATATAACCTTCCTAGATTATTTCGATGCCAAAACACCAAATTTCTATGACAAATGGACAAAACCATTAAAAGCTCCTCCATAGAGAGAGTTGAGGAACTTCGGACTATGAAAGTCGCTCGGGATAGACTTTTTATTGTTCTTATATGTCAAATTTTATGAGTATAAGCTTCCTAGATTATTTGGATGCCAAAACACCAACATTCTATGACAAATGAACAAAACAGTTAAAAGCACTTCCATAGAGAGAGTTGAGCAACTTCGGATCATTAAACTTGCTCGGTGTACAATTTTTATTGTTTTTATACGTCAAATTTTATGAATATAACCTTCATAGATTATTTCGATGCCAAAACACCAACTTTCTATGACAAATTGACAAAACCATTAAAAGCTCCTCCATAGAGAGAGTTGAGCAACTTCGGACTATCAAAGTCGCTCGGGATAGACTTTTTATTGTTCTTATATGTCAAATTTTATGAATATAACCTTCCTAGATTATTTCGATGCCAAAACACCAACTTTCCATGACAAATGGACAAAACCATTAAAAGCTCCTCCATAGAGAGAGTTGAGGAACTTCGAACTATGAAAGTCGCTCGGGATAGACTTTTTATTGTTTTTATATGTCAAATTTTATGAATATAACCTTCCTGGATTATTTCGATGTTTTGAGAGTTGAGGAACTTCGAACTATGAAAGTCGCTCGGGATAGACTTTTTATTGTTTTTATATGTCAAATTTTATGAATATAACCTTCCTAGATTATTTCGATGCCAAAACACCAAATTTCTATGACAAATGGACAAAACCGTTAAAAGCACCTCCATAGAGAGAGTTGAGCAACTTCGGTTCATTAAACTTGCTCGATGTACAATTTTTATTGTTCTTATATGTCAAATTTTATGATTATAAGCTTCCTGGATTATTTCAATGCCAAAACACCAACTTTCTATGACAAATGGACAAAACCAATAAAAGCTCCTCCATAGAGAGAGTTGAGCAAGTTCGTATCATCAAACTTGCTCGGTGTACAATTTTTATTATTCTTATAAGTCAAATTTTATGAGTATAAGCTTCCTCGATTATTTCGATACTAAAACACCAACTTTCTATGACAAATGAACAAAATCGTTAAAAGGTCCTCCATAGAGAGAGTCGAGCAACTTCAAACCATCAAAGTTGCTCGGTGTACACTTTTTTTTGTTCTTGTATGTCAAATTTTATGAGTATAAGCTTTATAGATTATTACGATGCCAAAACACCAACATTCTATGACAAATGGACAAAACCATTAAAAGCACCTCCATAGAGAGAGTTGAGCTACTTCGGACTATCAAAGTCGCTCGGGATAGACTTTTTATTGTTCTTATATGTCAAATTTTATGAATATAACCTTCCTAGATTATTTCGATGCCAAAACACCAACTTTCTATGACAAATGGACAAAACCATTAAAAGCTCCTCCATAGAGAGAGTTGAGGAACTTCGGACTATGAAAGTCGCTCGGGATAGACTTTTTATTGTTCTTATATGTCAAATTTTATGAGTATAAGCTTCCTAGATTATTTTGATGCCAAAACACCAACATTCTATGACAAATGAACAAAACAGTTAAAAGCACTTCCATAGAGAGAGTTGAGCAACTTCGGATCATTAAACTTGCTCGGTGTACAATTTTTATTGTTTTTATACGTCAAATTTTATGAATATAACCTTCATAGATTATTTCGATGCCAAAACACCAACTTTCTATGACAAATTGACAAAACCATTAAAAGCTCCTCCATAGAGAGAGTTGAGCAACTTCGGACTATCAAAGTCGCTCGGGATAGACTTTTTATTGTTCTTATATGTCAAATTTTATGAATATAACCTTCCTAGATTATTTCGATGCCAAGACACCAACTTTCCATGACAAATGGACAAAACCATTAAAAGCTCCTCCATAGAGAGAGTTGAGGAACTTCGAACTATGAAAGTCGCTCGGGATAGACTTTTTATTTTTCTTATATGTCAAATTTTATGAGTATAAGCTTCCTGGATTATTTCGATGCCAAAACACCAACTTTCTATGACAAATGGACAAAACCATTAAAAGCTCCTCCATAGAGAGAGTTGAGCAACTTCGGATCATCAAACTTGCTCGGTGTACAATTTTTATTGTTCTTATATGTCAAATTTTATGAGTATAAGCTTCCTAGATTATTTCGATGCTAAAACACCAACTTTCTATTACAAATGAACAAAACCGTTAAAAGGTCCTCCATAGAGAGAGTTGAGCGACTTCAAACCATCAAAGTTACTCGGTGTACACTTTTTATTGTTCTTATATGTCAAATTTTATGAGTATAAGCTTCATAGATTATTTCGATGCCAAAACACGAACTTTCTATGACAAATGGACGAAACCGTTAAAAGCACCTTAATAGAGAGAGTTGATCAACTTCGGATCATCAAAGTTGCTCGGTGTACAATTTTTATTGTTCTTAATGTCAAATTTTATGAGTTTAAGCTTCATAGATTATTTCGATGCCAAAACACCAACTTTCTATGACAAATGGACAAAACCGTTAAAAGCACCTCTATAGAGAGAGTTGAGCAACTTCGGACCGACAAAGTTGCTCGGTGTACCATTTTTATTGTTCTTATATGTCAAATTTTACGAGTTTAAGCTTCATTGATTATTTTGATGCCAAAACTCCGACTTTCTATGACAAATGGAGAAAACCGTTAAAAGCACCTCCATAGAGAGAGTTGAGCAACTTTGGATCATCAAAGTTGCTCGGTGTACAATTTTTATTGTTCTTATATGTCAAATTTTATGAGTTTAAGCTTCCTAGATTATTTCGATGCCAAAACACCAACTTTCTATGACAAATAAACAAAACCGTTAAAAGCTCAACCATAGATAGAGTTGAGCAACTTCGGACCATCAAAGTTGCTCGGTGTACACTTTTATTGTTCTTATATGCCAAAACACTGACTTTCTATGACAATTGGACAAAACCGTTAAAAGCACCCACATAAAGAGAGTTGAGCAACTTCGGACCATCACAGTTGCTCGGTGCACAGTTTTTATTGTACTTATATGTCAAATTTTATGAGTATAAGTTTCCTAGATTATTTTAATGCCAAAATACCAACTTTCTATTACAAATGGACAAAACCGTTAAAAGCTCCTCCATAGAGAGAGTTGAGCAACTTCGGACCAAAAAAGTTGCTCGGTGTACAATTTTTATTGTTTTTATATGTCAAATTTTATGAGTATAATCTTCCTGGATTATTTCGATGCCAAAACACCAACTTTCTATGACAAATGGACAAAACCATTAAAAGCTCCGCCGTAGAGAGAGTTGAGCAACTTCGGACTATCAAAGTCTCTCGGGATAGACTTTTTATTGTTCTTATATGTCAAATTTTATGAATATAACCTTCCTAGATTATTTCGATGCCAAAACACGAACTTTCTATGACAAATGGACAAAACTGTTAAAAGCTCCTCCATAGAGAGAGTTGAACAACTTCGGACCAACAAAGTTGCTCGGTGTACAATTTTTATTGTTCTTATATGTCAAATTTTATGAGTTTAAGCTTCATAGATTATTTCGATGCCAAAACACCGACTTTCTATGACAAATGGACAAAACCATTAAAATCACCTACATAGAGAGACTTGAGCAACCTCAAACCATCAAAGTTGCTCGGTGCACACTTTTTATTGTACTTATATGTAAAATTTTACGAGTTTAAGCTTCACAGATTATTTCGATGCCAAAACACCAACTTTCTATGACAAATGGACAAAACCGTTAAAAGCTCCTCCATAGAGAGAGTTGAGCAACTCCGGACTATCAAAGTCGCTCGGGATGGACTTTTTATTGTTCTTATACGTCAAATTTTATGAATATAATCTTCCTAGATTATTTTGATGCCAAAAACCAACTTTCTATGACAAAAGGACAAAGCCGTTAAAAGCTCCTCCATAGAGAGAGTTGAGCAACTTTGGACCAACAAAGTTGCTCGGTGAACAATTTTTTTTTTCTTATATGTCAAATTTTACGAGTTTAAGCTTACTAGATTATTTCGACGCCAAAACAGCGACTTTCTATGAAAAGTGGACAATCAAAGTTGCTCGGTGCACAATTTTTATTGTACTTATATGTCAAATTTTACGAGTTTAAGCTTCATAGATTATTTTGATGCCAAAACACAAACTTTCTACGACAAATGGACAAAACCGTTAAAAGCTCCTCCATAGAGAGAGTTGAGAAACTTCAGATCATCAAAGTTCCTCGGTGTACACTTTTTATTGTTCTTATATGTCAAATTTTATGAGTATAAGCTTCCTGGATTATTTCGATGCCAAAACACCAACTTTCTATGACAAATGGAAAAAACCATTAAAAGCTCCTCCATAGAGAGAGTTCAGCAACTTCGGACTATGAAAGTCGCTCGGGATAGACTTTTTATTGTTCTTATATGTCAAATTTTATGAATATAACCTTCCTAGATTATTTCGATGCCAAAACACCAACTTTCTATGACAAATGGACAAAACCGTTAAAAGCTCCTCCATAGAGAGAGTTTAGCAACTTCGGATCATCTAAGTTGCTCGGTGTACAATTTTTATTGTTCTTATATGTCAAATTTTATGAGTATAAGCTTCCTAGATTATTTCGATGCCAAAACACCAACATTCTATGACAAATGGACAAAACCATTAAAAGCTCCTCCATAGAGAGAGTTGAGCAACTTCGGACTATCAAAGTCGCTCGGGATAGTCTTTTTATTGTTCTTATATGTCAAATTTTATGAATATAACCTTCCTAGATTATTTCGATGCCAAAACACCAACTTTCTATGACAAATGGACAAAACCATTAAAAGCTCCTCCATAGAGAGAGGTGAGGAACTTCGGACTATGAAAGTCGCTCGGGATAGACTTTTTATTGTTCTTATATGTCAAATTTTATGAATATAACCTTCCTAGATTATTTCGATGCCAAAACACCAAATTTCTATGACAAATGGACAAAACCGTTAAAAGTACCTCCATAGAGAGAGTTGAGCAACTTCGGTTCATTAAACTTGCTCGATGTACAATTTTTATTGTTCTTATATGTCAAATTTTGAGAGTATATGCTTCCGGGATTATTTCGATGCCAAAACACCAACTTTCTATGACAAATGGACAAAACCGTTAAAAGCACCTCCATAGAGAGAGTTGAGCAACTTCGGATCATTAAACTTGCTCGGTGTACAATTTTTATTGTTCTTATATGTCAAATTTTATGAGTATAAGCTTCCTGGATTATTTCAATGCCAAAACACCAACTTTCTATGACAAATGGACAAAACCAATAAAAGCTCATCCATAGAGAGAGTTGACCAAGTTCGGATCATAAAACTTGCTCGGTGTACAATTTTTATTATTCTTATATGTCAAATTTTATGAGTATAAGCTTCCTCGATTATTTCGATGCTAAAACACCAACTTTCTATGACAAATGAACAAAACCGTTAAAAGGTCCTCCATAGAGAGAGTTGAGCAACTTCAAACCATCAAAGTTGCTCGGTGTACACTTTTTTTTGTTCTTATATGTCAAATTTTATGAGTATAAGCTTCATAGATTATTACGATGCCAAAACACCAACATTCTATGACAAATGGACAAAACCATTAAAAGCTCCTCTATAGAGAGAGTTGAGCTACTTCGGACTATCAAAGTCGCTCGGGATAGACTTTTTATTGTTCTTATATGTCAAATTTTATGAATATAACCTTCCTAGATTATTTCGATGCCAAAACACCAACTTTCTATGACAAATGAAAAAACCATTAAAATCTCCTCCATAGAGAGAGTTGAGGAACTTCGGACTATGAAAGTCGCTCGGGATAGACTTTTTATTGTTCTTATATGTCAAATTTTATGAGTATAAGCTTCCTAGATTATTTTGATGCCAAAACACCAACATTCTATGACAAATGGACAAAACAGTTAAAAGCACTTCCATAGAGAGAGTTGAGCATCTTCGGATCATTAAACTTGCTCGGTGTACAATTTTTATTGTTCTTATATGTCAAATTTTATGAGTATAAGCTTCCTGGATTATTTCGATGCCAAAACAACAACTTTCTATGACAAATGGACAAAACCGTTAAAAGCACCTCCATTGAGAGAGTTGAGCAACTTCGGATCGTTAAACTTGCTCGGTGTACAATTTTTATTGTTCTTATATGTAAAATTTTATGAGTATAAGATTGCTGGATTATTTCGATGCCAAAACACCAACTTTCTATGACAAATTGACAAAACCATTAAAAGCTCCTCCATAGAGAGAGTTGAGCAACTTCGGATCATCAAACTTGCTCGGTGTACAATTTTTATTGTTCTTATATGTCAAATTTTATGAGTATAAGCTTCCTAGATTATTTCGATGCTAAAACACCAACTTTCTATGACAAATGAACAAAACCGTTAAAAGGTCCTCCATAGAGAGAGTTGAGCAACTTCAAACCATCAAAGTTACTCGGTGTACACTTTTTATTGTTCTTATATGTCAAATTTTATGAGTATAAGCTTCATAGATTATTTCGATGCCAAAACACAAACTTTCTATGACAAATGGACGAAACCGTTAAAAGCACCTTAATAGAGAGAGAGTTGAGCAACTTCGGATCATCAAAGTTGCTCGGTGTACAATTTTTATTGTTCTTAATGTCAAATTTTGTGAGTTTAAGCTTCATAGATTATTTCGATGACAAAACACCAACTTTCTATGACAAATGGACAAAACCGTTAAAAGCTCCTCCATAGAGAGAGTTGAGCAACTTCGGACCAACAAAGTTGCTCGGTGTACAATTTTTATTGTTCTTATATGTCAAATTTTACGAGTTTAAGCTTCATTGATTATTTTGATGCCAAAACACCGACTTTCTATGACAAATTGACGAAACCGTTAAAAGCACCTTCATGGAAAGAGTTGAGCAACTTCGGATCATCAAAGTTTCCCGGTGTACAATTTTTATTGTTCTTATATGTCAAATTTTATGAGTTTAAGCTTCATAGATTATTTCGATGCCAAACACCAACTTTCTATGACAAATGGACAAAACCGTTAAAAGCACCTCCATAGAGAGAGTTAAGCAACTTCGGACTATCAAAGTCGCTCGGGATGGACTTTTTATTGTTCTTATACGTCAAATTTTATGAATATAACCTTCCTAGATTATTTTGATGGCGAAAACAAACTTTCTATGACAAATGGACAAAACTGTTAAAAGCTCCTCCATAGAGAGAGTTCAGCAACTTCGGACCAACAAAGTTGCTCGGTGTACAATTTTTATTGTTCTTATATGTCCAATTTTACGAGTTTAAGCTTACTAGATTATTTCGACGCCAAAACACCGACTTTCTATGAAAAGTGGACAAAACCGTTAAAAGTACCTACATAGAGAGAGATGAGCAACTTCGGACAATCAAAGTTGCTCGGTGCACAATTTTTATTGTACTTATATGTCAAATTTTACGAGTTTAAGCTTCATAGATTATTTTGATGCCAAAACACAAACTTTCTACGACAAATGGACAAAACCGTTAAAAGCTCCTCCATAGAGAGAGTTGAGAAACTTCAGATCATCAAAGTTCCTCGGTGTACACTTTTTATTGTTCTTATATGTCAAATTTTATGAGTATAAGCTTCCTGGATTATTTCGATGCCAAAACACCAACTTTCTATGACAAATGGAAAAAACCATTAAAAGCTCCTCCATAGAGAGAGTTCAGCAACTTCGGACTATGAAAGTCGCTCGGGATAGACTTTTTATTGTTCTTATATGTCAAATTTTATGAATATAACCTTCCTAGATTATTTCGATGCCAAAACACCAACTTTCTATGACAAATGGACAAAACCGTTAAAAGCTCCTCCATAGAGAGAGTTTAGCAACTTCGGATCATCTAAGTTGCTCGGTGTACAATTTTTATTGTTCTTATATGTCAAATTTTATGAGTATAAGCTTCCTAGATTATTTCGATGCCAAAACACCAACATTCTATGACAAATGGACAAAACCATTAAAAGCTCCTCCATAGAGAGAGTTGAGCAACTTCGGACTATCAAAGTCGCTCGGGATAGTCTTTTTATTGTTCTTATATGTCAAATTTTATGAATATAACCTTCCTAGATTATTTCGATGCCAAAACACCAACTTTCTATGACAAATGGACAAAACCATTAAAAGCTCCTCCATAGAGAGAGGTGAGGAACTTCGGACTATGAAAGTCGCTCGGGATAGACTTTTTATTGTTCTTATATGTCAAATTTTATGAATATAACCTTCCTAGATTATTTCGATGCCAAAACACCAAATTTCTATGACAAATGGACAAAACCGTTAAAAGTACCTCCATAGAGAGAGTTGAGCAACTTCGGTTCATTAAACTTGCTCGATGTACAATTTTTATTGTTCTTATATGTCAAATTTTGAGAGTATATGCTTCCGGGATTATTTCGATGCCAAAACACCAACTTTCTATGACAAATGGACAAAACCGTTAAAAGCACCTCCATAGAGAGAGTTGAGCAACTTCGGATCATTAAACTTGCTCGGTGTACAATTTTTATTGTTCTTATATGTCAAATTTTATGAGTATAAGCTTCCTGGATTATTTCAATGCCAAAACACCAACTTTCTATGACAAATGGACAAAACCAATAAAAGCTCATCCATAGAGAGAGTTGACCAAGTTCGGATCATAAAACTTGCTCGGTGTACAATTTTTATTATTCTTATATGTCAAATTTTATGAGTATAAGCTTCCTCGATTATTTCGATGCTAAAACACCAACTTTCTATGACAAATGAACAAAACCGTTAAAAGGTCCTCCATAGAGAGAGTTGAGCAACTTCAAACCATCAAAGTTGCTCGGTGTACACTTTTTTTTGTTCTTATATGTCAAATTTTATGAGTATAAGCTTCATAGATTATTACGATGCCAAAACACCAACATTCTATGACAAATGGACAAAACCATTAAAAGCTCCTCTATAGAGAGAGTTGAGCTACTTCGGACTATCAAAGTCGCTCGGGATAGACTTTTTATTGTTCTTATATGTCAAATTTTATGAATATAACCTTCCTAGATTATTTCGATGCCAAAACACCAACTTTCTATGACAAATGAAAAAACCATTAAAATCTCCTCCATAGAGAGAGTTGAGGAACTTCGGACTATGAAAGTCGCTCGGGATAGACTTTTTATTGTTCTTATATGTCAAATTTTATGAGTATAAGCTTCCTAGATTATTTTGATGCCAAAACACCAACATTCTATGACAAATGGACAAAACAGTTAAAAGCACTTCCATAGAGAGAGTTGAGCATCTTCGGATCATTAAACTTGCTCGGTGTACAATTTTTATTGTTCTTATATGTCAAATTTTATGAGTATAAGCTTCCTGGATTATTTCGATGCCAAAACAACAACTTTCTATGACAAATGGACAAAACCGTTAAAAGCACCTCCATTGAGAGAGTTGAGCAACTTCGGATCGTTAAACTTGCTCGGTGTACAATTTTTATTGTTCTTATATGTAAAATTTTATGAGTATAAGATTCCTGGATTATTTCGATGCCAAAACACCAACTTTCTATGACAAATTGACAAAACCATTAAAAGCTCCTCCATAGAGAGAGTTGAGCAACTTCGGATCATCAAACTTGCTCGGTGTACAATTTTTATTGTTCTTATATGTCAAATTTTATGAGTATAAGCTTCCTAGATTATTTCGATGCTAAAACACCAACTTTCTATGACAAATGAACAAAACCGTTAAAAGGTCCTCCATAGAGAGAGTTGAGCAACTTCAAACCATCAAAGTTACTCGGTGTACACTTTTTATTGTTCTTATATGTCAAATTTTATGAGTATAAGCTTCATAGATTATTTCGATGCCAAAACACAAACTTTCTATGACAAATGGACGAAACCGTTAAAAGCACCTTAATAGAGAGAGAGTTGAGCAACTTCGGATCATCAAAGTTGCTCGGTGTACAATTTTTATTGTTCTTAATGTCAAATTTTATGAGTTTAAGCTTCATAGATTATTTCGATGACAAAACACCAACTTTCTATGACAAATGGACAAAACCGTTAAAAGCTCCTCCATAGAGAGAGTTGAGCAACTTCGGACCAACAAAGTTGCTCGGTGTACAATTTTTATTGTTCTTATATGTCAAATTTTACGAGTTTAAGCTTCATTGATTATTTTGATGCCAAAACACCGACTTTCTATGACAAATTGACGAAACCGTTAAAAGCACCTTCATGGAAAGAGTTGAGCAACTTCGGATCATCAAAGTTTCCCGGTGTACAATTTTTATTGTTCTTATATGTCAAATTTTATGAGTTTAAGCTTCATAGATTATTTCGATGCCAAACACCAACTTTCTATGACAAATGGACAAAACCGTTAAAAGCACCTCCATAGAGAGAGTTAAGCAACTTCGGACTATCAAAGTCGCTCGGGATGGACTTTTTATTGTTCTTATACGTCAAATTTTATGAATATAACCTTCCTAGATTATTTTGATGGCGAAAACAAACTTTCTATGACAAATGGACAAAACTGTTAAAAGCTCCTCCATAGAGAGAGTTCAGCAACTTCGGACCAACAAAGTTGCTCGGTGTACAATTTTTATTGTTCTTATATGTCCAATTTTACGAGTTTAAGCTTACTAGATTATTTCGACGCCAAAACACCGACTTTCTATGAAAAGTGGACAAAACCGTTAAAAGTACCTACATAGAGAGAGATGAGCAACTTCGGACAATCAAAGTTGCTCGGTGCACAATTTTTATTGTACTTATATGTCAAATTTTACGAGTTTAAGCTTCATAGATTATTTTGATGCCAAAACACAAACTTTCTACGACAAATGGACAAAACCGTTAAAAGCTCCTCCATAGAGAGAGTTGAGAAACTTCAGATCATCAAAGTTCCTCGGTGTACACTTTTTATTGTTCTTATATGTCAAATTTTATGAGTATAAGCTTCCTGGATTATTTCGATGCCAAAACACCAACTTTCTATGACAAATGGAAAAAACCATTAAAAGCTCCTCCATAGAGAGAGTTGAGAAACTTCGGACCAACAAAGTTGCTCGGTGTACAATTTTTATTGTTCTTATTTGTCAAATTTTACGAGTTTAAGCTTCGACGCCAAAACACCGACTTTATATGAAAAGTGGAAAAAACCGTTAAAAGCACCTGCATAGAGAGAGATGAGCAACTTCGGACAATCAAAGTTGCTCGGTGCACAATTTTTATTGTACTTATATGTCAAATTTTACGAGTTTAAGCTTCATAGATTATTTTGATGCCAAAACACAAACTTTCTACGACAAATGGACAAAACCGTTAAAAGCTCCTCCATAGAGAGAGTTGAGCAACTTCGGACTATCAAAGTCGCTCGGGATGGACTTTTTATTGTTCTTATACGTCAAATTTTATGAATAAAACCTTCCTAGATTATTTTGATGGCAAAATCCAACTTTCTATGACAAATGGACAAAACCGTTAAAAGCTCCTCCATAGAGAGAGTTGAGCAACTTCGGACCAACAAAGTTGCTCGGTGTACAATTTTTATTGTTCTTATTTGTCAAATTTTACGAGTTTATTCTACGACGCCAAAACACCGACTTTCTATGAAAAGTGGAAAAAACCGTTAAAAGCACCTACATAGAGAGAGATGAGCAACTTCAGATCATCAAAGTTGCTCGGTGTACACTTTTTATTGTTCTTATATGTCAAATTTTACGAGTTTAATCTTCGTAGATTATTTCGATGCCAAAACACCAACTTTCTATGACAAATGGACAAAACCGTTAAAAGCTCCTCCATAGAGAGAGTTGAGCAACTCCGGAATATCAAAGTCGCTCGGGATGGACTTTTTATTGTTCTTATACGTCAAATTTTATGAATATAATCTTCCTAGATTATTTTGATGCCAAAAACCAACTTTCTATGACAAATGGACAAAGCCGTTAAAAGCTCCTCCATAGAGAGAGTTGAGCAACTTTGGACCAACAAAGTTGCTCGGTGAACAATTTTTTTTTTCTTATATGTCAAATTTTACGAGTTTAAGCTTACTAGATTATTTCGACGCCAAAACACCGACTTTCTATGAAAAGTGGACAATCAAAGTTGCTCGGTGCACAATTTTTATTGTACTTATATGTCAAATTTTACGAGTTTAAGCTTCATAGATTATTTTGATGCCAAAACACAAACTTTCTACGACAAATGGACAAAACCGTTAAAAGCTCCTCCATAGAGAGAGTTGAGAAACTTCAGATCATCAAAGTTGCTCGGTGTACACTTTTTATTGTTCTAATATGTCAAATTTTATGAGTATAAGCTTCCTGGATTATTTCGATGCCAAAACACCAACTTTCTATGACAAATGGAAAAAACCATTAAAAGCTCCTCCATAGAGAGAGTTCAGCAACTTCGGACTATGAAAGTCGCTCGGGATAGACTTTTTATTGTTCTTATATGTCAAATTTTATGAATATAACCTTCCTAGATTATTTCGATGCCAAAACACCAACTTTCTATGACAAATGGACAAAACCGTTAAAAGCTCCCCCATAGAGAGAGTTTGGCAACTTCGGATCATCTAAGTTGCTCGGTGTACAATTTTTATTGTTCTTATATGTCAAATTTTATGAGTATAAGCTTCCTAGATTATTTCGATGCCAAAACACCAACATTCTATGACAAATGGACAAAACCATTAAAAGCTCCTCCATAGAGAGAGTTGAGCAACTTCGGACTATCAAAGTCGCTCGGGATAGACTTTTTATTGTTCTTATATGTCAAATTTTATGAATATAACCTTCCTAGATTATTTCGATGCCAAAACACCAACTTTCTATGACAAATGGACAAAAACATTAAAAGCTCTTCCATAGAGAGAGGTGAGGAACTTCGGACTATGAAAGTCGCTCGGGATAGACTTTTTATTGTTCTTATATGTCAAATTTTATGAATATAACCTTCCTAGATTATTTCGATGCCAAAACACCAAATTTCTATGACAAATGGACAAAACCGTTAAAAGCACCTCCATAGAGAGAGTTGAGCAACTTCGGTTCATTAAACTTGCTCGATGTACAATTTTTATTGTTCTTATATGTCAAATTTTATGAGTATATGCTTCCTGGATTATTTCGATGCCAAAACACCAACTTTCTATGACAAATGGACAAAACCGTTAAAAGCACCTCCATAGAGAGAGTTGAGCAACTTCGGATCATTAAACTTGCTCGGTGTACAATTTTTATTGTTCTTATATGTCAAATTTTATGAGTATAAGCTTCCTGGATTATTTCATTGCCAAAACACCAACTTTCTATGACAAATGGACAAAACCAATAAAAGCTCCTCCATAGAGAGAGTTGACCAAGTTCGGATCATCAAACTTGCTCGGTGTACAATTTTTATTATTCTTATATGTCAAATTTTATGAGTATAAGCTTCCTCGATTATTTCGATGCTAAAACACCAACTTTCTATGTCAAATGAACAAAACCGTTAAAAGGTCCTCCATAGAGAGAGTTAAGCAACTTCAAACCATCAAAGTTGCTCGGTGTACACTTTTTTTGTTCTTATATGTCAAATTTTATGAGTATAAGCTTCATAGATTATTACGATGCCAAAACACCAACATTCTATGACAAACGTACAAAACCATTAAAAGCTCCTCCATAGAGAGAGTTGAGCTACTTCGGACAATCAAAGTCGCTCGGGATAGACTTTTTATTGTTCTTATATGTCAAATTTTATGAATATAACCTTCCTAGATTATTTCGATGCCAAAACACCAACTTTCTATGACAAATGGAAAAAACCATTAAAAGCTCCTCCATAGAGAGAGTTGAGGAACTTCGGACTATGAAAGTCGCTCGGGATAGACTTTTTATTGTTCTTATATGTCAAATTTTATGAGTATAAGCTTCCTAGATTATTTTGATGCCAAAACACCAACATTCTATGACAAATGGACAAAACAGTTAAAAGCACTTCCATAGAGAGAGTTGAGCAACTTCGGATCATTGAACTTGCTCGGTGTACAATTTTTATTGTTCTTATATGTCAAATTTTATGAGTATAAGCTTCCTGGATTATTTCGATGCCAAAACAACAACTTTCTATGACAAATGGACAAAACCGTTAAAAGCACCTCCATTGAGAGAGTTGAGCAACTTCGGATCGTTAAACTTGCTCGGTGTACAATTTTTATTGTTCTTATATGTCAAATTTTATGAGTATAAGCTTCCTGGATTATTTCGATGCCAAAACACCAACTTTCTATGACAAATTGACAAAACCATTAAAAGCACCTCCATAGAGAGAGTTGAGCAACTTCGGATCATCAAACTTGCTCGGTGTACAATTTTTATTGTTCTTATATGTCAAATTTTATGAGTATAAGCTTCCTAGATTATTTCGATGCTAAAACACCAACTTTCTATGACAAATGAAAAAAACCGTTAAAAGGTCCTCCATAGAGAGAGTTGAGCAACTTCAAACCATCAAAGTTACTCGGTGTACACTTTTTATTGTTCTTATATGTCAAATTTTATGAGTATAAGCTTCATAGATTATTTCGATGCCAAAACACGAATTTTCTATGACAAATGGACGACACCGTTAAAAGCACCTTAATAGAGAGAGAGTTGAGCAACTTCGGATCATCAAAGTTGCTCGGTGTACAATTTTTATTGTTCTTAATGTCAAATTTTATGAGTTTAAGCTTCATAGATTATTTCGATGCCAAAACACCAACTTTCTATGACAAATGGACAAAACCGTTAAAAGCTCCTCCATAGAGAGAGTTGAGCAACTTCGGACCAACAAAGTTGCTCGGTGTACAATTTTTATTGTTCTTATATGTCAAATTTTACGAGTTTATGCTTCATTGATTATTTTGATGCCAAAACACCGACTTTCTTTGACAAATTGACGAAACCGTTAAAAGCACCTTCATGGAAAGAGTTGAGCAACTTCGGATCATCAAAGTTGCTCGGTGTACAATTTTTATTGTTCTTATATGTCAAATTTTATGAGTTTAAGCTTCATAGATTATTTCGATGCCAAAACACCAACTTTCTTTGACAAATGGACAAAACCGTTAAAAGCACCTCCATAGAGAGAGTTAAGCAACTTCGGACTATCAAAGTCGCTCGGGATGGACTTTTTATTGTTCTTATACGTCAAATTTTATGAATATAACCTTCCTAGATTATTTTGATGGGGAAAACAAACTTTCTATGACAAATGGACAAAACCGTTAAAAGCTTCTCTATAGAGAGAGTTAAGCAACTTCGGACTATCAAAGTCGCTCGGGATGGACTTTTTATTGTTCTTATACGTCAAATTTTATGAATATAACCTTCCTAGATTATTTTGATGGCGAAAACAAACTTTCTATGACAAATGGACAAAACCGTTAAAAGCTCCTCCATAGAGAGAGTTGAGCAACTTCGGATCATCAAAGTTGCTCGGTGTACACTTTTTATTGTTCTTATATGTCAAATTTTACGAGTTTAAGCTTCGACGCCAAAACACCGACTTTCTATGAAAAGTGGAAAAAACCGTTAAAAGCACCTACATAGAGAGAGATGAGCAACTTCGGACAATCAAAGTTGCTCGGTGCACAATTTTTATTGTACTTATGTGTCAAATTTTACGAGTTTAAGCTTCATAGATTATTTTGATGCCAAAATACAAACTTTCTACGACAAATGGACAAAACCGTTAAAAGCTCCTCCATAGAGAGAGTTGAGCAACTTCAGATCATCAAAGTTGCTCGGTGTACACTTTTTATTGTTCTTATATGTCAAATTTTACGAGTTTAAACTTCGTAGATTATTTCGATGCCAAAACACCAACTTTCTATGACAAATGGACAAAACCGTTAAAAGCTCCTCCATAGAGAGAGTTGAGCAACTCCGGACTATCAAAGTCGCTCGGGATGGACTTTTTATTGTTCTTATACGTCAAATTTTATGAATATAACCCTCCTACATTATTTTGATGGCAAAATCCAACTTTCTAGGACAAATGGACAAAACCGTTAAAAGCTCCTCCATAGAGAGAGTTGAGCAACTTCAGATCGTCAAAGTTGCTCGGTGTATACTTTTTATTGTTCTTATATGTCAAATTTTACGAGTTTAAGCTTCGACGCCAAAACACCGACTTTCTATGAAAAGTGGAAAAAACCGTTAAAAGCGCCTACATAGAGAGAGATGAGCAACTTCGGACAATCAAAGTTCCTCGGTGCACAATTTTTATTGTACTTATATGTCAAATTTTACGAGTTTAAGCTTCATAGATTATTTTGATGCCAAAACACAAACTTTCTACGAAAAATGGACAAAACCGTTAAAAGCTCCTCCATAGAGAGAGTTGAGCAACTTCGGACTATCAAAGTCGCTCGGGATGGACTTTTTATTGTTGTTATACGTCAAATGTTATGAATATAACCTTCCTAGATTATTTCGATGGCAAAAACCAACTATCTATGACAAATGGACAAAACCGTTAAAAGCTCCTCCATAGAGAGAGTTGAGCAACTTCGGACCAACAAAGTTGCTCGGTGTACAAATTTTATTGTTCTTATATGTCAAATTTTACGAGTTTAAGCATCGACGCCAAAACACCGACTTTCTATGAAAAGTGGACATAACCGTTAAAAGCTCCTCCATAGAGAGAGATTAGCAACTTCGGACAATCAAAGTTGCTCGGTGCATAATTTTTATTGTACTTATATGTCAAATTTTACGAGTTTAAGCTTCATAGATTATTTTGATGCCAAAACACAAACTTTCTACGACAAATGGACAAAACCGTTAAAAGCTCCTCCATAGAGAGAGTTGAGCAACTTCAGATCGTCAAAGTTGCTCGGTGTATACTTTTTATTGTTCTTATATGTCAAATTTTATGAGTATAAGCTTCCTGGATTATTTCGATGCCAAAACACCAACTTTCTATGACAAATGGACAAAACCATTAAAAGCTTCTCCATAGAGAGAGTTGAGGAACTTCGGACTATGAAAGTCGTTCGGGATAGACTTTTTATTGTTCTTATATGTCAAATTTTATGAATATAACCTACCTAGATAATTTCGATGCCAAAACACCAAATTTCTATGACAAATGGACAAAACCGTTAAAAGCACCTCCATAGAGTTAGTTGAGCAACTTCAGATCATCAAAGTTGCTCGATGTACCATTTTTATTGTTGTTATATGTCAAATTTTACGAGTATAAGCTTCATAGATTATTTCGATGCCAAAACACCAACTTTCTATGACAAATGGACAAAACCGTTAAAAGCACCTCCATAGAGTTAGTTGAGCAACTTCGGATCATCAAAGTTGCTCGATGTACAATTTTTATTGTTCTTAATGTCAAATTTTATGAGTTTAAGCTTCATAGATTATTTCGATGCCAAAACACCAACTTTCTATGACAAATGGACAAAACCGTTAAAAGCACCTCCATAGAGAGAGTTGAGCTACTTCGGACCAACAAACTTGCTCGGTGTACAATTTTTATTGTTTTTATATGTCAAATTTTATGAGTATAAGCTTCCTGGATTATTTCGATGCCAAAACACCATTTTCTATGACAAATGGACAAAACCATTAAAAGCTCCTCCATAGAGAGAGTTGAGCAACTTCGGATCATCAAACTTGCTCGGTGTACAATTTTTATTGTTCTTATATGTCAAATTTTATGAGTATAAGCTTCCTAGATTATTTCGATGCTAAAACACCAACTTTCTATGACAAATGAACAAAACCGTTAAAAGGTCCTCCATAGAGAGAGTTGAGCAACTTCAAACCATCAAAGTTACTAGGTGTACACTTTTTATTGTTCTTATATGTCAAATTTTATGAGTATAAGCTTCATAGATTATTTCGATGCCAAAACACGAACTTTCTATGACAAATGGACGAAACCGTTAAAAGCACCTTAATAGAGATAGTTGAGCAACTTCGGATCATCAAAGTTGCTCGGTGTACAATTTTTATTGTTCTTAATGTCAAATTTTATGAGTTTAAGCTTCATAGATTATTTCGATGCCAAAACACCAACTTTCTATGACAAATGGACAAAACCGTTAAAAGCTCCTCCATAGAGAGAGTTGAGCAACTTCGGACCAATAAAGTTGCTCGGTGTACAATTTTTATTGTTCTTATATGTCAAATTTTACGAGTTTAAGCTTCATTGATTATTTTGATGCCAAAACACCGACTTTCTATGACAAATTGACGAAACCGTTAAAAGCACCTTCATGGAAAGAGTTGAGCAACTTCGGATCATCAAAGTTGCTCGGTGTACAATTTTTATTGTTCTTATATGTCAAATTTTATGAGTTTAAGCTTCATAGATTATTTCGATGCCAAAACACCAACTTTCTATGACAAATGGACAAAACCGTTAAAAGCTCCTCCATAGAGAGAGTTGAGCAACTTCGGACCAATAAAGTTGCTCGGTGTACAATTTTTATTGTTCTTATATGTCAAATTTTACGAGTTTAAGCTTCATTGATTATTTCGATGCCAAAACACCAACTTTCTATGACAAATGGACAAAACCGTTAAAAGCACCTCCATAGAGAGAGTTAAGCAACTTCCATAGAGAGAGTTGAGCAACTTCGGACTATCAAAGTTGCTTGGGATGGACTTTTTATTGTTCATATACGTCAAATTTTATGAATATAACCTTCCCAGATTATTTTGATGGCGAAAACAAACTTTCTATGACAAATGGAAAAACCGTTAAAAGCTCCTCCATAGAGAGAGTTGAGCAATTTCGGACCAACAAAGTTGCTCGGTGTACAATTTTTATTGTTCTTATATGTCCAATTTTACGAGTTTATGCTTACTAGATTATTTCGACGCCAAAACACCGACTTTCTATGAAAAGTGGACAAAGCCGTTAAAAGTACCTACATAGAGAGAGATGAGCAACTTCGGACAATCAAAGTTACTCGGTGCACAATTTTTATTGTACTTATATGTCAAATTTTACGAGTTTAAGCTTCATAGATTATTTTGATGCCAAAACACAAACTTTCTACGACAAATGGACAAAACCGTTAAAAGCTCCTCCATAGAGAGAGTTGAGCAACTTCGGACTATCAAAGTCGCTCGGGATGGACTTTTTATTGTTCTTATACGTCAAATTTTATGAATATAATCTCCTAGATTATTTTGATGGCAAAATCCAACTTTCTATGACAAATGGACAAAACCGTTAAAAGCTCCTCCATAGAGAGAGTTGAGCAACTTCGGAACAACAAAGTTGCTCGGTGTACAATTTTTATTGTTCTTATTTGTCAAATTTTACGAGTTTAAGCTTCGACGCCAAAACACCGACTTTCTATGAAAAGTGGACAAAACCGTTAAAAGCACCTACATAGAGAGAGATGAGCAACTTCGGACAATCAAAGTTGCTCGGTGCACAATTTTTATTGTACTTATATGTCAAATTTTACGAGTTTAAGCTTCATAGATTATTTTGGTGCCAAAACACAAACTTTCTACGACAAATGGACAAAACCGTTAAAAGCTCCTCCATAGAGAGAGTTGAGCAACTTCAGATCATCAAAGTTGCTCGGTGTACACTTTTTATTGTTCTTATATGTCAAATTTTATGAGTATAAGCTTCCTGGATTATTTCGATGCCAAAACACCAACTTTCTATGACAAATGGACAAAACCATTAAAAGCTCCTCCATAGAGAGAGTTGAGGAACTTCGCACTATGAAAGTCGCTCGGGATAGACTTTTTATTGTTCTTATATGTCAAATTTTATGAATATAACCTTCCTAGATAATTTCGATGCCAAAACACCAAATTTCTATGACAAATGGACAAAACCGTTAAAAGCACCTCCACAGAGAGAGTTGAACAACTTCGGATCTTTAAACTTGCTCGGTGTACAATTTTTATTGTTCTTATATGTCAAATTTTATGAGTATAAGCTTCCTAGATTATTTCGATGCCAAAACACCAACATTCTATGAAAAATGGAGAAAACCGTTAAAAGCTCCTCCATAGAGAGAGTTGAGCAACTTCGGATCATCAAAGTTGCTCGGTGTACAATTTTTATTATTCTTAATGTCAAATTTTATGAGTTTAAGCTTCATAGATTATTTCGATGCCAAAACACCAACTTTCTATGACAAATGGACAAAACCGTTAAAAGCACCTCCATAGAGAGAGTTGAGCTACTTCGGACCAACAAACTTGCTCGGTGTACAATTTTTATTGTTCTTATATGTCAAATTTTATGAGTATAAGCTTCCTGGATTATTTCGATGCCAAAACACCAACTTTCTATGACAAATGGACAAAACCATTAAAAGCTCCTCCACAGAGAGAGTTGAGCAACTTCGGATCATCAAACTTGCTCGGTGTACAATTTTTATTGTTCTTATATGTCAAATTTTATGAGTATAAGCTTCCTGGATTATTTCGATGCCAAAACACCAACTTTCTATGACAAATGGACAAAACCATTAAAAGCACCTCCATAGAGAGAGTTGAGCAACTTCGGATCATCAAACTTGCTCGGTGTACAATTTTTATTGTTCTTATATGTCAAATTTTATGAGTATAAGCTTCCTAGATTATTTTGATGCTAAAACACCAACTTTCTATGACAAATGAACAAAACCGTTAAAAGGTCCTCCATAGAGAGAGTTGAGCAACTTCAAACCATCAAAGTTACTCGGTGTACACTTTTTATTGTTCTTATATGTCAAATTTTATGAGTATAAGCTTCATAGATTATTTCGATGCCAAAACACGAACTTTCTATGACAAATGGACGAAACCGTTAAAAGCACCTTAATAGAGAGAGTTGAGCAACTTCGGATCATCAAAGTTGCTCGGTGTACAATTTTACTTGTTCTTAATGTCAAATTTTATTAGTTTAAGCTTCATAGATTGTTTCGATGCCAAAACACCAACTTTCTATGACAAATGGACAAAACCGTTAAAAGCTCCTCCAAAGAGAGAGTTGAGCAACTTCGGACCAACAAAGTTGCTCGGTGTACAATTTTTATTGTTCTTATATGTCAAATTTTACGAGTTTAAGCTTCATTGATTTTTTTGATGCCAAAACACCGACTTTCTATGACAAATTGACGAAACCGTTAAAAGCACCTTCATGGAAAGAGTTGAGCAACTTCGGATCATCAAAGTTGCTCGGTGTACAATTTTTATTGTTCTTATATGTCAAATTTTATGAGTTTAAGCTTCATAGATTATTTCGATCCCAAAATACCAACTTTCTATGACAAATGGACAAAACCGTTAAAAGCACCTCCATAGAGAGAGTTAAGCAACTTCCATAGAGAGAGTTGAGCAACTTCGGACTATCAAAGTCGCTCGGGATGGACTTTTTATTGTTCTTATACGTCAAATTTTATGAATATAACCTTCCTAGATTATTTTGATGGCGAAAACAAACTTTCTATGACAAATGGACAAAACCGTTAAAAGCTCCTCCATAGAGAGAGTTGAGTAACTTCGGAACAACAAAGTTGCTCGGTGTACAATTTTTATTGTTCTTATATGTCCAATTTTACGAGTTTAAGCTTACTAGATCATTTCGATGCCAAAACACCGACTTTCTATGAAAAGTGGACAAAACCGTTAAAAGTACCTACATAGAGAGAGATGAGCAACTTCGGACAATCAAAGTTACTCGGTGCACAATTTTTATTGTACTTATATGTCAAATTTTACGAGTTTAAGCTTCATAGATTATTTTGATGCCAAAACACAAACTTTCTACGACAAATGGACAAAACCGTTAAAAGCTCCTCCATAGAGAGAGTTGAGCAACTTCGGACTATCAAAGCCGCTCGGGATGGACTTTTTATTGTTCTTATACGTCAAATTTTATGAATATAACCTTCATAGATTATTTTGATGGCAAAATCCAACTTTCTATGACAAATGGACAAAACCGTTAAAAGCTCCTCCATAGAGAGAGTTGAGCAACTTCGGAACAACAAAGTTACTCGGTGTACAATTTTTATTGTTCTTATTTGTCAAATTTTACGAGTTTAAGCTTCGACGCCAAAACACCGACTTTCTATGAAAAGTGGACAAAACCGTTAAAAGCACCTACATAGAGAGAGATGAGCAACTTCGGACAATCAAAGTTGCTCGGTGCACAATTTTTATTGTACTTATATGTCAAATTTTACGAGTTTAAGCTTCATAGATTATTTTGATGCCAAAACACAAACTTTCTACGACAAATGGACAAAACCATTAAAAGCTCCTCCATAGAGAGAGTTGAGCAACTTCAGATCATCAAAGTTGCTCGGTGTACACTTTTTATTGTTCTTATATGTCAAATTTTATGAGTATAAGCTTCCTGGATTATTTCGATGCCAAAACACCAACTTTTTATGAAAAATGGACAAAACCACTAAAAGCTCCTCCATAGAGAGAGTTGAGAAACTTCGGACTATGAAAGTCGCTCGGGATAGACTTTTTATTGTTCTTATATGTCAAATTTAATGAATATAACCTTCCTAGATTATTTCGATGCCAAAACACCAACTTTCTATGACAAATGGACAAAACCATTAAAAGCTCATCCATAGAGAGAGTTGATCAACTTCGGATCATCAAACTTGCTCGGTGTACAATTTTTATTGTTCTTATATGTCAAATTTTATGAGTATAAACTTCCTGGATTATTTCGATGCCAAAACACCAACTTTCTATGACAAATGGACAAAACCATTAAAAGCTCCTCCATAGAGAGAGTTGAGCAACTTCGGATCATCAAACTTGCTCGGTGTACAATTTTTATTGTTCTTATATGTCAAATTTTATGAGTATAAGCTTCCTAGATTATTTCGATGCTAAAAATCCAACTTTCTATGACAAATGAACAAAACCGTTAAAAGGTCCTCCATAGAGAGAGTTGAGCAACTTCGGACCAACAAAGTTGCTCGGTGTACAATTTTTATTGTTCTTATATGTCAAATTTTATGAGTATAAGCTTCCTAGATTATTTTGTTGCTAAAACACCAACTTTCTATGACAAATGAACAAAACTGTTAAAAGGTCATCCATAGAGAGAGTTGAGCAACTTCGGATCGTTAAACTTGCTTGGTGTACAATTTTTATTGTTCTTATATGTCAAATTTTATGAGTATAAGCTTCATAGATTATTTCGATGCCAAAACACCAACTTTCTATGACAAATGGACAAAACCGTTAAAAGCTCCTCCATAGAGAGAGTTGAGCAACTTCGGACCAACAAAGTTGCTCGGTGTACAATTTTTATTGTTCTTATATGTCAAATTTTATGAGTATAAGCTTCCTAGATTATTTTGATGCTAAAACACCAACTTTATATGACAAATGAACAAAACTGTTAAAAGGTCCTCCATAGAGAGAGTTGAGCAACTTCAAACCATCAAAGTTACTCGGTGTACACTTTTTATTGTTCTTATATGTCAAATTTTATGAGTATAAGCTTCATAGATTATTTCGATGCCAAAACACGAACTTTCTATGACAAATGGACGAAACCGTTAAAAGCACCTTAATAGAGAGAGTTGAGCAACTTCGGATCATCAAAGTTGCTCGGTGTACAATTTTACTTGTTCTTAATGTCAAATTTTATTAGTTTAAGCTTCATAGATTGTTTCGATGCCAAAACACCAACTTTCTATGACAAATGGACAAAACCGTTAAAAGCTCCTCCAAAGAGAGAGTTGAGCAACTTCGGACCAACAAAGTTGCTCGGTGTACAATTTTTATTGTTCTTATATGTCAAATTTTACGAGTTTAAGCTTCATTGATTATTTTGATGCCAAAACACCGACTTTCTATGACAAATTGACGAAACCGTTTAAAGCACCTTCATGGAAAGAGTTGAGCAACTTCGGATCATCAAAGTTGCTCGGTGTACAATTTTTATTGTTCTTATATGTCAAATTTTATGAGTTTAAGCTTCATAGATTATTTCGATGCCAAAATACCAACTTTCTATGACAAATGGACAAAACCGTTAAAAGCACCTCCATAGAGAGAGTTAAGCAACTTCCATAGAGAGAGTTGAGCAACTTCGGACTATCAAAGTCGCTCGGGATGGACTTTTTATTGTTCTTATACGTCAAATTTTATGAATATAACCTTCCTAGATTATTTTGATGGCGAAAACAAACTTTCTATGACAAATGGACAAAACCGTTAAAAGCTCCTCCATAGAGAGAGTTGAGTAACTTCGGAACAACAAAGTTGCTCGGTGTACAATTTTTATTGTTCTTATATGTCCAATTTTACGAGTTTAAGCTTACTAGATCATTTTGATGCCAAAACACCGACTTTCTATGAAAAGTGGACAAAACCGTTAAAAGTACCTACATAGAGAGAGATGAGCAACTTCGGACAATCAAAGTTACTCGGTGCACAATTTTTATTGTACTTATATGTCAAATTTTACGAGTTTAAGCTTCATAGATTATTTTGATGCCAAAACACAAACTTTCTACGACAAATGGACAAAACCGTTAAAAGCTCCTCCATAGAGAGAGTTGAGCAACTTCGGACTATCAAAGCCGCTCGGGATGGACTTTTTATTGTTCTTATACGTCAAATTTTATGAATATAACCTTCCTAGATTATTTTGATGGCAAAATCCAACTTTCTATGACAAATGGACAAAACCGTTAAAAGCTCCTCCATAGAGAGAGTTGAGCAACTTCGGAACAACAAAGTTACTCGGTGTACAATTTTTATTGTTCTTATTTGTCAAATTTTACGAGTTTAAGCTTCGACGCCAAAACACCGACTTTCTATGAAAAGTGGACAAAACCGTTAAAAGCACCTACATAGAGAGAGATGAGCAACTTCGGACAATCAAAGTTGCTCGGTGCACAATTTTTATTGTACTTATATGTCAAATTTTACGAGTTTAAGCTTCATAGATTATTTTGATGCCAAAACACAAACTTTCTACGACAAATGGACAAAACCATTAAAAGCTCCTCCATAGAGAGAGTTGAGCAACTTCAGATCATCAAAGTTGCTCGGTGTACACTTTTTATTGTTCTTATATGTCAAATTTTATGAGTATAAGCTTCCTGGATTATTTCGATGCCAAAACACCAACTTTTTATGAAAAATGGACAAAACCATTAAAAGCTCCTCCATAGAGAGAGTTGAGGAACTTCGGACTATGAAAGTCGCTCGGGATAGACTTTTTATTGTTCTTATATGTCAAATTTAATGAATATAACCTTCCTAGATTATTTCGATGCCAAAACACCAACTTTCTATGACAAATGGACAAAACCATTAAAAGCTCCTCCATAGAGAGAGTTGAGCAACTTCGGATCATCAAACTTGCTCGGTGTACAATTTTTATTGTTCTTATATGTCAAATTTTATGAGTATAAACTTCCTGGATTATTTCGATGCCAAAACACCAACTTTCTATGACAAATGGACAAAACCATTAAAAGCTCCTCCATAGAGAGAGTTGAGCAACTTCGGATGATCAAACTTGCTCGGTGTACAATTTTTATTGTTCTTATATGTCAAATTTTATGAGTATAAGCTTCCTAGATTATTTCGATGCTAAAACACCAACTTTCTATGACAAATGAACAAAACCGTTAAAAGGTCCTCCATAGAGAGAGTTGAGCAACTTCAAACCATCAAAGTTACTCGGTGTACACTTTTTATTGTTCTTATATGTCAAATTTTATGAGTATAAGCTTCATAGATTATTTCGATGCCAAAACACGAACTTTCTATGACAAATGGACGAAACCGTTAAAAGCACCTTAATAGAGAGAGTTGAGCAACTTCGGATCATCAAAGTTGCTCGGTGTACAATTTTTATTGTTCTTAATGTCAAATTTTATGAGTTTAAGCTTCATAGATTATTTCGATGCCAAAACACCAACTTTCTATGACAAATGGACAAAACCGTTAAAAGCTCCTCCATAGAGAGAGTTGAGCAACTTCGGACCAACAAAGTTGCTCGGTGTACACTTTTTATTGTTCTTATATGTCAAATTTTATGAGTATAAGCTTCCTGGATTATTTCGATGCCAAAACACCAACTTTTTATGACAAATGGACAAAACCATTAAAAGCTCCTCCATAGAGAGAGTTGAGGAACTTCGGACTATGAAAGTCGCTCGGGATAGACTTTTTATTGTTCTTATATGTCAAATTTTATGAATATAATCTTCCTAGATTTTTTCGATGCCAAAACACCAAATTTCTATGATAAATGGACAAAACCATTAAAAGCACCTCCATAGAGAGAGTTGAGCAACTTCGGATAATTAAACTTGCTCGGTGTACAATTTTTATTGTTCTTAATGTCAAATTTTATGAGTATAAGCTTCCTAGATTATTTTGATGCCAAAACACCAACATTCTATGACAAATGGAGAAAACCGTTAAAAGCTCCTCCATAGAGAGAGTTGAGCAACTTCGGATCATCAAAGTTGCTCGGTGTACAATTTTTATTGTTCTTAATGTCAAATTTTATGAGTTTAAGCTTCATAGATTATTTCGATGCCAAACACCAACTTTCTATGACAAATGTACAAAACCGTTAAAAGCTCCTCCACAGAGAGAGTTGAGCTACTTCGGACCAACAAACTTGCTCGGTGTACACTTTTTATTGTTCTTATATGTCAAATTTTATGAGTATAAGCTTCCTGGATTATTTCGATGCCAAAACACCAACTTTCTATGACAAATGGACAAAACAATTAAAAGCTCCTCCATAGAGAGAGTTGAGGAACTTCGGACTATGAAAGTCGCTCGGGATAGACTTTTTACTGTTCTTATATGTCAAATTTTATGAATATAACCTTCCTAGATTATTTCGATGCCAAAACACCAACTTTCTATGACAAATGGACAAAACCATTAAAAGCTCCTCCATAGAGAGAGTTGAGCAACTTCGGATCATCAAACTTGCTCGGTGTACAATTTTTATTGTTCTTATATGTCAAATTTTATGAGTATAAACTTCCTGGATTATTTCGATGCCAAAACACCAACTTTCTATGACAAATGGACAAAACCATTAAAAGCTCCTCCATAGAGAGAGTTGAGCAATTTCGGATCATCAAACTTGCTCGGTGTACAATTTTTATTGTTCTTATATGTCAAATTTTATGAGTATAAGCTTCCTCGATTATTTCGATGCTAAAACACCAACTTTCTATGACAAATGAACAAAACCGTTAAAAGGTCCTCCATAGAGAGAGTTGAGCAACTTCAAACCATCAAAGTTACTCGTTGTACACTTTTTATTGTTCTTATATGTCAAATTTTATGAGTGTAAGCTTCATAGATTATTTCGATGCCAAAACACGAACTTTCTATGACAAATGGACGAAACCGTTAAAAGCACCTTAATAGAGAGAGTTGAGCAACTTCGGATCATCAAAGTTGCTCGGTGTACAATTTTTATTGTTCTTAATGTCAAATTTTATGAGTTTAAGCTTCATAGATTATTTCGATGACAAAACACCAACTTTCTATGACAAATGGACAAAACCGTTAAAAGCTCCTCCATAGAGAGAGTTGAGCAACTTCGGACCAACAAAGTTGCTCGGTGTACAATTTTTATTGTTCTTATATGTCAAATTTTACGAGTTTAAGCTTCATTGATTATTTTGATGCCAAAACACCGACTTTCTATGACAAATTGACGAAACCGTTAAAAGCACCTTCATGGAAAGAGTTGAGCAACTTCGGATCATCAAAGTTGCCCAATGTACAATTTTTATTGTTCTTATATGTCAAATTTTATGAGTTTAAGCTTCATAGATTATTTCGATGCCAAAACACCAACTTTCTATGACAAATGGACAAAACCGTTAAAAGCACCTCCATAGAGAGAGTTAAGCAACTTCGGACTATCATAGTCGCTCGGGATGGACTTTTTATTTGTCTTATACGTCAAATTTTATGAATATAACCTTCCTAGATTATTTTGATGGCGAAAACAAACTTTCTATGACAAATGGACAAAACCGTTAAAAGCTCCTCCATAGAGAGAGTTGAGCAACTTCGGACCAACAAAGTTGCTCGGTGTACAATTTTTATTGTTCTTATATGTCCAATTTTACGAGTTTAAGCTTACTAGATTATTTCGACGCCAAAACACCGACTTTCTATGAAAAGTGGACAAAACCGTTAAAAGTACCTACATAGAGAGAGATGAGCAACTTCGGACAATCAAAGTTACTCGGTGCACAATTTTTATTGTACTTATATGTCAAATTTTACGAGTTTAAGCTTCATAGATTATTTTGATGCCAAAACACAAACTTTCTACGACAAATGGACAAAACCGTTAAAAGCTCCTCCATAGAGAGAGTTGAGCAACTTCGGACTATCAAAGTCGCTCGGGATGGACTTTTTATTGTTCTTATACGTTAAATTTTATGAATATAACCTTCCTAGATTATTTTGATGGCAAAATCCAACTTTCTATGACAAATGGCCAAAACCGTTAAAAGCTCCTCCATAGAGAGAGTTGAGCAATTTCGGATCAACAAAGTTGCTCGGTGTACAATTTTTATTGTTCTTATTTGTCAAATTTTACGAGTTTAAGCTTCGACGCCAAAACACTGACTTTCTATAAAAAGTGGACAAAACCGTTAAAAGCACCTACATAGAAAGAGATGAGCAACTTCGGACAATCAAAGTTGCTCGGTGCACAATTTTTATTGTACTTATATGTCAAATTTTACGAGTTTAAGCTTCATAGATTATTTTGATGCCAAAACACAAACTTTCTACGACAAATGGACAAAACCGTTAAAAGCTCCTCCATAGAGAGAGTTGAGCAACTTCAGATCATCAAAGTTGCTCGGTGTACACTTTTTATTGTTCTTATATGTCAAATTTTATGAGTATAAGCTTCCTGGATTATTTTGATGCCAAAACACCAACTTTCTATGACAAATGGACAAAACCATTAAAAGCTCCTCCATAGAGAGAGTTGAGCAACTTCGGATCATCAAACTTGCTCGGTGAACATTTTTTATTGTTCTTATATGTCAAATTTTATGCGTATAAGCTTCCTGGATTATTTCGATGCCAAAACACCAACTTTCTATGACAAATGGACAAAACCATTAAAAGCTCCTCCATAGAGAGAGTTGAGCAACTTCGGATCATTAAACTTGCTCGGTGTACAATTTTTATTGTTCTTATATGTCAAATTTTATGAGTATAAGCTTCCTGGATTATTTCGATGCCAAAATACCAACTTTCTATGACAAATGGACAAAACCGTTAGAAGCACCTTCATGGAAAGAGTTGAGCAACTTCGGATCATCAAAGTTGCTCGGTGTACAATTTTTATTGTTCTTATATGTCAAATTTTATGAGTTCAAGCTTCATTGATTATTTTGATGCCAAAACACCGACTTTCTATGACAAATTGACGAAACCGTTAAAAGCACCTTCATGGAAAGAGTTGAGCAACTTCGAACCAACAAAGTTGCTCGGTGTACAATTTTTATTGTTCTTATATGTCAAATTTTACGAGTTTAAGCTTCGACGCCAAAACACCGACTTTCTATGAAAAGTGGACAAAACCGTTAAAAGCACCTACATAGAGGGAGATGAGCAACTTCGGACAATCAAAGTTGCTCGGTGCACAATTTTTATTGTACTTATATGTCAAATTTTATGAGTTTAAGCTTCATAGATTATTTTGATGCCAAAACACAAACTTTCTACGACAAATGGACAAAACCGTTAAAAGCTCCTCCATAGAGAGAGTTGAGCAACTTCAGATCGTCAAAGTTGCTCGGTGTACACTTTTTATTGTTCTTATATGTCAAATTTTATGAGCATAAGCTTCCTGGATTATTTCGATGCCAAAACACCAACTTTCTATGACAAATGGACAAAACCATTAAAAGCTTCTCTCCATAGAGAGAGTTGAGGAACTTCGGACTATGAAAGTCGTTTCGGATAGACTTTTTATTGTTCTTATATGTCAAATTTTATGAATATAACCTTCCTAGATTATTTCGATGCCAAAACACCAAATTTCTGTGACAAATGGACAAATCCGTTAAAAGCACCTCCGTAGAGAGAGTTGAACAACTTCGGATCATTAAACTTGCTCGGTGTACAATTTTTATTGTTCTTATATGTCAAATTTTATGAGTATAAGCTTCGTAGATTATTTCGATGCCAAAACACCGACATTCTATGACAAATGGAGAAAACCATTAAAAGCCCCTCCATAGAGAGAGTTGAGCAACTTCGGATCATCGAAGTTCCTCGGTGTACAATTTTTATTGTTGTTATATGTCAAATTTTATGAGTATAAGCTTCATAGATTATTTCGATGCAAAAACACCAACTTTCTATGACAAATGGACAAAACCGTTAAAAGCACCTCCATAGAGAGAGTTGAGCAACTTCGGATCATCAAAGTTGCTCGGTGTACAATTTTTATTGTTCTTATATGTCAAATTTTACGAGTTTAAGCTTCGACGCCAAAACACCGACTTTCTATGAAAAGTGGACAAAACCAGTAAAAGCACCTACATAGAGAGAGATGAGCAACTTCGGACAATCAAAGTTGCTCGGTGCACAATTTTTATTGTACTTATATGTCAAATTTTACGAGTTTAACCTTCATAAATTATTTCGATGCCAAAACACAAACTTTCTATGACAAATGGACGAAACCGTTAAGAGCACCTTAATAGAGAGAGTTGAGCAACTTCAGATCATCAAAGTTGCTCGGTGTACAATTTTTAATGTTCTTAATGTCAAATTTTATGAGTTTAAGCTTCATAGATTATTTCGATGCCAAAACACCAACTTTCTATGACAAATGGACCAAACCGTTAAAAGCTCCTCCATAGAGAGAGTTGAGCAACTTCGGACCAACAAAGTTGCTCGGTGTACAATTTTTATTGTTCTTATATGTCAAATTTTACGAGTTTAAGCTTCATTGATTATTTTGATGCCAAAACACCGACTTTCTATGACAAATTGACGAAACCGTTAAAAGCACCTTCATGGAAAGAGTTGAGCGACTTCGGATCATCAAAGTTGCTCGGTGTACAATTTTTATTATTCTTATATGTCAAATTTTATGAGTTTAAGCTTCATAGATTATTTCGATGCCAAAACACCAACTTTCTATGACAAATGGACAAAACCGTTAAAAGCACCTCCATAGAGAGAGTTAAGCAACTTCGGACTATCAAAGTCGCTCGGGATGGACTTTTTATTTGTCTTATACGTCAAATTTTATGAATATAAACTTCCTAGATTATTTTGATGGCGAAAACAAACTTTCCAAGACAAATGGACAAAACCGTTAAAAGCTCCTCCATAGAGAGAGTTGAGCTACTTCGGACCAACAAAGTTGCTCGGTGTACAATTTTTATTGTACTTATATGTCAAATTTTTTGAGTTTAAGCTTCATAGATTATTTCGATGCCAAAACACCAACTTTCTATGACAAATGGACAAAACCGTTAAAAGCACCTTCATAGAGAGAGTTAAGCAACTTCGGACTATCAAAGTCGCTCGGGATGGACTTTTTATTGTTCTTATACGTCAAATTTTATGAATATAACCTTCCTAGATTATTTTGATGGCGAAAACAAACTTTCTATGACAAATGGACAAAACCGTTAAAAGCTTCTCTATAGAGAGAGTTAAGCAACTTCGGACTATCAAAGTCGCTCAGGATGGACTTTTTATTGTTCTTATACGTCAAATTTTATGAATATAACCTTCCTAGATTATTTTGATGGCGAAAACAAACTTTCTATGACAAATGGACAAAACCGTTAAAAGCTCCTCCATAGAGAGAGTTGAGCAACTTCGGATCATCAAAGTTGCTCGGTGTACACTTTTTATTGTTCTTATATGTCAAATTTTACGAGTTTAAGCTTCGACGCCAAAACACCGACTTTCTATGAAAAGTGGAAAAAACCGTTAAAAGCACCTACATAGAGAGAGATGAGCAACTTCGGACAATCAAAGTTGCCCGGTGCACAATTTTTATTGTACTTATATGTCAAATTTTACGAGTTTAAGCTTCATAGATTATTTTGATGCCAAAATACAAACTTTCTACGACAAATGGACAAAACCTTTAAAAGCTCCTCCATAGAGAGAGTTGAGCAACTTCAGATCATCAAAGTTGCTCGGTGTACACTTTTTATTGTTCTTATATGTCAAATTTTACGAGTTTAAACATCGTAGATTATTTCGATGCCAAAACACCAACTTTCTATGACAAATGGACAAAACCGTTAAAAGCTCCTCCATAGAGAGAGTTGAGCTACTCCGGACTATCAAAGTCGCTCGGGATGGACTTTTTATTGTTCTTATACGTCAAATTTTATGAATATAACCCTCCTAGATTATTTTGATGGCAAAATCCAACTTTCTAGGACAAATGGACAAAACCGTTAAAAGCTCCTCCATAGAGAGAGTTGAGCAACTTCGGACCAACAAAGTTGCTCGGTGTATAATTTTTATTGTTCTTATATGTCAAATTTTACGAGTTTAAGCTTCGACGCCAAAACACCGACTTTCTATGAAAAGTGGAAAAAACCGTTAAAAGCACCTACATAAAGAGAGATGAGCAACTTCGGACATTCAAAGTTCCTCGGTGCACAATTTTTATTGTACTTATATGTCAAATTTTACGAGTTTAAGCTTCATAGATTATTTTGATGCCAAAATACAAACTTTCTACGACAAATGGACAAAACCGTTAAAAGCTCCTCCATAGAGAGAGTTGAGCAACTTCAGATCATCAAAGTTGCTCGGTCTACACTTTTTATTGTTCTTATATGTCAAATTTTACGAGTTTAAACTTCGTAGATTATTTCGATGCCAAAACACCAACTTTCTATGACAAATGGACAAAACCGTTAAAAGCTCCTCCATAGAGAGAGTTGAGCAACTTCGGACTATCAAAGTCGCTCGGGATGGACTTTTTATTGTTCTTATACGTCAAATTTTATGAATATAACCTTCCTAGATTATTTTGATGGCGAAAACAAACTTTCTATGACAAATGGACAAAACCGTTAAAAGCTCCTCCATAGAGAGAGTTGAGCAACTTCGGACCAACAAAGTTGCTCGTTGTACAATTTTTATTGTTCTTATATGTCCAATTTTACGAGTTTAAGCTTACTAGATTATTTCGACGCCAAAACACCGACTTTCTATGAAAAGTGGACAAAACCGTTAAAAGTACCTACATAGAGAGAGATGAGCAACTTCGTACAATCGAAGTTGCTCGGTGCACACTTTTTATTGTACTTATATGTCAAATTTTACGAGTTTAAGCTTCATAGATTATTTTGATGCCAAAACACAAACTTTCTATGACAAATGGACAAAACCGTTAAAAGCTCCTCCATAGAGAGAGTTGAGCAACTTCGGACCAACAAAGTTGCTCGTTGTACAATTTTTATTGTTCTTATATGTCCAATTTTACGAGTTTAAGCTTACTAGATTATTTCGACGCCAAAACACCGACTTTCTATGAAAAGTGGAAAAAACCGTTAAAAGCACCTACATAGAGAGAGATGAGCAACTTTGGACAATCAAAGTTGCTCGGTGCACAATTTTTATTGTACTTATATGTCAAATTTTACGAGTTTAAGCTTCATGGATTATTTTGATGCCAAAATACAAACTTTCTACGACAAATGGACAAAACCGTTAAAAGCTCCTCCATAGAGAGAGTTGAGCAACTTCAGATCATCAAAGTTGCTCGGTGTACACTTTTTATTGTTCTTATATGTCAAATTTTATGAGTATAAGCTTCCTGGATTATTTCGATGCCAAAACACCAACTTTCTATGACAAATGGACAAAACCATTAAAAGCTCCTCCATAGAGAGAGTTGAGGAACTTCGGACTATGAAAGTCGCTCGGGATAGACTTTTTATTGTTCTTATATGTCAAATTTTATGAATATAACCTTCCTAGATTTTTTCGATGCCAAAACACCAAATTTCTATGACAAATGGACAAAACTGTTAAAAACACCTCCATAGAGAGAGTTGAGCAACTTCGGATCATTAAACTTGCTCGGTGTACAATTTTTATTGTTCTTATATGTCAAATTTTATGAGTATAAGCTTCCTAGATTATTTCGATGCTAAAACACCAACATTCTACGACAAATGGAGAAAACCGTTAAAAGCTCCTCCATAGAGAGAGTTGAGCAACTTCGGATCATCGATGTTGCTCGGTGTACAATTTTCTTGTTGTTATACGTCAAATTTTATGAGTATAAGCTTCCTAGATTATTTCGATGCCAAAACACCAACTTTCTATGACAAATGGACAAAACCATTAAAAGCACCTCCATAGAGAGAGTTGAGCAACTTTGGATCATTAAACTTGCTCGGTGTACAATTTTTATTGTTCTTATATGTCAAATTTTATGAGTATAAGCTTCCTGGAATATTTCGATTCCAAAATACCAACTTTCTATGACAAATGGACAAAACCATTAAAAGCTCCTCCATAGAGAGAGTTGAGCAACTTCGGATCATCAAACTTGCTCGGTGTACAATTTTTATTGTTCTTATATGTCAAATTTTATGAGTACAAGCTTCCTAGATTATTTTGATGACAAAACACCAACTTTCTATGACAAATGAACAAAACCGTTAAAAGGCCCTCCATAGAGAGAGTTGAGCAACTTCGAACCATCAAAGTTGCTCGGTGTACAATTTTTATTGTTCTTATATGTCAAATTTTACGAGTTTAAGCTTCATTGATTATTTTGATTCCAAAACACCGACTTTCTATGACAAATTGCCGAAACCGTTAAAAGCACCTTCATGGAAAGAGTTGAGCAACTTCGGATCATCAAAGTTGCTCGGTGTACAATTTTTATTGTTCTTATATGTCAAATTTTATGAGTTTAAGCTTCATAGATTATTTCGATGCCAAAACACCAACTTTCTACGACAAATGGACAAAACCGTTAAAAGCTCCTCCATAGAGAGAGTTGAGCAACTTCGGACCAACAAAGTTGCTCGTTGTACAATTTTTATTGTTCTTATATGTCCAATTTTACGAGTTTAAGCTTACTAGATTATTTCGACGCCAAAACACCGACTTTCTATGAAAATTGGAAAAAACCGTTAAAAGCACCTACATAGAGAGAGATGAGCAACTTCGGACAATCAAAATTGCTCGGTGCACAATTTTTATTGTACTTATATGTCAAATTTTACGAGTTTAAGCTTCATAGATTATTTTGATGCCAAAATACAAACTTTCTACGACAAATGGACAAAACCCATAAAAGCTCCTCCATAGAGAGAGTTGAGCAACTTCAGATCATCAAAGTTGCTCGGTGTACACTTTTTATTGTTCTTATATGTCAAATTTTATGAGTATAAGCTTCCTGGATTATTTCGATGCCAAAACACCAACTTTCTATGACAAATAGACAAAACCATTAAAAGCTCCTCCATAGAGAGAGTTGAGGAACTTCGGACTATGAAAGTCGCTCGGGATAGACTTTTTATTGTTCTTATATGTCAAATTTTATGAATATAACCTTCCTAGATTTTTTCGATGCCAAAACACCAAATTTCTATGACAAATGGACAAAACCGTTAAAAGCACCTCCATAGAGAGAGTTGAGCAACTTCGGATCATTAAACTTGCTCGGTGTACAATTTTTATTGTTCTTATATGTCAAATTTTATGACTATAAGCTTCCTAGATTATTTCGATGCTAAAACACCAACATTCTACGACAAATGGAGAAAACCGTTAAAAGCTCCTCCATAGAGAGAGTTGAGCAACTTCATATCATCGATGTTGCTCGGTGTACAATTTTCTTGTTGTTATACGTCAAATTTTATGAGTATAAGCTTCCTAGATTATTTCGATGCCAAAACACCAACTTTCTATGACAAATGGACAAAACCGTTAAAAGCACCTCCATAGAGAGAGTTGAGCAACTTCGGATCATTAAACTTGCTCGGTGTACAATTTTTATTGTTCTTATATGTCAAATTTTATGAGTATAAGCTTCCTGGATTATTTCGATGCCAAAATACCAACTTTCTATGACAAATGGACAAAACCATTAAAAGCTCCTCCATAGAGAGAGTTGAGCAACTTCGGATCATCAAACTTGCTCGGTGTACAATTTTTATTGTTCTTATATGTCAAATTTTATGAGTATAAGCTTCCTAGATTATTTTGATGACAAAACACCAACTTTCTATGACAAATGAACAAAACCGTTAAAAGGCCCTCCATAGAGAGAGTTGAGCAACTTCGAACCATCAAAGTTGCTCGGTGTACAATTTTTATTGTTCTTATATGTCAAATTTTACGAGTTTAAGCTTCATTGATTATTTTGATTCCAAAACACCGACTTTCTATGACAAATTGCCGAAACCGTTAAAAGCACCTTCATGGAAAGAGTTGAGCAACTTCGGATCATCAAAGTTGCTAGGTGTACAATTTTTATTGTTCTTATATGTCAAATTTTATGAGTTTAAGCTTCATAGATTATTTCGATGCCAAAACACCAACTTTCTATGACAAATGGACAAAACCGTTAAAAGCTCCTCCATAGATAGAGTTGAGCAACTTCGGACTATCAAAGTCGCTCGGGATGGACTTTTTATTGTTCTTATACGTCAAATTTTATGAATATAACCTTCCTAGATTATTTTGATGGCAAAATCCAACTTTCTATGACAAATGGACAAAACAGTTAATAGCTCCTCCATAGAGAGAGTTGAGCAACTTCGGACAAACAAAGTTGCTCGGTGTATAATTTTTATTGTTCTTATATGTCAAATTTTACGAGTTTAAGCTTACTAGATTATTTCGACGCCAAAACACCGACTTTCTATGAAAAGTGGACAAAACCGTTAAAAGCACCTACATAGAGAGAGATGAGCAACTTCAGACAATCAAAGTTGCACGGTGCACAATTTTTATTGTACTTATATGTCAAATTTTACGAGTTTAAGCTTCATAGATTATTTTGATGCCAAAACACAAACTTTCTACGAAAAATGGACAAAACCGTTAAAAGCTCCTCCATAGAGAGAGTTGAGCAACTTCGGACTATCAAAGTCGCTCGGGATGGACTTTTTATTGTTCTTATACGTCAAATGTTATGAATATAACCTTCCTAGATTATTTTGATGGCAAAAACCAACTATCTACGACAAATGGACAAAACCGTTAAAAGCTCCTCCATAGAGAGAGTTGAGCAACTTCGGACCAACAAAGTTGCTCGGTGTACAAATTTTATTGTTCTTATATGTCAAATTTTACGAGTTTAAGCTTCGACGCCAAAACACCGACTTTCTATGAAAAGTGGACAAAACCGTTAAAAGCACCTACGTAGAGAGAGATTAGCAACTTCGGACAATCAAAGTTGCTCGGTGCATAATTTTTATTGTACTTATATGTCAAATTTTACGAGTTTAAGCTTCATAGATTATTTTGATGCCAAAACACAAACTTTCTACGAAAAATGGACAAAACCGTTAAAAGCTCCTCCATAGAGGGAGTTGAGCAACTTCGGACTATCAAAGTCGCTCGGGATGGACTTTTTATTGTTCTTATACGTCAAATGTTATGAATATAACCTTCCTAGATTATTTTGATGGCAAAAACCAACTATCTATGACAAATGGACAAAACCGTTAAAAGCTCCTCCATAGAGAGAGTTGAGCAACTTCGGACCAACAAAGTTGCTCGGTGTACAAATTTTATTGTTCTTATATGTCAAATTTTACGAGTTTAAGCTTCGACGCCAAAACACCGACTTTCTATGAAAAGTGGACAAAACCGTTAAAAGCACCTACGTAGAGAGAGATTAGCAACTTCGGACAATCAAAGTTGCTCGGTGCATAATTTTTATTGTACTTATATGTCAAATTTTACGAGTTTAAGCTTCATAGATTATTTTGATGCCAAAACACAAACTTTCTACGACAAATGGACAAAACCGTTAAAAGCTCCTCCATAGAGAGAGTTGAGCAACTTCAGATCGTCAAAGTTGCTCGGTGTATACTTTTTATTGTTCTTATATGTCAAATTTTATGAGTATAAGCTTCCTTGATTATTTCGATGCCAAAACACCAACTTTCTATGACAAATGGACAAAACCATTAAAAGCTTCTCCATAGAGAGAGTTGAGGAACTTCGGACTATGAAAGTCGTTCGGGATAGACTTTTTCTTGTTCTTATATGTCAAATTTTATGAATATAACCTTCCTAGATAATTTCGATGCCAAAACACCAAATTTCTATGACAAATGGACAAAACCGTTAAAAGCACCTCCATAGAGAGAGTTGAACAACTTCGGATCATTAAACTTGCTCGGTGTACAATTTTTATTGTTCTTATATCTCAAATTTTATGAGTATAAGCTTCCTAGATTATTTCGATGCCAAAACACCAACATTCTATGACAAATGGAGAAAACCGTTAAAAGCTCCTCCATAGAGAGAGTTGAGCAACTTCGGATCATCGAAGTTGCTCGATGTACCATTTTTATTGTTGTTATATGTCAAATTTTATGAGTATAAGCTTCATAGATTATTTCGATGCCAAAACACCAACTTTCTATGACAAATGGACAAAACCGTTAAAAGCACCTCCATAGAGTTAGTTGAGCAACTTCGGATCATCAAAGTTGCTCGATGTACAATTTTTATTGTTCTTAATTTTAAATTTTATGAGTTTAAGCTTCATAGATTATTTCGATGCCAAAACACCAACTTTCTATGACAAATGGACAAAACCGTTAAAAGCACCTCCATAGAGAGAGTTGAGCTACTTCGGACCAACAAACTTGCTCGGTGTACAATTTTTATTGTTCTTATATGTCAAATTTTATGAGTATAAGCTTCCTGGATTATTTCGATGCCAAAACACCAACTTTCTATGACAAATGGACAAAACCATTAAAAGCTCCTCCATAGAGAGAGTTGAGCAACTTCGGATCATCAAACTTGCTCGGTGTACAATTTTTATTGTTCTTATATGTCAAATTTTATGAGTATAAGCTTCCTAGATTATTTCGATGCTAAAACACCAACTTTCTATGACAAATGAACAAAACCGTTAAAAGGTCCTCCATAGAAAGAGTTGAGCAACTTCAAACCATCAAAGTTACTAGGTGTACACTTTTTATTGTTCTTATATGTCAAATTTTATGAGTATAAGCTTCATAGATTATTTCGATGCCAAAACACGAACTTTCTATGACAAATGGACGAAACCGTTAAAAGCACCTTAATAGAGATAGTTGAGCAACTTCGGATCATCAAAGTTGCTCGGTGTACAATTTTTTTTGTTCTTAATGTCAAATTTTATGAGTTTAAGCTTCATAGATTATTTCGATGCCAAAACACCAACTTTCTATGACAAATGGACAAAACCGTTAAAAGCTCCTCCATTGAGAGAGTTGAGCAACTTCGGACCAATAAAGTTGCTCGGTGTACAATTTTTATTGTTCTTATATGTCAAATTTTACGAGTTTAAGCTTCATTGATTATTTTGATGCCAAAACACCGACTTTCTATGACAAATTGACGAAACCGTTAAAAGCACCTTCATGGAAAGAGTTGAGCAACTTCGGATCATCAAAGTTGCTCGGTGTACAATTTTTATTGTTCTTATATGTCAAATTTTATGAGTTTAAGCTTCATAGATTATTTCGATGCCAAAACACCAACTTTCTATGACAAATGGACAAAACCGTTAAAAGCTCCTCCATAGAGAGAGTTGAGCAACTTCGGACCAATAAAGTTGCTCGGTGTACAATTTTTATTGTTCTTATATGTCAAATTTTACGAGTTTAAGCTTCATTGATTATTTCGATGCCAAAACACCAACTTTCTATGACAAATGGACAAAACTGTTAAAAGCACCTCCATAGAGAGAGTTAAGCAACTTCCATAGAGAGAGTTGAGCAACTTCGGACTATCAAAGTCGCTCGGGATGGACTTTTTATTGTTCTTATACGTCAAATTTTATGAATATAACCTTCCTAGATTATTTTGATGGCGAAAACAAACTTTCTATGACAAATGGACAAAACCGTTAAAAGCTCCTCCATAGAGAGAGTTGAGCAATTTCGGACCAACAAAGTTGCTCGGTGTACAATTTTTATTGTTCTTATATGTCCAATTTTACGAGTTTATGCTTACTAGATTATTTCGACGCCAAAACACCGACTTTCTATGAAAAGTGGACAAAACCGTTAAAAGTACCTACATAGAGAGAGATGAGCAACTTCGGACAATCAAAGTTACTCGGTGCACAATTATTATTGTACTTATATGTCAAATTTTACGAGTTTAAGCTTCATAGATTATTTTGATGCCAAAACACAAACTTTCTACGACAAATGGACAAAACCGTTAAAAGCTCCTCCATAGAGAGAGTTGAGCAACTTCGGACTATCAAAGTCGCTCGGGATGGACTTTTTATTGTTCTTATACGTCAAATTTTATGAATATAATCTCCTAGATTATTTTGATGGCAAAATCCAACTATCTATGACAAATGGACAAAACCGTTAAAAGCTCCTCCATAGAGAGAGTTGAGCAACTTCGGAACAACAAAGTTGCTCGGTGTACAATTTTTATTGTTCTTATCTGTCAAATTTTACGAGTTTAAGCTTCGACGCCAAAACACCGACTTTCTATGAAAAGTGGACAAAACCGTTAAAAGCACCTACATAGAGAGAGATGAGCAACTTCGGACAATCAAAGTTGCTCGGTGCACAATTTTTATTGTACTTATATGTCAAATTTTACGAGTTTAAGCTTCATAGATTATTTTGGTGCCAAAATACAAACTTTCTACGACAAATGGACAAAACCGTTAAAAGCTCCTCCATAGAGAGAGTTGAGCAACTTCAGATCTTCAAAGTTGCTCGGTGTACACTTTTTATTGTTCTTATATGTCAAATTTTATCAGTATAAGCTTCCTGGATTGTTTCGATGCCAAAACACCAACTTTCTATGACAAATGGACAAAACCATTAAAAGCTCCTCCATAGAGAGAGTCGAGGAACTTCGCACTATGAAAGTCGCTCGGGATAGACTTTTTATTGTTCTTATATGTCAAATTTTATGAATATAACCTTCCTAGATTATTTCGATGCCAAAACACCAACTTTCTATGACAAATGGACAAAACCGTTAAAAGCACCTCCACAGAGAGAGTTGAACAACTTCGGATCTTTAAACTTGCTCGGTGTACAATTTTTATTGTTCTTATATGTCAAATTTTATGAGTATAAGCTTCATAGATTATTTCGATGCCAAAACACGAACTTTCTATGGCAAATGGACGAAACCGTTAAAAGCACCTTAATAGAGATAGTTGAGCAACTTCGGATCATCAAAGTTGCTCGGTGTACAATTTTTTTTGTTCTTAATGTCAAATTTTATGAGTTTAAGCTTCATAGATTATTTCGATGCCAAAACACCAACTTTCTATGACAAATGGACAAAACCGTTAAAAGCTCCTCCATAGAGAGAGTTGAGCAACTTCGGACCAATAAAATTGCTCGGTGTACAATTTTTATTGTTCTTATATGTCAAATTTTACGAGTTTAAGCTTCATTGATTATTTTGATGCCAAAACACCGACTTTCTATGACAAATTGACGAAACCGTTAAAAGCACCTTCATGGAAAGAGTTGAGCAACTTCGGATCATCAAAGTTGCTCGGTGTACAATTTTTATTGTTCTTATATGTCAAATTTTATGAGTTTAAGCTTCATAGATTATTTCGATGCCAAAACACCAACTTTCTATGACAAATGGACAAAACCGTTAAAAGCTCCTCCATAGAGAGAGTTGAGCAACTTCGGACCAATAAAGTTGCCCGGTGTATAATTTTTATTGTTCTTATATGTCAAATTTTACGAGTTTAAGCTTCATTGATTATTTCGATGCCAAAACACCAACTTTCTATGACAAATGGACAAAACCGTTAAAAGCACCTCCATAGAGAGAGTTAAGCAACTTCCATAGAGAGAGTTGAGCAACTTCGGACTATCAAAGTCGCTCGGGATGGACTTTTTATTGTTCTTATACGTCAAATTTTATGAATATAACCTTCCTAGATTATTTTGATTGCGAAAACAAACTTTCTATGACAAATGGAAAAAACCGTTAAAAGCTCCTCCATAGAGAGAGTTGAGCAATTTCGGACCAACAAAGTTGCTCGGTGTACAATTTTTATTGTTCTTATATGTCCAATTTTACGAGTTTATGCTTACTAGATTATTTCGACGCCAAAACACCGACTTTCTATGAAAAGTGGACAAAACCGTTAAAAGTACCTACATAGAGAGAGATGAGCAACTTCGGACAATCAAAGTTACTCGGTGCACAATTATTATTGTACTTATATGTCAAATTTTACGAGTTTAAGCTTCATAGATTATTTTGATGCCAAAACACAAACTTTCTACGACAAATGGACAAAACCGTTAAAAGCTCCTCCATAGAGAGAGTTGAGCAACTTCGGACTATCAAAGTCGCTCGGGATGGACTTTTTATTGTTCTTATACGTCAAATTTTATGAATATAATCTCCTAGATTATTTTGATGGCAAAATCCAACTTTCTATGACAAATGGATAAAACCGTTAAAAGCTCCTCCATAGAGAGAGTTGAGCAACTTCGGAACAACAAAGTTGCTCGGTGTACAATTTTTATTGTTCTTATTTGTCAAATTTTACGAGTTTAAGCTTCGACGCCAAAACACCGACTTTCTATGAAAAGTGGACAAAACCGTTAAAAGCACCTACATAGAGAGAGATGAGCAACTTCGGACAATCAAAGTTGCTCGGTGCACAATTTTTATTGTACTTATATGTCAAATTTTACGAGTTTAAGCTTCATAGATTATTTTGGTGCCAAAATACAAACTTTCTACGACAAATGGACAAAACCGTTAAAAGCTCCTCCATAGAGAGAGTTGAGCAACTTCAGATCATCAAAGTTGCTCGGTGTACACTTTTTATTGTTCTTATATGTCAAATTTTATCAGTATAAGCTTCCTGGATTGTTTCGATGCCAAAACACCAACTTTCTATGACAAATGGACAAAACCATTAAAAGCTCCTCCATAGAGAGAGTTGAGGAACTTCGCACTATGAAAGTCGCTCGGGATAGACTTTTTATTGTTCTTATATGTCAAATTTTATGAATATAACCTTCCTAGATAATTTCGATGCCAAAACACCAAATTTCTATGACAAATGGACAAAACCGTTAAAAGCACCTCCACAGAGAGAGTTGAACAACTTCGGATCTTTAAACTTGCTCGGTGTACAATTTTTATTGTTCTTATATGTCAAATTTTATGAGTATAAGCTTCCTGGATTATTTCGATGCCAAAACACCAACTTTCTATGACAAATGGACAAAACCATTAAAAGCTCCTCCATAGAGAGAGTTGAGCAACTTCGGATCATCAAACTTGCTCGGTGTACAATTTTTATTGTTCTTATATGTCAAATTTTATGAGTATAAGCTTCCTAGATTATTTCGATGCTAAAACACCAACTTTCTATGACAAATGAACAAAACCGTTAAAAGGTCCTCCATAGAAAGTGTTGAGCAACTTCAAACCATCAAAGTTACTAGGTGTACACTTTTTATTGTTCTTATATGTCAAATTTTATGAGTATAAGCTTCATAGATTATTTCGATGCCAAAACACGAACTTTCTATGACAAATGGACGAAACCGTTAAAAGCACCTTAATAGAGATAGTTGAGCAACTTCGGATCATCAAAGTTGCTCGGTGTACAATTTTTTTTGTTCTTAATGTCAAATTTTATGAGTTTAAGCTTCATAGATTATTTCGATGCCAAAACACCAACTTTCTATGACAAATGGACGAAACCGTTAAAAGCTCCTCCATAGCGAGAGTTGAGCAACTTCGGACCAATAAAGTTGCTCGGTGTACAATTTTTATTGTTCTTATATGTCAAATTTTACGAGTTTAAGCTTCATTGATTATTTTGATGCCAAAACACCGACTTTCTATGACAAATTGACGAAACCGTTAAAAGCACCTTCATGGAAAGAGTTGAGCAACTTCGGATCATCAAAGTTGCTCGGTGTACAATTTTTATTGTTCTTATATGTCAAATTTTATGAGTTTAAGCTTCATAGATTATTTCGATGCCAAAACACCAACTTTCTATGACAAATGGACAAAACCGTTAAAAGCTCCTCCATAGAGAGAGTTGAGCAACTTCGGACCAATAAAGTTGCTCGGTGTACAATTTTTATTGTTCTTATATGTCAAATTTTACGAGTTTAAGCTTCATTGATTATTTCGATGCCAAAACACCAACTTTCTATGACAAATGGACAAAACCGTTAAAAGCACCTCCATAGAGAGAGTTAAGCAACTTCCATAGAGAGAGTTGAGCAACTTCGGACTATCAAAGTCGCTCGGGATGGACTTTTTATTGTTCTTATACGTCAAATTTTATGAATATAACCTTCCTAGATTATTTTGATGGCGAAAACAAACTTTCTATGACAAATGGACAAAACCGTTAAAAGCTCCTCCATAGAGAGAGTTGAGCAATTTCGGACCAACAAAGTTGCTCGGTGTACAATTTTTATTGTTCTTATATGTCCAATTTTACGAGTTTATGCTTACTAGATTATTTCGACGCCAAAACACCGACTTTCTATGAAAAGTGGACAAAACCGTTAAAAGTACCTACATAGAGAGAGATGAGCAACTTCGGACAATCAAAGTTACTCGGTGCACAATTATTATTGTACTTATATGTCAAATTTTACGAGTTTAAGCTTCATAGATTATTTTGATGCCAAAACACAAACTTTCTACGACAAATGGACAAAACCGTTAAAAGCTCCTCCATAGAGAGAGTTGAGCAACTTCGGACTATCAAAGTCGCTCGGGATGGACTTTTTATTGTTCTTATACGTCAAATTTTATGAATATAATCTCCTAGATTATTTTGATGGCAAAATCCAACTTTCTATGACAAATGGACAAAACCGTTAAAAGCTCCTCCATAGAGAGAGTTGAGCAACTTCGGAACAACAAAGTTGCTCGGTGTACAATTTTTATTGTTCTTATTTGTCAAATTTTACGAGTTTAAGCTTCGACGCCAAAACACCGACTTTCTATGAAAAGTGGACAAAACCGTTAAAAGCACCTACATAGAGAGAGATGAGCAACTTCGGACAATCAAAGTTGCTCGGTGCACAATTTTTATTGTACTTATATGTCAAATTTTACGAGTTTAAGCTTCATAGATTATTTTGGTGCCAAAATACAAACTTTCTACGACAAATGGACAATACCGTTAAAAGCTCCTCCATAGAGAGAGTTGAGCAACTTCAGATCATCAAAGTTGCTCGGTGTACACTTTTTATTGTTCTTATATGTCAAATTTTATCAGTATAAGCTTCCTGGATTGTTTCGATGCCAAAACACCAACTTTCTATGACAAATGGACAAAACCATTAAAAGCTCCTCCATAGAGAGAGTTGAGGAACTTCGCACTATGAAAGTCGCGCGGGATAGACTTTTTATTGTTCTTATATGTCAAATTTTATGAATATAACCTTCCTAGATAATTTCGATGCCAAAACACCAAATTTCTATGACAAATGGACAAAACCGTTAAAAGCACCTCCACAGAGAGAGTTGAACAACTTCGGATCTTTAAACTTGCTCGGTGTACAATTTTTATGGTTCTTATATGTCAAATTTTATGAGTATAAGCTTCATAGATTATTTCGATGCCAAAACACCAACTTTCTATGACAAATGGACAAAACCGTTAAAAGCACCTCCATAGAGAGAGTTGAGCAACTTCGGATCATCAAAGTTGCTCGGTGTACAATTTTTATTATTCTTAATGTCAAATTTTATGAGTTTAAGCTTCATAGATTATTTCGATGCCAAAACACCAACTTTCTATGACAAATGGACAAAACCGTTAAAAGCACCTCCATAGAGAGAGTTGAGCTACTTCGGACCAACAAACTTGCTCGGTGTACAATTTTTATTGTTCTTATATGTCAAATTTTATGAGTATAAGCTTCCTGGATTATTTCGATGCCAAAACACCAACTTTCTATGACAAATGGAAAAAATCATTAAAAGCTCCTCCATAGAGAGAGTTGAGCAACTTCGGATCATCAAACTTGCTCGGTGTACAATTTTTATTGTTCTTATATGTCAAATTTTATGAGTATAAGCTTCCTGGATTATTTCGATGCCAAAACACCAACTTTCTATGACAAATGGACAAAACCATTAAAAGCTCCACCATAGAGAGAGTTGAGCAAATTCGGATCATCAAACTTGCTCGGTGTACAATTTTTATTGTTCTTATATGTCAAATTTTATGAGAATAAGCTTCCTAGATTATTTCGATGCTAAAACACCAACTTTCTATGACAAATGAACAAAACCGTTAAAAGGTCCTCCATAGAGAGAGTTGAGCAACTTCAAACCATCAAAGTTACTCGGTGTACACTTTTTATTGTTCTTATATGTCAAATTTTATGAGTATAAGCTTCATAGATTATTTCGATGCCAAAACACGAACTTTCTATGACAAATGGACGAAACCGTTAAAAGCACCTTAATAGAGAGAGTTGAGCAACTTCGGATCATCAAAGTTGCTCGGTGTACAATTTTAATTGTTCTTAATGTCAAATTTTATTAGTTTAAGCTTCATAGATTATTTCGATGCCAAAACACCAACTTTCTATGACAAATGGACAAAACCGTTAAAAGCTCCTCCAAAGAGAGAGTTGAGCAACTTCGTACCAACAAAGTTGCTCGGTGTACAATTTTTATTGTTCTTATATGTCAAATTTTACGAGTTTAAGCTTCATTGATTATTTTGATGCCAAAACACCGACTTTCTATGACAAATTGACGAAACCGTTAAAAGCACCTTCATGGAAAGAGTTGAGCAACTTCGGATCATCAAAGTTGCTCGGTGTACAATTTTTATTGTTCTTATATGTCAAATTTTATGAGTTTAAGCTTCATAGATTATTTCGATGCCAAAATACCAACTTTCTATGACAAATGGACAAAACCGTTAAAAGCACCTCCATAGAGAGAGTTGAGCAACTTCGGATCATCAAAGTTGCTCGGTGTACAATTTTTATTGTTCTTAATGTCAAATTTTATGAGTTTAAGCTTCATAGATTATTTCGATGCCAAAACACCAACATTCTATGACAAATGGAGAAAACCGTTAAAAGCTCCTCCATAGAGAGAGTTGAGCAACTTCGGATCATCGAAGTTGCTCGATGTACCATTTTTATTGTTGTTATATGTAAAATTTTATGAGTATAAACTTCATAGATTATTTCGATGCCAAAACACCAACTTTCTATGACAAATGGACAAAACCGTTAAAAGCACCTCCATAGAGAGAGTTGAGCAACTTCGGATCATCAAAGTTGCTCGGTGTACAATTTTTATTATTCTTAATGTCAAATTTTATGAGTTTAAGCTTCATAGATTATTTCGATGCCAAAACACCAACTTTCTATGACAAATGGACAAAACCGTTAAAAGCACCTCCATAGAGAGAGTTGAGCTACTTCGGACCAACAAACTTGCTCGGTGTACAATTTTTATTGTTCTTATATGTCAAATTTTATGAGTATAAGCTTCCTGGATTATTTCGATGCCAAAACACCAACTTTGTATGACAAATGGAAAAAATCATTAAAAGCTCCTCCATAGAGAGAGTTGAGCAACTTCGGATCATCAAACTTGCTCGGTGTACAATTTTTATTGTTCTTATATGTCAAATTTTATGAGTATAAGCTTCCTGGATTATTTCGATGCCAAAACACCAACTTTCTATGACAAATGGACAAAACCATTAAAAGCTCCTCCATAGAGAGAGTTGAGCAACTTCGGATCATCAAACTTGCTCGGTGTACAATTTTTATTGTTCTTATATGTCAAATTTTATGAGAATAAGCTTCCCAGATTATTTCGATGCTAAAACACCAACTTTCTATGACAAATGAACAAAACCGTTAAAAGGACCTCCATAGAGAGAGTTGAGCAACTTCAAACCATCAAAGTTACTCGGTGTACACTTTTTATTGTTCTTATATGTCAAATTTTATGAGTATAAGCTTCATAGATTTTTCGATGCCAAAACACGAACTTTCTATGACAAATGGACGAAACCGTTAAAAGCACCTTAATAGAGAGAGTTGAGCAACTTCGGATCATCAAAGTTGCTCGGTGTACAATTTTAATTGTTCTTAATGTCAAATTTTATTAGTTTAAGCTTCATAGATTATTTCGATGCCAAAACACCAACTTTCTATGACAAATGGACAAAACCGTTAAAAGCTCCTCCAAAGAGAGAGTTGAGCAACTTCGTACCAACAAAGTTGCTCGGTGTACAATTTTTATTGTTCTTATATGTCAAATTTTACGAGTATAAGCTTCCTGGATTATTTCGATGCCAAAACACCAACTTTCTATGACAAATGGACAAAACCATTAAAAGCTCCTCCATAGAGAGAGTTGAGCAACTTCGGATCATCAAACTTGCTCGGTGTACAATTTTTATTGTTCTTATATGTTAAATTTTATGAGTATAAGCTTCCTAGATTATTTTGATGCAAAAACACCAACTTTCTATGACAAATGGACAAAACCGTTAAAAGGTCCTCCATAGAGAGAGTTGAGCAACTTCGGATCATCAAACTTGCTCGGTGTACAATTTTTATTGTTCTTATATGTCAAATTTTATGAGTATAAGCTTCCTGGATTATTTCGATGCCAAAACACCAACTTTCTATGACAAATGGACAAAACCATTAAAAGCTCCTCCATAGAGAGAGTTGAGCAACTTCGGATCATCAAACTTGCTCGGTGTACAATTTTTATTGTTCTTATATGTTAAATTTTATGAGTATAAGCTTCCTAGATTATTTCGATGCAAAAACACCAACTTTCTATGACAAATGAACAAAACCGTTAAAAGGTCCTCCATAGAGAGACTTGAGCAACTTCAAACCATCAAAGTTACTCGGTGTACACTTTTTATTGTTCTTATATGTCAAATTTTATGAGTATAAGCTTCATAGATTATTTCGATGCCAAAACACGAACTTTCTATGACAAATGGACGAAACCGTTAAAAGCACCTTAATAGAGAGAGTTGAGCAACTTCGGATCATCAAAGTTGCTCGGTGTACAATTTTACTTGTTCTTAATGTCAAATTTTATTAGTTTAAGCTTCATAGATTGTTTCGATGCCAAAACACCAACTTTCTATGACAAATGGACAAAACCGTTAAAAGCTCCTCCAAAGAGAGAGTTGAGCAACTTCGGACCAACAAAGTTGCTCGGTGTACAATTTTTATTGTTCTTATATGTCAAATTTTACGAGTTTAAGCTTCATTGATTATTTTGATGCCAAAACACCGACTTTCTATGACAAATTGACGAAACCGTTAAAAGCACCTTCATGGAAAGAGTTGAGCAACTTCGGATCATCAAAGTTGCTCGGTGTACAATTTTTATTGTTCTTATATGTCAAATTTTATGAGTTTAAGCTTCATAGATTATTTCGATGCCAAAATACCAACTTTCTATGACAAATGGACAAAACCGTTAAAAGCACCTCCATAGAGAGAGTTAAGCAACTTCCATAGAGAGAGTTGAGCAACTTCGGACTATCAAAGTCGCTCGGGATGGACTTTTTATTGTTCTTATACGTCAAATTTTATGAATATAACCTTCCTAGATTATTTTGATGGCGAAAACAAACTTTCTATGACAAATGGACAAAACCGTTAAAAGCTCCTCCATAGAGAGAGTTGAGCAACTTCGGACCAACAAAGTTGCTCGGTGTACAATTTTTATTGTTCTTATATGTCCAATTTTACGAGTTTAAGCTTACTAGATTATTTCGATGCCAAAACACCGACTTTCTATGAAAAGTGGACAAAACCGTTAAAAGTACCTACATAGAGAGAGATGAGCAACTTCGGACAATCAAAGTTACTCGGTGCACAATTTTTATTGTACTTATATGTCAAATTTTACGAGTTTAAGCTTCATAGATTATTTTGATGCCAAAACACAAACTTTCTACGACAAATGGACAAAACCGTTAAAAGCTCCTCCATAGAGAGAGTTGAGCAACTTCGGACTATCAAAGTCGCTCGGGATGGACTTTTTATTGTTCTTATACGTCAAATTTTATGAATATAACCTTCCTAGATTATTTTGATGGCAAAATCCAACTTTCTATGACAAATGGACAAAACCGTTAAAAGCTCCTCCATAGAGAGAGTTGAGCAACTTCGGAACAACAAAGTTGCTCGGTGTACAATTTTTATTGTTCTTATTTGTCAAATTTTACGAGTTTAAGCTTCGACGCCAAAAAACCGACTTTCTATGAAAAGTGGACAAAACCGTTAAAAGCACCTACATAGAGAGAGATGAGCAACTTCGGACAATCAAAGTTGCTCGGTGCACAATTTTTATTGTACTTATATGTCAAATTTTACACGTTTAAGCTTCATAGATTATTTTGATGCCAAAACACAAACTTTCTACGACAAATGGACAAAACCGTTAAAAGCTCCTCCATAGAGAGAGTTGAGCAACTTCAGATCATCAAAGTTGCTCGGTGTCCACTTTTTATTGTTCTTATATGTCAAATTTTATGAGTATAAGCTTCCTGGATTATTTCGATGCCAAAACACCAACTTTTTATGACAAATGGACAAAACCATTAAAAGCTCCTCCATAGAGAGAGTTGAGGAACTTCGGACTATGAAAGTCGCTCGGGATAGACTTTTTATTGTTCTTATATGTCAAATTTTATGAATATAACCTTCCTAGATTTTTTCGATGCCAAAACACCAAATTTCTATGATAAATGGACAAAACCATTAAAAGCACCTCCATAGAGAGAGTTGAGCAACTTCGGATAATTAAACTTGCTCGGTGTACAATTTTTATTGTTCTTAATGTCAAATTTTATGAGTATAAGCTTCCTAGATTATTCCGATGCCAAAACACTAACATTCTATGACAAATGGAGAAAACCGTTAAAAGCTCCTCTATAGAGAGAGTTGAGCAACTTCCGATCATCAAAGTTGCTCGGGGTACAATTTTTATTGTTCTTATATGTCAAATTTTATGAGTATAAACTTCCTGGATTATTTCGATGCCAAAACACCAACTTTCTATGACAAATGGACAAAACCATTAAAAGCTCCTCCATAGAGAGAGTTGAGCAACTTCGGATCATCAAACTTGGTCGGTGTACAATTTTTATTGTTCTTAATGTCAAATTTTATGAGTTTAAGCTTCATAGATTATTTCGATGCCAAAACACCAACTTTCTATGACAAATGTACAAAACCGTTAAAAGCTCCTCCACAGAGAGAGTTGAGCTACTTCGGACCAACAAACTTGCTCGGTGTACACTTTTTATTGTTCTTATATGTCAAATTTTATGAGTATAAGCTTCCTGGATTATTTCGATGCCAAAACACCAACTTTCTATGACAAATGGACAAAACAATTAAAAGCTCCTCCACAGAGAGAGTTGAGGAACTTCGGACTATGAAAGTCGCTCGGGATAGACTTTTTATTGTTCTTATATGTCAAATTTAATGAATATAACCTTCCTAGATTATTTCGATGCCAAAACACCAACTTTCTATGACAAATGGACAAAACCATTAAAAGCTCCTCCATAGAGAGAGTTGAGCAACTTCGGATCATCAAACTTGCTCGGTGTACAATTTTTATTGTTCTTATATGTCAAATTTTATGAGTATAAACTTCCTGGATTATTTCGATGCCAAAACACCAACTTTCTATGACAAATGGACAAAACCATTAAAAGCTCCCCCATAGAGAGAGTTGAGCAACTTCGGATCATCAAACTTGGTCGGTGTACAATTTTTATTGTTCTTATATGTCATATTTTATGAGTATAAGCTTCCTAGATTATTTCGATGCTAAAACACCAACTTTCCATGACAAATGAACAAAACCGTTAAAAGGTCCTCCATAGAGAGAGTTGAGCAACTTCAAACCAACAAAGTTACTCGGTGTACACTTTTTATTGTTCTTATATGTCAAATTTTATGAGTATAAGCTTCATAGATTATTTCGATGCCAAAACACGAACTTTCTATGACAAATGGACGAAACCGTTAAAAGCACCTTAATAGAGAGAGTTGAGCAACTTCGGATCATCAAAGTTGCTCGGTGTACAATTTTTATTGTTCTTAATGTCAAATTTTATGAGTTTAAGCTTCATAGATTATTTCGATGCCAAAACACCAACTTTCTATGACAAATGGACAAAACCGTTAAAAGCTCCTCCATAGAGAGAGTTGAGCAACTTCGGACCAACAAAGTTGCTCGGTGTACACTTTTTATTGTTCTTATATGTCAAATTTTATGAGTATAAGCTTCCTGGATTATTTCGATGCCAAAACACCAACTTTTTATGACAAATGGACAAAACCATTAAAAGCTCCTCCATAGAGAGAGTTGAGGAACTTCGGACTATGAAAGTCGCCCGGGATAGACTTTTTATTGTTCTTATATGTCAAATTTTATGAATATAACCTTCCTAAATTTTTTCGATGCCAAAACACCAAATTTCTATGATAAATGGACAAAACCATTAAAAGCACCTCCATAGAGAGAGTTGAGCAACTTCGGATAATTAAACTTGCTCGGTGTACAATTTTTATTGTTCTTAATGTCAAATTTTATGAGTATAAGCTTCCTAGATTATTCCGATGCCAAAACACTAACATTCTATGACAAATGGAGAAAACCGTTAAAAGCTCCTCTATAGAGAGAGTTGAGCAACTTCCGATCATCAAAGTTGCTCGGGGTACAATTTTTATTGTTCTTAACGTCAAATTTTATGAGTTTAAGCTTCATAGATTATTTCGATGCCAAACGCCAACTTTCTATGACAAATGTACAAAACCGTTAAAAGCTCCTCCACAGAGAGAGTTGAGTTACTTCGGACCAACAAACTTGCTCGGTGTACACTTTTTATTGTTCTTATATGTCAAATTTTATGAGTATAAGCTTCCTGGATTATTTCGATGCCAAAACACCAACTTTCTATGACAAATGGACAAAACAATTAAAAGCTCCTCCATAGAGAGAGTTGAGGAACTTCGGACTATGAAAGTCGCTCGGGATAGACTTTTTATTGTTCTTATATGTCAAATTTTATGAATATAACCTTCCTAGATTATTTCGATACCAAAACACCAACTTTCTATGACAAATGGACAAAACCATTAAAAGCTCCTCCATAGAGAGAGTTGAGCAACTTCGGATCATCAAACTTGCTCGGTGTACAATTTTTATTGTTCTTATATGTCAAATTTTATGAGTATAAACTTCCTGGATTATTTCGATGCCAAAACACCAACTTTCTATGACAAATGGACAAAACCATTAAAAGCTCCTCCATAGAGAGAGTTGAGCAACTTCGGATCATCAAACTTGCTCGGTGTACAATTTTTATTGTTCTTATATGTCAAATTTTATGAGTATAAGCTTCCTAGATTATTTCGATGCTAAAACACCAACTTTCTATGACAAATGAACAAAACCGTTAAAAGGTCCTCCATAGAGAGAGTTGAGCAACTTCAAACCATCAAAGTTACTCGGTGTACACTTTTTATTGTTCTTATAAGTCAAATTTTATGAGTATAAGCTTCATAGATTATTTCGATGCCAAAACACGAACTTTCTATGACAAATGGACGAAACCGTTAAAAGCACCTTAATAGAGAGAGTTGAGCAACTTCGGATCATCAAAGTTGCTCGGTGCACAATTTTTATTGTACTTATATGTCAAATTTTATGAGTTTAAGCTTCATAGATTATTTTGATGCCAAAACACAAACTTTCTACGACAAATGGACAAAACCGTTAAAAGCTCCTCCATAGAGAGAGTTGAGCAACTTCAGATCGTCAAAGTTGCTCGGTGTACAATTTTTATTGTTCTTATATGTCAAATTTTACGAGTTTAAGCTTCATTGATTATTTTGATGCCAAAACACCGACTTTCTATGACAAATTGACGAAACCGTTAAAAGCACCTTCATGGAAAGAGTTGAGCAACTTCGGATCATCAAAGTTGCTCAATGTACAATTTTTATTGTTCTTATATGTCAAATTTTATGAGTTTACGCTTCATAGATTATTTCGATGCCAAAACACCAACTTTCTATGACAAATGGACAAAACCATTAAAAGCACCTCCATAGAGAGAGTTAAGCAACTTCGGACTATCAAAGTCGCTCGGGATGGACTTTTTATTTGTCTTATACGTCAAATTTTATGAATATAACCTTCCTAGATTATTTTGATGGCGAAAACAAACTTTCTATGACAAATGGACAAAACCGTTAAAAGCTCCTCCATAGAGAGAGTTGAGCAATTTCGGACCAACAAAGTTGCTCGGTGTACAATTTTTATTGTTCTTATATGTCCAATTTTACGAGTTTATGCTTACTAGATTATTTCGACGCCAAAACACCGACTTTCTATGAAAAGTGGACAAAACCGTTAAAAGTACCTACATAGAGAGAGATGAGCAACTTCGGACAATCAAAGTTACTCGGTGCACAATTTTTATTGTACTTATATGTCAAATTTTACGAGTTTAAGCTTCATAGATTATTTTGATGCCAAAACACAAACTTTCTACGACAAATGGACAAAACCGTTAAAAGCTCCTCCATAGAGAGAGTTGAGCAACTTCGGACTATCAAAGTCGCTCGGGATGGACTTTTTATTGTTCTTATACGTTAAATTTTATGAATATAACCTTCCTAGATTATTTTGATGGAAAAATCCAACTTTCTATGACAAATGGCCAAAACCGTTAAAAGCTCCTCCATAGAGAGAGTTGAGCAATTTCGGACCAACAAAGTTGCTCGGTGTACAATTTTTATTGTTCTTATTTGTCAAATTTTACGAGTTTAAGCTTCGACGCCAAAACACTGACTTTCTATAAAAAGTGGACAAAACCGTTAAAAGCACCTACATAGAGAGAGATGAGCAACTTCGGACAATCAAAGTTGCTCGGTGCACAATTTTTATTGTACTTATATGTCAAATTTTACGAGTTTAAGCTTCATAGATTATTTTGATGCCAAAACACAAACTTTCTACGACAAATGGACAAAACCGTTAAAAGCTCCTCCATAGAGAGAGTTGAGCAACTTCAGATCATCAATGTTGCTCGGTGTACACTTTTTATTGTTCTTATATGTCAAATTTTATGAGTATAAGCTTCCTGGATTATTTTGATGCCAAAACACCAACTTTCTATAACAAATGGACAAAACCATTAAAAGCTCCTCCATAGAGAGAGTTGAGCAACTTCGGATCATCAAACTTGCTCGGTGTACAATTTTTATTGTTCTTATATGTCAAATTTTATGAGTATAAGCTTCCTGAATTATTTCGATGCCAAAACACCAACTTTCTATGACAAATGGACAAAACCATTAAAAGCACCTCCATAGAGAGAGTTGAGCAACTTCGGATCATTAAACTTGCTCGGTGTACAATTTTTATTGTTCTTATATGTCAAATTTTATGAGTATAAGCTTCCTGGATTATTTCGATGCCAAAATACCAACTTTCTATGACAAATGGACAAAACCGTTAAAAGCACCTTCATGGAAAGAGTTGAGCAACTTCGGATCATAAAAGTTGCTCGGTGTACAATTTTTATTGTTCTTATATGTCAAATTTTATGAGTTCAAGCTTCATTGATTATTTTGATGCCAAAACACCGACTTTCTATGACAAATTGACGAAACCGTTAAAAGCACCTTCATGGAAAGAGTTGAGCAACTTCGGATCATCAAAGTTGCTCGGTGTACAATTTTTATTGTTCTTATATGTCAAATTTTATGAGTTTAAGCTTCATAGATTATTTCGACGCCAAAACACGAACTTTCTACGAAAAATGGACAAAACCGTTAAAAGCTCCCCTATGGAGAGAGTTGAGCAACTTCGGACTATCAAAGTCGCTCGGGATGGACTTTTTATTGTTCTTATACGTCAAATGTTATGAATATAACCTTCCTAGATTATTTTGATGGCAAAAACCAACTATCTATGACAAATGGACAAAACCGTTAAAAGCTCCTCCATAGAGAGAGTTGAGCAACTTCGGACCAACAAAGTTGCTCGGTGTACAATTTTTATTGTTCTTATATGTCAAATTTTACGAGTTTAAGCTTCGACGCCAAAACACCGACTTTCTATGAAAAGTGGACAAAACCGTTAAAAGCACCTACATAGAGGGAGATGAGCAACTTCGGACAATCACAGTTGCTCGGTGCACAATTTTTATTGTACTTATATGTCAAATTTTATGAGTTTAAGCTTCATAGATTATTTTGATGCCAAAACACAAACTTTCTACGACAAATGGACAAAACCGTTAAAAGCTCCTCCATAGAGAGAGTTGAGCAACTTCAGATCGTCAAAGTTGCTCGGTGTACACTTTTTATTGTTCTTATATGTCAAATTTTATGAGTATAAGCTTCCTGGATTATTTCGATGCCAAAACACCAACTTTCTATGACAAATGGACAAAATCATTAAAAGCTTCTCTCCATAGAGAGAGTTGAGGAACTTCGGACTATGAAAGTCGTATCGGATAGACTTTTTATTGTTCTTATATGTCAAATTTTATGAATATATCCTTCCTAGATTATTTCGACGCCAAAACACCAAATTTCTGTGACAAATGGACAAATCCGTTAAAAGCACCTCCGTAGAGAGAGTTGAACAACTTCGGATCATTAAACTTGCTCGGTGTACAATTTTTATTGTTCTTATACGTCAAATTTTATGAGTATAAGCTTCCTAGATTATTTCGATGCCAAAACACCGACATTCTATGACAAATGGAGAAAACCATTAAAAGCTCCTCCATAGAGAGAGTTGAGCAACTTCGGATCATCGAAGTTGCTCGGTGTACAATTTTTATTGTTGTTATATGTCAAATTTTATGAGTATAAGCTTCATAGATTATTTCGATGCCAAAACACCAACTTTCTATGACAAATGGACAAAACCGTTAAAAGCACCTCCATAGAGAGTGTTGAGCAACTTCGGATCATCAAAGTTGCTCGGTGTACAATTTTTATTGTTCTTATATGTCAAATTTTACGAGTTTAAGCATCGACGCCAAAACACCGACTTTCTATGAAAAGTGGACAAAACCGTTAAAAGCACCTACATAGAGAGAGATGAGCAACTTCGGACAATCAAAGTTGCTCGGTGCACAATTTTTATTGTACTTATATGTCAAATTTTACGAGTTTAACCTTCATAGATTATTTCGATGCCAAAACACAAACTTTCTATGACAAATGGACGAAACCGTTAAAAGCACCTTAATAGAGAGAGTTGAGCAACTTCGGATCATCAAAGTTGCTCGGTGTACAATTTTTATTGTTCTTAATGTCAAATTTTATGAGTTTAAGCTTCATAGATTATTTCGATGCCAAAACACCAACTTTCTATGACAAATGGACCAAACCGTTAAAAGCTCCTCCATAGAGAGAGTTGAGCAACTTCGGACCAACAAAGTTGCTCGGTGTACAATTTTTATTGTTCTTATATGTCAAATTTTACGAGTTTAAGCTTCATTGATTATTTTGATGCCAAAACACCGACTTTCTATGACAAATTGACGAAACCGTTAAAAGCACCTTCATGGAAAGAGTTGAGCGACTTCGGATCATCAAAGTTGCTCGGTGTACAATTTTTATTATTCTTATATGTCAAATTTTATGAGTTTAAGCTTCATAGATTATTTCGATGCCAAAACACCAACTTTCTATGACAAATGGACAAAACCGTTAAAAGCACCTCCATAGAGAGAGTTAAGCAACTTCGGACTATCAAAGTCGCTCGGGATGGACTTTTTATTTGTCTTATACGTCAAATTTTATGAATATAACCTTCCTAGATTATTTTGATGGCGAAAACAAACTTTCTAAGACAAATGGACAAAACCGTTAAAAGCACCTCCATAGAGAGAGTTGAGCTACTTCGGACCAACAAAGTTGCTCGGTGTACAATTTTTATTGTTCTTATATGTCCAATTTTACGAGTTTAAGCTTACTAGATTGTTTCGACGCCAAAACACCGACTTTCTATGAAAAGTGGACAAAACCGTTAAAAGTACCTACATAGAGAGAGATGAGCAAATTCGGACAATCAATGTTACTCGGTGCACAATTTTTATTGTACTTATATGTCAAATTTTACGAGTTTAAGCTTCATAGATTATTTTGATGCCAAAACACAAACTTTCTACGACAAATGGACAAAACCGTTAAAACTCCTCCATAGAGAGAGTTGAGCAACTTCGGACTATCAAAGTCGCTCGGGATGGACTTTTTATTGTTCTTATACGACAAATTTTATGAATATAACCTTCCTAGATTATTTTGATGGCAAAATCCAACTTTCTATGACAAATGGACAAAACCGTTAAAAGCTCCTCCATAGAGAGAGTTGAGCAACTTCGGACCAACAAAGTTGCTCGGTGTACAATTTTTATTGTTCTTATTTGTCAAATTTTACGAGTTTAAGCTTCGACGCCAAAACACCGACTTTCTATGAAAAGTGGACAAAACCGTTAAAAGCACCTACATAGAGAGAGATGAGCAACTTCGGACAATCAAAGTTGCTCGGTGCACAATTTTTATTGTAATTATATGTCAAATTTTACGAGTTTAAGCTTCATAGATTATTTTGATGCCAAAACACAAACTTTCTACGACAAATGGACAAAACCGTTAAAAGCTCCTCCATAGAGAGAGTTGAGCAACTTCCGATCATCAAAGTTGCTCGGTGTACACTTTTTATTGTTCTTATATGTCAAATTTTATGAGTATAAGCTTCCTGGATTATTTTGATGCCAAAACACCAACTTTCTATGACAAATGGACAAAACCATTAAAAGCTCCTCCATAGAGAGAGTTGAGCAACTTCGGATCATCAAACTTGCTCGGTGTACAATTTTTATTGTTCTTATATGTCAAATTTTATGAGTATAAGCTTCCTGGATTATTTCGATGCCAAAACACCAACTTTCTATGACAAATGGACAAAACCATTAAAAGCTCCTCCATAGAGAGAGTTGAGCAACTTCGGATCATTAAACTTGCTCGGTGTACAATTTTTATTGTTCTTATATGTCAAATTTTATGAGTATAAGCTTCCTGGATTATTTCGATGCCAAAATACCAACTTTCTATGACAAATGGACAAAACCGTTAAAAGCACCTTCATGGAAAGAGTTGAGCAACTTCGGATCATCAAAGTTGCTCGGTGTACAATTTTTATTGTTCTTATATGTCAAATTTTATGAGTTTAAGCTTCATTGATTATTTTGATGAAAAAACACCGACTTTCTATCACAAATTGACGAAACCGTTAAAAGCACCTTCATGGAAAGAGTTGAGCAACTTCGGATCATCAAAGTTGCTCGGTGTACAATTTTTATTGTTCTTATATGTCAAATTTTATGAGTTTAAGCTTCATAGATTATTTCGATGCCAAAACACCAACTTTCTACGAAAAATGGACAAAACCGTTAAAAGCTCCTCCATAGAGAGAGTTGAGCAACTTCGGACTATCAAAGTCGCTCGGGATGGACTTTTTATTGTTCTTATACGTCAAATGTTATGAATATAACCATCCTGGATTATTTTGATGGCAAAAACCAACTATCTATGACAAATGGACAAAACCGTTAAAAGCTCCTCCATAGAGAGAGTTGAGCAACTTCGGACCAACAAAGTTTCTCGGTGTACAATTTTTATTGTTCTTATATGTCAAATTTTACGAGTTTAAGCTTCGACGCCAAAACACCGACTTTCTATAAAAAGTGGACAAAACCGTTAAAAGCACCTACATAGAGAGAGATGAGCAACTTCGGACAATCAAAGTTGCTCGGTGCACAATTTTTATTGTACTTATATGTCAAATTTTACGAGTTTAAGCTTCATAGATTATTTTTATGCCAAAACACAAACTTTCTACGACAAATGGACAAAACCGTTAAAAGCTCCTCCATAGAGAGAGTTGAGCAACTTCAGATCGTCAAAGTTGCTCGGTGTACACTTTTTATTGTTCTTATATGTCAAATTTTATGAGTATAAGCTTCCTGGATTATTTGGATGCCAAAACACCAACTTTCTTTGACAAATGGACAAAACCAATAAAAGCTTCTCCATAGAGAGAGTTGAGGAACTTCGGAATATGAAAGTCGTTCGGAATAGACTTTTTATTGTTCTTATATGTCAAATTTTATGAATATAACCTTCCTAGATTATTTCGATGCCAAAACACCAAATTTCTATGACAAATGGACAAAACCGTTAAAAGCACCTCCATAGAGAGAGTTGAACAACTTCGGATCATTAAACTTGCTCGGTTTACAATTTTTATTGTTCTTATATGTCAAATTTTATGAGTATAAGTTTCCTAGATTATTTCGATGCCAAAACACCAACATTCTATGACAAATGGAGAAAACCGTTAAAAGCTCCTCCATAGAGAGAGTTGAGCAACTTCAGATCATCAAAGTTGCTCGGTGTACACTTTTTATTGTTCTTATATGTCAAATTTTATGAGTATAAGCTTCCTGGATTATTTTGATGCCAAAACACCAACTTTCTATGACAAATGGACAAAACCATTAAAAGCTCCTCCATAGAGAGAGTTGAGCAACTTCGGATCATCAAACTTGCTCGGTGTACAATTTTTATTGTTCTTATATGTCAAATTTTATGAGTATAAGCTTCCTGGATTATTTCGATGCCAAAACACCAACTTTCTATGACAAATGGACAAAACCATTAAAGCTCCTCCATAAAGAGAGTTGAGCAACTTCGGATCATTAAACTTGCTCGGTGTAAAATTTTTATTGTTCTTATATGTCAAATTTTATGAGTATAAGCTTCCTGGAATATTTCGATGCCAAAATACCAACTTTCTATGACAAATGGACAAAACCGTTAAAAGCACCTTCATGGAAAGAGTTGAGCAACTTCGGATCATCAAAGTTGCTCGGTGTACAATTTTTATTGTTCTTATATGTCAAATTTTATGAGTTTAAGCTTCATTGATTATTTTGATGCCAAAACACCGACTTTCTATGACAAATTGACGAAACCGTTAAAAGCACCTTCATGGAAAGAGTTGAGCAACTTCGGATCATCAAAGTTGCTCGGTGTACAATTTTTATTGTTCTTATATGTCAAATTTTATGAGTTTAAGCTTCATAGATTATTTCGATGCCAAAACACCAACTTTCTACGAAAAATGGACAAAACCGTTAAAAGCTCCTCCATAGAGAGAGTTGAGCAGCTTCGGACTATCAAAGTCGCTCGGGATGGACTTTTTATTGTTCTTATACGTCAAATGTTATGAATATAACCTTCCTAGATTATTTTGCTGGCAAAAACCAACTATCTATGACATATGGACAAAACCGTTAAAAGCTCCTCCATAGAGAGAGTTGAGCAATTTCGGACCAACAAAGTTGCTCGGTGTACAATTTTTATTGTTCTTATATGTCAAATTTTACGAGTTTAAGCTTCGACGCCAAAACACCGACTTTCTATGAAAAGTGGACAAAACCGTTAAAAGCACCTACATAGAGAGAGATGAGCAACTTCGGACAATCAAAGTTGCTCGGTGCACAATTTTTATTGTACTTATATGTCAAATTTTACGAGTTTAAGCTTCATAGATTATTTTGATGCCAAAACACAAACTTTCTACGACAAATGGACAAAACCGTTAAAAGCTCCTCCATAGAGAGAGTTGAGCAACTTCAGATCGTCAAAGTTGCTCGGTGTACACTTTTTATTGTTCTTATATGTCAAATTTTATGAGTATAAGCTTCCTGGATTATTTCGATGCCAAAACACCAACTTTCTATGACAAATGGACAAAACCATTAAAAGCTTCTCTCCATAGAGAGAGTTGAGGAACTTCGGACTATGAAAGTCGTTCGGGATAGACTTTTTATTGTTCTTATATGTCAAATTTTATGAATATAACCTTCCTAGATTATTTCGATGCCAAAACACCAAATTTCTATGACAAATGGACAAAACCGTTAAAAGCACCTCCATAGAGAGAGTTGAACAACTTCGGATCATTAAACTTGCTCGGTTTACAATTTTTATTTTTCTTATATGTCAAATTTTATGAGTATAAGCTTTCTAGATTATTTCGATGCCAAAACACCAACATTCTATGACAAATGGAGACAACCGTTAAAAGCTCCTCCATAGAGAGAGTTGAGCAACTTCGGATCATCGAAGTTGCTCGGTGTACAATTTTTATTGTTGTTATGTCAAATTTTATGAGTATAAGCTTTATAGATTATTTCGATGCCAAAACACCAACTTTCTATGACAAATGGACAAAACCGTTAAAAGCACCTCCATAGAGAGAGTTGAGCAACTTCGGATCATCAAAGTTGCTCGGTGTACAACTTTTATTGTTCTTAATGTCAAATTTTATGAGTTTAAGCTTCATAAATTATTTCGATGCCAAAACACCAACTTTCTATGACAAATGGACAAAACCGTTAAAAGCACCTCCATAGAGAGAGTTGAGTAACTTCGGACCAACAAAGTTGCTCGGTGTACAATTTTTATTGTTCTTATATGTCAAATTTTACGAGTTTAAGCTTCATTGATTATTTTGATGCCAAAACACCGACTTTCTATGGCAAATTGACGAAACCATTAAAAGCACCTTCATGGAAAGAGTTGAGCAACTTCGGATCATCAAAGTTGCTCGGTGTACAATTTTTATTGTTCTTATATGTCAAATTTTATGAGTTTAAGCTTCATAGATTATTTCGATGTCAAAACACCAACTTTCTATGACAAATGGACAAAACCGTTAAAAGCTCCTCCATAGAGAGAGTTCAGCAATTTCGGACTATCAAAGTCGCTCGAGATGGACTTTTTATTGTTCTTATACGTCAAATTTTATGAATATAACCTTCCTAGATTATTTTGATGGCGAAAACCAACTTTCTATGACAAATGGACAAAACCGTTAAAAGCTCCTCCATAGAGAGAGTTGAGCAACTTCGGACCAAAAAAGTTGCTCGGTGTACAATTTTTATTCTTCTTATATGTCCAATTTTACGAGTTTAAGCTTACTAGATTATTTCGACGCCAAAACACCGACTTTCTATGAAAAGTGGACAAAACCGTTAAAAGCACCTACATAGAGAGAGATGAGCAACTTCGGACAATCAAAGTTGCTCGGTGCACAATTTTTATTGTACTTATATGTCAAATTTTACGAGTTTAAGCTTCATAGATTATTTTGATGCCAAAACACCGACTTTCTATGAAAAGTGGACAAAACAGTTAAAAGCACCTACATAGAGAGAGATGAGCAACTTCGGACAATCAAAGTTGCTCGGTGCACACTTTTTATTGTTCTTATATGTCAAATTTTATGAGTTTAAGCTTCATAGATTATTTTGATGCCAAAACACCAACTTTCTATGACAAATGGACAAAACCATTAAAAGCTTCTCTCCATAGAGAGAGTTGAGGAACTTCGGACTATGAAAGTCGTTCGGGATAGACTTTTTATTGTTCTTATATGTCAAATTTTATGAATATAACCTTCCTAGATTATTTCGATGCCAAAACACCAAATTTCTATGACAAATGGACAAAACCGTTAAAAGCACCTCCATAGAGAGAGTTGAACAACTTCGGATCATTAAACTTGCTCGGTTTACAATTTTTATTGTTCTTATATGTCAAATTTTATGAGTATAAGCTTTCTAGATTATTTCGATGCCAAAACACCAACATTCTATGACAAATGGAGACAACCGTTAAAAGCTCCTCCATAGAGAGAGTTGAGCAACTTCGGATCATCGAAGTTGCTCGGTGTACAATTTTTATTGTTGTTATGTCAAATTTTATGAGTATAAGCTTTATAGATTATTTCGATGCCAAAACACCAACTTTCTATGACAAATGGACAAAACCGTTAAAAGCACCTCCATAGAGAGAGTTGAGCAACTTCGGATCATCAAAGTTGCTCGGTGTACAACTTTTATTGTTCTTAATGTCAAATTTTATGAGTTTAAGCTTCATAAATTATTTCGATGCCAAAACACCAACTTTCTATGACAAATGGACAAAACCGTTAAAAGCACCTCCATAGAGAGAGTTGAGTAACTTCGGACCAACAAAGTTGCTCGGTGTACAATTTTTATTGTTCTTATATGTCAAATTTTACGAGTTTAAGCTTCATTGATTATTTTGATGCCAAAACACCGACTTTCTATGGCAAATTGACGAAACCATTAAAAGCACCTTCATGGAAAGAGTTGAGCAACTTCGGATCATCAAAGTTGCTCGGTGTACAATTTTTATTGTTCTTATATGTCAAATTTTATGAGTTTAAGCTTCATAGATTATTTCGATGCCAAAACACCAACTTTCTATGACAAATGGACAAAACCGTTAAAAGCTCCTCCATAGAGAGAGTTCAGCAATTTCGGACTATCAAAGTCGCTCGAGATGGACTTTTTATTGTTCTTATACGTCAAATTTTATGAATATAACCTTCCTAGATTATTTTGATGGCGAAAACCAACTTTCTATGACAAATGGACAAAACCGTTAAAAGCTCCTCCATAGAGAGAGTTGAGCAACTTCGGACCAAAAAAGTTGCTCGGTGTACAATTTTTATTCTTCTTATATGTCCAATTTTACGAGTTTAAGCTTACTAGATTATTTCGACGCCAAAACACCGACTTTCTATGAAAAGTGGACAAAACCGTTAAAAGCACCTACATAGAGAGAGATGAGCAACTTCGGACAATCAAAGTTGCTCGGTGCACAATTTTTATTGTACTTATATGTCAAATTTTACGAGTTTAAGCTTCATAGATTATTTTGATGCCAAAACACCGACTTTCTATGAAAAGTGGACAAAACAGTTAAAAGCACCTACATAGAGAGAGATGAGCAACTTCGGACAATCAAAGTTGCTCGGTGCACAATTTTTATTGTACTTATATGTCAAATTTCACGAGTTTAAGCTTCATAGATTATTTTGATGCCAAAACACAAACTTTCTACGACAAATGGACAAAACCGTTAAAAGCTCCTCCATAGAGAGAGTTGAGGAACTTCGGACTATGAAAGTCGTTCGGGATAGACTTTTTATTGTTCTTATATGTCAAATTTTATGAATATAACCTTCCTAGATTATTTCGATGCCAAAACACCAAATTTCTATGACAAATGGACAAAACCGTTAAAAGCACCTCCATAGAGAGAGTTGAACAACTTCGGATCATTAAACTTGCTCGGTTTACAATTTTTATTGTTCTTATATGTCAAATTTTATGAGTATAAGCTTTCTAGATTATTTCGATGCCAAAACACCAACATTCTATGACAAATGGAGACAACCGTTAAAAGCTCCTCCATAGAGAGAGTTGAGCAACTTCGGATCATCGAAGTTGCTCGGTGTACAATTTTTATTGTTGTTATGTCAAATTTTATGAGTATAAGCTTTATAGATTATTTCGATGCCAAAACACCAACTTTCTATGACAAATGGACAAAACCGTTAAAAGCACCTCCATAGAGAGAGTTGAGCAACTTCGGATCATCAAAGTTGCTCGGTGTACAACTTTTATTGTTCTTAATGTCAAATTTTATGAGTTTAAGCTTCATAAATTATTTCGATGCCAAAACACCAACTTTCTATGACAAATGGACAAAACCGTTAAAAGCTCCTCCATAGAGAGAGTTGAGTAACTTCGGACCAACAAAGTTGCTCGGTGTACAATTTTTATTGTTCTTATATGTCAAATTTTACGAGTTTAAGCTTCATTGATTATTTTGATGCCAAAACACCGACTTTCTATGACAAATTGACGAAACCATTAAAAGCACCTTCATGGAAAGAGTTGAGCAACTTCGGATCATCAAAGTTGCTCGGTGTACAATTTTTATTGTTCTTATATGTCAAATTTTATGAGTTTAAGCTTCATAGATTATTTCGATGCCAAAACACCAACTTTCTATGACAAATGGACAAAACCGTTAAAAGCTCCTCCATAGAGAGAGTTCAGCAATTTCGGACTATCAAAGTCGCTCGGGATGGACTTTTTATTGTTCTTATACGTCAAATTTTATGAATATAACCTTCCTAGATTATTTTGATGGCGAAAACCAACTTTCTATGACAAATGGACAAAACCGTTAAAAGCTCCTCCATAGAGAGAGTTGAGCAACTTCGGACCAAAAAAGTTGCTCGGTGTACAATTTTTATTCTTCTTATATGTCCAATTTTACGAGTTTAAGCTTACTAGATTATTTCGACGCCAAAACACCGACTTTCTATGAAAAGTGGACAAAACCGTTAAAAGCACCTACATAGAGAGAGATGAGCAACTTCGGACAATCAAAGTTGCTCGGTGCACAATTTTTATTGTACTTATATGTCAAATTTTACGAGTTTAAGCTTCATAGATTATTTTGATGCCAAAACACCGACTTTCTATGAAAAGTGGACAAAACAGTTAAAAGCACCTACATAGAGAGAGATGAGCAACTTCGGACAATCAAAGTTGCTCGGTGCACAATTTTTATTGTACTTATATGTCAAATTTCACGAGTTTAAGCTTCATAGATTATTTTGATGCCAAAACACAAACTTTCTACGACAAATGGACAAAACCGTTAAAAGCTCCTCCATAGAGAGAGTTGAGGAACTTCGGACTATGAAAGTCGTTCGGGATAGACTTTTTATTGTTCTTATATGTCAAATTTTATGAATATAACCTTCCTAGATTATTTCTATGCCAAAACACCAAATTTCTATGACAAATGGACAAAACCGTTAAAAGCACCTCCATAGAGAGAGTTGAACAACTTCGGATCATTAAACTTGCTCGGTTTACAATTTTTATTGTTCTTATATGTCAAATTTTATGAGTATAAGCTTTCTAGATTATTTCGATGCCAAAACACCAACATTCTATGACAAATGGAGACAACCGTTAAAAGCTCCTCCATAGAGAGAGTTGAGCAACTTCGGATCATCGAAGTTGCTCGGTGTACAATTTTTATTGTTGTTATGTCAAATTTTATGAGTATAAGCTTTATAGATTATTTCGATGCCAAAACACCAACTTTCTATGACAAATGGACAAAACCGTTAAAAGCACCTCCATAGAGAGAGTTGAGCAACTTCGGATCATCAAAGTTGCTCGGTGTACAACTTTTATTGTTCTTAATGTCAAATTTTATGAGTTTAAGCTTCATAAATTATTTCGATGCCAAAACACCAACTTTCTATGACAAATGGACAAAACCGTTAAAAGCACCTCCATAGAGAGAGTTGAGTAACTTCGGACCAACAAAGTTGCTCGGTGTACAATTTTTATTGTTCTTATATGTCAAATTTTACGAGTTTAAGCTTCATTGATTATTTTGATGCCAAAACACCGACTTTCTTTGGCAAATTGACGAAACCATTAAAAGCACCTTCATGGAAAGAGTTGAGCAACTTCGGATCATCAAAGTTGCTCGGTGTACAATTTTTATTGTTCTTATATGTCAAATTTTATGAGTTTAAGCTTCATAGATTATTTCGATGCCAAAACACCAACTTTCTATGACAAATGGACAAAACCGTTAAAAGCTCCTCCATAGAGAGAGTTCAGCAATTTCGGACTATCAAAGTCGCTCGAGATGGACTTTTTATTGTTCTTATACGTCAAATTTTATGAATATAACCTTCCTAGATTATTTTGATGGCGAAAACCAACTTTCTATGACAAATGGACAAAACCGTTAAAAGCTCCTCCATAGAGAGAGTTGAGCAACTTCGGACCAAAAAAGTTGCTCGGTGTACAATTTTTATTCTTCTTATATGTCCAATTTTACGAGTTTAAGCTTCATAGATTATTTTGATGCCAAAACACCGACTTTCTATGAAAAGTGGACAAAACAGTTAAAAGCACCTATATAGAGAGAGATGAGCAACTTCGGACAATCAAAGTTGCTCGGTGCACAATTTTTATTGTACTTATATGTCAAATTTCACGAGTTTAAGCTTCATAGATTATTTTGATGCCAAAACACAAACTTTCTACGACAAATGGACAAAACCGTTAAAAGCTCCTCCATAGAGAGAGTTGAGGAACTTCGGACTATGAAAGTCGTTCGGGATAGACTTTTTATTGTTCTTATATGTCAAATTTTATGAATATAACCTTCCTAGATTATTTCGATGCCAAAACACCAAATTTCTATGACAAATGGACAAAACCGTTAAAAGCACCTCCATAGAGAGAGTTGAACAACTTCGGATCATTAAACTTGCTCGGTTTACAATTTTTATTGTTCTTATATGTCAAATTTTATGAGTATAAGCTTTCTAGATTATTTCGATGCCAAAACACCAACATTCTATGACAAATGGAGACAACCGTTAAAAGCTCCTCCATAGAGAGAGTTGAGCAACTTCGGATCATCGAAGTTGCTCGGTGTACAATTTTTATTGTTGTTATGTCAAATTTTATGAGTATAAGCTTTATAGATTATTTCGATGCCAAAACACCAACTTTCTATGACAAATGGACAAAACCGTTAAAAGCACCTCCATAGAGAGAGTTGAGCAACTTCGGATCATCAAAGTTGCTCGGTGTACAACTTTTATTGTTCTTAATGTCAAATTTTATGAGTTTAAGCTTCATAAATTATTTCGATGCCAAAACACCAACTTTCTATGACAAATGGACAAAACCGTTAAAAGCTCCTCCATAGAGAGAGTTGAGTAACTTCGGACCAACAAAGTTGCTCGGTGTACAATTTTTATTGTTCTTATATGTCAAATTTTACGAGTTTAAGCTTCATTGATTATTTTGATGCCAAAACACCGACTTTCTATGACAAATTGACGAAACCATTAAAAGCACCTTCATGGAAAGAGTTGAGCAACTTCGGATCATCAAAGTTGCTCGGTGTACAATTTTTATTGTTCTTATATGTCAAATTTTATGAGTTTAAGCTTCATAGATTATTTCGATGCCAAAACACCAACTTTCTATGACAAATGGACAAAACCGTTAAAAGCTCCTCCATAGAGAGAGTTCAGCAATTTCGGACTATCAAAGTCGCTCGGGATGGACTTTTTATTGTTCTTATACGTCAAATTTTATGAATATAACCTTCCTAGATTATTTTGATGGCGAAAACCAACTTTCTATGACAAATGGACAAAACCGTTAAAAGCTCCTCCATAGAGAGAGTTGAGCAACTTCGGACCAAAAAAGTTGCTCGGTGTACAATTTTTATTCTTCTTATATGTCCAATTTTACGAGTTTAAGCTTACTAGATTATTTCGACGCCAAAACACCGACTTTCTATGAAAAGTGGACAAAACCGTTAAAAGCACCTACATAGAGAGAGATGAGCAACTTCGGACAATCAAAGTTGCTCGGTGCACAATTTTTATTGTACTTATATGTCAAATTTTACGAGTTTAAGCTTCATAGATTATTTTGATGCCAAAACACCGACTTTCTATGAAAAGTGGACAAAACAGTTAAAAGCACCTACATAGAGAGAGATGAGCAACTTCGGACAATCAAAGTTGCTCGGTGCACAATTTTTATTGTACTTATATGTCAAATTTCACGAGTTTAAACTTCATAGATTATTTTGATGCCAAAACACAAACTTTCTACGACAAATGGACAAAACCTTTAAAAGCTCCTCTATAGAGAGAGTTGAGCAACTTCAGATCATCAAAGTTGCTCGGTGTACACTTTTTATTGTTCTTATATGTCAAATTTTATGAGTATAAGCTTCCTGGATTATTTCGATGCCAAAACACCAACTTTCTATGACAAATGGACAAAACCATTAAAAGCTTCTCCATAGAGAGAGTTGAGGAACTTCGGACTATGAAAGTCGTTCGGGATAGACTTTTTATTGTTCTTATATGTCAAATTTTATGAATATAACCTTCCTAGATTATTTCGATGCCAAAACACCAAATTTCTATGACAAATGGACAAAACCGTTAAAAGCACCTCCATAGAGAGAGTTGAACAACTTCGGATCATTAAACTTGCTCGGTTTACAATTTTTATTGTTCTTATATGTCAAATTTTATGAGTATAAGCTTTCTAGATTATTTCGATGCCAAAACACCAACATTCTATGACAAATGGAGACAACCGTTAAAAGCTCCTCCATAGAGAGAGTTGAGCAACTTCGGATCATCGAAGTTGCTCGGTGTACAATTTTTATTGTTGTTATGTCAAATTTTATGAGTATAAGCTTTATAGATTATTTCGATGCCAAAACACCAACTTTCTATGACAAATGGACAAAACCGTTAAAAGCACCTCCATAGAGAGAGTTGAGCAACTTCGGATCATCAAAGTTGCTCGGTGTACAACTTTTATTGTTCTTAATGTCAAATTTTATGAGTTTAAGCTTCATAAATTATTTCGATGCCAAAACACCAACTTTCTATGACAAATGGACAAAACCGTTAAAAGCTCCTCCATAGAGAGAGTTGAGTAACTTCGGACCAACAAAGTTGCTCGGTGTACAATTTTTATTGTTCTTATATGTCAAATTTTACGAGTTTAAGCTTCATTGATTATTTTGATGCCAAAACACCGACTTTCTATGACAAATTGACGAAACTATTAAAAGCACCTTCATGGAAAGAGTTGAGCAACTTCGGATCATCAAAGTTGCTCGGTGTACAATTTTTATTGTTCTTATATGTCAAATTTTATGAGTTTAAGCTTCATAGATTATTTCGATGCCAAAACACCAACTTTCTATGACAAATGGACAAAACCGTTAAAAGCTCCTCCATAGAGAGAGTTCAGCAATTTTGGACTATCAAAGTCGCTCGGGATGGACTTTTTATTGTTCTTATACGTCAAATTTTATGAATATAACCTTCCTAGATTATTTTGATGGCGAAAACCAACTTTCTATGACAAATGGACAAAACCGTTAAAAGCTCCTCCATAGAGAGAGTTGAGCAACTTCGGACCAAAAAAGTTGCTCGGTGTACAATTTTTATTCTTCTTATATGTCCAATTTTACGAGTTTAAGCTTACTAGATTATTTCGACGTCAAAACACCGACTTTCTATGAAAAGTGGACAAAATCGTTAAAAGCACCTACATAGAGAGAGATGAGCAACTTCGGACAATCAAAGTTGCTCGGTGCACAATTTTTATTGTACTTATATGTCAAATTTTACGAGTTTAAGCTTCATAGATTATTTTGATGCCAAAACACCGACTTTCTATGAAAAGTGGACAAAACAGTTAAAAGCACCTACATAGAGAAAGATGAGCAACTTCGGACAATCAAAGTTGCTCGGTGCACAATTTTTATTGTACTTATATGTCAAATTTCACGAGTTTAAGCTTCATAGATTATTTTGATGCCAAAACACAAACTTTCTACGACAAATGGACAAAACCGTTAAAAGCTCCTCCATAGAGAGAGTTGAGGAACTTCGGACTATGAAAGTCGTTCGGGATAGACTTTTTATTGTTCTTATATGTCAAATTTTATGAATATAACCTTCCTAGATTATTTCGATGCCAAAACACCAAATTTCTATGACAAATGGACAAAACCGTTAAAACCACCTCCATAGAGAGAGTTGAACAACTTCGGATCATTAAACTTGCTCGGTTTACAATTTTTATTGTTCTTATATGTCAAATTTTATGAGTATAAGCTTTCTAGATTATTTCGATGCCAAAACACCAACATTCTATGACAAATGGAGACAACCGTTAAAAGCTCCTCCATAGAGAGAGTTGAGCAACTTCGGATCATCGAAGTTGCTCGGTGTACAATTTTTATTGTTGTTATGTCAAATTTTATGAGTATAAGCTTTATAGATTATTTCGATGCCAAAACACCAACTTTCTATGACAAATGGACAAAACCGTTAAAAGTACCTCCATAGAGAGAGTTGAGCAACTTCGGATCATCAAAGTTGCTCGGTGTACAACTTTTATTGTTCTTAATGTCAAATTTTATGAGTTTAAGCTTCATAAATTATTTCGATGCCAAAACACCAACTTTCTATGACAAATGGACAAAACCGTTAAAAGCTCCTCCATAGAGAGAGTTGAGTAACTTCGGACCAACAAAGTTGCTCGGTGTACAATTTTTATTGTTCTTATATGTCAAATTTTACGAGTTTAAGCTTCATTGATTATTTTGATGCCAAAACACCGACTTTCTATGACAAATTGACGAAACCATTAAAAGCACCTTCATGGAAAGAGTTGAGCAACTTCGGATCATCAAAGTTGCTCGGTGTACAATTTTTATTGTTCTTATATGTCAAATTTTATGAGTTTAAGCTTCATAGATTATTTCGATGCCAAAACACCAACTTTCTATGACAAATGGACAAAACCGTTAAAAGCTCCTCCATAGAGAGAGTTCAGCAATTTCGGACTATCAAAGTCGCTCGGGATGGACTTTTTATTGTTCTTATACGTCAAATTTTATGAATATAACCTTCCTAGATTATTTTGATGGCGAAAACCAACTTTCTATGACAAATGGACAAAACCGTTAAAAGCTCCTCCATAGAGAGAGTTGAGCAACTTCGGACCAAAAAAGTTGCTCGGTGTACAATTTTTATTCTTCTTATATGTCCAATTTTACGAGTTTAAGCTTACTAGATTATTTCGACGCCAAAACACCGACTTTCTATGAAAAGTGGACAAAACCGTTAAAAGCACCTACATAGAGAGAGATGAGCAACTTCGGACAATCAAAGTTGCTCGGTGCACAATTTTTATTGTACTTATATGTCAAATTTTACGAGTTTAAGCTTCATAGATTATTTTGATGCCAAAACACCGACTTTCTATGAAAAGTGGACAAAACAGTTAAAAGCACCTACATAGAGAGAGATGAGCAACTTCGGACAATCAAAGTTGCTCGGTGCACAATTTTTATTGTACTTATATGTCAAATTTCACGAGTTTAAACTTCATAGATTATTTTGATGCCAAAACACAAACTTTCTACGACAAATGGACAAAACCTTTAAAAGCTCCTCCATAGAGAGAGTTGAGCAACTTCAGATCATCAAAGTTGCTCGGTGTACACTTTTTATTGTTCTTATATGTCAAATTTTATGAGTATAAGCTTCCTGGATTATTTCGATGCCAAAACACCAACTTTCTATGACAAATGGACAAAACCATTAAAAGCTTCTCCATAGAGAGAGTTGAGGAACTTCGGACTATGAAAGTCGTTCGGGATAGACTTTTTATTGTTCTTATATGTCAAATTTTATGAATATAACCTTCCTAGATTATTTCGATGCCAAAACACCAAATTTCTATGACAAATGGACAAAACCGTTAAAAGCACCTCCATAGACAGAGTTGAACAACTTCGGATCATTAAACTTGCTCGGTGTACAATTTTTATTGTTCTTATATGTCAAATTTTATGAGTATAAGCTTTCTAGATTATTTCGATGCCAAAACACCAACATTCTATGACAACTGGAGAAAACCGTTAAAAGCTCCTCTATAGAGAGAGTTGAGCAACTTCGGATCATCGAAGTTGCTCGGTGTACAATTTTTATTGTTGTTATATGTCAAATTTTATGAGTATAAGCTTCATAGATTATTTCGATGCCAAAACACCAACTTTCTATGACAAATGGACAAAACCGTTAAAAGCACCTCCATAAAGAGAGTTGAGCAACTTCGGATCATCAAAGTTGCTCGGTGTACAATTTTTATTGTTCTTATATGTCAAATTTTACGAGTTTAAGCTTCGACGCCAAAACACCGACTTTCTATGAAAAGTGGACGAAACCGTTAAAAGCACCTTAATAGAGAGAGTTGAGCAACTTCGGATCATCAAAGTTGCTCGGTGTACAATTTTTATTGTTCTTAATGTCAAATTTTATGAGTTTAAGCTTCATAGATTATTTCGATGCCAAAACACCAACTTTCTATGACAAATGGACAAAACCGTTAAAAGCTCCTCCATAGAGAGAGTTGAGCAGCTTCGGACCAACAAAGTTGTTCGGTGTACAATTTTTATTGTTCTTATAAGTCAAATTTTACGAGTTTAAGCTTCATTGATTATTTTGATGCCAAAACACCGACTTTCTATGACAAATTTACGAAACCGTTAAAAGCACCTTCATGGAAAGAGTTGAGCAACTTCGGATCGTCAAAGTTTCTCGGTGTACAATTTTTATTGTTCTTATATGTCAAATTTTATGAGTTTAAGCTTCATAGATTATTTCGATGCCAAAACACCAACTTTCTATGACAAATGGACAAAACCGTTAAAAGCTCCTCTATAGAGAGAGTTGAGCAACTTCGGACTATCAAAGTCGCTCGGGATGGACTTTTTATTGTTCTTATACGTCAAATTTTACGAATATAACCTTCCTAGATTATTTTGATGGCAAAAACCAACTTTCTATGACAAATGGACAAAACCGTTAAAAGCTCCTCCATGGAGAGAGTTGAGCTACTTCGGACCAACAAAGTTGCTCGGTGTACAATTTTTATTGTTCTTATATGTCCAATTTTACGAGTTTAAGCTTACTAAATTATTTCGACGCCAAAACACCGACTTTCTATGAAAAGTGGAAAAAACCGTTAAAAGCACCTACATAGAGAGAGATGAGCAACTTCGGACAATCAAAGATGCTCGGTGTACAATTTTTATTGTACTTATTTGTCAAATTTTACGAGTTTAAGCTTCATAGATTATTTTGATGCCAAAACACAAACTTTCTACGACAAATGGACAAAACCGTTAAAAGCTCCTCCATAGAGAGAGTTGAGCAACTTCGGACCAACAAAGTTGCTCGGTGTACACTTTTTACTGTTATTATATGTCAAATTTTATGAGTATATGTGAGATCCCGACCCAAAAATATTATGTTTGGTTAAATTTTAAGTAATAAGTTATTGGAAAAATGAGTTCGAAGAGATAACGGACCATTGGAACTGTATAAGACCCTAAAAAAAATAGTTTTGCGCTTGGTTCGGTAAAAGGGTCATAACTTTTAGTGTACATGTCCGTTTCGGGCCCATAATATATCAAATCGAAGCTTAGACCGAGACGGAAAATAAATATGGGAAAAAACTGGGTTCTGTGAACAGTAATCCGTCCGGACGGATAATTGGGCGTCCGGACGGATATGCCTAAACGGAAGGCAAAAAGGTTCTGTGAATAGTGATCCGTCCGGACGGATAATTGGGCGTCCGGACGGATATGCCTAGATTCAAACCAGTGGGTTACATGAAGAGTAATCCGTCCGGACGGATGCTTAGGGCGTCCGGACGGCTATCGGGAAATCAGTTTTTAAGAAACAGAGAGACATTTCTGGACATTACCAACACTTGGAGAGCCCGAGAAGAGAGAGAAAGAGTGAGAAACTTAGAGAGAGAAGGAGATTTGTTGAGGTTCTTGCTTGGTTTTCCATGGATTCATGAAGCATGTCAAGAATCAAGGTGGAATCAAGGAAGATTTGAAGGTTTGAGGTGAGTTTTCATAGTTTTGGAATTCTAGGGTTTTTCCTAGATTTGTTTGATTCTTTAATAGATGGAAGGTAAGGCTTAGATATGTTGATTATAGGTTGATTTTGGATGTATATGTAGATTGGTTTGTGATTTGGAGTAGAGTTGAGCTTGGGTTGAGTTTCAAGGATTTTGGAGAAATTTCTAGAGAGAGAAGGTGAGTAATTTCGAATTTATTGATTTAATTGATGTTTATATGAGCTGTTGGTTGTTTATTGATGTATGAATGGGTTCGGTTTCGCCACATTGTTAGGTTTGGGAAATCGGAACCCTAGGAACGTAATTGTGAATTTTGTGGTAAATTGCTCAACAAGAGGTAGGGATTCTTACCCCATTTTCTATCGTATTGTTCTTCTCTAAAGAGCGGTTTATATTCTTCATTGGTCTTTATTATTTGTGTTCTTGCCTAAATTGTTTCTTAGGAAGAACGAACCTTGTTGTTGGTTATTGATGAATTTGCATACCCTTTGAATGCTTAATCATCTATTGGGCATGATAAACCTCGTTCATGCATCATGTAGTTATGTATATATATATATATAGGATTGTTATATATACGAGCTTCTTTTGCATGACATTATTGGACATGAATTATAGATGCATTGGGTCTACGAGTATGGACTCGTAGTATCCTTAGGTTATACTTTGTGATGATGTTGGATACCGAATGGGCACATTGTTGCCGAAAGTCGGGATTTCCATGGTGTAGGTGCACCTATAGTCGTTCCGGGGCAAAGTGCAAGGGTTCCGATGATTTTCTGGAATATTCGTTGACTAGTGCCAGGCGCTGTAGGGTGTAGCCCGAGGTTATACATTGTTGTGACATTTTAGGATGTCATGTTGCTGCATTGAGCTTGTTTCAACATTCAGCCTTTACGTTCTTATGATTCATTTTATTTTCCCTACTGAGCCTCCTGCTCACCCTATTTCTTTTCTATATCCTTCAGGTGAGACTGGTGCTGAGAACCAGGCTGCGGATCAGTAGGAGGCAGCGTGACATGGAAGGCCACCCTAGGAGCACTAGGATATATATTTGGTTGCTTGAGAACCTTGGTTATGAATTAAGTACATGTAGTACTTTTATTGGTTGACTATTATGTTGCTTAAATACCTTTTCGGTATGTTTGATGGATGGTCGGGAGGTATGCCGTGTGATTGGGACTCTCGTACCTAGATATAGGACCTTGGGTCCGGATTGATAGACTTTGATAGTCTTTTATGATATTATTGATATGATTATGTTTTGCTTATTGATTGCATGTGATTAGGAGGCCTGAGGCCCTGCCTAGTGTGTGAATGTGGATAGATGGCCAGAGGCCTGTTAGGCTGCGGAACTTCTCTGATTATTATTGATTATCTTTTCCGTGTTAAATGAGATGTGACTCTAGGCTGGCACCCTCCGATATACGGGGAGGTGCTGTCGGATTTCTATTAGAATCCGGGGTTAGGTTGGCGTGTGGTGAGGTCCTTAGTGACGTGGCACATGCCTAAAGTGGTGCTCCCGGCTCAGTGCGTGAATTTCGGGTCGGGGCGCCACAGTTTGGTATCAGAGCGAGGTTAGCTCTACGTAGGATCTGGGGTTGGGTCCTAGATGTGAGTTAGTAAGTCTCCAGGCCATGTCACGACCTCTGCTGATCCGGTACGTTTTCTTATCCCTTAAATCCTCAATTGATTAAGTCATGTTAAGTATCTTATCTGTTGTGGTGCAGATGGATACTCGTAGGGTGAGCAACTTCGTACTATCAAAGTCGCTCGGGATAGACTTTTTATTGTTCTTATACGTTAAATTTTATGAATATAACCTTCCTAGATTATTTCGATGCCAAAACACCAACTTTCTATGACAAATGGACAAAACCGTTAAAAGCACCTCCATAGAGAGAGTTGAGCAACTTCGGGCCAACAAAGTTGCTCGGTGTACAATTTTTATGGTTCTTATATGTCCAATTTTACGAGTTTAAGCTTACTAGATTATTTCGATGCCAAAACACCGAATTTCTGTGACAAATGGACACAACCGTTAAAAGCACTTACATAGAGAGAGATGAGCAACTTCAGACCATCAAAGTTGCTCGGTGCACAATTTTTATTGTACTTATATGTCAAATTTTACGAGTTTAGGCTTCATAGATTATTTTGATGCCAGAACACAAACTTTCTATGACAAATGGACAAAACCGTTAAAAGCTCCTCCATAGAGAGAGTTGAGGAACTTCAAACCATCAAAGTTGCTCGGTGTACAATTTTTATTGTTCTTATATGTCAAATTTTACGAGTTTAAGCTTCGACGCCAAAACACCGACTTTCTATGAAAAGTGGACAAAACCGTTAAAAGCACCTACATAGAGAGAGATGAGCAACTTCGGAGAATCAAAGTTGCTCGGTGCACAATTTTTATTGTACTTATATGTCAAATTTTACGAGTTTAAGCTTCATAGATTATTTTGATGCCAAAACAAAACTTTCTACGAAAAATGGACAAAACCGTTAAAAGCTCCTCCATAGAGAGAGTTGAGCAACTTCAGATCATCAAAGTTGCTCGGTGTACACTTTTTACTGTTCTTATATGTCAAATTTTATGAGTATAAGCTTCATAGATTATTTTGATGCCAAAACACCAACTTCCTATGACAAATGGCCGAAACCGTTAAAAGCACCTTAATAGAGAGAGTTGAGCAACTTCGGATCATCAAAGTTGCTCGGTGTACAATTTTTATTGTTCTTAATGTCAAATTTTATGAATTTAAGCTTCATAGATTATTTCGATGCCAAAACACCAACTTTCTATGACAAATGGACAAAACCGTTAAAAGCTCCTCCATAGAGAGACTTGAGCAACTTCGGACCAACAAAGTTGCTCGGTGTACAATTTTTATTGTTCTTAATGTCAAATTTTATAAGTTTAAGCTTCATAGATTATTTCGATGCCAAAACACCAACTTTCTATGACAAATGAACAAAACCGTTAAAAGGTCCTCCATAGAGAAAGTTGAGCAACTTCAAACCATCAAAGTTGCTCGGTGTACACTTTTTATTGTCTTATATGTCAAATTTTATGAGTATAAGCTTCATAGATTATTTCGATGCCAAGACACCAACTTTCTATGACAAATGGACGAAACCGTTAAAAGCACCTTAATAGAGAGAGTTGAGCAACTTCGGATCATCAAAGTTGCTCGGTGTACAATTTTTATTGTTCTTAATGTCAAATTTTATGAGTTTAAGCTTCATAGATTATTTCGATGCCAAAATACCAACTTTCTATGACAAATGGACAAAACCGTTAAAAGCTCCTCCATAGAGAGAGTTGAGCAACTTCGGACCAACAAAGTTGCTCGGTGTACAATTTTTATTGTTCTTATATGTCAAATTTTACGAGTTTAAGCTTTATTGATTATTTTGATGCCAAAACACCGACTTTCTATGACAAATGGACAAAACCGTTAAAAGCTCCTCCATAGAGAGAGTTGAGCAACTTCGGACTATGAAAGTCGCTCGGGATGGACTTTTTATTGTTCTTATACGTCAAATTTTATGAATATAACCTTCCTAGGTTATTTTGATGCCAAAAACCAACTTTCTATGAGAAATGGACAAAACCGTTAAAAGCTCCTCCATAGAGAGAGTTGAGCAACTTCGGACTATGAAAGTCACTCGAAATAGACTTTTTATTGTTCTTATATGTCAAATTTTATGAATATAACCTTCCTAGATTATTTCGATGCCAAAACACCAACTTTCTATGACAAATGGACAAAACCGTTAAAAGGTCCTCCATAGAGAGAGTTGAGCAACTTCGGATCATCGAAGTTGCTCGGTGTACAATTTTTATTGTTCTTATATGTCAAATTTTATGAGTATAAGCTTCCTAGATTATTTCGATGCCAAAACACCAATATTCTATGACAAATGGACAAAACCGTTAAAAGCTCCTCCATAGAGAGAGTTGAGCAACTTCGGATCATGGAAGTTGCTCGGTGTACAATTTTTATTGTTCCTATATGTCAAATTTTATGAGTATAAGCTTCCTAGATTATTTCGATGCCAAAACACCAACATTCTATGATAAATGGACAAAACCAATAAAAGCTCCTCCATAGAGAGAGTTGAGCAACTTCGGACCAACAAAGTTGCTCGGTGTACAATTTTTATTGTTCTTATATGTCAAATTTTACGAGTATAACCTTCCTAGATTATTTCGATGTCAAAACACCGACTTTCTATGACAAATGGACAAAACCGTTAAAAGCACCTACAGAGAGAGTTGAGGAACTTCGTACTATGAAGGTCGCTCGGGATAGACTTTTTATTGTTCTTATATGTCAAATTTTATGAATATCATCTTCCTAGATTATTTCGATGCCAAAACACCAAATTTCTATGACAAATGGACAAAACCCTTAAAAGCACCTCAATAGAGAGAGTTGAGCAACTTCGGATCATTATGTCACGCCCCGTTTCCGGAAACGCGACTGGGTGCTCTCTCCGCACCCTTCCTAGGTCACTAGTGTGAACATCCGGGATCAACCGGAAATCCGGCGGCACCTCTCCGTATATCGGAGAGTGCCCACCTGCATCAGAAACGCAGCAACAACAACATCACACTAGCAACCTAGCAATCATAGGCCTCGGGCCTCAACCACATGCAATCCTGACCCTAGGCCTCAGGCCATCCACTACCAGCATGCACAAACTGATGGCATCACATATAAATCAACACACAGATTTATAACACATCAAATATAACCATATATCAACATCTACATCCACCTACAAGCACCACCGTGCCAAATGGTTATATTCTCTCAACATAGATATACTACATACACCCACATGCATAGAGTATATCTCTAGCACCCTATTCTATCCAGGGCCATCCATGACACGACCTGCTCACCGATCCGCAGCACCAGTACCTGTACCAGTGTCTCCTGTGGAAGGAAGAAAGTAAAGGAGTGAGCTAGAAGCTCAGTAGGGTATGAAGTAAACATCAATATAAGCTGAACCAAAAGGAAGCAATGCATCAATATGTAACTACCACATGAACGTATACTCAACAAGTTCACATCAACATTTACCCGGATAACCCTTTCGGAGCATAACAACCACAATATCATTGCAACTCAATGAAATATTGCACGGGAGCAAGCTCACCACAACCAACCATTCCTAGGATCATCCGGTTGCGTGAACCTATCACGCCCGCACCCCACAAAGCAAGTCACTCTTGACCTTACCCCTAGTGCGTTATCCTACTTGGAGTTCACATGACTCAGTGGTAACTCTCATCACCTCGTCATCCCCCCAAGTAGCTTTCAAGAAACCTAAAGGTTCCCGAGTCCATACCCGATCCCTCATGCAACTCTAATGCATTATGTCATGACATGCTGAATAGATATATATATATATATATATATATATATATGAACAACCTACATATATATATACATAACTACCATGATGCATGAACGGAAATCACATCGTGTCCATAGGAGATGGAACACACACACTCGGGTCATGCAACATCAAGTATCAACAAGAATCACAATTAGGGTTCGTTTCCCCTTAGGAGCAATTAAGGCGGAAACACAAATGGAACGACCAATGAGGAATCGAAAAGCTCTTTACATATCGAAAACGAACGATAGAAAGTATGGTTGGAAATCCCCCACCTCGTGTCGAGTAAATTACCACAATTTCCCAAATTTCGTTCCTAGGGTTCCGGTTTGCCCAAACCTACAATGTGGCATAACCGAACCCTCACAAGCATCAATAAACAACCAACAACTCATATAAACATCAATTACATCCATAATTTCGAAATTACTCACCTTCTCTCTCTAGAAATTTCTCCGAAATCCTCCAAACTCAACCCAAGCTCAACTCTACTCCAAATCACAAACCAATCTACATAAACATCCAAAATCAACCTATAAACAATATATCTAAAGCATAGCACTCAACTCTTCGAGAATCTAGCAAATCTAGAAAAACCTAGAATTTCCAAAAACTAAGAAAAACTTACCAAATCACTTGAATCAACCTTGAATCTTCCTTGCTTAGCTTCAAGGATCATCAATCCACAATCTCCAAGTCAATCTCTTGCCAAAATCTCCTTCTCTCTCTTCTTCTCTCTCACTTTCTCTCTCTAGTCGGGCTCCCAAGAAGAAAATATGCAGGAAATGTCTGAAACTAAGCTTAAAAACTGATTTCCCGATAACCGTCCGGACGCCTCAAGTGACCGTCCGGACGCTTGCCTCTTCCTCCACTCTCTGCCCACTTCGCAGGCTTAACCGTCCGGACGCCTCATTAGACCGTCCGGACGGTCTACTGTTCACAGCACCAAAATTGTTCTCTAAAAATGAATCTGCCCCAGTTCCTTCACAAACCGTCCGGACGGTTCCTGTTTTCCAAAAACCCAGTTTTTCTCATTTTTATTTTTCGGCTCGGTTCAAGCTTCGATTTGATATATTGCGGGCCCAAAACGGACATGTATACTAAAAGTTATGCCCCATTTACCGAACCAAGCTCCAAAACTATTTTTCTATGATTCTGTACCTCACGGATCATCCGTATTTCGACTCAAAACTAAAATTTTTGGGTCGGGGTTTCACATCCTTCCCCCCTTAATAAAATTTTGTCCCGAAATTTAACTACACACACGTACCTGAATCTCCGAACAACTCCGGGTACCTTTCCTTCATTCGAGACTCCAACTCCCAAGTTGCTTCTTCAACTCCGTGGTACATCCACATCACTTTTACCAATGGTATCACACTCGACCTCGTGACCTTGTTCTGTCGGTCTAGAATCTTCACCGTGTGAAGAGTGTAGCTCCCATCTTCCTCAACTTCCAACGTAGTCCAATCTATCACATGCGACGGATCCGGCTCATATTTCCGAAGCATAGATACATGGAATACATTGTGAACCTTCTCAAGCTTCGGTGGAAGTGCCAAACGGTACGCCACCGGTCCAACTGTCTCCAAAATCTCAAATGGCCCCACAAACCTCGGTGCCAACTTCCCATGCTTGCTATATCTCTGAATTCCCCGTCTCGGACTAACCTTCAAGAAAACCTTATCGCCTACAGCGAACTCCAAAGGTCTCCTCCTCCGGTCAGCATAAGACTTATGTCGGCTCTGTGCGGTGATCAACCGCTTCCGTATCTCATCAACTCTCTCTCGTGCTTCTTTGACTATCTCCGGTCCTGACACAACTTTCTCACCAACCTCTGCCCAACACAAAGGCGACCTACAAGGCCTCCCGTAGAGCGCCTCATAAGGTGCCATCCCGATACTACTTTGGAAAGAGTTGTTATACACAAACTCCGCCAAATGTAAGTACCAATCCCAACTTCCTCCAAAATCAACTACACATGACCGTAGCATATCCTCCAAAACCTGTATGGTTCTCTCACTCTGTCCATCACTCTGAGGATGATATGCTATAGAGAAATCCAACTTCGTTCCCAATGCCTCCTGTAAACTACTCCAGAATCTACCTGTGAACCTCGGGTCTCGGTCCGACACAATAGATAATGGAATTCCGTGAAGTCTCACAATCTCCTTGACATACATAGTACTCAAGGTCTCCAATGAATCCGTCTTGTTCATGGGTAAGAAGTGTGCAGACTTAGTTAATCTGTCCACTATCACCCAAACCGCATCATGCCTCCTCTGAGTCATTGGCAATGCCGTCACAAAGTCCATTGTGATCTTCTCCCACTTCCATTCCGATACTGGTAATGGTTGCAACAATCCAGCTGGTCTCTGATGTTCTGCCTTCACTTGTTGGCAAGTAAGACACTTCGTCACAAATCTAGCAACATCGGCTTTCATGCCCTTCCACCAGAAACTCTGCTTCAAGTCTCGGTACATCTTCGTACCCCCGGGATGCATGGCAAACCACGAATGGTGTGCCTCCTTCAGAATCTCTTGCCTCAACTCATCATCATAGGGAACTACTAGCCTTCCCATATACCGTACTCCACCATCATTCCCTCGAACCCATCCAAGACTCTCATCAATCACAACAAATGTATGATCTCCATTTTGTGCATCTATAACCTTCTGAACCATCATAGGTCTCGAAGTCATAGAACACAAATGCACCTTTTCCTCTTGACTCCTCAACTCCAATCCAAACTCATTGATTGTCTCCACAATTTTCCACTCATGCATGAATAGGCTAGCAACTCTCTGCTTCCTACTCAATGCATCCGCAACCACATTTGCTTTACCAGGATGGTATTGCAAATTAAAATCAAAATCCTCCAAGTACTCCATCCACCGCCTTTGCCGTAAGTTCAACTCTTTTTGGGTGAATAGGTACTTGAGGCTTTTGTGATCCGAGAACACCTCAAACGTCTCTCCGTAGAGATAATACCTCCACTGCTTAAGAGCAAATACCACTGCCGCCAACTCCAGATCATGCACTGGATAATTCCTCTCATGTGTCTTCAGCAACCTCGAACCATACTCTATCACTCGGCCCTGCTGCATCAACACACAACCCAACCCGACTCCAGATGCATCACAATACACCTGATAGCCAACATTCCTCTCCGGAACTACTAACACTGGAGGTGTTGTCAACCTCTTCTTCAACTCTTCAAATGCGGCCTCACATTCGTCTGTCCACACAAACGGTGTGCCCTTCTTCGTGAGCTGCGTCATCGGCGAAGCAACTCTCGAAAAATCCTCAATAAATCTTCGGTAGTATCCTGCCAATCCTAGGAAACTCCGGATCTCAGTCACATTCTTCGGCCTCTCCCAATTCAAAACCGACTCAACCTTGGAGTAGTCAATCGCTATGCCTTCTTGAGTGATCACATGGCCTAGGAACTTTACTTCCGTGGCCCAAAATTCACACTTACTCAATTTAGCATACAGTTGATTCTCCCTCAACGTCTGTAACACCACTCTCAAGTGTTCCTCATGCTCTTCCTCCGTAGGAGAATAAATCAATATATCATCTATAAACACCACCACAAAGTTATCCAAAAACGGCCTAAGAACCCTTTGCATTAGGTCCAGGAACACCGCTGGGGCATTTGTCAACCCAAACGGCATCACAAGAAACTCATAATGCCCATAACGAGTTCTAAACGCTGTTTTCTGGATATCCTCATCCTTAATCCTCAACTGATGATAACCCGACCTCAAGTCAATCTTAGAGAAATGCCTAGCACCTCTCAATTGGTCAAACAAGTCATTGATCCTAGGCAATGGATACTTATTCCTCACTGTAACCTTATTCAACTGCCTATAATCAATACACATCCTCAAACTTCCGTCTTTCTTCTTGACGAACAACACCGGTGCTCCCCACGGGGACACACTCGGTCTAATGAAGCCCAAGTCTAGCAACTCTTCTAACTGAGTACTCAACTCCTTCAACTCTGCTGGAGCCATCCGATACGGCGGAATCGAAATTGGTTTGACGTTCGGATGCAACTCAATAGCAAAGTCAATTTCCCTCTTCGGAGGTAATCCCGGCAACTCTTCTGGAAATATATCCGTAAACTCCTCCACTATCAATATCGGTGTAGCTACATCGCCCTTAGGCGCCGAAGTCACTAAGCTCGCAACTCTACAATCTTGGTACGAAGGATTATCCATGAAATGTGGGCATGGAATCCCCTTCGATCCCCTCAACTGAATCACTCCTCCCTCGGGTACTCTAAGAGTAATCTTCCTCTCCCAGAAATCAAGCAACCCTTGGTGCTTCGTCAACCAATCAACTCCAAGAATCACATCAAAATCCTGAAAATCTAATACATACAAGTCGGCTTTCAGAGATATTTCTCCAAACCGACACTCACAACCGAACACTACCCCTTCCAATGTGGTAAAGTATCCGAATGGTGAGGATACCGTGAACATTCGTCTTATTGGCGAAATCTCCACCTGTAGTGCGTGTGCTAACGAACTAGTAATGAAAGATGAGGTAGCCCCCGAGTCAAACAAGACTCTTGCCCAACAATTAGAAATCAAGAAGGTACCTCCAATGAAGTTTGGATGCTCCTGTGCCTCCTAATGACCCAATGCATAGACACGCCCCTCTACCAGTGCATTCTGCTGCTGTTGTGGCTGACGAGTCCCACCCCGCCCCCTTCCTCCCATTGGAACATTGGAAGGAAGAGCCGGAGGCGGTACTCCCGATGTGCTCTGTTGCACTCACTTGCCTTGTGCCCCTCTTTCCCACACTTGAAGCATGTCATCTTACCCCATGGTAGCCTAGGACCCTTGCCTCGGTCCCCTCTCTGTTGACGAAAATCCGTTCTCGGTTTCTTGTGGCTACTACCACCACCACTACTACCCTCACTCACTGGACGCTTCCTCTGAGCTTCACTTTTCTCACTCAACTCAAAATCAAGAGCCATCTCTACTGTGTCCTGATATGACACCACCCTAGTGGCCATCACCATTCTACCAAGACTGGGAAGCAACCCATCTCGGTACCTCACTGCCTTCTTCACATCTGTGGGAGCAAACTCCTTCCCATACCGATATAACTCCTCAAACTGTTTGGTGTACTGAGACACCGTCATCTCCGATGTCTGCAATAAATCTAGAAACTGTTTGGCCTTCTCCGTTTGCAGAGGCCTTGGCACAAACTTCTGCATAAACAACTGCTCAAACGAAGTCCAAGTCAGCTCATTCCGTCTCTGACCCATGGACATCCACCATTCATAGGCCACACCACTCAAGTAGTAGAACACAAACTTCACCCGTCTCTCATCGGGTATCTCAAGAGTGTCCATCCTCATACTCAGCTGGTTGAACCACTCCTCCGCCCCCACACCCGTTCCATCTCCAGAAAATGTTGGAGGAGTAGTCCTCCTCAATTGGTCCACCTCATACATCCCTCTCCCAGCTCTAGGTACTGCTGCTACCTCAGTTGTAGCCTCTGGTAGAACTCCCTCAGTACAAGTGCCAGTAGCACCCATCGCCAGAGCCACTGCCTGAGCTATGGTCTGCGCCTGTGTCTGTACCATACTCATCATGAAACTAGTAAGACTCTCCATCGTCACTAGTTGCCCCCCTGTAGTAACAAGAGCAACCTGCACCTCAGGTGGTGCCTGCTGATCATCACTCTCCATCGGTAGTCCCTCTTGAACTATCTCTTCCTCTCTCAACTCCGGATCCACATTCGGAATCGAATCCTCAGTGCTAGGAATGCCTCTTGTGACACGTTCCACCCCAACACTACGGCCTCTACCTCGGCCACTACCAGCTCCCCGTCGGCCTCTGCCACGAGGTACGACAGTCCCACTCTCGGACCTGGTAGTTTTACGGGTATTCATCTGCATGGCAAACAGACAATACCATTTCACCCACTACTCAAACGAGGATTTAAGGGGAAAAGAAAACATACCGGATCAGTAGCAGTCGTGACATAGCCTGGATATACTACTCTACAACTAGGACCCAACACCCCAGATCCTATAAAGAGCCGTAAACCTCCCTCTGATACCAAATTGTCACACCCCGTTTCCGAAAACGCGACTGGGTGCTCTCTCCGCACCCTTCCAAGGTCACTAGTGTGAACATCCGGGATCAACCGGAAATCCGACGGCACCTCCCCGTATATCGGAGAGTGCCCACCTACATCAGAAACACAGCAACAACAACATCACACTAGCAACCTAGCAATCATAGTCCTCGGGCCTCAACCACATGCAATCCTGACCCTAGGCCTCAGGCCATCCACTACCAGCATGCACAAACTGATGGCATCACATATAAATCAACACACAGATTTATAACACATCAAATATAACCATATATCAACATCTACATCCACCTACAAGCACCACCGTGCCAAATGGTTATATTCTCTCAACATAGATATACTACATACACCCACATGCATAGAGTATATCTCTAGCACCCTATTCTATCCAGGGCCATCCATGACACGACCTGCTCACCGATCCGCAGCACCAGTACCTGTACCAGTGTCTCCCGTGGAAGGAAGAAAGTAAAGGAGTGAGCTAGAAGCTCAGTAGGGTATGAAGTAAACATCAATATAAGCTGAACCAAAAGGAAGCAATGCATCAATATGTAACTACCACATGAACGTATACTCAACAAGTTCACATCAACATTTACCCGGATAACCCTTTCGGAGCATAACAACCACAATATCATTGCAACTCAATGAAATATTGCACGGGAGCAAGCTCACCACAACCAACCACTCCTAGGATCATCCGGTTGCGTGAACCTATCACGCCCGCACCCCACAAAGTAAGTCACTCTTGACCTTACCCCTAGTGCGTTATCCTACTTGGAGTTCACATGACTCAGTGGTAACTCTCATCACCTCGTCATCCCCCCAAGTAGCTTTCAAGAAACCTAAAGGTTCCCGAGTCCATACCCGATCCCCCATGCAACTCTAATGCATTATGTCATGACATGCTGAATAGATATATATATATGAACAACCTACATATATATATACATAACTACCATGATGCATGAACGGAAATCACATCGTGTCCATAGGAGATGGAACACACACACTCGGGTCATGCAACATCAAGTATCAACAAGAATCACAATTAGGGTTCGTTTCCCCTTAGGAGCAATTAAGGCGGAAACACAAATGGAACGACCAATGAGGAATCGAAAAGCTCTTTACATATCGAAAACGAACGATAGAAAGTATGGTTGGAAATCCCCTACCTCGTGTCGAGTAAATTACCACAATTTCCCAAATTTCGTTCATAGGGTTCCGGTTTGCCCAAACCTACAATGTGGCATAACCGAACCCTCACAAGCATCAATAAACAACCAACAACTCATATAAACATCAATTACATCCATAATTTCGAAATTACTCACCTTCTCTCTCTAGAAATTTCTCCAAAATCCTCCAAACTCAACCCAAGCTCAACTCTACTCCAAATCACAAACCAATCTACATAAACATCCAAAATCAACCTATAAACAATATATCTAAAGCATAGCACTCAACTCTTCGAGAATCTAGCAAATCTAGAAAAACCTAGAATTTCCAAAAACTAAGAAAAACTTACCAAATCACTTGAATCAACCTTGAATCTTCCTTGCTTAGCTTCAAGGATCATCAATCCACAATCTCCAAGTCAATCTCTTGCCAAAATCTCCTTCTCTCTCTTCTTCTCTCTCACTTTCTCTCTCTAGTCGGGCTCCCAAGAAGAAAATATGCAGGAAATGTCTGAAACTAAGCTTAAAAACTGATTTCCCGATAACCGTTCGGACGCCTCAAGTGACCGTCCGGACGCTTGCCTCTTCCTCCACTTTCTGCCCACTTCGCAGGCTTACCGTCCGGACGCCTCGTTAGACCGTCCGGACGGTCTACTGTTCACAACACCAAAATTTTTCTCTAAAAATGAATCTGCCCCAGTTCCTTCACAAACCGTCCGGACGGCTGTTTTAACCGTCCGGACGGTTCCTGTTTTCCAGAAACCCAGTTTTTCTTATTTTTATTTTTCGGCTCGGTTCAAGCTTCGATTTGATATATTATGGGCCCGAAACGGACATGTATGCTAAAAGTTATGCCCCATTTACCGAACCAAGCTCCAAAACTATTTTTCTTTGATTCCGTACCTCACGGATCATCCGTATTTCGACTCAAAACTAAAAAATTTGGGTCGGGGTTTCACACATTAAACTTGCTCGGTGTACAATTTTTATTGTTCTTATATGTCAAATTTTATGAGTATAAGCTTCCTGGATTATTTCGATGCCAAAACACCAAATTTCTATGACAAATGGACAAAACCATTAAAAACTCCTCCATAGAGAGAGTTGAGCAACCTCGGATCATCAAACTTGCTCGGTGTACAATTTTTATTGTTCTTATATGTCAAATTTTATGAGTATAAGCTTCCTCGATTATTTCGATGCCAAAACATCAACTTTCTATGACAAATGAACAAAACCGTTAAAACGTCCTCCATAGAGAGAGTTGAGCAACTTCAAACCATCAAAGTTGCTCGGTGTACAGTTTTTATTGTTCTTATATGTCAAATTTTATGAGTGTAAGCTTCATAGATTATTTCGATGCCAAAACACCAACTTTCTATGACAAATGGACGAAACCGTTAAAAGCACCTTAATAGAGAGAGTTGAGCAACTTCGGTTCATCAAAGTTGCTCGGTGTACAATTTTTATTGTTCTTAATGTCAAATTTTATGAGTTTAAGCTTCATAGATTATTTCGATGCCAAAACACCAACTTTTTATGACAAATGGACAAAACCTTTAATAGCTCCTCCATAGAGAGAGTTGAGCAACTTCGGACCAACAAAGTTGCTCGGTGTACAATTTTTATTGTTCTTATATGTCAAATTTTATGAGTTTAAGCTTCATTGATTATTTTGATGCCAAAACACCGACTTTCTATGACAAATGGACAAAACCGTTAAAAGCTCCTCCATAGAGAGAGTTGAGCAACTTCGGACCAACAAATTTGCTCGATGTACAATTTTTATTGTTCTTATATGCCAAATTTTACGAGTTAAAGCTTCCTAGATTATTTCGATGCCAAAACCCCGATTTTCTATGACAAATGGACAAAATCGTTAAAAGCACCTACATAAAGAGAGTTGAGCAACTTCGGACCATCAAAGTTGCTCGGTGCACACATTTTATTGTACTTTTATGTCAAATTTTATGAGTTTAAGCTTCATAGATTATTTCGATGCCAAAACACCAACTTTCTATGACAAATGGACAAAACCGTTAAAAGCTCCTCCATAGAGAGAGTTGAGCAAGTTCGTACTATCAAAGTCGCTCGAGATAGACTTTTTATTGTTCTTATACGTTAAATTTTATGAATTTACCTTCCCAGAGTATTTCAATGCCAAAACACCAACTTTCTATGACAAATGGACAAAACCGTTAAAAGCTCCTCCATAGAGAGAGTTGAGCAACTTCGGGCCAACAAAGTTGCTCGGTGTACAATTTTTATTGTTCTTATATGTCCAATTTTACGAGTTTAAGCTTACTAGATTATTTCGATGCCAAAACACCGACTTTCTGTGACAAATGGACACAACCGTTAAAAGCACTTACATAGAGAGAGATGAGCAACTTCGGACCATCAAAGTTGCTCGGTGCACAATTTTTATTGTACTTATATGTCAAATTTTACGAGTTTAGGCTTCATAGATTATTTTGATGCCAGAACAGAAACTTTCTATGACAAATGGACAAAACCGTTAAAAGCTCCTCCATAGAGAGAGTTGAGCAACTTCGGATAATCAAAGTTGCTCGGTGTACACTTTTTATTGTTCATTTATGTCAAATTTTATGAGTATAAGTTTTCTGGATTATTTCGATGCCAAAACACCAACTTTCTATGACAAATGGACAATACCATTAAAAGCTCCTCCATAGAAAGAGTTGAGCAACTTTGGACTATGAAAGTCGCTGGTGATAGACTTTTTATTTTTCTTATATGTCAAATTTTATGTATATAACCTTTCTAGATTATTTCGATGCGAAAACACCAACTTTCTATGACAAATGGACAAAATCCTTAAAAGCACCTACATAGAGAGAGATGAGCAACTTCGGATCATTAAAGTTGCTCGGTGTACAATTTTTATTGTTCTTATATGTCAAATTTTATGAGTATAAGCTTCCTAGATTATTTCCGTGCCAAAACACCAACTTTCTATGACAAATGAACAAAATCGTGAAAAGGTCTTCCATAGAGAGAGTTGAGCAACTTCAAACTATCAAAGTTTCTCGGTGTACACTTTTTATTGTTCTTATATGTCAAATTTTATGAGTATAAGCTTCCTGGATTATTTCGATGCCAAAACACCAACTTTCTATGACAAATGGACAAAACCACTAAAAGCTCCTCCATAGAGAGAGTTGAGCAACTTCGGACTATGAAAGTCGCTCGGGATAGACTTTTTATTGTTTTTATATGTCAAATTTTATGAATATTACCTTCCTAGATTATTTCAATGCCAAAACACCAACTTTCTACGACAAATGGACAAAACCGTTAAAAGCTCCTCCATAGAGAGAGTTGAGCAACTTCGGATCATCAAACTTGCTCGGTGTACAATTTTTATTGTTCTTATATGTCAAATTTTATGCGTATAAGCTTCCTAGATTATTTCGATGCAAAAACACCAACTTTCTATGACAAATGAACAAAACCGTTAAAAGGTCCTGCATAGAGAGAGTTGAGCAACTTCAAACCATCAAAGTTGCTCGGTGTACACTTTTTATTGTTCTTATATGTCAAATTTTATGAGTATAAGCTTCATAGATTATTTCGATGCCAAAACACCAACTTTCTATGACAAATGGACGAAACCGTTAAAAGCACCTTAATAGAGAGAGTTGAGCAACTTCGGATCATCAAAGTTGCTTGGTGTACAATTTTTATTGTTCTTATATGTCAAGTTTTACGAGTTTAAGCTTCATAGATTATTTTGATGCCAAAACACCAACATTTTATGACAAATGGACAAAACCATTAAAAGCTCCTCCATAGAGAGAGTTGACCAACTTCGGACTATCAAAGTCGCTCGGGATAGACTTTTTATTGTTCTTATATGTCAAATTTTATGAATATAACCTTCCAAAATTGTTTCGATGCCAAAACACCAACTTTCTATGACAAATGGACAAAACCATTAAAAGCTCCTCCATAGAGAGAGTTGAGCAACTTCGGATCATCAAACTTGCTCGGTGTACAATTTTTATTGTTCTTATATGTCAAATTTTATGAGTATAAGCTTCCTAGATTATTTCGATGCCAAAACACCAACTTTCTATGACAAATAGACAAAACCGTTAAAAGCACCTCCATAGAGAGAGTTGAGCAACTTCGGATCATCAAAGTTGCTCGGTGTACAATTTTTATTGTTCTTATATGTCAAATTTTATGAGTATAAGCTTCCTAGATTATTTCGGTGCCAAAATACCAACTTTCTATGACAAATGAACAAAACCGTTAAAAGGTCCTCCAAAGAGAGAGTTGAGCAACTTCAAACTATCAAAGTTGCTCGGTGTACACTTTTTATTGTTCTTATATGTCAAAATTTAAGAGTATAAGCTTCATAAATTATTTCGATGCCAAAACACCAACTTTCTACGACAAATGGACAAAACCGTTAAAAGCTCCTCCATAGAGAGAGTTGAGCAACTTCAGATCATCAAAGTTGCTCGGTGTACACTTTTTATTGTTCTTATATGTCAAATTTTATGAGTATAAGCTTCCTGGATTATTTCGATGCCAAAACACCAACTTTCTATGACAAATGGACAAAACCACTAAAAGCTCCTCCATAGAGAGAGTTGAGCAACTTCGGACTATGAAAGTCGCTCGGGATAGACTTTTTATTTTTCTTATATGCCAAATTTTATGAATATAACCTTCCTAGATTATTTCAATGCCAAAACACCAACTTTCTATGACAAATGGACAAAACCGTTAAAAGCACCTCCATCGAGAGAGTTGAGCAACTTCGAGTCATCAAAGTTGCTCGGTGTACAATTTTTATTGTTCTTATATGTCAAATTTTACGAGTTTAAGCTTCCTTGATTATTTCAATGCCAAAACACCGACTTTCTATGACAAATAGACAAAACCGTTACAAGCACCTACATAGAGAGAGTTGAGCAACTTCGGACCATCAAATGTGCTCAGTGCACACTTTTTATTGTACTTTTATGTCAAATTTTACGAGTTTAAGCTTCATAGATTATTTCGATGCAAAACACCAACTTTCTATGACAAATGGACAAAACCGTTAAAAGCTCCTCCATAGAGAGAGTTGTGCAACTTCGGACTATCTAAGTCGCTTGGGATGGACTTTTTATTGTTCTTATACGTAAAATTTTATGAATATAAGCTTCCTAGATTATTTTGATGCCAAAAACCATTTTTCTATGACAAATGGACAAAACCGTTAAAAGCTCCTCCATAGAGAGAGTTGGGCAACTTCGGACCAACAAAGTTGCTCGGTGTACAATTTTTATTGTTCTTATATGTCAAATTTTACAAGTTTAAGCTTACTAGATTATTTCGACGCCGAAACACCGACTTTCTATGAAAGATGGACAAAACCGTTAAAAGCACCTACATAGAGAGAGATGAGCAACTTCGGACAATCAAAGTTGCTCGGTGCACAATTATTATTGTACTTATATGTCAAATTTTACTAGTTTAAGCTTCACAGATTATTTTGATGCCAAAACACAAACTTTCTACAACAAATGGACAAAACCGTTAAAAGCTCCTCCATAGAGAGAGTTGAGCAACTTCAGATCATCAAAGTTGCTCGGTGTACACTTTTTATTGTTCTTCTTTGTCAAATTTTATGAGTATAACCTTCCTAGATTATTTCGATGTCAAAACACCAACTTTCTATGACAAATGGACAAAACCGTTAAAAGTTCCTCCATAGAGAGAGTTGAGCAACTTCGGATCATCGAAGTTGCTCGGTGAACAATTTTTATTATTCTTATATGTCAAATTTTAGGAGTATTAGCTTCCTAGATTATTTCGATGCCAAAACAACAACATTCTATGACAAATGGACAAAACCATTAAAAGCTCCCCCATAGAGAGAGTTGAGCAACTTCGGACTATCAAAGTCGCTCGGGATAGACTTTTTATTGTTCTTATACGTCAAATTTTATGAATATAACCTTCCTAGATTATTTCGATGCCGAAACACCAACTTTCTATGACAAATGGACAAAACCATTAAAAGCTCCTCCATAGAGAGAGTTGAGGAACTTCGGACTATGAAAGTCGCTCGGGATAGACTTTTTATTGTTCTTATATTTGAAATTTTATGAATATAACCTTCCTAGATTATTTCGATGCCAAAACACCAAATTTCTATGAGAAATGGACAAAACCGTTAAAAGCTCCTCTATAGAGAGAGTTGAGCAACTTCGGATCATCAAACTTGATCGGTGTACAATTTTTATTGTTCTTATATGTCAAATTTTATGGGTATAAGCTTCCTGGATTATTTCGATGCCAAAACACCAACTTTCTATGACAAATGGACAAAACCGTTAAAAGCACCTACATAGAAAGAGATGAGCAACTTCGGACAATCAAAGTTGTCGGTGCACAATTATTATTGTACTTATATGTCAAATTTTACGAGTTTAAGCTTCACAGATTATTTTGATGCCAAAACACCAACTTTCTATGACAAATGGACAAAACCGTTAAAAGCACCTACATAGAAAGAGATGAGCAACTTCGGACAATCAAAGTTGTCGGTGCACAATTTTTATTGTACTTATATGTCAAATTTTACGAGTTTAAGCTTCATAGATTATTTCGATGCCAAAACACCAACTTTCTATGACAAATGGACAAAATCGTTAAAAGCTCCTCCATAGAAAGAGTTGAGCAACTTCGTACTATCAAAGTCGCTCGGGATAGACTTTTTATTGTTCTTATACGTTAAATTTTATGAATATAACCTTCCTAGATTATTTAGATGCTAAAACACCAACTTTCTATGACAAATGGACAAAACCATTAAAAGTTCCTCCATAGAGAGAGTTGAGCAACTTCGGGCCAACAAAGTTGCTCGGTGTACAATTTTTATTGTTCTTATACGTCCGATTTTACGAGTTTAAGCTTACTAGATTATTTCGATGCAAAAACACCGACTTTCTGTGACAAATGGACAAAACCGTTAAAAGGTCCTCATAGAGAGAGTTGAGCAACTTCAAACCATCAAAGTTGCTCGGTGTACACATTTTATTGTTCTTATATGTCAAATTTTATGAGTATAAGCTTCCTGTATTATTTCTATGCCAAAACACCAACTTTCTATGACAAATGGACAAAACCACTAAAAGCTCCTCCATAGAGAGAGTTGAGCAACTTCGGACTATGAAAGTCGCTCGGGATAGACTTTTTATTGTTCTTATATGCCAAATTTTATGAATATAACCTTCCTAGATTATTTTGATGCCAGAACACAAACTTTCTATGACAAATGGACAAAACCGTTAAAAGCACCTACATAGAGAGAGATGAGCAACTTCGGACAATCAAAGTTGCTCGGTGCACAATTATTATTGTACTTATATGTCAAATTTTACGAGTTTAAGCTTCACAGATTATTTTGATGCCAAAACACCAACTTTCTATGACAAATGGACAAAACCGTTAAAAGCACCTACATAGAAAGAGATGAGCAACTTCGGACAATCAAAGTTGTCGGTGCACAATTTTTATTGTACTTATATGTCAAATTTTACGAGTTTAAGCTTCATAGATTATTTCGATGCCAAAACACCAACTTTCTATGACAAATGGACAAAATCGTTAAAAGCTCCTCCATAGAAAGAGTTGAGCAACTTCGTACTATCAAAGTCGCTCGGGATAGACTTTTTATTGTTCTTATACGTTAAATTTTATGAATATAACCTTCCTAGATTATTTAGATGCTAAAACACCAACTTTCTATGACAAATGGACAAAACCATTAAAAGTTCCTCCATAGAGAGAGTTGAGCAACTTCGGGCCAACAAAGTTGCTCGGTGTACAATTTTTATTGTTCTTATACGTCCGATTTTACGAGTTTAAGCTTACTAGATTATTTCGATGCAAAAACACCGACTTTCTGTGACAAATGGACAAAACCGTTAAAAGGTCCTCATAGAGAGAGTTGAGCAACTTCAAACCATCAAAGTTGCTCGGTGTACACATTTTATTGTTCTTATATGTCAAATTTTATGAGTATAAGCTTCCTGTATTATTTCTATGCCAAAACACCAACTTTCTATGACAAATGGACAAAACCACTAAAAGCTCCTCCATAGAGAGAGTTGAGCAACTTCGGACTATGAAAGTCGCTCGGGATAGACTTTTTATTGTTCTTATATGCCAAATTTTATGAATATAACCTTCCTAGATTATTTTGATGCCAGAACACAAACTTTCTATGACAAATGGACAAAACCGTTAAAAGCACCTCCATCGAGAGAGTTGAGCAACTTCGAGTCATCAAAGTTGCTCGGTGTACAATTTTTATTGTTCTTATATGTCAAATTTTACGAGTTTAAGCTTCATAGATTATTTCGACGCCGAAACACCAACTTTCTATGACAAATGGAGAAAACTGTTAAAAGTTCCTCCATAGAGAGAGTTGAGCAACTTCGGACTATCAAAGTCACTCGGGATAGACTTTTTATTGTTCTTATATGTCAAATTTTATGAGTATAACTTTCCTAGATTATTTGGATGCCAAAACACCAACTTTCTATGACAAATGGACAAAACCGTTAAAAGCTCCTCCATAGAGAGAGTTGAGCAACTTCGGACCAAGAAAGTTGCTCGGTGTACAATTTTTATTGTTCTTTTATGTCAAATTTTACGAGTTTAAGCTTCCATGATTATTTCAATGCCAAAACACCGACTTTCTATGACAAATAGACAAAACCGTTAAAAGCACCTACATAGAGAGAGTTGAGCAACTTCGGACCATCAAATGTGCTCGGTGCACACTTTTTATTGTACTTTTATGTCAAATTTTACGAGTTTAAGCTTCATAGATTATTTCGATGCCAAAACACCAACTTTCTATGATAAATGGACAAAACCGTTAAAAGCTCCTCCATAGAGAGAGTTGAGCAACTTCGGACTATCTAAGTCGCTTGGGATGGACTTTTTATTGTTCTTATACGTCAAATTTTATAAATATAACCTTCCTAGATTATTTTGATGCCAAAAACCAACTTTCTATGACAAATGGACAAAACCGTTAAAAGCTCCTTCATAGAGAGAGTTGAGCAACTTCGGACCAACAAAGTTGCTCGGTGTACAATTTTTATTGTTCTTATATGTCAAATTTTACAAGTTTAAGCTTACTAGATTATTTCGACGCCGAAACACCGACTTTCTATGAAAAATGGACAAAACCGTTAAAAGCACCTACATAGAGAGAGATGAGCAAATTCGGACAATCAAAGTTGCTCGGTGCACAATTATTATTGTACTTATATGTCAAATTTTACGAGTTTAAGCTTCACAGATTATTTTGATACCAAAACACAAACTTTCTATGACAAATGGACAAAACCCTTAAAAGCTGCTCCATAGAGAGAGTTGAGCAACTTCAGATCATCAAAGTTGCTCGGTGTACACTTTTTATTGTTCTTATATGTCAAATTTTATGAGTATAACCTTCCTAGATTATTTCGATGCCAAAACACCAACTTTCTATGACAAATGGACAAAATCGTTAAAAGACCCTGCATAGAGAGAGTTGAGCAACTTCGTACTATCAAAGTCGCTCGGGATAGACTTTTTATTGTTCTTATACGTTAAATTTTATGAATATAACCTTCCTAGATTATTTAGATGCTAAAACACCAACTTTCTATGACAAATGGACAAAACCATTAAAAGTTCCTCCATAGAGAGAGTTGAGCAACTTCGGGCCAACAAAGTTGCTCGGTGTACAATTTTTATTGTTCTTATACGTCCGATTTTACAAGTTTAAGCTTACTAGATTATTTCGATGCAAAAACACCGACTTTCTGTGACAAATGGACAAAACCGTTAAAAGGTCCTCATAGAGAGAGTTGAGCAACTTCAAACCATCAAAGTTGCTCGGTGTACACATTTTATTGTTCTTATATGTCAAATTTTATGAGTATAAGCTTCCTGTATTATTTCTATGCCAAAACACCAACTTTCTATGACAAATGGACAAAACCACTAAAAGCTCCTCCATAGAGAGAGTTGAGAAACTTCGGACTATGAAAGTCGCTCGGGATAGACTTTTTATTGTTCTTATACGCCAAATTTTATGAATATAACCTTCCTAGATTATTTTGATGCCAGAACACAAACTTTCTATGACAAATGGACAAAACCGTTAAAAGCACCTCCATCGAGAGAGTTGAGCAACTTCGAGTCATCAAAGTTGCTCGGTGTACAATTTTTATTGTTCTTATATGTCAAATTTTACGAATTTAAGCTTCATAGATTATTTCGACGCCGAAACACCAACTTTCTATGACAAATGGAGAAAACCGTTAAAAGCTCCTCCAAAGAGAGAGTTGAGCAACTTCGGACTATCAAAGTCACTCGGGATAGACTTTTTATTGTTCTTATATGTCAAATTTTATGAGTATAAGTTTCCTAGATTATTTGGATGCCAAAACACCAACTTTCTATGACAAATGGACAAAACCGTTAAAAGCTCCTCCATAGAGAGAGTTGAGCAACTTCGGACCATCAAAGTTGCTCGGTGTACAATTTTTATTGTTCTTTTATGTCAAATTTTACGAGTTTAAGCTTCCATGATTATTTCAATGCCAAAACACCGACTTTCTATGACAAATAGACAAAACCGTTAAAAGCACCTACATAGAGAGAGTTGAGCAACTTCGGACCATCAAATGTGCTCGGTGCACAGTTTTTATTGTACTTTTATGTCAAATTTTACAAGTTTAAGCTTCATAGATTATTTCGATGCCAAAACACCAACTTTCTATGACAAATGGACAAAACCGTTAAAAGCTCCTCCATAGAGAGAGATGAGCAACTTCGGACTATCTAAGTCGCTTGGGATGGACTTTTTATTGTTCTTATACGTCAAATTTTATGAATATAACCTTCCTAGATTATTTTGATGCCAAAAACCAACTTTCTATGACAAATGGACAAAACCGTTAAAAGCACCTCCATAGAGAGAGTTGAGCAACTTCGGACCAACAAAGTTGCTCGGTGTACAATTTTTATTGTTCTTATATGTCAAATTTTACAAGTTTAAGCTTACTAGATTATTTCGACGCCGAAACACCGACTTTCTATGAAAAATGGACAAAACCGTTAAAAGCACCTACATAGAGAGAGATGAGCAACTTCGGACAATCAAAGTTGCTCGGTGCACAATTATTATTGTACTTATATGTCAAATTTTACGAGTTTAAGCTTCACAGATTATTTTGATGCCAAAACACAAACTTTCTATGAGAAATGGACAAAACCGTTAAAAGCTCCTCCATAGAGAGAGATGAGCAACTTCAGATCATCAAAGTTGCTCGGTGTACACTTTTTATTGTTCTTGTATGTCAAATTTTATGAGTATAACCTTCCTAGATTATTTCGATGTCAAAACACCAACTTTCTATGACAAATGGACAAAACCGTTAAAAGTTCCTCCATAGAGAGAGTTGAGCAACTTCGGATCATCGAAGTTGCTCGGTGAACAATTTTTATTATTCTTATATGTCAAATTTTAGGAGTATTAGCTTCCTAGATTATTTCGATGCCAAAACAACAACATTCTATGACAAATGGACAAAACCATTAAAAGCTCCCCCATAGAGAGAGTTGAGCAACTTCGGACTATCAAAGTCGCTCGGGATAGACTTTTTAATGTTCTTATACGTCAAATTTTATGAATATAACCTTCCTTGATTATTCCGATGCCGAAACACCAACTTTCTATTACAAATGGACAAAACCATTAAAAGCTCCTCCATAGAGAGAGTTGAGGAACTTCGGACTATGAAAGTCGCTCGGGATAGACTTTTTATTGTTCTTATATTTCAAATTTTATGAATATAATTTTCCTAGATTATTTCGATGCCAAAACACCAAATTTCTATGACAAATGGACAAAACCGTTAAAAGCTCCTCCATAGAAAGAGTTGAGCAACTTCGGATCATCAAACTTGCTCGGTGTACAATTTTTATTGTTCTTATATGTCAAATTTTATGGGTATAAGCTTCCTGGATTATTTCGATGCCAAAACACCAACTTTCTATGACAAATGGACAAAACCGTTAAAAGCACCTACATAGAAAGAGATGAGCAACTTCGGACAATCAAAGTTGTCGGTGCACAATTTTTATTGTACTTATATGTCAAATTTTACGAGTTTAAGCTTCATAGATTATTTCGATGCCAAAACACCAACTTTCTATGACAAATGGACAAAATCGTTAAAAGCTCCTCCATAGAGAGAGTTGAGAAACTTCGTACAATCAAAGTCGCTCGGAATAGACTTTTTATTGTTCTTATACGTTAAATTTTATGAATATAACCTTCCTAGATTATTTCGAAGCAAAAACACCGACTTTCTGTGACAAATGGACAAAACCGTTAAAAGCACTTACATAGAGAGAGATGAGCAACTTCGGACCATCAAAGTTGCTCGGTGAACAATTTTTATTGTACTTATATGTCAAATTTTACGAGTTTAGGCTTCATAGATTATTTTGATGCCAGAACACACACTTTCTATGACAAATGGACAAAACCGTTAAAAGGTCCTCCATAGAGAGAGTTGAGCAACTTCGGATCATCAAAGTTGCTCGGTGTACACTTTTTATTGTTCTTATATTTCAAATTTTATGAGTATAAGCTTCCTGGATTATTTCGATGCCAAAACACCAACTTTCTATGACAAATGGACATAACCATTAAAAGCTCCTCCATAGAGAGAGTTGAGCAACTTCGGACTATGAAAGTCGCTTGGGATAGACTTTTTATTGTTCTTATATGTCAAATTTTATGAATATAACCTTCCTAGATTATTTCGATGCCAAAACACCAACTTTCTATGACAAATGGACAAAACTATTAAAAGCTCCTCCATAGAGAGAGTTGAGCAACTTCGGGCCAACAAAGTTGCTCGGTGTACAATTTTTATTGTTCTTATATGTTCAATTTTACGAGTTTAAGCTTACTAGATTATTTCGATGCAAAAACACCGACTTTCTGTGACAAATGGACAAAACCGTTAAAAGGTCCTCCATAGAGAGAGTTGAGCAACTTCAAACCATCAAAGTTGCCCGTTGTACACTTTTTATTGTTCTTATATGTCAAATTTTATGAGTATAAGCTTCCTGGATTATTTCGATGCCAAAAAACCAACTTTCTATGACAAATGGACAAAACCATTAAAAGCTCCTCCATAGAGAGAGTTGAGCAACTTCGGACTATAAAAGTCGCTCGGGATAGACTTTTTATTGTTCTTATATGTCAAATTTTATGAATATAACCTTCCTAGATTATTTCGATGCCAAAACACCAACTTTCTATAACAAATAGACAAAACCGTTAAAAGCTCCTCCATAGAGAGAGTTGAGCAACTTCGGAACAACAAAGTTGCTCGGTGTACAAATTTTATTGTTCTTATATGTCAAATTTTACGAGTTTAAGCTTCATTGATTATTTTGATGTCAAAAGACCGACTTTCTATGACAAATGGACAAAACTGTTAAAAGCTCCTCCATAGAGAGAGTTGAGCAACTTCGGACCAACAAAGTTGCTCGGTGTACAATTTTTATTGTTCTTATATGCCAATTTTTACGAGTTTAAGATTCCTAGATTATTTCGATGCCAAAACACCGACTTTCTATGACAAATGGACAAAACGGTTAAAAGCACCTACATAGAGAGAGTTGAGCAACTTCGGACCATCAAAGTTGCTCGGTGCACACTTTTTATTGTACTTTCATGTCAAATTTTACGAGTTTAAGCTTCATAGATTATTTTGATGCCAGAACACAAACTTTCTACGACAAATGGACAAAACCGTTTAAAGTTCCTCCATAGAGAGAGTTGAGCAACTTCGGATCATCAAAGTTGCTCAGTGTACACTTTTTATTGTTCTTATATGTCAAATTTTATGAGTATAAGTTTCCTGGATTATTTCGATGCCAAAACACCAACTTTCTATGACAAATGGACAAAACCGTTAAAAGCACCTCCATAGAGAGAGTGGAGCAACTTCGGACCATCAAACTTGCTCGATGTACAATTTTTATTGTTCTTATATGTCAAATTTTATGAGTATAAGCTTCCTAGATTATTTCGATGCCAAAACACCAACTTTCTATGACAAATGAACAAAACCGTTAAAAGGTCCTCCATAGAGAAAGTTGAGCAACTTCAAACCATCAAAGTTGCTCGGTGTACAATTTTTATTGTTCTCATATGTCAAATTTTATGGGTATAAGCTTCCTGGATTATTTCGATGCCAAAACACCAACTTTCTATGACAAATGGACAAAACCGTTAAAAGCACCTACATAGAAAGAGATGAGCAACTTCGGACAATCAAAGTTGTCGGTGCACAATTTTTATTGTACTTATATGTCAAATTTTACGAGTTTAAGCTTCATAGATTATTTCGATGCCAAAACACCAACTTTCTATGACAAATGGACAAAATCGTTAAAAGCTCCTCCATAGAGAGAGTTGAGCAACTTCGTACTATCAAAGTCGCTCGGAATAGACTTTTTATTGTTCTTATACGTTAAATTTTATGAATATAACCTTCCTAGATTATTTCGAAGCAAAAACACCGACTTTCTGTGACAAATGGACAAAACCGTTAAAAGCACTTACATAGAGAGAGATGAGCAACTTCGGACCATCAAAGTTGCTCGGTGAACAATTTTTATTGTACTTATATGTCAAATTTTACGAGTTTAGGCTTCATAGATTATTTTGATGCCAGAACACACACTTTCTATGACAAATGGACAAAACCGTTAAAAGGTCCTCCATAGAGAGAGTTGAGCAACTTCGGATCATCAAAGTTGCTCGGTGTACACTTTTTATTGTTCTTATATTTCAAATTTTATGAGTATAAGCTTCCTGGATTATTTCGATGCCAAAACACCAACTTTCTATGACAAATGGACATAACCATTAAAAGCTCCTCCATAGAGAGAGTTGAGCAACTTCGGACTATGAAAGTCGCTTGGGATAGACTTTTAATTGTTGTTATATGTGAAATTTTATGAGTATAAGCTTCCTGGATTATTTCGATGCCAAAACACCAACTTTCTATGACAAATGGACAAAACCATTAAAAGCTCCTCCATAGAGAGAGTTGAGCAACTTCGGACTATAAAAGTCGCTCAGGATAGACTTTTTATTGTTCTTATATGTCAAATTTTATGAATATAACCTTCCTAGATTATTTCGATGCCAAAACACCAACTTTCTATAACAAATAGACAAAACCGTTAAAAGCTCCTCCATAGAGAGAGTTGAGCAACTTCGGAACAACAAAGTTGCTCGGTGTACAAATTTTATTGTTCTTATATGTCAAAGTTTACGAGTTTAAGCTTCATTGATTATTTTGATGTCAAAAGACCGACTTTCTATGACAAATGGACAAAACTGTTAAAAGCTCCTCCATAGAGAGAGTTGAGCAACTTCGGACCAACAAAGTTGCTCGGTGTACAATTTTTATTGTTCTTATATGCCAAATTTTACGAGTTTAAGATTCCTAGATTATTTCGATGCCAAAACACCGACTTTCTATGACAAATGGACAAAACGGTTAAAAGCACCTACATAGAGAGAGTTGAGCAACTTCGGACCATCAAAGTTGCTCGGTGCACACTTTTTATTGTACTTTCATGTCAAATTTTACGAGTTTAAGCTTCATAGATTATTTCGATGCCAAAACACCAACTTTCTATGACAAATGGACATAACCATTAAAAGCTCCTCCATAGAGAGAGTTGAGTAACATCGGACTATGAAAGTTGCTCGGGATAGACTTTTTATTGTTCTTATATGTCAAATTTTATGAATATAACCTTCCTAGATTATTTCGATGCCAAAACACCAACTTTCTATGACAAATGGACAAAACCGTTAAAAGCTCCTCCATAGAGAGAGTTGAGCAACTTCGGACCAACAAAGTTGCTTGGTGTACAATTTTTATTGTTCTTATATGCCAAATTTTACGAGTTTAAGCTTCCAAGATTATTTCGATGCCAAAACACCGACTTTCTATGACAAATGGACAAAACGGTTAAAAGCACCTACATAGAGAGAGTTGAGCAACTTCGGACCATCAAAGTTGCTCGGTGCACACTTTTTATTGTACTTTCATGTCAAATTTTACGAGTTTAAGCTTCATAGATTATTTCGATGCCAAAACACCAACTTTCTATGACAAATGGACATAACCATTAAAAGCTCCTCCATAGAGAGAGTTGATTAACTTCGGACTATGAAAGTTGCTCGGGATAGACTTTTTATTGTTCTTATATGTCAAATTTTATGAATATAACCTTCCTAGATTACTTCGATGCCAAAACACCAACTTTCTATGACAAATGGACAAAACCGTTAAAAGCTCCTCCATAGAGAGAGTTGAGCAACTTCGGATCGTCGAAGTTGCTCGGTGTACAATTTTTATTGTTCTTATATGTCAAATTTTATGAGTATTAGCTTCCTAGATTATTTCGATGCCAAAACACCAACATTTTATGACAAATGGACAAAACCATTAAAAGCTCCTCCATAGAGTGAGTTGAGCAACTTCGGACTATCAAAGTCGCTCGAGATAGACTTTTTATTGTTCTTATATGTCAAATTTTATGAATATAACCTTCCTAGATTATTTCGATGCCAAAACACCAACTTTCTATGACAAATGGACAAAACCATTAAAAGCTCCTCCATAGAGAGAGTTGAGCAACTTCGGACTACCAAAGTCGCTCGGGATAGACTTTTTATTGTTCTTATATGTCAAATTTTATGAATATAACCTTCCTAGATTATTTCGATGCCAAAACAACAACTTTCTATGACAAATGGACAAAACCATTAAAAGCTCCTCAATAGAGAGAGTTGAGCAACTTCGGACTATGAAAGTCGCTGGTGATAGACTTTTTATTGTTCTTATATGTCAAATGTTATGAATATAACATTCCTAGATTATTTCGATGCGAAAACACCAACTTTCTATGACAAATGGACAAAATCGTTAAAAGCACTTCCATGGAGAGAGTTGAGCAACTTCGGATCATCAAAGTTGCTCGGTGTACAATTTTTATTGTTCTTATATGTCAAATTTTATGAGTATAAGCTTCCTAGATTATTTCGTTGCCAAAACACCAACTTTCTATGACAAATGAACAAAACCGTTAAAAGGTCCTCCATAGAGAGAGTTGAGCAACTTCAAACTATCAAAGTTGCTCGGTGTACACTTTTTGTTGTTCTTATATGTCAAATTTTATGAGTATAAGCTTCATTGATTATTTCGATGCCAAAACACCAACTTTCTATGAACAATGGACGAAACCGTTAGGAGCTTCTCCATAGAGAGAGTTGAGCAACTTCGGATCATCAAAGTTGCTCGGTGTACAATTTTTATTGTTCTTATATGTCAAATTTTATGAGTATAAGCTTCCTAGATTATTTCGGTGCCAAAACACCAAATTTCTATGACAAATGAACAAAACCGTTAGGAGCTTCTCCATAGAGAGAGTTGAGCAACTTCGGATCATCAAAGTTGCTCGGTGTACAATTTTTATTGTTCTTATATGTCAAATTTTATGAGTATAAGCTTCCTAGATTATTTCGGTGCCAAAATACCAACTTTCTATGACAAATGAACAAAACCGTTAAAAGGTCCTCCATAGAGAGAGTGGAGCAACTTCGGACCATCAAAGTTGCTTGGTGTACACTTTTTATTGTTCTTATATGTCAAATTTTATGAATATAACATTCCTAGATTATTTCGATGCCAAAACACCAACTTTCTATGACAAATGGAAAAAACCGTTAAAAGCACCTCCATAGAGAGAGTTGAGCAACTTCGGACTATCAAAGTCGCTCGGGATAGACTTTTTATTGTTCTTATATGTCAAATTTTATGAATATAACCTTCCTAGATTATTTCGATGCCAAAACACCAATTTTCTATGACAAATGGACAAAACCGTTAAAAGCACCTCCATAGAGAGAGTTGACCAACTTCGGACTATCAAAGTCGCTCGGGATAGACTTTTTATTGTTCTTATATGTCAAATTTTATAAATATAACCTTCCTAGATTGTTTCGATGCCAAAACACCAACTTTCTATGACAAATGGACAAAACCGCTAAAAGCACCTCCATAGAGAGAGTTGAGCAACTTCGGACTATCAAAGTCGCTCGGGATAGACTTTTTATTGTTCTTATCTGTCAAATTTTATGAATATATCCTTCCTAGATTATTTCGATGCCAAAACACCAACTTTCTATGAAAAATGGACAAAACCGTTAAAAGCACCTTCATAGAGAGAGTTGAGCAACTTCGGATCATCAAAGTTGCTCGGAGTACAATTTTTATTGTTCTTATATGTCAAATTTTATGAGTATAAGCTTCCTAGATTATTTCGGTGCCAAAACACCAACTTTCTATGAAAAATGGACAAAACCGTTAAAAGCACCTCCATAGAGAGAGTTGAGCAACTACGGATCATCAAAGTTGCTCGGAGTACAATTTTTATTGTTTTTATATGTCAAATTTTATGAGTATAAGCTTCCTAGATTATTTCGGTGCCAAAACACCAAATTTCTATGACAAATGAACAAAACCGTTAGGAGCTTCTCCATAGAGAGAGTTGAGCAAGTTCGGATCATCAAAGTTGCTCGGTGTACAATTATTATTGTTCTTATATGTCAAATTTTAAGAGTTTAAACTTCATAGATTATTTCGAAGCTAAAACACCAACTTTCTATGACAAATGGAGAAAACCGTTAAAAGCTCCTCCATAGAGAGAGTGGAGCAACTTCGGACCATCAAAGTTGCTCGGTGTACAATTATTATTGTTCTTATATGTCAAATTTTATGAATATAACCTTCCTAGATTATTTCGATGCCAAAACACCAACTTTCTATGACAAATGGACAAAACCGTTAAAAGCACCTCCATAGAGAGAGTTGAGCAACTTCGGACTATCAAAGTCGCTCGGGATAGACTTTTTATTGTTCTTATATGTCAAATTTTATGAATATAACCTTCCTAGATTATTTCGATGCCAAAACACCAATTTTCTATGACAAATGGACAAAACCGTTAAAAGCACCTCAATAGAGAGAGTTGAGCAACTTCAAGTCATCAAAGTTGCTCGGTGTACAATTTTTATTGTTCTTATATGTCAAATTTTACGAGTTTAAGCTTCATAGATTATTTCGACGCAGAAACACCAACTTTCTATGACAAATGGAGAAAACCGTTAAAAGCTTTTCCATAGAGAGAGTTGAGCAACTTCGGACTATCAAAGTCACTCGGGATAGACTTTTTATTGTTCTTATATGTCAAATTTTACGAGTTTAAGCTTCATAGATTATTTCGACGTCGAAACACCAACATTCTATGACAAATGGACAAAACCGTTAAAAGCTCCTCCATAGAGAGAGTTGACCAACTTCGGACTATCAAAGTCGCTCGGGATAGGCTTTCTATTGTTCTTATATGTCAAATTTTATGAATATAACCTTCCTAGATTATTTCGATGCCAAAACACTAACTTTCTATGATAAATGGACAAAACCGTTAAAAGCTCCTCCATAGAGAGAGGTGAGCAACTTCGGATCGTCGAAGTTGCTCGGTGTACAATTTTTATTGTTCTTATATGTCAAATTTTATGAGTATTAGCTTCCTAGATTATTTCGATGCGAAAACACCAACATTCTATGACAAATGGACAAAACCATTAAAAGCACCTCCATAGAGTGAGTTGAGCAACTTCGGACTATCAAAGTCGCTCGGGATAGACTTTTTATTGTTCTTATATGTCAAATTTTATGAATATAACCTTCCTAGATTATTTCGATGCCAAAACAGCAACTTTCCATGACAAATGGACAAAACCATTAAAAGCTCCTCCATAGAGAGAGTTGAGCAACTTCGGACTATCAAAGTCGCTCGAGATAGACTTTTTATTGTTCTTATATGTCAAATTTTATGAATATAACCTTCCTAGATTATTTCGATGCCAAAACCCCAACTTTCTATGACAAATGGACAAAACCATTAAAAGCTCCTCCATAGAGAGAGTTGAGCAACTTCGGCCTATCAAAGTCGCTCGGGATAGTCTTTTTATTGTTCTTATATGTCAAATTTTATGAATATAACCTTCCTAGATTATTTCGATGCCAAAACAGCAACTTTCTATGACAAATGGACAAAACCATTAAAAGCTCCTCCATAGAGTGAGTTGAGCAACTTCGGACTATCAAAGTCGCTCGGGATAGACTTTTTATTGTTCTTATATGTCAAATTTTATGAATATAACCTTCCTAGATTATTTCGATGCCAAAACACCAACTTTCTATGACAAATGGACAAAACCGTTAAAAGCTCCTCCATAGAGAGAGTTGAGCAACTTCGGATCGTCGAAGTTGCTCGGTGTACAATTTTTATTGTTCTTATATGTCAAATTTTATGAGTATTAGCTTCCTAGATTATTTCTATGCCAAAACACCAACATTCTATGACAAATGGACAAAACCATTAAAAGCTCCTCCATAGAGAGAGTCGAGCAACTTCGGACTATCAAAGTCGCTCGGGATAGACTTTCTATTGTTCTTATATGTCAAATTTTATGAATATAACCTTCCTAGATTATTTCGATGCCAAAACACCAACTTTCTATGAAAAATGGACAAAACCGTTAAAAGCACCTCCATAGAGAGAGTTGAGCAACTTCGGATCATCAAAGTTGCTCGGAGTACAATTTTTATTGTTCTTATATGTCAAATTTTATGAGTATAAGCTTCCTAGATTATTTCGGTGCCAAAACACCAACTTTCTATGACAAATGAACAAAACCGTTAAAAGGTCCTCCATAGAGAGAGTTGAGCAACTTCAAACTATCAAAGTTGCTCGGTGTACACTTTTTATTGTTCTTATATGTCAAATTTTATGAGTATAAGCTTTATAGATTATTTCGATGCCAAAACACCAACTTTCTATGACAAATGGACGAAACCGTTAGGAGCTTCTCCATAGAGAGAGTTGAGCAACTTCGGATCATCAAAGTTGCTCGGTGTACAATTATTATTGTTCTTATATGTCAAGTTTTAAGAGTTTAAACTTCATAGATTATTTCGAAGCTAAAACACCAACTTTCTATGACAAATGGAGAAAATCGTTAAAAGCTCCTCCATAGAGAGAGTGGAGCAACTTCGGACCATCAAAGTTGCTTGGTGTACACTTTTTATTGTTCTTATATGTCAAATTTTATGAGTATAAGCTTCATAGATTATTTCGATGCGAAAACACCAACTTTCTATGACAAATGCCCAAAACCGTTAAAAGCTTCTCCATAGAGAGAGTTGAGCAACTTCGGACTATCAAAGTCGCTCGGGATAGACTTTTTATTGTTCTTATATGTCAAATTTTATGAATACAACCTTCCTAGATTATTTCGATGCCAAAACACCAACTTTCTATGAAAAATGGACAAAACCGTTAAAAGCACCTCCATAGAGAGAGTTGAGCAACTTCGGATCATCAAAGTTGCTTGGAGTACAATTTTTATTGTTCTTATATGTCAAATTTTATGAGTATAAGCTTCCTAGATTATTTCGGTGCCAAAACACCAACTTTCTATGACAAATGAACAAAACCGTTAAAAGGTCCTCCATAGAGAGAGTTGAGCAACTTCAAACTATCAAAGTTGCTCGGTGTACACTTTTTATTGTTCTTATATGTCAAATTTTATGAGTATAAGCTTTATAGATTATTTCGATGCCAAAACACCAACTTTCTATGACAAATGGACGAAACCGTTAGGAGCTTCTCCATAGAGAGAGTTGAGCAACTTCGGATCATCAAAGTTGCTCGGTGTACAATTATTATTGTTCTTATATGTCAAATTTTAAGAGTTTAAACTTCATAGATTATTTCGAAGCTAAAACACCAACTTTCTATGACAAATGGAGAAAATCGTTAAAAGCTCCTCCATAGAGAGAGTGGAGCAACTTCGGACCATCAAAGTTGCTTGGTGTACACTTTTTATTGTTCTTATATGTCAAATTTTATGAGTATAAGCTTCATAGATTATTTCGATGCGAAAACACCAACTTTCTATGACAAATGCCCAAAACCGTTAAAAGCTTCTCCATAGAGAGAGTTGAGCAACTTCGGACTATCAAAGTCGCTCGGAATAGACTTTTTATTGTTCTTATATGTCAAATTTTACGAGTTTAAGCTTCATAGATTATTTCGACGCAGAAACACCAACTTTCTATGACAAATGGACGAAAACCGTTAAAAGCTTTTCCATAGAGAGAGTTGAGCAACTTCGGACTATCAAAGTCACTCGGGATAGACTTTTTATTGTTCTTATATGTCAAATTTTACGAGTTTAAGCTTCATAGATTATTTCGACGTCGAAACACCAACATTCTATGACAAATGGACAAAACCGTTAAAAGCTCCTCCATAGAGAGAGTTGACCAACTTCGGACTATCAAAGTCGCTCGGGATAGGCTTTCTATTGTTCTTATATGTCAAATTTTATGAATATAACCTTCCTAGATTATTTCGATGCCAAAACACTAACTTTCTATGATAAATGGACAAAACCGTTAAAAGCTCCTCCATAGAGAGAGGTGAGCAACTTCGGATCGTCGAAGTTGCTCGGTGTACAATTTTTATTGTTCTTATATGTCAAATTTTATGAGTATTAGCTTCCTAGATTATTTCGATGCGAAAACACCAACATTCTATGACAAATGGACAAAACCATTAAAAGCACCTCCATAGAGTGAGTTGAGCAACTTCGGACTATCAAAGTTGCTCGGGATAGACTTTTTATTGTTCTTATATGTCAAATTTTATGAATATAACCTTCCTAGATTATTTCGATGCCAAAACAGCAACTTTCCATGACAAATGGACAAAACCATTAAAAGCTCCTCCATAGAGAGAGTTGAGCAACTTCGGACTATCAAAGTCGCTCGAGATAGACTTTTTATTGTTCTTATATGTCAAATTTTATGAATATAACCTTCCTAGATTATTTCGATGCCAAAACCCCAACTTTCTATGACAAATGGACAAAACCATTAAAAGCTCCTCCATAGAGAGAGTTGAGCAACTTCGGACTATCAAAGTCGCTCGGGATAGTCTTTTTATTGTTCTTATATGTCAAATTTTATGAATATAACCTTCCTAGATTATTTCGATGCCAAAACAACAACTTTCTATGACAAATGGACAAAACCGTTAAAAGCACCTCCATAGAGAGAGTTGAGCAACTTCGGATCATCAAAGTTGCTTGGAGTACAATTTTTATTGTTCTTATATGTCAAATTTTATGAGTATAAGCTTCCTAGATTATTTCGGTGCCAAAACACCAACTTTCTATGACAAATGAACAAAACCGTTAAAAGGTCCTCCATAGAGAGAGTTGAGCAACTTCGGACTATCAAAGTCGCTCGGGATAGTCTTTTTATTGTTCTTATATGTCAAATTTTATGAATATAACCTTCCTAGATTATTTCGATGCCAAAACAGCAACTTTCTATGACAAATGGACAAAACCATTAAAAGCTCCTCCATAGAGTGAGTTGAGCAACTTCGGACTATCAAAGTCGCTCGGGATAGACTTTTTATTGTTCTTATATGTCAAATTTTATGAATATAACCTTCCTAGATTATTTCGATGCCAAAACACCAACTTTCTATGACAAATGGACAAAACCATTAAAAGCTCCTCCATAGAGAGAGTTGAGCAACTTCGGACTATCAAAGTCGCTCGGGATAGTCTTTTTATTGTTCTTATATGTCAAATTTTATGAATATAACCTTCCTAGATTATTTCGATGCCAAAACAGCAACTTTCTATGACAAATGGACAAAACCATTAAAAGCTCCTCCATAGAGTGAGTTGAGCAACTTCGGACTATCAAAGTCGCTCGGGATAGACTTTTTATTGTTCTTATATGTCAAATTTTATGAATATAACCTTCCTAGATTATTTCGATGCCAAAACACCAACTTTCTATGACAAATGGACAAAACCGTGAAAAGCTCCTCCATAGAGAGAGTTGAGCAACTTCGGATCGTCGAAGTTGCTCGGTGTACAATTTTTATTGTTCTTATATGTCAAATTTTATGAGTATTAGCTTCCTAGATTATTTCTATGCCAAAACACCAACATTCTATGACAAATGGACAAAACCATTAAAAGCTCCTCCATAGAGAGAGTCGAGCAACTTCGGACTATCAAAGTCGCTCGGGATAGACTTTCTATTGTTCTTATATGTCAAATTTTATGAATATAACCTTCCTAGATTATTTCGATGCCAAAACACCAACTTTCTATGAAAAATGGACAAAACCGTTAAAAGCACCTCCATAGAGAGAGTTGAGCAACTTCGGATCATCAAAGTTGCTCGGAGTACAATTTTTATTGTTCTTATATGTCAAATTTTATGAGTATAAGCTTCCTAGATTATTTCGGTGCCAAAACACCAACTTTCTATGACAAATGAACAAAACCGTTAAAAGGTCCTCCGTAGAGAGAGTTGAGCAACTTCAAACTATCAAAGTTGCTCGGTGTACACTTTTTATTGTTCTTATATGTCAAATTTTATGAGTATAAGCTTTATAGATTATTTCGATGCCAAAACACCAACTTTCTATGACAAATGGACGAAACCGTTAGGAGCTTCTCCATAGAGAGAGTTGAGCAACTTCGGATCATCAAAGTTGCTCGGTGTACAATTATTGTTGTTCTTATATGTCAAATTTTAAGAGTTTAAACTTCATAGATTATTTCGAAGCTAAAACACCAACTTTCTATGACAAATGGAGAAAATCGTTAAAAGCTCCTCCATAGAGAGAGTGGAGCAACTTCGGACCATCAAAGTTGCTTGGTGTACACTTTTTATTGTTCTTATATGTCAAATTTTATGAGTATAAGCTTCATAGATTATTTCGATGCGAAAACACCAACTTTCTATGACAAATGCCCAAAACCGTTAAAAGCTTCTCCATAGAGAGAGTTGAGCAACTTCGGACTATCAAAGTCGCTCGGAATAGACTTTTTATTGTTCTTATATGTCAAATTTTACGAGTTTAAGCTTCATAGATTATTTCGACGCAGAAACACCAACTTTCTATGACAAATGGAGAAAACCGTTAAAAGCTTTTCCATAGAGAGAGTTGAGCAACTTCGGACTATCAAAGTCACTCGGGATAGACTTTTTATTGTTCTTATATGTCAAATTTTACGAGTTTAAGCTTCATAGATTATTTCGACGTCGAAACACCAACATTCTATGACAAATGGACAAAACCGTTAAAAGCTCCTCCATAGAGAGAGTTGACCAACTTCGGACTATCAAAGTCGCTCGGGATAGGCTTTCTATTGTTCTTATATGTCAAATTTTATGAATATAACCTTCCTAGATTATTTCGATGCCAAAACACTAACTTTCTATGATAAATGGACAAAACCGTTAAAAGCTCCTCCATAGAGAGAGGTGAGCAACTTCGGATCGTCGAAGTTGCTCGGTGTACAATTTTTATTGTTCTTATATGTCAAATTTTATGAGTATTAGCTTCCTAGATTATTTCGATGCGAAAACACCAACATTCTATGACAAATGGACAAAACCATTAAAAGCACCTCCATAGAGTGAGTTGAGCAACTTCGGACTATCAAAGTCGCTCGGGATAGACTTTTTATTGTTCTTATATGTCAAATTTTATGAATATAACCTTCCTAGATTATTTCGATGCCAAAACAGCAACTTTCCATGACAAATGGACAAAACCATTAAAAGCTCCTCCATAGAGAGAGTTGAGCAACTTCGGACTATCAAAGTCGCTCGAGATAGACTTTTTATTGTTCTTATATGTCAAATTTTATGAATATAACCTTCCTAGATTATTTCGATGCCAAAACCCCAACTTTCTATGACAAATGGACAAAACCATTAAAAGCTCCTCCATAGAGAGAGTTGAGCAACTTCGGACTATCAAAGTCGCTCGGGATAGTCTTTTTATTGTTCTTATATGTCAAATTTTATGAATATAACCTTCCTAGATTATTTCGATGCCAAAACAGCAACTTTCTATGACAAATGGACAAAACCATTAAAAGCTCCTCCATAGAGTGAGTTGAGCAACTTCGGACTATCAAAGTCGCTCGGGATAGACTTTTTATTGTTCTTATATGTCAAATTTTATGAATATAACCTTCCTAGATTATTTCGATGCCAAAACACCAACTTTCTATGACAAATGGACAAAACCGTTAAAAGCTCCTCCATAGAGAGAGTTGAGCAACTTCGGACCGTCGAAGTTGCTCGGTGTACAATTTTTATTGTTCTTATATGTCAAATTTTATGAGTATTAGCTTCCTAGATTATTTCTATGCCAAAACACCAACATTCTATGACAAATGGACAAAACCATTAAAAGCTCCTCCATAGAGAGAGTCGAGCAACTTCGGACTATCAAAGTCGCTCGGGATAGACTTTCTATTGTTCTTATATGTCAAATTTTATGAATATAACCTTCCTAGATTATTTCGATGCCAAAACACCAACTTTCTATGAAAAATGGACAAAACCGTTAAAAGCACCTCCATAGAGAGAGTTGAGCAACTTCGGATCATCAAAGTTGCTCGGAGTACAATTTTTATTGTTCTTATATGTCAAATTTTATGAGTATAAGCTTCCTAGATTATTTCGGTGCCAAAACACCAACTTTCTATGACAAATGAACAAAACCGTTAAAAGGTCCTCCATAGAGAGAGTTGAGCAACTTCAAACTATCAAAGTTGCTCGGTGTACACTTTTTATTGTTCTTATATGTCAAATTTTATGAGTATAAGCTTTATAGATTATTTCGATGCCAAAACACCAACTTTCTATGACAAATGGACGAAACCGTTAGGAGCTTCTCCATAGAGAGAGTTGAGCAACTTCGGATCATCAAAGTTGCTCGGTGTACAATTATTATTGTTCTTATATGTCAAGTTTTAAGAGTTTAAACTTCATAGATTATTTCGAAGCTAAAACACCAACTTTCTATGACAAATGGAGAAAATCGTTAAAAGCTCCTCCATAGAGAGAGTGGAGCAACTTCGGACCATCAAAGTTGCTTGGTGTACACTTTTTATTGTTCTTATATGTCAAATTTTATGAGTATAAGCTTCATAGATTATTTCGATGCGAAAACACCAACTTTCTATGACAAATGCCCAAAACCGTTAAAAGCTTCTCCATAGAGAGAGTTGAGCAACTTCGGACTATCAAAGTCGCTCGGGATAGACTTTTTATTGTTCTTATATGTCAAATTTTATGAATACAACCTTCCTAGATTATTTCGATGCCAAAACACCAACTTTCTATGAAAAATGGACAAAACCGTTAAAAGCACCTCCATAGAGAGAGTTGAGCAACTTCGGATCATCAAAGTTGCTTGGAGTACAATTTTTATTGTTCTTATATGTCAAATTTTATGAGTATAAGCTTCCTAGATTATTTCGGTGCCAAAACACCAACTTTCTATGACAAATGAACAAAACCGTTAAAAGGTCCTCCATAGAGAGAGTTGAGCAACTTCAAACTATCAAAGTTGCTCGGTGTACACTTTTTATTGTTCTTATATGTCAAATTTTATGAGTATAAGCTTTATAGATTATTTCGATGACAAAACACCAACTTTCTATGACAAATGGACGAAACCGTTAGGAGCTTCTCCATAGAGAGAGTTGAGCAACTTCGGATCATCAAAGTTGCTCGGTGTACAATTATTATTGTTCTTATATGTCAAATTTTAAGAGTTTAAACTTCATAGATTATTTCGAAGCTAAAACACCAACTTTCTATGACAAATGGAGAAAATCGTTAAAAGCTCCTCCATAGAGAGAGTGGAGCAACTTCGGACCATCAAAGTTGCTTGGTGTACACTTTTTATTGTTCTTATATGTCAAATTTTATGAGTATAAGCTTCATAGATTATTTCGATGCGAAAACACCAACTTTCTATGACAAATGCCCAAAACCGTTAAAAGCTTCTCCATAGAGAGAGTTGAGCAACTTCGGACTATCAAAGTCGCTCGGGATAGACTTTTTATTGTTCTTATATGTCAAATTTTATGAATATAACCTTCCTAGATTATTTCGATGCCAAAACACCAACTTTCTATGAAAAATGGACAAAACCGTTAAAAGCACCTCCATAGAGAGAGTTGAGCAACTTCGGATCATCAAAGTTGCTTGGAGTACAATTTTTATTGTTCTTATATGTCAAATTTTATGAGTATAAGCTTCCTAGATTATTTCGGTGCCAAAACACCAACTTTCTATGACAAATGAACAAAACCGTTAAAAGGTCCTCCATAGAGAGAGTTGAGCAAATTCAAACTATCAAAGTTGCTCGGTGTACACTTTTTATTGTTCTTATATGTCAAATTTTATGAGTATAAGCTTTATTGATTATTTCGATGACAAAACACCGACTTTCTATGACAAATGGACGAAACCGTTAGGAGCTTCTCCATAGAGAGAGTTGAGCAACTTCGGATCATCAAAGTTGCTCGGTGTACAATTATTATTGTTCTTATATGTCAAATTTTAAGAGTTTAAACTTCATAGATTATTTCGAAGCTAAAACACCAACTTTCTATGACAAATGGAGAAAACCATTAAAAGCTCCTCCATAGAGAGAGTGGAGCAACTTCGGACCATCAAAGTTGCTTGGTGTACACTTTTTATTGTTCTTATATGTCAAATTTTATGAGTATAAGCTTCATAGATTATTTCGATGCGAAAACACCAACTTTCTATGACAAATGCCCAAAACCGTTAAAAGCTTCTCCATAGAGAGAGTTGAGCAACTTCGGACTATCAAAGTCGCTCGAGATAGACTTTTTATTGTTCTTATATGTCAAATTTTATGAATATAACCTTCCTAGATTATTTCGATGCCAAAACACGAACTTTCTATGACAAATGGACAAAACCATTAAAAGCTCCTCCATAGAGAGAGTTGAGCAACTTCGGACTATCAAAGTCGCTCGGGATAGACTTTTTATTGTTCTTATATGTCAAATTTTATGAATATAACCTTCCTAGATTATTTCGATGCCAAAACACCAACTTTCTATGATAAATAGACACAACCGTTAAAAGCTCCTCCATAGAGAGAGTTGAGCAACTTCGGACCAACAAAGTTGCTCGGTGTACAATTTTTATTGTTCTTATATGTCAAATTTTACGAGTTTAAGCTTACTAGATTATTTCGACGCCGAAAGAACGACTTTCTATGAAAAATGGACATAACCGTTAAAAGCACCTACATAGAGAGAGATGAGCAACTTCGGACAATCAAAGTTGCTCGGTGCACAATTTTTATTGTACTTATATGTCAAACTTTACGAGTTTAAGCTTCACAGATTATTTTGATGCCAAAACACAAACTTTCTACGACAAATGGACAAAACCGTTAAAAGCTCCTCCATAGAGAGAGTTGAGCAACTTCAGATCGTCAAAGTTGCTCGGTGTACACTTTTTATTGTTCTTATATTTCAAATTTTATGAGTATAAGCTTCCTGGATTATTTCGATGCCAAAACACCAACTTTCTATGACAAATGGACATAACCATTAAAAGCTCCTCCATAGAGAGAGTTGAGCAACTTCGGACTATGAAAGTCGCTCGGGATAGACTTTTTATTGTTCTTATATGTAAAATTTTATGAATATAACCTTCCTAGATTATTTCGATGCCAAAACACCAACTTTCTATGACAAATGGACAAAACCGTTAAAAGCTCCTCCATAGAGAGAGTTGAGCAACTTCGGATCGTCGAAGTTGCTCGGTGTACAATTTTTATTGTTCTTATATGTCAAATTTTATAAGTATTAGCTTCCTAGATTATTTCGATGACAAAACACCAACATTCTATGACAAATGGACAAAACCATTAAAAGCTCCTCCATAGAGAGAGTTGAGCAACTTCGGACTATCAAAGTCGCTCGGGATGGACTTTTTATTGTTCTTATATGTCAAATTTTATGACTATAACCTTCCTAGATTATTTCGATGCCGAAACACCAATTTTCTATGACAAATGGAGAAAACCGTTAAAAGCTCCTCCATAGAGAGAGTTGAGCAATTTCGGACTATCAATGTCACTCGGGATAGACTTTTTATTGTTCTTATATGTCAAATTTTATGAGTATAAGTTTCCTAGATTATTTGGATGCCAAAACACCAACTTTCTATGACAAATGGACAAAACCGTTAAAAGCACCTCCATAGAGAGAGTTGAGCAACTTCGAAATATCAAAGTCGCTCGGGATAGACTTTTTATTGTTCTTATATGTCAAATTTTATGAATATAACCTTTCTAGATTATTTCGATGCCAAAACACCAACTTTCAATGACAAATGGACAAAACCGTTAAAAGCACATCCATAGAGAGAGTTGAGCAACTTCAAGTCATCAAACTTGCTCGCTGTACAATTTTTATTGTTCTTATATGTCAAATTTTACGAGTTTAAGCTTCATAGATTTTTTCGACGCCGAAACACAAACTTTCTATGACATATTGAGAAAACCGTTAAAAGCTCCTCCATAGAGAGAGTTGAGCAACTTCGGACTATCAAAGTCACTCGGGATAGACTTTTTATTGTTCTTATATGTCAAATTGTATGAGTATAAGTTTCCTAGATTATTTGGATGCCAAAACACCAACTTTGTATGACAAATGGAAAAAACCGTTAAAAGCTCATCCATAGAGAGAGTTGAGCAACTTCGGACCAACAAAGTTGCTCGGTGTACAATTTTTATTGTTCTTATATGTCAAATTTTACAAGTTTAATCTTCCTTGATTATTTCGATGCCAAAACACCGACATTCTATGACTAATAGACAAAACCGTTAAAAGCACCTACATAGAGAGAGTTGAGCAACTTCGGACCATCAAATGTGCTCGGTGCACACTTTTTACTGTACTTTTATGTCAAATTTTACGAGTTTAAGCTTCAAAGATTATTTCGATGCCAAAACACCGACTTTCTATGACAAATGGACAAAACCGTTAAAAGCTCCTCCATAGAGAGAGTTGAACAACTTCGGACCAACAAAGTTGCTCGGGATGGAATTTTTATTGTTCTTATATGTCAAATTTTACAAATTTTAAGCTTCATTGATTATTTTGATGCCAAAACACCGACTTTCTATGACAAATGGACAAAACCGTTAAAAGCTCCTCCATAGAGAGAGTTGAGCAACTTCAAACCATCAAAGTTGCACGATGTACACTTTTTATTGTTCTTATATGTCAAATCTTATGAGTATAAGCTTCATAGATTATTTCGATGCCAAAACACTAACTTTCTATGACAAATGGACGAAACCGTTAAAAGCACCTTAATAGAGAGAGTTGAGCAAATTCGGATAATCAAAGTTGCTCGGTGTACAATTTTTATTGTTCTTATATGTCAAATTTTATGAGTTTAACTTCAAAGATTATTTTGATGCCAAAACACCAACTTTCTATGACAAATGGACAAAACCGTTAAAAGCTCCTCCATAGAGAGAGTCGAGCAACTTCGGGCCAACAAAGTTGCTCGGTGTACAATTTTTATTGTTCTTATATGTCCAATTTTACGAGTTTAAGCTTACTAGATTATTTCGATGTCAAAACACCGACTTTCTGTGACAAACGGATAAAACCGTTAAAAGCACTTCATAGAGAGAGATGAGCAACTTCGGACCATCAAAGTTGCTCGGTGCACAATTTTTATTGTACTTATATGTCAAACTTTACGAGTTTAAGCTTCACAGATTATTTTGATGCCAAAAAACAAACTTTCGACGACAAATGGACAAAACCGTTAAAAGCTCCTCCATAGAGAGAGTTGATCAACTTCAGATCGTCAAAGTTGCTCGGTGTACACTTTTTATTGTTCTTATATTTCAAATTTTATGAGTATAAGCTTCCTGGATTATTTCGATGCCAAAACACCAACTTTCTATGACAAATGGACATAACCATTAAAAGCTCCTCCATAGAGAGAGTTGAGAAACTTCGGACTATGAAAGTCGCTCAGGATAGACTTTTTATTGTTCTTATATGTAAAATTTTATGAATATAACCTTCCTAGATTATTTCGATGCCAAAACACCAACTTTCTATGACAAATGGACAAAACCGTTAAAAGCTCCTCCATAGAGAGAGTTGAGCAACTTCGGATCGTCGAAGTTGCTCGGTGTACAATTTTTATTGTTCTTATATGTCAAATTTTATAAGTATTAGCTTCCTAGATTATTTCGATGCCAAAACACCAACATTCTATGACAAATGGACAAAACCATTAAAAGCTCCTCCATAGAGAGAGTTGAGCAACTTCGGACTATCAAAGTAGCTCGGGATGGACTTTTTATTGTTCTTATATGTCAAATTTTATGACTATAACCTTCCTAGATTATTTCGATGCCGAAACACCAATTTTCTATGACAAATGGAGAAAACCGTTAAAAGCTCCTCCATAGAGAGAGTTGAGCAATTTCGGACTATCAATGTCACTCGGGATAGACTTTTTATTGTTCTTATATGTCAAATTTTATGAGTATAAGTTTCCTAGATTATTTGGATGCCAAAACACCAACTTTCTATGACAAATGGACAAAACCGTTAAAAGCACCTCCATAGAGAGAGTTGAGCAACTTCGAAATATCAAAGTCGCTCGGGATAGACTTTTTATTGTTCTTATATGTCAAATTTTATGAATATAACCTTCCTAGATTATTTCGATGCCAAAACACCAACTTTCAATGACAAATGGACAAAACCGTTAAAAGCACATCCATAGAGAGAGTTGAGCAACTTCAAGTCATCAAACTTGCTCGGTGTACAATTTTTATTGTTCTTATATGTCAAATTTTACGAGTTTAAGCTTCATAGATTTTTTCGACGCCGAAACACAAACTTTCTATGACATATTGAGAAAACCGTTAAAAGCTCCTCCATAGAGAGAGTTGAGCAACTTCGGACTATCAAAGTCACTCGGGATAGACTTTTTATTGTTCTTATATGTCAAATTGTATGAGTATAAGTTTCCTAGATTATTTGGATGCCAAAACACCAACTTTGTATGACAAATGGAAAAAACCGTTAAAAGCTCATCCATAGAGTGAGTTGAGCAACTTCGGACCAACAAAGTTGCTCGGTGTACAATTTTTATTGTTCTTATATGTCAAATTTTACAAGTTTAATCTTCCTTGATTATTTCGATGCCAAAACACCGACATTCTATGACAAATAGACAAAACCGTTAAAAGCACCTACATAGATAGAGTTGAGCAACTTCGGACCATCAAATGTGCTCGGTGCACACTTTTTACTGTACTTTTATGTCAAATTTTACGAGTTTAAGCTTCAAAGATTATTTCGATGCCAAAACACCGACTTTCTATGACAAATGGACAAAACCGTTAAAAGCTCCTCCATAGAGAGAGTTGAGCAACTTCGGACCAACAAAGTTGCTCGGGATGGAATTTTTATTGTTCTTATATGTCAAATTTTACAAATTTTAAGCTTCATTGATTATTTCGATGCCAAAACACCGACTTTCTATGACAAATGGACAAAACCGTTAAAAGCTCCTCCATAGAGAGAGTTGAGCAACTTCGGACCAACAAAGTTGCTCGGTGTACAATTTTTATTGTTATTATATGTCAAATTTTACAAATTTTAAGCTTCATTAATTATTTTGATGCCAAAAAACCGACATTCTATGACAAATGGACAAAACTGTTAAAAGCTCCTCCATATAGAGAGTTGAGCAACTTCGGACTATCAAAGTCGCTGGGGATAGACTTTTTATTGTTCTTATATGTCAAATTTTATGAATATAACCTTCCTAGATTATTTCGATGCCAAAACACCAACTTTCTATGACAAATAGACAAAACCGTTAAAAGCACCTACATAGAGAGAGTTGAGCAACTTCGGACCATCAAAGTTGCTCGGTGGACACTTTTTATTGTACTTTTATGTCAAATTTTACGAGTTTAAGCTTCATAGATTATTTTGATGCCAGAACACAAACTTTCTACGACAAATGGACAAAACCGTTTAAAGTTCCTCCATAGAGAGAGTTGAGCAACTTCGGATCATCAAAGTTGCTCGGTGTACACTTTTTATTGTTCTTATATGTCAAATTTTATGAGTATAAGTTTCCTGGATTATTTCGATGCCAAAACACCAACTTTCTATGACAAATGGACAAAACCGTTAAAAGCACCTCCATAGAGAGAGTGGAGCAACTTCGGACCATCAAACTTGCTCGATGTACAATTTTTATTGTTCTTATATGTCAAATTTTATGAGTATAAGCTTCCTAGATTATTTCGATGCCAAAACACCAACTTTCTATGACAAATGAACAAAACCGTTAAAAGGTCCTCCATAGAGAAAGTTGAGCAACTTCAAACCATAAAAGTTGCACGATGTACACTTTTTATTGTTCTTATATGTCAAATCTTATGAGTATAAGCTTCATAGATTATTTCGATGCCAAAACACTAACTTTCTATGACAAATGGACGAAACCGTTAAAAGCACCTTAATAGAGAGAGTTGAGCAAATTCGGATAATCAAAGTTGCTCGGTGTACAATTTTTATTGTTCTTATATGTCAAATTTTATGAGTTTAACTTCAAAGATTATTTTGATGCCAAAACACCAACTTTCTATGACAAATGGACAAAACCGTTAAAAGCTCCTCCATAGAGAGAGTCGAGCAACTTCGGGCCAACAAAGTTGCTCGGTGTACAATTTTTATTGTTCTTATATGTCCAATTTTACGAGTTTAAGCTTACTAGATTATTTCGATGTCAAAACACCGACTTTCTGTGACAAACGGATAAAACCGTTAAAAGCACTTCATAGAGAGAGATGAGCAACTTCGGACCATCAAAGTTGCTCGGTGCACAATTTTTATTGTACTTATATGTCAAACTTTACGAGTTTAAGCTTCACAGATTATTTTGATGCCAAAACACAAACTTTCTACGACAAATGGACAAAACCGTTAAAAGCTCCTCCATAGAGAGAGTTGAGCAACTTCAGATCGTCAAAGTTGCTCGGTGTACACTTTTTATTGTTCTTATATTTCAAATTTTATGAGTATAAGCTTCCTGGATTATTTCGATGCCAAAACACCAACTTTCTATGACAAATGGACAGAACCATTAAAAGCTCCTCCATAGAGAGAGTTGAGCAACTTCGGAATATGAAAGTCGCTCGGGATAGACTTTTTATTGTTCTTATATGTAAAATTTTATGAATATAACCTTCCTAGATTATTTCGATGCCAAAACACCAACTTTCTATGACAAATGGACAAAACCGTTAAAAGCTCCTCCATAGAGAGAGTTGAGCAACTTCGGATCGTCGAAGTTGCTCGGTGTACAATTTTTATTGTTCTTATATGTCAAATTTTATAAGTATTAGCTTCCTAGATTATTTCGATGCCAAAACACCAACATTCTATGACAAATGGACAAAACCATTAAAAGCTCCTCCATAGAGAGAGTTGAGCAACTTCGGACTATCAAAGTCGCTCGGGATGGACTTTTTATTGTTCTTATATGTCAAATTTTATGAGTATAAGTTTCCTAGATTATTTGGATGCCAAAACACCAACTTTCTATGACAAATGGACAAAACCGTTAAAAGCACCTCCATAGAGAGAGTTGAGCAACTTCGAAATATCAAAGTCGCTCGGGATAGACTTTTTATTGTTCTTATATGTCAAATTTTATGAATATAACCTTCCTAGATTATTTCGATGCCAAAACACCAACTTTCAATGACAAATGGACAAAACCGTTAAAAGCACATCCATAGAGAGAGTTGAGCAACTTCAAGTCATCAAACTTGCTCGGTGTACAATTTTTATTGTTCTTATATGTCAAATTTTACGAGTTTAAGCTTCATAGATTTTTTCGACGCCGAAACACAAACTTTCTATGACATATTGAGAAAACCGTTAAAAGCTCCTCCATAGAGAGAGTTGAGCAACTTCGGACTATCAAAGTCACTCGGGATAGACTTTTTATTGTTCTTATATGTCAAATTGTATGAGTATAAGTTTCCTAGATTATTTGGATGCCAAAACACCAACTTTGTATGACAAATGGAAAAAACCGTTAAAAGCTCATCCATAGAGAGAGTTGAGCAACTTCGGACCAACAAAGTTGCTCGGTGTACAATTTTTATTGTTCTTATATGTCAAATTTTACAAGTTTAATCTTCCTTGATTATTTCGATGCCAAAACACCGACATTCTATGACAAATAGACAAAACCGTTAAAAGCACCTACATAGAGAGAGTTGAGCAACTTCGGACCATCAAATGTGCTCGGTGCACACTTTTTACTGTACTTTTATGTCAAATTTTACGAGTTTAAGCTTCAAAGATTATTTCGATGCCAAAACACCGACTTTCTATGACAAATGGACAAAACCGTTAAAAGCTCCTCCATAGAGAGAGTTGAGCAACTTCGGACCAACAAAGTTGCTCGGGATGGAATTTTTATTGTTCTTATATGTCAAATTTTACAAATTTTAAGCTTCATTGATTATTTTGATGCCAAAACACCGACTTTCTATGACAAATGGACAAAACCGTTAAAAGCTCCTCCATAGAGAGAGTTGAGCAACTTCGGACCAACAAAGTTGCTCGGTGTACAATTTTTATTGTTATTATATGTCAAATTTTACAAATTTTAAGCTTCATTGATTATTTTGATGCCAAAAAACCGACATTCTATGACAAATGGACAAAACCGTTAAAAGCTCCTCCATAGAGAGAGTTGAGCAACTTCGGACTATCAAAGTTGCTCGGTGGACACTTTTTATTGTACTTTTATGTCAAATTTTACGAGTTTAAGCTTCATAGATTATTTTGATGCCAGAACACAAACTTTCTACGACAAATGGACAAAACCGTTTAAAGTTCCTCCATAGAGAGAGTTGAGCAACTTCGGATCATCAAAGTTGCTCGGTGTACACATTTTATTGTTCTTATATGTCAAATTTTATGAGTATAAGTTTCCTGGATTATTTCGATGCCAAAACACCAACTTTCTATGACAAATGGACAAAACCGTTAAAAGCACCTCCATAGAGAGAGTGGAGAAACTTCGGACCATCAAACTTGCTCGATGTACAATTTTTATTGTTCTTATATGTCAAATTTTATGAGTATAAGCTTCCTAGATTATTTCGATGCCAAAACACCAACTTTCTATGACAAATGAACAAAACCGTTAAAAGGTCCTCCATAGAGAAAGTTGAGCAACTTCAAACCATCAAAGTTGCACGATGTACACTTTTTATTGTTCTTATATGTCAAATCTTATGAGTATAAGCTTCATAGATTATTTCGATGCCAAAACACTAACTTTCTATGACAAATGGACGAAACCGTTAAAAGCACCTTAATAGAGAGAGTTGAGCAAATTCGGATAATCAAAGTTGCTCGGTGTACAATTTTTATTGTTCTTATATGTCAAATTTTATGAGTTTAACTTCAAAGATTATTTTGATGCCAAAACACCAACTTTCTATGACAAATGGACAAAACCGTTAAAAGCTCCTCCATAGAGAGAGTCGAGCAACTTCGGGCCAACAAAGTTGCTCGGTGTACAATTTTTATTGTTCTTATATGTCCAATTTTACGAGTTTAAGCTTACTAGATTATTTCGATGTCAAAACACCGACTTTCTGTGACAAACGGATAAAACCGTTAAAAGCACTTCATAGAGAGAGATGAGCAACTTCGGACCATCAAAGTTGCTCAGTGTACAATTTTTATTGTTCTTATATGTCAAATTTTACGAGTTTAAGCTTACTAGATTATTTCGATGCCGAAAGAACGACTTTCTATGAAAAATGGACATAACCGTTAAAAGCACCTACATAGAGAGAGATGAGCAACTTCGGACAATCAAAGTTGCTCGGTGCACAATTTTTATTGTACTTATATGTCAAACTTTGCGAGTTTAAGCTTCACAGATTATTTTGATGCCAAAACACAAACTTTCTACGAAAAATGGACAAAATCGTTAAAAGCTCCTCCATAGAGAGAGTTGAGCAACTTCGGATCAACAAAGTTGCTCGATGTACACATTTTATTATTCTTATATTTCAAATTTTATGAGTATAAGCTTCCTGGATTATTTCGATGCCAAAACACCAACTTTCTATGACAAATGGACAAAACCGTTAAAAGCACCTCCATAGAGAGAGTAGGGCAACTTCGGACCATCAAACTTGCTCGATGTACAATTTTTATTGTTCTTATATGTCAAATTTTATGAGTATAAGCTTCCTAGATTATTTCGATGCCAAAACACCAACTTTCTATGACAAATGAACAAAACCGTTAAAAGGTCCTCCATAGAGAGAGTTGAGCAACTTCAAACTATCAAAGTTGTTCGGTGTACAGTTTTTATTGTTCTTATATGTCAAATTTAATGAGTATAAGCTTCATAGATTATTTCGATGCCAAAACACCAACTTTCTATGACAAATGGACGAAACCGTTAGGAGCTTCTCCATAGAGAGAGTTGAGCAACTTCGGATCATCAAAGTTGCTCGGTGTACAATTATTATTGTTCTTATATGTCAAATTTTAAGAGTTTAAACTTCATAGATTATTTCGAAGCTAAAACATCAACTTTCTATGACAAACTGAGAAAACCATTAAAAGCTCCTCCATAGAAAGAGTGGAGCAACTTCGGACCATCAAAGTTGCTCGGTGTACACTTTTTATTGTTCTTATATGTCAAATTTTATGAGTATAGGCTTCCTGGATTATTTCGATGCCAAAACACCAACTTTCTATGACAAATGGACAAAACCATTAAAAGCTCCTCCATAGAGAGAGTTGAGCAACTTCGGACTATGAAAGTCGCTCGGAATAGACTTTTTATTGTTCTTATATGTCAAATTTTATCAATATAACCTTCCTAGATTATTTCGATGCCAAAACACCAACTTTCTATGAAAAATGGACAAAACCGTTAAAAGCTCCTCCATAGAGAGAGTTGAGCAACTTCGGACTATCAAAGTCGCTCGGGATTTTACTTTTTATTGTTCTTATACGTCAAATTTTATGAGTATAAGCTTCCTGGATTATTTCGATGCCAAAACACCAACTTTCTATGACAAATGAACAAAACCGTTAAAAGCATAGAAAGAGTTGAGCAACTTCGGATCATCAAAGTTGCTCGGTGTACAATTTTTATTATTCTTATATGTCAAATTTTATGAATATAACCTTCCTAGATTATTTCGATGCCAAAACACCAACTTTTTATGACAAATGGACAAAACCGTTAAAAGCACCTCCATAGAGAGAGTGGAGCAACTTCAGACCATCAAAGTTGCTCGGTGTACAATTTTTATTGTTCTTATATGTCAAATTTTATGAATATAACCTTCCTAGATTATTTCGATGCCAAAACAACAACTTTCTATGACAAATGGACAAAATCATTAAAAGCTCCTCCATAGAGAGAGTTGAGCAACTTCGGACTGTCAAAGTTGCTCGGGATAGACTTTTTATTGTTCTTATATGTCAAATTTTATGAATATAACCTTCCTAGATTATTTCGATGCCAAAACACCAACTTTCTATGACAAATGGACAAAACCGTTAAAAGCACCTCCATAGAGAGAGTTGAGCAACTTCGAGTCATCGAAGTTGCTCGGTGTACAATTTTTGTTGTTCTTATGTGTCAAATTTTACGAGTTTAAGCTTCATAGATTATTTCGATGCCGAAACACCAACTTTCTATGAAATATGGGGAAAACCGTTAAAAGCTCCTCCATAGAGAGAGTTGAGCAACTTCGGACTATCAAAGTCACTCGGGATAGACTTTTTATTGTTCTTATACGTCAAATTTTATGAGTATAAGTTTCCTAGATTATTTGGATGCCAAAACACCAACTTTCTATGACAAATGGACAAAACCGTTAAAAGCTCCCCCATAGAGAGAGTTGAGCAACTTCGGACCAACAAAGTTGCTCGGTGTACAATTTTTATTGTTCTTATATGTCAAATTTTACGAGTTTAAGCTTACTAGATTATTTCGATGTTAAAACACCGACTTTCTATGAAAAATGGACAAAACCGTTAAAAACACCTACATAGAGAGAGATGAGCAACTTCGGACAATAAAAGTTGCTCGGCGCACAATTTTTATTGTACTTATATGTCAAATTTTAAAAGTTTAAGCTTCATAGATTATTTTTATTCCAAAACACAAACTTTCTACGACAAATGGACAAAACCGTTAAAAGCTCCTCCATAGAGAGAGTTGAGCAACTTCGGATCATCAAACTTGCTACGTGTACACTTTTTATTGTTCTTATATGTCAAATTTTATGAGTATAAGCTTCCTGGATAATTTCGATGCGAAAACACCGACTTTCTATGACAAATGGACAAAACCATTAAAACCTACTCCATAGAGAGAGTTGAGCAACTTCGGACAATGAAAGTCGCTCGGGATAGACTTTTTATTGTTCTTATATGTCAAATTTTATGAATATAACCTTCCTAGATTATTTCGATGCCAAAACACAAACTTTCTATGACAAATGGACAAAACCATTAAAAGCTTCTCCATAGAGAGAGTTGAGCAACTTCGGACTATGAAAGTCGCTCGGGATAGACTTTTTATTGTTCTTATATGTCAAATTTTATGAGTATAAGTTTCCTGGATTTTTTCGATGCCAAAACAATAACTTTCTATGACAAATGGACAAAACCGTTAAAAGCGTCTCCATAGAGAGAGTGGAGCAACTTCGAACCATCAAACTTGCTCGATGTACAATTTTTATTGTTTTTATATGTCAAATTTTATGAGTATAAGCTTCCTAGATTATTTCGATGCCAAAACACCAACTTTCTATGACAAATGAACAAAACCGTTAAAAGGTCCTCCATAGAGAGAGTTGAGCAACGTCAAACAATCAAAGTTGCTCGATGTACACTTTTTATTGTTCTTATATGTCAAATTTTATGAGTATAAGCTTCATAGATTATTTCGATGCCAAAACACTAACTTTCTATGACAAATGAACGAAACCATTAAAAGCACCTTAATAGAGAGAGTTGAGCAAATTCGGATAATCAAAGTTGCTCGGTGTACAATTTTTATTGTTCTTATATGTCCAATTTTACGAGTTCAAGCTTACTAGATTATTTCGATGCCAAAACACCAAATTTCTGTGACAAACGGACAAAACCGTTAAAAGCACTTACATAGAGAGAGATGAGCAACTTCGGACTATCAAAGTTGATCGGTGCATAATTTTTATTGTACTTATATGTCAAATTTTACGAGTTTAAGCTTCATAGATTATTTCGATGCCAGAACACAAACTTACTACGACAAATGGAAAAAACCGTTAAAAGCTCCTCCATAGAGAGTGTTGAGCAACTTCGGATCATCAAAGTTGCTCTGTGTACACTTTTTATTGTTCTTATATGTCAACTTTTATTAGTATAAGTTTTCTAGATTATTTCGATGCCAAAACATCAACTTTCTATGACAAATGGACAAAACCATTAAAAACTCCTACATAGAGAGAGTTGAGCAACTTCGGACTATGAAAGTCTCTGGTGATAGACTTTTTATGGTTCTTATATGTCAAATTTTATGAATATAACCTTCCTAGATTATTTCGATGCGAAAACACCAACTTTCTATGACAAATGGACAAAATCGTTAAAAACACCTCCATAGAGAGAGTTGAGCAACTTCGGATCATCAAAGTTTCTCGGTGTACAATTTTTATTGTTCTTATATGTCAAATTTTATGAGTATAAGCTTCCTAGATTATTTCGGTGCCAAAACACCAACTTTCTATGACAAATGAACAAAACCGTTAAAAGGTCCTCCATAGAGAGAGTTGAGCAACTTCAAACTATCAAAGTTGCTCGGTGTACACTTTTTATTGTTCTTATATGTCAAATTTTATGAGTATAAGCTTCGTAGATTCTTTCGATGCCAAAACACCAACTTTCTATGACAAATGGACGAAACCATTAGGAGCTTCTCCATAGAGAGAGTTTAGCAACTTCGGATCATCAAAGTTGCTCGGTGTACAATTATTATTGTTCTTATATGTCAAATTTTAAGAGTTTAAACTTCATAGATTATTTCGAAGCTAAAACATCAACTTTCTATGACAAACTGAGAAAACCGTTAAAAGCTCCTCCATAGAGAGAGTGGAGCAACTTCGGACCATCAAAGTTGCTCGGTGTACACTTTTTATTATTCTTATATGTCAAATTTTATGAGTATAGGCTTCCTGGATTATTTCGATGCCAAAACACCAACTTTATATGACAAATGGACAAAACCATTAAAAGCTCCTCCATAGAGAGAGTTGAGCAACTTCGGACAATGAAAGTCGCTCGGGATAGACTTTTTATTGTTCTTATATGTCAAATTTTATCAATATAACCTTCCTAGATTATTTCGATGCCAAAACACCAACTTTCTATGAAAAATGGACAAAACCGTTAAAAGCTCCTCCATAGAGAGAGTTGAGCAACTTCGAGTCATCAAAGTTGCTCGGTGTACAATTTTTATTGTTCTTATACGTCAAATTTTATGAGTATAAGCTTCCTGGATTATTTCGATGCCAAAACACCAACTTTCTATGACAAATGGACGAAACCGTTAAGAGCATATAGCGAGTTGAGCAACTTCGGATCATCAAAGTTGCTCGGTGTACAATTTTTATTATTCTTATATGTCAAATTTTAAGAATATAACCTTCCTAGATTATTTCGATGCCAAAACACCAACTTTTTATGACAAATGGACAAAACCGTTAAAAGCACCTCCATAGAGAGAGTGGAACAACTTCGGACCATCAAAGTTGCTCGGTGTACAATTTTTATTGCTCTTATATGTCAAATTTTATGAATATAACCTTCCTAGATTATTTGGATGCCAAAACACCAACTTTCTATGACAAATTGACAAAACCATTAAAAGCTCCTCCATAGAGAGAGTTGAGCAACTTCGGACTATCAAAGTCGCTCGGGATAGACTTTTTATTGTTCTTATATGTCAAATTTTATGAATATGACCTTCCAAGATTATTCGATGCCAAAACACCAACTTTCTATGACAAATGGACAAAACCGTTAAAAGCACCTCCATAGAAAGAGTTGAGCAACTTCGAGTCATCAAAGTTGCTCGGTGTACAATTTTTATTGTTCTTATATGTCAAATTTTACGAGTTTAAGCTTCATGGATTATTTCGATGCCGAAACACCAACTTTCTATGAAATATGGAGAAAACCGTTAAAAGCTCCTCCATAGAGAGAGTTGAGCAACTTCGGACTATCAAAGTCACTCGGGATAGACTTTTTATTGTTCTTATACGTCAAATTTTATGAGTATAAGTTTCCTAGATTATTTGGATGCCAAAACACCAACTTTCTATGACAAATGGACAAAACCGTTAAAAGCTCCTCCATAGAGAGAGTTGAGCAACTTCGGACCAACAAAGTTGCTCGGTGTACAATTTTTATTGTTCTTATATGTCAAATTTTACGAGTTTAAGCTTACTAGATTATTTCGATGCCAAAACACCGACTTTCTATGAAAAATGGACAAAACCGTTAAAAACACCTACATAGAGAGAGATGAGCAACTTCGGACCATCAAAATTGCTCGGCGCACAATTTTTATTGTACTTATATGTCAAATTTTACGAGTTTAAGCTTCATAGATTATTTTTATGCCAAAACACAAACTTTCTACGACAAATGGACAAACCCATTAAAAGCTCCTCCATAGAGAGAGTTGAGCAACTTCGGATCATCAAACTTGCTCGGTGTACACTTTTTATTGTTGTTATATTTTAAATTTTATGAGTACAAGCTTCCTGGATTATTTCGATGCCAAAACACCAACTTTCTATGACAAATGGACAAAACCATTAAATGCTCCTCCATAGAGAGAGTTGAGCAACTTCGGACTATGAAAGTCGCTCTGGATAGACTTTTTATTGTTCTTATATGTCAAATTTTATGAATATAATCTTCCTAGATTATTTCGATGCCAAAACACCATATTTCTATGACAAATGGACAAAATCGTTAAAAGCACCTCCATACAAAGAGATGAGCAACTTCGGACCATCAAAGTTGCTCGCCGCACAATTTTTATTGTACTTATATGTCAAATTTTACGAGTTTAAGCTTCATAGATTATTTTTATGCCAAAACACAAACTTTCTACGACAAATGGACAAAACCGTTAAAAGCTCCTCGATAGAGAGAGTTGAGCAACTTCGGATCATCAAACTTGCTCGGTGTACACTTTTTATTGTTCTTATATGTCAAATTTTATGGGTATAAGCTTCCTGGATTATTTCGATGCCAAAACACCAACTTTCTATGACAAATGGACAAAACCGTTAAAAGCTCTCCATAGAGAGAGTTTAGCAACTTCGGACAATGAAAGTCGCTCGGGATAGGCTTTTTATTGTTCTTATATGTCAAATTTTATGAATATAACCTTCCTAGATTATTTCGATGCCAAAACACAAACTTTCTATGACAAATGGACAAAACCATTAAAAGCTCCTCCATAGAGAGAGTTGAGCAACTTCGGACTATCAAAGTCGCTCGGGATAGACTTTTTATTGTTCTTATATGTCAAATTTTATGAATATAACCTTCCTAGATTATTTCGATGCCAAAACACCAACTTTCTATGACAAATGGACAAAACCGTTAAAAGCACCTCCATAGAGAGAGTTGAGCAACTTGGAGTCATCAAAGTTGCTCGGTGTACAATTTTTATTGTTCTTATATGTCAAATTTTACGAGTTTAAGCTTCATAGATTATTTCGATGCCGAAACACCAACTTTCTATGACAAATGGACAACACCGTTTAAAGCTCCTCCATAGGGAGAGTTGAGCAACTTCGGACTATCAAAGTCACTCGGGATAGACTTTTTATTGTTCTTATACGTCAAATTTTATGAATATAACCTTCCAAGATAATTCGATGCCAAAACACCAACTTTCTATGACAAATGGACAAAACCGTTAAAAGCACCTCCATAGAAAGAGTTGAGCAACTTCGAGTCATCAAAGTTGCTCGGTGTACAATTTTTATTGTTCTTATATGTTAAATTTTACGAGTTTAAGCTTCATAGATTATTTCGATGCCGAAACACCAACTTTCTATGAAATATGGAGAAAACCGTTAAAAGCTCCTCCATAGAGAGAGTTGAGCAACTTCGGACTATCAAAGTCACTCGGGATAGACTTTTTATTGTTCTTATACGTCAAATTTTATGAGTATAAGTTTCCTAGATTATTTGGATGCCAAAACACCAACTTTCTATGACAAATGGACAAAACCATTAAAAGCTCCTCCATAGAGAGAGTTGAGCAACTTCGGACTATCAAAGTCGCTCGGGATAGACTTTTTATTGTTCTTATATGTCAAATTTTATGAATATGACCTTCCAAGATTATTCGATGCCAAAACACCAACTTTCTATGACAAATGGACAAAACCGTTAAAAGCACCTCCATAGAAAGGGTTGAGCAACTTCGAGTCATCAAAGTTGCTCGGTGTACAATTTTTATTGTTCTTATATGTCAAATTTTACGAGTTTAAGCTTTATAGATTATTTCGATGCCGAAACACCAACTTTCTATGAAATATGGAGAAAACCGTCAAAAGCTCCTCCATAGAGAGAGTTGAGCAACTTCGGACTATCAAAGTCACTCGGGATAGACTTTTTATTGTTCTTATACGTCAAATTTTATGAGTATAAGTTTCCTAGATTATTTGGATGCCAAAACACCAACTTTCTATGACAAATGGACAAAACCGTTAAAAGCTCCTCCATAGAGAGAGTTGAGCAACTTCGGACCAACAAAGTTGCTCGGTGTACAATTTTTATTGTTCTTATATGTCAAATTTTACGAGTTTAAGCTTACTAGATTATTTCGATGCCAAAACACCGACATTCTATGAAAAATGGACAAAACCGTTAAAAACACCTACATAGAGAGAGATGAGCAACTTCGGACCATCAAAATTGCTTGGCGCACAATTTTTATTGTACTTATATGTCAAATTTTACGAGTTTAAGCTTCATAGATTATTTTTACGCCAAAACACAAACTTTCTACGACAAATGGACAAACTCATTAAAAGCTCCTCCATAGAGAGAGTTGACCAACTTCGGATCATCAAACTTGCTCGGTGTACACTTTTTATTGTTGTTATATTTTAAATTTTATGAGTATAAGTTTCCTAGATTATTTGGATGCCAAAACACCAACTTTCTATGACAAATGGACAAAACCATTAAAAGCTCCTCCATAGAGAGAGTTGAGCAACTTCGGACTTTCAAAGTCGCTCGGGATAGACTTTTTATTGTTCTTATATGTCAAATTTTATGAATATGACCTTCCAAGATTATTCGATGCCAAAACACCAACTTTCTATGACAAATGGACAAAACCGTTAAAAGCACCTCCATAGAAAGAGTTGAGCAACTTCGAGTCATCAAAGTTGCTCGGTGTACAATTTTTATTGTTCTTATATGTCAAATTTTACGAGTTTAAGCTTCATGGATTATTTCGATGCCGAAACACCAACTTTCTATGAAATATGGAGAAAACCGTTAAAAGCTCCTCCATAGAGAGAGTTGAGCAACTTCGGACTATCAAAGTCACTCGGGATAGACTTTTTATTGTTCTTATACGTCAAATTTTATGAGTATAAGTTTCCTAGATTATTTCGATGCCAAAACACCAACTTTCTATGACAAATGGACAAAACCGTTAAAAGCTCCTCCATAGAGAGAGTTGAGCAACTTCGGACCAACAAAGTTGCTCGGTGTACAATTTTTATTGTTCTTATATGTCAAATTTTACGAGTTTAAGCTTACTAGATTATTTCGATGCCAAAACACCGACTTTCTATGAAAAATGGACAAAACCGTTAAAAACACCTACATAGAGAGAGATGAGCAACTTCGGACCATCAAAATTGCTTGGCGCACAATTTTTATTGTACTTATATGTCAAATTTTACGAGTTTAAGCTTCATAGATTATTTTTATGCCAAAACACAAACTTTCTACGACAAATGGACAAACCCATTAAAAGCTCCTCCATAGAGAGAGTTGACCAACTTCGGATCATCAAACTTGCTCGGTGTACACTTTTTATTGTTGTTATATTTTAAATTTTATGAGTACAAGCTTCCTGGATTATTTCGATGCCAAAACACCAACTTTCTATGACAAATGGACAAAACCATTAAAAGCTCCTCCATAGAGAGAGTTGAGCAACTTCGGACTATGAAAGTCGCTCTGGATAGACTTTTTATTGTTCTTATATGTCAAATTTTATGAATATAATCTTCCTAGATTATTTCGATGCCAAAACACCAACTTTCTATGACAAATGGACAAAATCGTTAAAAACACCTCCATACAAAGAGATGAGCAACTTCGGACCATCAAAGTTGCTCGGCGCACAATTTTTATTGTACTTATATGTCAAATTTTACGAGTTTAAGCTTCATAGATTATTTTTATGCCAAAACACAAACTTTCTACGACAAATGGACAAAACCGTTAAAAGCTCCTCGATAGAGAGAGTTGAGCAACTTCGGATCATCAAACTTGCTCGGTGTACACTTTTTATTGTTCTTATATGTCAAATTTTATGGGTATAAGCTTCCTGGATTATTTCGATGCCAAAACACCAACTTTCTATGACAAATGGACAAAACCGTTAAAAGCTCTCCATAGAGAGAGTTTAGTAACTTCGGACAATGAAAGTCGCTCGGGATAGGCTTTTTATTGTTCTTATATGTCAAATTTTATGAATATAACCTTCCTAGATTATTTCGATGCCAAAACACAAACTTTCTATGACAAATGGACAAAACCATTAAAAGCTCCTCCATAGAGAGAGTTGAGCAACTTCGGACTATGAAAGTCGCTCGGGATAGACTTTTTATTGTTCTTATATATCAAATTTTATGAATATAACCTTCCTAGATTATTTCGATGCCAAAACACCAACTTTCTATGACAAATGGACAAAACCGTTAAAAGCACCTCCATAGAGAGAGTTGAGCAACTTCGGACCATCAAAATTGCTCGGTGTACAATTTTTATTGTTCTTATATGTCAAATTTTACGAGTTTAAGCTTCATAGATTATTTCGATGCCGAAACACCAACTTTCTATGACAAATGGACAAAACCGTTAAAAGCTCCTCCATAGGGAGAGTTGAGCAACTTCGGACTATCAAAGTCACTCGGGATAGAGTTTTTATTGTTCTTATACGCCAAATTTTATGAGTATAAGTTTCCTAGAATATTTGGATGCCAAAACACAAACTTTCTACGACAAATGGACAAAACCGTTAAAAGCTCCTCGATAGAGAGAGTTGAGCAACTTCGGATCATCAAACTTGCTCGGTGTACACTTTTTATTGTTCTTATATGTCAAATTTTATGGGTATAAGCTTTCTGGATTATTTCGATGCCAAAACACCAACTTTCTATGACAAATGGACAAAACCGTTAAAAGCTCCTCCATAGAGAGAGTTTAGCAACTTCGGACAATGAAAGTCTCTCGTGATGGACTTTTTATTGTTCTTATATGTCAAATTTTATGAATAAAACCTTCCTAGATTATTTCGATGCCAAAACACAAACTTTCTATGACAAATGGACAAAACCATTAAAAGCTTCTCCATAGAGAGAGTTGAGCAACTTCAGACTATGAAAGTCGCTCGGGATAGACTTTTTATTGTTCTTATTTGTCAAATTTTATGAATAAAACCTTCCTAGATTATTTCGATGCCAAAACACAAACTTTCTATGACAAATGGACAAAACCATTAAAAGCTTCTCCATAGAGAGAGTTGAGCAACTTCGGACTATGAAAGTCGCTCGGGATAGACTTTTTATTGTTCTTATATATCAAATTTTATGAATATAACCTTCCTAGATTATTTCGATGCCAAAACACCAACTTTCTATGACAAATGGACAAAACCGTTAAAAGCACCTCCATAGAGAGAGTTGAGCAACTTCGGACCATCAAAATTGCCCGGTGTACAATTTTTATTGTTCTTATATGTCAAATTTTACGAGTTTAAGCTTCATAGATTATTTCGATGCCGAAACACCAACTTTCTATGACAAATGGACAAAACCGTTAAAAGCTCCTCCATAGGGAGAGTTGAGCAACTTCGGACTATCAAAGTCACTCGGGATAGACTTTTTATTGTTCTTATACGCCAAATTTTATGAGTATAAGTTTCCTAGAATATTTGGATGCCAAAACCCCAACTTTCTATGACAAATGGACAAAACCGTTAAAAGCACCTCCATAGAGAGAGTTGATCAACTTCGAGTCATCAAAGTTGCTCGGTGTACAATTTTTACTGTTCTTATATGTCAAATTTTACGAGTTTAAGCTTTATAGATTATTTCGATGCCGAAACACCAACTTTCTATGACAAATGGACAAAACCGTTAAAAGCTCCTCCATAGGGAGAGTTGAGCAACTTCGGACTATCAAAGTCACTCGGGATAAACTTTTTATTGTTCTTATACGTCAAATTTTATGAGTATAAGTTTCCTAGAATATTTGGTTGCCAAAACACCAACTTTCTATGACAAATGGACAGAACCGTTAAAAGCTCCTCCATAGAGAGAGTTGAGCAACTTCGGACAATGAAAGTCGCTCGGGATAGACTTTTTATTGTTCTTATATGTCAAATTTTATGAATATAACCTTCCTAGATTATTTCGATGCCAAAACACAAACTTTCTATGACAAATGGACAAAACCATTAAAAGCTCCCCCATAGAGAGAGTTGAGCAACTTCGGACTATGAAAGTCGCTCGGGATAGACTTTTTATTGTTCTTATATGTCAAATTTTATGAGTATAAGTTTCCTGGATTATTTCGATGCCAAAACACCAACTTTCTATGACAAATGAACAAAACCGTTAAAAGGTCCTCCATAGAGAGAGTTGAGCAACTTCAAACCATCAAAGTTGCTCGATGTACACTTTTTATTGTTCTTATATGTCAAATTTTATGAGTATAAGCTTCATAGATTATTTCGATGCCAAAACAGTAACTTTCTATGACAAATGGACGAAACCGTTAAAAGCACCTTAATAGAGAGAGTTGAGCAAATTCGGATAATCAAAGTTGCTCGGTGTACAATTTTTATTGTTCTTATATGTCAAATTTTATGAGTTTAACTTCAAAGATTATTTCGATGCCAAAACACCAACTTTCTATGACAAATGGACAAAACCGTTAAAAGCTCCTCCATAGAGAGAGTTGAGCAACTTCGGGCCAACAAAGTTGCTCGGTGTACAATTTTTATTGTTCTTATATGTCCAATTTTACGAGTGTAAGCTTACTAGATTATTTCGATGCCAAAACACCAAATTTCTGTGACAAACGGACAAAACCGTTAAAAGCACTTACATAGAGAGAGATGAGCAACTTCGGACCATCAAAGTTGATCGGTGCATAATTTTTATTGTACTTATATGTCAAATTTTACGAGTTTAAGCTTCATAGATTATTTCGATGCCAGAACAAAAACTTTCTACAACAAATGGACAAAACCGTTAAAAGCTCCTCCATAGAGAGAGTTGAGCAACTTCGGATCATCAAAGTTGCTCGGTGTACACTTTTTATTGTTCTTATATGTCAAATTTTATGAGTATAAGTTTCCTGGATTATTTCGATGCCAAAACACCAACTTTCTATGACAAATCGACAAAACCATTAAAATCTCCTATATAGAGAGAGTTGAGCAACTTCGGACTATGAAAGTCTCTGGTGATAGACTTTTTATTGTTCTTATATGTCAAATTTTATGAATATAACCTTCCTAGATTATTTCGATGCGAAAACACCAACTTTCTATGACAAATTGACAAAATCGTTAAAAGCACCTCCATAGAGAGTTGAGTAACTTCGGATCATCAAAGTCGCTCGGTGTACAATTTTTATTGTTCTTATATGTCAAATTTTTTGAGTATAAGCTTCCTAGATTATTTCGGTGCCAAAACTCCAACTTTCTATGACAAATGAACAAAACCGTTAAAAGGTCCTCCATACAGAGAGTTGAGCAACTTCAAACTATCAAAGTTGCTCGGTGTACACTTTTTATTGTTCTTATATGTCAAATCTTATGAGTATAAGCTTCATAGATTATTTCGATGCCAAAACACCAACTTTCTATGACAAATGGACGAAACCGTTAGGAGCTTCTCCATAGAGAGAGTTGAGCAACTTCGGATCATCAAAGTTGCTCGGTGTACAATTATTATTGTTCTTATATGTCAAATTTTAAGAGTTTAAACTTCATAGATTATTTCGAAGCTAAAACATCAACTTTCTATGACAAACTGAGAAAACCGTTAAAAGCTCCTCCATAGAGAGAGTGGAGCAACTTCGGACCATCAAAGTTGCTCGGTGTACACTTTTTATTGTTCTTATATGTCAAATTTTATGAGTATAGGCTTCCTGTATTATTTCGATGCCAAAACACCAACTTTCTATGACAAATGGACAAAACTATTAAAAGCTCCTCCATAGAGAGAGTTGAGCAACTTCGGACTATGAAAGTCGCTCGGGATAGACTTTTTATTGTTCTTATATGTCAAATTTTATCAATATAACCTTCCTAGATTATTTCGATGCCAAAACACCAACTTTCTATGAAAAATGGACAAAACCGTTAAAAGCTCCTCCATAGAGAGAGTTGAGCAACTTCGGACTATCAAAGTCGCTCGGGATTTTACTTTTTATTGTTCTTATACGTCAAATTTTATGAGTATAAGCTTCCTGGATTATTTCGATGCCAAAACACCAACTTTCTATGACAAATGGACGAAACCGTTAAAAGCATATAGAGAGTTGAGCAACTTCGGACCAACAAAGTTGCTCGGTGTACAATTTTTATTGTTCTTATATGTCAAATTTTACGAGTTTAAGCTTCATAGATTATTTCGATGCCGAAACACCAACTTTCTATGAAATATGGAGAAAACCGTTAAAAGCTCCTCCATAGAGAGAGTTGAGCAACTTCGGACTATCAAAGTCACTCGGGATAGACTTTTTATTGTTCTTATACGTCAAATTTTATGAGTATAAGTTTCCTAGATTATTTGGATGCCAAAACACCAACTTTCTATGACAAATGGACAAAACCGTTAAAAGCTCCTCCATAGAGAGAGTTGAGCAACTTCGGACCCACAAAGTTGCTCGGTGTACAATTTTTATTGTTCTTATATGTAAAATTTTACGAGTTTAAGCTTACTAGATTATTTCGATACAAAAACACCGACTTTCTATGAAAAATGGACAAAACCGTTAAAAACACCTACATAGAGAGAGATGAGCAACTTCGGACCATCAAAATTGCTCGGCGCACAATTTTTATTGTTGTTATATGTCAAATTTTATGAGTACAAGCTTCCTGGATTATTTCGAAGCCAAAACAACAACTTTCTATGACAAATGGACAAAACCATTAAAAGCTCATCCATAGAGAGAGTTGAGCAACTTCGGACTATGAAAGTAGCTCGGGATTGACTTTTATTGTTCTTATATGTCAAATTTTATGAATATAATCTTCCTAGATTATTTTGATGCCAAAACACCAACTTTCTATGAAAAAAGGACAAAATCGTTAAAAGCACCTCCATACAAAGAGATGAGCAACTTCGGACCATCAAAGTTGCTCGGCGCACAATTTTTATTGTACTTATATGCCAAATTTTACGAGTTTAAGCTTCATAGATTATTTTTATGCCAAAACACAAACTTTCTACGACAAATGGACAAAACCGTTAGAAGCTCCTCGATAGAGAGAGTTGAGCAACTTCGGATCATCAAACTTGCTCAGTGTACACTTTTTATTGTTCTTATATGTCAAATTTTATGGGTATAAGCTTCCAGGATTATTTCGATGCCAAAACACCAACTTTCTATGACAAATGGACAAAACCGTTAAAAGCTCCTCCATAGAGAGAGTTTAGCAACTTCGGACAATGAAAGTCGCTCGGGATAGACTTTTTATTGTTCTTATATGTCCAATTTTATGAATATAACCTTCCTAGATTATTTCGATGCCAAACCAAAAACTTTCTATGACAAATGGACAAAACCATTAAAAGCTCCTCCATAGAGAGAGTTGAGCAACTTCGGACTATAAAAGTCGCTCGGTATAGACTTTTTACTGTTCTTATATGTCAAATTTTATGAATATAACCTTCCTAGATTATTTCGATGCCAAAACACCAACTTTCTAGGACAAATGGACAAAACCGTTAAAAGCACCTCCATAGAGAGAGTTGAGCAACTTCGAGTCATCAAAGTTGCTCGGTGTACAATTTTTATTGTTCTTATATGTCAAATTTTACGAGTTTAAGCTTCATAGATTATTTCGATGCCGAAACACCAACTTTCTATGACAAATGGACAAAACCGTTAAAAGCTCCTCCATAGGGAGAGTTGAGCAACTTCGGACTATCAAAGTCACTCGGGATAGACTTTTTATTGTTCTTATACGTCAAATTTTATGAGTATAAGTTCCCTAGAATATTTGGATGCCAAAAAACTAACTTTCTATGACAAATGGACAGAACGTTAAAAGCTCCTCCATAGAGAGAGTTGAGCAACTTCGGACCAACAAAGTTGCTCGGTGTACAATTTTTATTGTTCTTATTTGTCAAATTTTAAGAGTTTAAGCTTCCTAGATTATTTCGATGCCAAAACACCAACTTTCTATGACAAATAGACAAAACCGTTAAAAGCACCTACATAGAGAGAGTTGAGCAACTTCGGACCATCAAAGTTGCTCAGTGCACAATTTTTATTGTACTTATATGTCAAATTTTACGAGTTTAAGCATCATAGATTATTTCGATGCCAAAACACCAACTTTCTATGACAAATGGACAAAACCGTTAAAAGCTCCTCCATAGAGAGAGTTGAGCAACTTCGGGCCAACAAAGTTGCTCGGTGTACAATTTTTATTGTACTTATATGTCAAATTTTATGCGTTTAAGCTTCATAGATTATTTTGATGCCAGAACACAAACTTTCTACGACAAATAGATAAAACCGTTAAAAGCTCCTCCATAGAGAGAGTTGAGCAACTTCGAGTCATCAAAGTTGCTCGGTGTACAATTTTTATTGTTCTTATGTGTCAAATTTTACAAGTTTAAGCTTCATAGATTATTCCGATGCCGAAACACCAATTTTGTACGAAATATGGCGAAAACCGTTAAAAGCTCCTCCATAGAGAGAGTTGAGCAACTTCGGATTATCAAAGTCACTCGGGATAGACTTTTTATTGTTCTTATACGTCAAATTTTATGAGTATAAGTTTCCTAGATTATTCGGATGCCAAAACACGAACTTTCTATGACAAATGGACAAAACCGTTAAAAGCTCCTCCATAGAGAGTTGAGCAACTTCGGAGCAACAAAGTTGCTCGGTGTACAATTTTTATTGTTCTTATAGGTCAAATTTTACGAGTTTAAGCTTACTAGATTATTTCGATGCCAAAACACCGACTTTCTATAAAAAATGGACAAAACCGTTAAAAACACCTACATAGAGAGAGATGAGCAACTTCGGACCATCAAATTTGCTCGGCGCACAATTTTTATTGTACTTATATGTCAAATTTTACGAGTTTAAGCTTCATAGATTATTTTTATGCCAAAACACAAACTCTCTACGACAAATGGACAAAACCGTTAAAAGCTCCTCCATAGAGAGAGTTGAGCAACTTCGGATCATCAAACTTGCTCGGTGTACACTTTTTATTGTTGTTATATGTCAAATTTTATGAGTATAAGCTTCCTGGATTATTTCTATGCCAAAACACCAATTTTCTATGACAACTGGACAAAACCGTTAAAAGCTCCTCCATAGAGAGAGTTGAACGACTTCGGACTATGAAAGTCGCTCGGGATAGACTTTTTATTGTTCTTATATGTCAAATTTTATGAATATAATCTTCCTAGATTATTTCGATGCCAAAACACCAACTTTCTATGACAAATGGACAAAATCGTTAAAAGCACCTCCATACAAAGAGATGAGCAACTTCGGACCATCAAAAATGCTCGGCGCACAATTTTTATTGTACTTATATGTCAAATTTTACGAGTTCAAGCTTCATAGATTATTTTTATGCCAAAACACAAACTTTCTACGACAAATGGACAAAACCGTTAAAAGCTCCTCCATAGAGAGAGTTGAGCAACTTCGGATCATCAAACTAGCTCGGTGTACACTTTTATTGTTCTTATATGTCAAATTTTATGAGTATAAGCTTCCTGGATTATTTCGATGCCAAAACACCAACTTTCTATGACAAATGAACAAAACCATTAAAAGCTCCTCCATAGAGAGAGTTGAGCAACTTCGGACTATGAAAGTCGCTCGGGATAGACTTTTTATTGTTCTTATATGTCAAATTTTATGAGTATAAGTTTCCTGGATTATTTCGATGCCGAAACACCAACTTTCTATGACAAATGGACAAAACCGTTAAAAGCACCTCCATAGAGAGAGTGGAGCAACTTCGGACCGTCAAACTTGCTCGATGTACAATTTTTATTGTTCTTATATGTCAAATTTTATGAGTATAAGCTTCCTAGATTATTTCGATGCCAAAACACCAACTTTCTATGACAAATGAACAAAACCGTTAAAAGGTCCTCCATAGAGAGAGTTGAGCAACTTCAAACCATCAAAGTTGCTCGATGTACACTTTTTATTGTTCTTATATGTCAAATTTTATGAGTATAAGCTTCCTGGATTATTTCTATGCCAAAACACCAACTTTCTATGACAAATGGACAAAATCGTTAAAAGCACCTCCATACAAAGAGATGAGCAACTTCGGACCATCAAAAATGCTCGGCGCACAATTTTTATTGTACTTATATGTCAAATTTTACGAGTTCAAGCTTCATAGATTATTTTTATGCCAAAACACAAACTTTCTACGACAAATGGACAAAACCGTTAAAAGCTCCTCCATAGAGAGAGTTGAGCAACTTCGGATCATCAAACTAGCTCGGTGTACACTTTTATTGTTCTTATATGTCAAATTTTATGAGTATAAGCTTCCTGGATTATTTCGATGCCAAAACACCAACTTTCTATGACAAATGAACAAAACCATTAAAAGCTCCTCCATAGAGAGAGTTGAGCAACTTCGGACAATGAAAGTCGCTCGGGATAGACTTTTTATTGTTCTTATATGTCAAATTTTATGAATATAACCTTCCTAGATTATTTCGACGCCAAAACACAAACTTTCTATGACAAATGGACAAAACCATTAAAAGCTCCTCCATAGAGAGAGTTGAGCAACTTCGGACTATGAAAGTCGCTCGGGATAGACTTTTTATTGTTCTTATATGTCAAATTTTATGAGTATAAGTTTCCTGGATTATTTCGATGCCGAAACACCAACTTTCTATGACAAATGGACAAAACCGTTAAAAGCACCTCCATAGAGAGAGTGGTGCAACTTCGGACCATCAAACTTGCTCGATGTACAATTTTTATTGTTCTTATATGTCAAATTTTATGAGTATAAGCTTCCTAGATTATTTCGATGCCAAAACACCAACTTTCTATGACAAATGAACAAAACCGTTAAAAGGTCCTCCATAGAGAGAGTTGAGCAACTTCAAACCATCAAAGTTGCTCGATGTACACTTTTTATTGTTCTTATATGTCAAATTTTATGAGTATAAGCTTCATAGATTATTTCGATGCCAAAACACTAACTTTCTATGACAAATGGACGAAACCGTTAAAAGCACCTTAATAGAGAGAGTTGTGCAAATTCGGATAATCAAAGTTGCTCGGTGTACAATTTTTATTGTTCTTATATGTCAAATTTTATGAGTTTAACTTCAAAGATTATTTCGATGTCAAAACACCGACTTTCTGTGACAAACGGACAAAACCGTTAAAAGCACTTACATAGAGAGAGATGAGCAAGTTCGGGCCAACAAAGTTGCTCGGTGTACAATTTTTATTGTTCTTATATGTCCAATTTTACGAGTTTAAGCTTACTAGATTATATCGATGCCAAAACACCGACTTTCTGTGACAAACGGACAAAACCGTTAAAAGCACTTACATAGAGAGAGATGAGCAACTTCGGACCATCAAAGTTGATCGGTGCACAATTTTTATTGTACTTATATGTCAAATTTTACGAGTTTAAGCTTCATATATTATTTTGATGCCAGAACACAAACTTTCTACGACAAATGGACAAAACCGTTAAAAGCTCTTCCCTAGAGAGAGTTGAGCAACTTCGGATCATCAAAGTTGCTCGGTGTACACTTTTTATTGTTCTTATATGTCAAATTTTATGAGTATAAGTTTCCTGGATTATTTCGATGCCAAAACACCAACTTTCTATGACAAATGGACAAAACCATTAAAAGCTCCTCCATAGAGAGAGTTGAGCAACTTCGGACTATGAAAGTCGCTCGGGATAGACTTTTTATTATTCTTATACGTCAAATTTTATGAATATAACCTTCCTAGATTATTTCGATGCCAAAACACCAACTTTCTATGACAAATGGACAAAACCGTTAAAAGCACCTCCATAGAGAGAGTTAAGCAACTTCGAGTCATCAAAGTTGCTCGGTGTACAATTTTTATTGTTCTTATATGTCAAATTTTACGAGTTTAAGCTTCATAGATTATTTCGATGCCGAAACACCAACTTTCTATGACAAATAGACAAAACCGTTAAAAGCACTTCCATAGGGAGAGTTGAGCAACTTCGGACTATCAAAGTCACTCGGGATAGACTTTTTATTGTTCTTATACGTCAAATTTTATGAGTATAAGTTTCCTAGAATATTTCGATGCCAAAACACCAACTTTCTATGACAAATGGACAGAACCGTTAAAAGCTCCTCCATAGAGAGAGTTGAGCAACTTCGGACCAACAACGTTGCTCGGTGTACACTTTTTATTGTTCTTATATGTCAAATTTTATGAGTATAAGCTTCATAGATTATTTCGAAGCCAAAACACCGACTTTCTACGACAAATGGACGAAACCATTGAAAGCACATTCATAGAGAGAGTTGAGCAACTTCGGATCATTAAAGTTGCTCGGTGTACAATTTTTATTATTCTTATATGTCAAATTTTACGAGTTTAAGCTTCATAGATTATTTCGATGCCAAAACACCAACTTTCTATGACAAATGGACAAAACCGTTAAAAGCTCCTCCATAGAGAGAGTTGAGCAACTTCGGGCCAACAAAGTTGCTCGGTGTACAATTTTTATTGTTCTTATATGTCCAATTTTATGAGTTTAAGCTTACTAGATTATTTCGATGTCAAAACACCGACTTTCTGTGACAAACGGACAAAACCGTTAAAATCACTTACATAGAGAGAGATGAGCAACTTCGGACCATCAAAGTTGCTCGGTGCACAATTTTTATTGTACTTATATGTCAAATTTTACGAGTTTAAGCTTCATAGATTATTTTGATGCCAGAACACAAACTTTCTACGACAAATAGATAAAACCGTTAAAAGCTCCTCCATAGAGAGAGTTGAGCAACTTCGGATCATCAAAGTTGCTCGGTGTACACTCTTTATTGTTTTTATATGTCAAATTTTATGAGTATAAGTTTCCTAGATTATTTCGATGCCAAAACACCAACTTTCTATGACACATGGACAAAACCATTAAAATCTCCTCCATAGAGAGAGTTGAGCAACTTCGGACTATGAAAGTCTCTGGTGATAGACTTTTTATTGTTCTTACATGTCAAATTTTATGAATATAACCTTCCTAGATTATTTCGATGCGAAAACAACAACTTTCTATGACAAATGGACAAAATCGTTAAAAGCACCTCCATAGAGAGAGTTGAGCAACTTCGGATCATCAAAGTTGCTCGGTGTACAATTTTTATTGTTCTTATATGTCAAATTTTTTGAGTATAAGCTTCCTAGATTATTTCGGTGCCAAAACACCAACTTTCTATGACAAATGAACAAAACCGTTAAAAGGTCCTCCATAGAGAGAGTTGAGCAACTTCAAACTATCAAAGTTGCTCGGTATACACTTTTTATTGTTCTTATATGTCAAATTTTATGAGTATAAGCTTCATAGATTATTTCGATGCCAAAACACCAACTTTCTATGACAAATGGACGAAACCGTTAGGAGCTTCTCCATAGAGAGAGTTGAGCAACTTCGGATCATCAAAGTTGCTCGGTGTACAATTATTATTGTTCTTATATGTCAAATTTTAAGAGTTTAAACTTCATAGATTATTTCGAAGCCAAAACACCTACTTTTTATGACAAATGGAGAAAACCGTTAAAAGCTCCTCCATAGAGAGACTGGAGCAACTTCGGACCATCAAAGTTGCTCGGTGTACACTTTTTATTGTTCTTATATGTCAAATTTTATGAGTATAAGCTTCATAGATTATTTCGAAGCCAAAACACCAACTTTCTACGACAAATGGACGAAACCGTTGAAAGCACCTTCATAGAGAGAGTTGAGCAACTTCGGATCATTAAAGTTGCTCGGTGTACAATTTTTATTATTCTTATATGTCAAATTTTACGAGTTTAAGCTTCATAGATTATTTCGATGCGAAAACACCAACTTTCTATGACAAATTTCGAAAACCGTTAAAAGCTTCTCCATAGAGAAAGTTGAGCAACTTCGGACTATCAAAGTCGCTCGCGATAGACTTTTAATTGTTGTTATAAGTCAAATTTTATGAGTATAAGCTTCTTGGATTATTTGGATGCCAAAACACCAACATTCTATGACAAATGGACAAAACCATTAAAAGCTCCTCCATAGAGAGAGTTGAGCAACTTCGGACTATGAAAGTCGCTCGGGATAGACTTTTTATTGTTCTTATATGTCAAATTTTATGAATATAACCTTCCTAGATTATTTCGATGCCAAAACACCAACTTTCTATGACAAATGGACAAAACCGTTAAAAGCACCTCCATAGAGAGAGTTGAGCAACTTCGGATCATCAAAGTTGCTCGGTGCACACTTTTTATTGTACTTTTATGACAAATTTTACGAGTTTAAGCTTCATAGATTATTTCGATGCCAAAACACCAACTTTCAATGACAAATGGACAAAACCGTTAAAAGCTCCTCCATAGACAGAGTTGAGCAACTTCGGACTATCAAAGTCGCTTGGGATAGACTTATTACTGTTCTTATATGTCAAATTTTATGAATATAACCTTCCTAGATTATTTCGATGCCAAAACACAAACTTACTATGACAAATGGACAAAACCATTAAAAGCTCCTCCATAGAGAGAGTTGAGCAACTTCGGACTATGAAAGTCGCTCGGGATAGACTTTGTATTGTTCTTATATGTCAAATTTTATGAATATAAACTTCCTAGATTATTTCGATGCCAAAACACCAACTTTCTATGACAAATGGACAAAACCGTTAAAAGCACCTCCATAGAGAGAGTTGAGCAACTTCGAGTCATCAAAATTGCTCGGTGTACAATTTTTATTGTTCTTACATGTCAAATTTTACGAGTTTAAGCTTCATAGATTATTTCGAATCCGAAACACCAACTTTCTATGACAAATGGACAAAACCGTTAAAAGCTCCTCCATAGAGAGAGTTGAGCAACTTCGGACTATCAAAGTCACTCGGGATAGACTTTTTATTGTTCTTATATGTCAAATTTTACGAGCTTAAGCTTCATAGATTATTTCGATGCCAAAACACCAACTTTCAATGACAAATGGACAAAACCGTTAAGAGCTCCTTAATAGAGAGAGTTGAGCAACTTCGGATTATCAAAGTCGCTCGGGATAGACTTTTTACTGTTCTTATATGTCAAATTTTATGAATATAACCTTCCTAGATTATTTCGATTCCAAAACACAAACTTACTATGACAAATGGACAAAACCATTAAAAGCTCCTCTATATAGAGAGTTGAGCAGCTTCAGACTATGAAAGTCGCTCGGGATAGACTTTTTATTGTTCTTATATGTCAAATTTTATGAATATAACCTTCCTAGATTATTTCGATGCCAAAACACCAACTTTTTATGACAGATGGACAAAACCGTTAAAAGCACCTCCAAAGAGAGAGTTGAGCAACTTCGAGTCATCAAAGTTGCTCGGTGTACAATTTTTATTGTTCTTAGATGTCAAATTTTACGAGTTTAAGCTTCATAGATTTTTTCGACGCCGAAACACCAACTTTCTATGACAAATGAAGAAAACCGTTAAAAGCTCCTCCATAGAGAGAGTTGAGCAACTTCGGATCATCAAAGTTGCTCGGTGCACACTTTTTATTGTACTTTTATGACAAATTTTACGAGTTTAAGCTTCATAGATTATTTCGATGCCAAAACACCAACTTTCAATGACAAATGGACAAAACCGTTAAAAGCTCCTTCATAGAGAGAGTTGAGCAACTTCGGACTATCAAAGTCGCTTGGGATAGACTTTTTACTGTTCTTATATGTCAAATTTTATGAATATAACCTTCCTAGATTATTTCGATACCAAAACACAAACTTACTATGACAAATGGACAAAACCATTAAAAGCTCCTCCATAGAGAGAGTTGAGCAACTTCGGACTATGAAAGTCGCTCGGGATAGACTTTTTATTGTTCTTATATGTCAAATTTTATGAATATAAACTTCCTAGATTATTTCGATGCCAAAACACCAACTTTCTATGACAAATGGACAAAACCGTTAAAAGCACCTCCATAGAGAGAGTTGAGCAACTTCGAGTCATCAAAGTTGCTCGGTGTACAATTTTTATTGTTCTTATATGTCAAATTTTACGAGTTTAAGCTTCATAGATTATTTCGATGCCGAAACACCAACTTTCTACGAAAAATGGACAAAACCGTTAAAAGCTCCTCCACAGAGAGAGTTGAGCAACTTCGGACTATCAAAGTCACTCGGGATAGACTTTTTATTGTTCTTATACGTCAAATTTTACGAGCTTAAGCTTCATAGATTATTTCGATGCCAAAACACCAACTTTCAATGACAAATGGACAAAACCGTTAAAAGCTCCTTAATAGAGAGAGTTGAGCAACTTCGGACTATCAAAGTCGCTCGGGATAGACTTTTTACTGTTCTTATATGTCAAATTTTATGAATATAACCTTCCTAGATTATTTCGATGCCAAAACACAAACTTACTATGACAAATGGACAAAACGATTAAAAGCTCCTCCATATAGAGAGTTGAGCAGCTTCGGACTATGAAAGTCGCTCGGGATAGACTTTTTATTGTTCTTATATGTCAAATTTTATGAATATAACATTCCTAGATTATTTCGATGCCAAAACACCAACTTTCTATGACAAATGGACAAAACCGTTAAAAGCACCTCCAAAGAGAGAGTTGAGCAACTTCGAGTCATCAAAGTTGCTCGGTGTACAATTTTTATTGTTCTTAGATGTCAAATTTTACGAGTTTAAGCTTCATAGATTTTTTCGACGCCGAAACACCAACTTTCTATGACAAATGGAGAAAACCGTTAAAAGCTCCTCCATAGAGAGAGTTGAGCAACTTCGGACTATCAAAGTCACTCGGGATAGACTTTTTATTGTTCTTTTATGTCAAATTTTACGAGTTTAAGCTTCATAGATTATTTCGATGCCGAAACACCAACTTTCTATGACAAATGGACAAAACTGTTAAAAGCTCCTCCATAGAGAGAGTTGAGCAACTTCGGGCCAACAAAGTTGCTCGGTGTACAATTTTTATTGTTCTTATATGTCCAATTTTACGAGTTTAAGCTTACTAGATTATTTCGATGTCAAAACACCGACTTTCTGTGACAAACGGACAAAACCGTTAAAAGCACTTACATAGAGAGAGATGAGCAACTTTGGACCATCAAAGTTGCTCGGTGCACAATTTTTATTGTTCTTATATGTCCAATTTTACGAGTTTAAGCTTACTAGATTATTTCGATGTCAAAACACCGACTTTCTGTGACAAACGGACAAAACCGTTAAAAGCACTTACATAGACAGAGATGAGCAACTTCGGACCATCAAAGTTGCTCGGTGCACAATTTTTATTGTACTTATATGTCAAATTTTACGAGTTTAAGCTTCATAGATTATTTTGATGCCAGAACACACTTTCTACGACAAATAGATAAAACTGTTAAAAGCTCCTTTATAGAGAGAGTTGAGCAACTTCGGATCATCAAAGTTGCTCGGTGTACACTTTTTATTGTTCTTATATGTCAAATTTTAGGAATATAAACTTCCTAGATTATTTCGATGCGAAAACAACAACATTCTATGACAAATGGACAAAACCGTTAAAAGCTCCTCCATTGAGAGAGTTGAGCAACTTCGGACTATCAAAGTCGCTTGGGATAGACTTTTTACTGTTCTTATATGTCAAATTTTATGAATATAACCTTCCTAGATTATTTCGATGCCAAAACACAAACTTACTATGACAAATGGACAAAACCATTAAAAGCTCCTCCATAGAGAGAGTTGAGCAACTTCGGACTATGAAAGTCGCTCGGGATAGACTTTTTATTGTTCTTATATGTCAAATTTTATGAATATAAACTTCCTAGATTATTTCGATGCCAAAACAACAACTTTCTATGACAAATGGACAAAACCGTTAAAAGCACCTCCATAGAGAGAGTTGAGCAACTTCGAGTCATCAAAGTTGCTCGGTTTACAATTTTTATTGTTCTTATATGTCAAATTTTACGAGTTTAAGCTTCATAGATTATTTCGATGCCGAAACACCAACTTTCTATGACAAATGGACAAAACCGTTAAAAGCTCCTCCATAGAGAGAGTTGAGCAACTTCGGACTATCAAAGTCACTCGGGATAGACTTTTTATTGTTCTTATACGTCAAATTTTACGAGCTTAAGCTTCATAGATTATTTTGATGCCAGAACACACTTTCTACGACAAATAGATAAAACTGTTAAAAGCTCCTTTATAGAGAGAGTTGAGCAACTTCGGATCATCAAAGTTGCTCGGTGTACACTTTTTATTGTTCTTATATGTCAAATTTTATGAATATAAGCTTCCTAGATTATTTCGATGCGAAAACAACAACATTCTATGACAAATGGACAAAACCGTTAAAAGCTCCTCCATAGAGAGAGTTGAGCAACTTCGGACTATCAAAGTCGCTTGGGATAGACTTTTTACTGTTCTTATATGTCAAATTTTATGAATATAACCTTCCTAGATTATTTCGATGCCAAAACACAAACTTACTATGACAAATGGACAAAACCATTAAAAGCTCCTCCATAGAGAGAGTTGAGCAACTTCGGACTATGAAAGTCGCTCGGGATAGACTTTTTATTGTTCTTATATGTCAAATTTTATGAATATAAACTTCCTAGATTATTTCGATGCCAAAACAACAACTTTCTATGACAAATGGACAAAACCGTTAAAAGCACCTCCATAGAGAGAGTTGAGCAACTTCGAGTCATCAAAGTTGCTCGGTGTACAATTTTTATTGTTCTTATATGTCAAATTTTACGAGTTTAAGCTTCATAGATTATTTCGATGCCGAAACACCAACTTTCTATGACAAATGGACAAAACCGTTAAAAGCTCCTCCATAGAGAGAGTTGAGCAACTTCGGACTATCAAAGTCACTCGGGATAGACTTTTTATTGTTCTTATACGTCAAATTTTACGAGCTTAAGCTTCATAGATTATTTCGATGCCAAAACACCAACTTTCAATGACAAATGGACAAAACCGTTAAAAGCTCCTTAATAGAGAGAGTTGAGCAACTTCGGATCATCAAACTAGCTCGGTGCACACTTTTTATTGTACTTTTATGACAAATTTTACGAGTTTAAGCTTCATAGATTATTTCGATGCCAAAACACCAACTTTCAATGACAAATGGACAAAACCGTTAAAAGCTCCTCCATAGAGAGAGTTGAGCAACTTCGGACTATCAAAGTCGCTTGGGATAGACTTTTTACTGTTCTTATATGTCAAATTTTATGAATATAACCTTCCTAGATTATTTCGATGCCAAAACACAAACTTACTATGACAAATGGACAAAACCATTAAAAGCTCCTCCATAGAGAGAGTTGAGCAACTTCGGACTATGAAAGTCGCTCGGGATAGACTTTTTATTGTTCTTATATGTCAAATTTTATGAATATAAACTTCCTAGATTATTTCGATGCCAAAACAACAACTTTCTATGACAAATGGACAAAACCGTTAAAAGCACCTCCATAGAGAGAGTTGAGCAACTTCGAGTCATCAAAGTTGCTCGGTTTACAATTTTTATTGTTCTTATATGTCAAATTTTACGATTTTAAGCTTTATAGATTATTTCGATGCCGAAACACCAACTTTCTATGACAAATGGACAAAACCGTTAAAAGCTCCTCCATGGAGAGAGTTGAGCAACTTCGGACTATCAAAGTCACTCGGGATAGACTTTTTATTGTTCTTATACGTCAAATTTTACGAGCTTAAGCTTCATAGATTATTTCGATGCCAAAACACCAACTTTCAATGACAAATGGACAAAACCGTTAAAAGCTCCTTAATAGAGAGAGTTGAGCAACTTCGGACTATCAAAGTCGCTCGGGATAGACTTTTTACTGTTCTTATATGTCAAATTTTATGAATATAACCTTCCTAGATTATTTCGATGCCAAAACACAAACTTACTATGACAAATGGACAAAACCATTAAAAGCTCCTCCATATAGAGAGTTGAGCAACTTCGGACTATGAAAGTCGCTCGGGATAGACTTTTTATTGTTCTTATACGTCAAATTTTATGAGTATAAGTTTCCTATATTATTTCGATGCCAAAACACCAACTTTCTATGACAAATGGACAAAACCGTTAAAAGCACCTCCAAAGAGAGAGTTGAGCAACTTCGAGTCATCAAAGTTGCTCGGTGTACAATTTTTATTGTTCTTAGATGTCAAATTTTACGAGTTTAAGCTTCATAGATTTTTTCGACGCCGAAACACCAACTTTCTATGACAAATGGAGAAAACCGTTAAAAGCTCCTCCATAGAGAGAGTTGAGCAACTTCGGACTATCAAAGTCACTCGGGATAGACTTTTTATTGTTCTTATACGTCAAATTTTATGAGTATAAGTTTCCTAGATTATTTGGATGCCAAAACACCAACTTTCTATGACAAATGGACAAAACCGTTAAAAGCTCCTCCATAGAGAGAGTTGAGCAACTTCGGACTATCAAAGTCACTCGGGATAGACTTTTTATTGTTCTTATACGTTAAATTTTATGAGTATAAGTTTCCTAGATTTTTTCGATGCCAAAACACCAACTTTCTACGACAAATGGACAAAACCATTAAAAGCTCCTCCATAGAGACAGTTGAGCAACTTCGGACTATCAAAGTCACTCGGGATAGACTTTTTATTGTTCTTATACGTCAAATTTTATGAGTATAAGTTTCCTAGATTTTTTGGATGCCAAAACACGAACTTTCTATGACAAATGGACAAAACCATTAAAAGCTCCTCCATAGAGAGAGTTGAGCAACTTCGGACTATCAAAGTCACTCGGGATAGACTTTTTATTGTTCTTATACGTCAAATTTTACGAGCTTAAGCTTCATAGATTATTTCGATGCCAAAACACCAACTTTCAATGACAAATGGACAAAACCGTTAAAAGCTCCTTAATAGAGAGAGTTGAGCAACTTCGGATCATCAAACTAGCTCGGTGCACACTTTTTATTGTACTTTTATGACAAATTTTACGAGTTTAAGCTTCATAGATTATTTCGATGCCAAAACACCAACTTTCAATGACAAATGGACAAAACCGTTAAAAGCACCTCCATAGAGAGAGTTGAGCAACTTCGAGTCATCAAAGTTGCTCGGTTTACAATTTTTATTGTTCTTATATGTCAAATTTTACGAGTTTAAGCTTCATAGATTATTTCGATGCCGAAACACCAACTTTCTATGACAAATGGACAAAACCGTTAAAAGCTCCTCCATAGAGAGAGTTGAGCAACTTCGGACTATCAAAGTCACTCGGGATAGACTTTTTATTGTTCTTATACGTCAAATTTTACGAGCTTAAGCTTCATAGATTATTTTGATGCCAGAACACACTTTCTACGACAAATAGATAAAACTGTTAAAAGCTCCTTTATAGAGAGAGTTGAGCAACTTCGGATCATCAAAGTTGCTCGGTGTACACTTTTTATTGTTCTTATATGTCAAATTTTATGAATATAAGCTTCCTAGATTATTTCGATGCGAAAACAACAACATTCTATGACAAATGGACAAAACCGTTAAAAGCTCCTCCATAGAGAGAGTTGAGCAACTTCGGACTATCAAAGTCGCTTGGGATAGACTTTTTACTGTTCTTATATGTCAAATTTTATGAATATAACCTTCCTAGATTATTTCGATGCCAAAACACAAACTTACTATGACAAATGGACAAAACCATTAAAAGCTCCTCCATAGAGAGAGTTGAGCAACTTCGGACTATGAAAGTCGCTCGGGATAGACTTTTTATTGTTCTTATATGTCAAATTTTATGAATATAAACTTCCTAGATTATTTCGATGCCAAAACAACAACTTTCTATGACAAATGGACAAAACCGTTAAAAGCACCTCCATAGAGAGAGTTGAGCAACTTCGAGTCATCAAAGTTGCTCGGTTTACAATTTTTATTGTTCTTATATGTCAAATTTTACGAGTTTAAGCTTCATAGATTATTTCGATGCCGAAACACCAACTTTCTATGACAAATGGACAAAACCGTTAAAAGCTCCTCCATAGAGAGAGTTGAGCAACTTCGGACTATCAAAGTCACTCGGGATAGACTTTTTATTGTTCTTATACGTCAAATTTTACGAGCTTAAGCTTCATAGATTATTTTGATGCCAGAACACACTTTCTACGACAAATAGATAAAACTGTTAAAAGCTCCTTTATAGAGAGAGTTGAGCAACTTCGGATCATCAAAATTGCTCGGTGTACACTTTTTATTGTTCTTATATGTCAAATTTTATGAATATAAGCTTCCTAGATTATTTCGATGCGAAAACAACAACATTCTATGACAAATGGACAAAACCGTTAAAAGCTCCTCCATAGAGAGAGTTGAGCAACTTCGGACTATCAAAGTCGCTTGGGATAGACTTTTTACTGTTCTTATATGTCAAATTTTATGAATATAACCTTCCTAGATTATTTCGATGCCAAAACACAAACTTACTATGACAAATGGACAAAACCATTAAAAGCTCCTCCATAGAGAGAGTTGAGCAACTTCGGACTATGAAAGTCGCTCGGGATAGACTTTTTATTGTTCTTATATGTCAAATTTTATGAATATAAACTTCCTAGATTATTTCGATGCCAAAACAACAACTTTCTATGACAAATGGACAAAACCGTTAAAAGCACCTCCATAGAGAGAGTTGAGCAACTTCGAGTCATCAAAGTTGCTCGGTGTACAATTTTTATTGTTCTTATATGTCAAATTTTACGAGTTTAAGCTTCATAGATTATTTCGATGCCGAAACACCAACTTTCTATGACAAATGGACAAAACCGTTAAAAGCTCCTCCATAGAGAGAGTTGAGCAACTTCGGACTATCAAAGTCACTCGGGATAGACTTTTTATTGTTCTTATACGTCAAATTTTACGAGCTTAAGCTTCATAGATTATTTCGATGCCAAAACACCAACTTTCAATGACAAATGGACAAAACCGTTAAAAGCTCCTTAATAGAGAGAGTTGAGCAACTTCGGATCATCAAACTAGCTCGGTGCACACTTTTTATTGTACTTTTATGACAAATTTTACGAGTTTAAGCTTCATAGATTATTTCGATGCCAAAACACCAACTTTCAATGACAAATGGACAAAACCGTTAAAAGCTCCTCCATAGAGAGAGTTGAGCAACTTCGGACTATCAAAGTCGCTTGGGATAGACTTTTTACTGTTCTTATATGTCAAATTTTATGAATATAACCTTCCTAGATTATTTCGATGCCAAAACACAAACTTACTATGACAAATGGACAAAACCATTAAAAGCTCCTCCATAGAGAGAGTTGAGCAACTTCGGACTATGAAAGTCGCTCGGGATAGACTTTTTATTGTTCTTATATGTCAAATTTTATGAATATAAACTTCCTAGATTATTTCGATGCCAAAACAACAACTTTCTATGACAAATGGACAAAACCGTTAAAAGCACCTCCATAGAGAGAGTTGAGCAACTTCGAGTCATCAAAGTTGCTCGGTTTACAATTTTTATTGTTCTTATATGTCAAATTTTACGATTTTAAGCTTTATAGATTATTTCGATGCCGAAACACCAACTTTCTATGACAAATGGACAAAACCGTTAAAAGCTCCTCCATGGAGAGAGTTGAGCAACTTCGGACTATCAAAGTCACTCGGGATAGACTTTTTATTGTTCTTATACGTCAAATTTTACGAGCTTAAGCTTCATAGATTATTTCGATGCCAAAACACCAACTTTCAATGACAAATGGACAAAACCGTTAAAAGCTCCTTAATAGAGAGAGTTGAGCAACTTCGGACTATCAAAGTCGCTCGGGATAGACTTTTTACTGTTCTTATATGTCAAATTTTATGAATATAACCTTCCTAGATTATTTCGATGCCAAAACACAAACTTACTATGACAAATGGACAAAACCATTAAAAGCTCCTCCATATAGAGAGTTGAGCAACTTCGGACTATGAAAGTCGCTCGGGATAGACTTTTTATTGTTCTTATACGTCAAATTTTATGAGTATAAGTTTCCTATATTATTTCGATGCCAAAACACCAACTTTCTATGACAAATGGACAAAACCGTTAAAAGCACCTCCAAAGAGAGAGTTGAGCAACTTCGAGTCATCAAAGTTGCTCGGTGTACAATTTTTATTGTTCTTAGATGTCAAATTTTACGAGTTTAAGCTTCATAGATTTTTTCGACGCCGAAACACCAACTTTCTATGACAAATGGAGAAAACCGTTAAAAGCTCCTCCATAGAGAGAGTTGAGCAACTTCGGACTATCAAAGTCACTCGGGATAGACTTTTTATTGTTCTTATACGTCAAATTTTATGAGTATAAGTTTCCTAGATTATTTGGATGCCAAAACACCAACTTTCTATGACAAATGGACAAAACCGTTAAAAGCTCCTCCATAGAGAGAGTTGAGCAACTTCGGACTATCAAAGTCACTCGGGATAGACTTTTTATTGTTCTTATACGTTAAATTTTATGAGTATAAGTTTCCTAGATTTTTTGGATGCCAAAACACCAACTTTCTATGACAAATGGACAAAACCATTAAAAGCTCCTCCATAGAGAGAGTTGAGCAACTTCGGACTATCAAAGTCACTCGGGATAGACTTTTTATTGTTCTTATACGTCAAATTTTATGAGTATAAGTTTCCTAGATTTTTTGGATGCCAAAACACGAACTTTCTATGACAAATGGACAAAACCATTAAAAGCTCCTCCATAGAGAGAGTTGAGCAACTTCGGACCAACAAAGCTGCTCGGTGTACAATTTTCATTGTTCTTATATGTCAAATTTTAAGAGTTTAAGCTTGCTAGATTATTTCGATGCCAAAACACCGACTTTCTATGACAAATAGACAAAACCATTAAAAGCACCTACATAGAGAGAGTTGTGCAACTTCGGACCATCAAAGTTGCCCGGTGCACACTTTTTATTGTACTTTTATGTCAAATTTTACGAGTTTAAGCTTCATAGATTATTTCGATGCCGAAACACCAACTTTCTATGACAAATGGACAAAACCGTTAAAAGCTCCTCCATAGAGAGAGTTGAGCAACTTCGGGCCAACAAAGTTGCTCGGTGTACAATTTTTATTGTTCTTATATGTCCAATTTTACGAGTTCAAGCTTACTAGATTATTTCGATGTCAAAACACCGACTTTCTGTGACAAACGGACAAAACCGTTAAAAGCACTTACATAGAGAGAGAGATGAGCAACTTCGGACCATCAAAGTTGCTCGGTGCACAATTTTTATTGTACTTATATGTCAAATTTTACGAGTTTAAGCTTCATAGATTATTTTGATGCCAGAACACAAACTTTCTACGACAAATAGATAAAACCGTTAAAAGCTCCTCCATAGAGAGAGTTGAGCAACTTCGGATCATCAAAGTTGCTCGGTGTACACTTTTTATTGTTCTTATATGTCAAATTTTATGAGTATAAGTTTCCTAGATTATTTCGATGCCAAAACACCAACTTTCTATGACAAATGGACAAAACCATTAAAATCTCCTCCATAGAGAGAGTTGAGCAACTTCGAAATATGAATGTCTCTGGTGATAGACTTTTTATTGTTCTTATATGTCAAATTTTATGAATATAACCTTCCTAGATTATTTCGATGCGAAAACAACAACTTTCTATGACAAATGGACAAAATCGTTAAAAGCACCTCCATAGAGAGAGTTGAGTAACTTCGGATCATCAAAGTTGCTCGGTGTACAATTTTTATTGTTCTTATATGTCAAATTTTATGAGTATAACCTTCCTAGATTATTTCGGTGCCAAAACACCAACTTTCTATGACAAATGAACAAAACCGTTAAAAGGTCCTCCATAGAGAGAGTTGAGCAACTTCAAACTATCAAAGTTGCTCGGTGTACACTTTTTATTGTTCTTATATGTCAAATTTTATGAGTATAAGCTTCATAGATTATTTCGATGCCAAAACACCAACTTTCTATGACAAATGGACGAAACCGTTAGGAGCTTCTCCATAGAGAGAGTTGAGCAACTTCGGATCATCAAAGTTGCTCGGTGTACAATTAGTATTGTTCTTATATGTCAAATTTTAAGAGTTTAAACTTCATAGATTATTTTGAAGCTAAAACACCAACTTTCTATGACAAATGGAGAAAACCGTTAAAAGCTCCTCCATAGAGAGAGTGGAGCAACTTCGGACCATCAAATTTGCTCGGTGTACACTTTTTATTGTTCTTATATGTAAAATTTTATGAGTATAAGCTTCATAGATTATTTCGAAGCCAAAACACCAACTTTCTATGACAAATGGACGAAACCGTTGAAAGCACCTTCATAGAGAGAGTTGAGCAACTTCGGATCATTAAAGTTGCTCGGTGTACAATTTTTATTATTCTTATATGTCAAATTTTACGAGTTTAAGCTTCAAAGATTATCTCGATGCGAAAACACCAACTTTCTATGACAAATTTCGAAAACCGTTAAAAGCTTCTCCATAGAGAAAGTTGAGCAACTTCGGACTATCAAAGTCGCTCGCGATAGACTTTTAATTGTTGTTATAAGTCAAATCTTATGAGTATAAGCTTCTTGGATTATTTGGATGCCAAAACACCAACATTCTATGACAAATGGACAAAACCATTAAAAGCTCCTCCCTAGAGAGATTTGAGTAACTACGGACTATCAAAGTCGCTCGGGATAGACTTTTTATTGTTCTTATATGTCAAATTTTATGAATATAAGCTTCCTAGATTATTTCGATGCCAAAACACCAACTTTCTATGACAAATGGACGAAACCGTTAGGAGCTTCTCCATAGAGAGAGTTGAGCAACTTCGGATCATCAAAGTTGCTCGGTGTACAATTTTTATTATTCTTATATGTCAAATTTTACGAGTTTAAGCTTCAAAGATTATCTCGATGCGAAAACACCAACTTTCTATGACAAATTTCGAAAACCGTTAAAAGCTTCTCCATAGAGAAAGTTGAGCAACTTCGGACTATCAAAGTCGCTCGCGATAGACTTTTATTGTTCTTATATGTCAAATTTTATGAGTATAACCTTCCTAGATTATTTCGGTGCCAAAACACCAACTTTCTATGACAAATGAACAAAACCGTTAAAAGGTCCTCCATAGAGAGAGTTGAGCAACTTCAAACTATCAAAAGTTGCTCGGTGTACACTTTTTATTGTTCTTATATGTCAAATTTTATGAGTATAAGCTTCATAGATTATTTCGATGCCAAAACACCAACTTTCTATGACAAATGGACGAAACCGTTAGGAGCTTCTCCATAGAGAGAGTTGAGCAACTTCGGATCATCAAAGTTGCTCGGTGTACAATTAGTATTGTTCTTATATGTCAAATTTTAAGAGTTTAAACTTCATAGATTATTTTGAAGCTAAAACACCAACTTTCTATGACAAATGGAGAAAACCGTTAAAAGCTCCTCCATAGAGAGAGTGGAGCAACTTCGGACCATCAAAGTTGCTCGGTGTACACTTTTTATTGTTCTTATATGTAAAATTTTATGAGTATAAGCTTCATAGATTATTTCGAAGCCAAAACACCAACTTTCTATGACAAATGGACGAAACCGTTGAAAGCACCTTCCTAGAGAGAGTTGAGCAACTTCGGATCATTAAAGTTGCTCGGTGTACAATTTTTATTATTCTTATATGTCAAATTTTACGAGTTTAAGCTTCAAAGATTATCTCGATGCGAAAACACCAACTTTCTATGACAAATTTCGAAAACCGTTAAAAGCTTCTCCATAGAGAAAGTTGAGCAACTTCGGACTATCAAAGTCGCTCGCGATAGACTTTTAATTGTTGTTATAAGTCAAATCTTATGAGTATAAGCTTCTTGGATTATTTGGATGCCAAAACACCAACATTCTATGACAAATGGACAAAACCATTAAAAGCTCCTCCCTAGAGAGATTTGAGCAACTACGGACTATCAAAGTCGCTCGGGATAGACTTTTTATTGTTCTTATATGTCAAATTTTATGAATATAAGCTTCCTAGATTATTTCGATGCCAAAACACCAACTTTCTATGACAAATGGACGAAACCGTTAGGAGCTTCTCCATAGAGAGAGTTGAGCAACTTCGGATCATCAAAGTTGCTCGGTGTACAATTTTTATTATTCTTATATGTCAAATTTTACGAGTTTAAGCTTCAAAGATTATCTCGATGCGAAAACACCAACTTTCTATGACAAATTTCGAAAACCGTTAAAAGCTTCTCCATAGAGAAAGTTGAGCAACTTCGGACTATCAAAGTCGCTCGCGATAGACTTTTATTGTTCTTATATGTCAAATTTTATGAGTATAACCTTCCTAGATTATTTCGGTGCCAAAACACCAACTTTCTATGACAAATGAACAAAACCGTTAAAAGGTCCTCCATAGAGAGAGTTGAGCAACTTCAAACTATCAAAGTTGCTCGGTGTACACTTTTTATTGTTCTTATATGTCAAATTTTATGAGTATAAGCTTCATAGATTATTTCGATGCCAAAACACCAACTTTCTATGACAAATGGACGAAACCGTTAGGAGCTTCTCCATAGAGAGAGTTGAGCAACTTCGGATCATCAAAGTTGCTCGGTGTACAATTATTATTGTTCTTATATGTAAAATTTTAAGAGTTTAAACTTCATAGATTATTTTGAAGCTAAAACACCAACTTTCTATGACAAATGGAGAAAACCGTTAAAAGCTCCTCCATAGAGAGAGTGGAGCAACTTCGGACCATCAAAGTTGCTCGGTGTACACTTTTTATTGTTCTTATATGTAAAATTTTATGAGTATAAGCTTCATAGATTATTTCGAAGCCAAAACACCAACTTTCTATGACAAATGGACGAAACCGTTGAAAGCACCTTCATAGAGAGAGTTGAGCAACTTCGGATCATTAAAGTTGCTTGGTGTACAATTTTTATTATTCTTATATGTCAAATTTTACGAGTTTAAGCTTCAAAGATTATCTCGATGCGAAAACACCAACTTTCTATGACAAATTTCGAAAACCGTTAAAAGCTTCACCATAGAGAAAGTTGAGCAACTTCGGACTATCAAAGTCGCTCGCGATAGACTTTTAATTGTTGTTATAAGTCAAATCTTATGAGTATAAGCTTCTTGGATTATTTGGATGCCAAAACACCAACATTCTATGACAAATGGACAAAACCATTAAAAGCTCCTCCATAGAGAGAGTTGAGCAACTACGGACTATCAAAGTCGCTCGGGATAGACTTTTTATTGTTCTTATATGTCAAATTTTATGAATATAAGCTTCCTAGATTATTTCGATGCCAAAACACCAACTTTATATGACAAATGGACAAAACCGTTAAAAGCACCTCCATAGGGAGAGTGGAGCAACTTCGGACCATCAAAGTTGCTCGTTGTACAATTTTTATTGTTCTTATATGTCAAATTTTATGAATATAACCTTCCTAGATTATTTCGATGCCAAAACACAAACTTACTATGACAAATGGACAAAACCATTAAAAGCTCCTCCATGGAGAGAGTTGAGCAACTTCGGACTATGAAAGTCGCTCGGGATAGACTTTTTATTGTTCTTATATGTCAAATTTTATGAATATAACCTTCCTAGATTATTTCGATGCCAAAACACCAACTTTCTATGACAAATGGACAAAACCGTTAAAAGCACCTCCATAGAGAGAGTTGAGCAACTTCGAGTCATCAAAGTTGCTCGGTGTACAACTTTTATTGTTCTTATATGTCAAATTTTATGAGTTTAAGCTTCATAGATTATTTCGATGCCGAAACTCCAACTTTCTATGACAAATGGACAAAACCGTTAAAAGCTCCTCCATAGAGAGAGTTGAGCAACTTCGGACTATCAAAGTCACTCGGGATAGACTTTTTATTGTTCTTATACGTCAAATTTTATGAGTATAAGTTTCCTAGATTTTTTGTATGCCAAAACACCAACTTTCTATGACAAATGGACAAAACCATTAAAAGCTCCTCCATAGAGAGAGTTGAGCAACTTCGGACCAACAAAGTTGCTCGGTGTACAATTTTCATTGTTCTTATATGTCAAATTTTAAGAGTTTAAGCTTCCTAGATTATTTCGATGCCAAAACACCGACTTTCTATGACAAATAGACAAAACCATTAAAAGCACCTACATAGAGTGAGTTGTGCAACTTCGGACCATCAAAGTTGCCCGGTGCACACTTTTTATTGTACTTTTATGTCAAATTTTACGAGTTTAAGCTTCATAGATTATTTCGATGCCGAAACACCAACTTTCTATGACAAATGGACAAAACCGTTAAAAGCTCCTCCATAGAGAGAGTTGAGCAACTTCGGACTATCAAAGTCGCTCGGGATAGACTTTTTATTGTTCTTATATGTCAAATTTTATGAGTATAAGTTTCCTAGATTATTTCGATGCCAAAACACCAACTTTCTATGACAAATGGACAAAACCATTAAAAGCTCCTCCATAGAGAGAGTTGAGCAACTTCGGGCCAACAAAGTTGCTCGGTGTACAATTTTTATTGTTCTTATATGTCCAATTTTACGAGTTTAAGCTTACTAGATTATTTCGATGTCAAAACACCGACTTTCTGTGACAAACGGACAAAACCGTTAAAAGCACTTACATAGAGAGAGATGAGCAACTTCGGACCATCAAAGTTGCTCGGTGCACAATTTTTATTGTACTTATATGTCAAATTTTACGAGTTTAAGCTTCATAGATTATTTTGATGCCAGAACACAAACTTTCTACGACAAATAGATAAAACCGTTAAAAGCTCCTCCATAGAGAGAGTTGAGCAACTTCGGATCATCAAAGTTGCTCGGTGTACACTTTTTATTGTTCTTATATGTCAAATTTTATGAGTATAAGTTTCCTGGATTATTTCGATGCCAAAACACCAACTTTCTATGACAAATGGACAAAACCATTAAAATCTCCTCCATAGAGAGAGTTGAGCAACTTCGGACTATGAAAGTCTCTGGTGATAGACTTTTTATTGTTCTTATATGTCAAATTTTATGAATATAACCTTCCTAGATTATTTCGATGCCAAAACACCAACTTTCTATGACAAATGGACAAAACCGTTAAAAGCTCCTCCATAGAGAGAGTTGAGCAACTTCGGATCATCAAAGTTGCTCGGTGTACACTTTTTATTGTTCTTATTTGTCAAATTTTATGAGTATAAGTTTCCTAGATTATTTCGATGCCAAAACACCAACTTCTATGACAAATGGACAAAACCATTAAAATCTCCTCCATAGAGAGAGTTGAGCAACTTCGGACTATGAAAGTCTCTGGTGATAGACTTTTTATTGTTCTTATATGTCAAATTTAATGAATATAACCTTCCTAGATTATTTCGGTGCCAAAACACCAACTTTCTATGACAAATGGACAAAATCTTTAAAAGCACCTCCATAGAGAGAGTTGAGCAACTTCGGATCATCAAAGTTGCTCGGCGTACAATATTTATTGTTCTTATATGTCAAATTTTATGAGTATAAGCTTCCTAGATTATTTCGGTGCCAAAACACCAACTTTCTATGACAAATGGACGAAACCGTTAGGAGCTTCTCCATAGAGAGAGTTGAGCAACTTCGGATCATCAAAGTTGCTCGGTGTACAATTATTATTGTTCTTATATGTCAAATTTTAAGAGTTTAAACTTCATAGATTATTTCGAAGCTAAAACACCAACTTTCTATGACAAATGGAGAAAACCGTTAAAAGCTCCTCCATAGAGAGAGTGCAGCAACTTCGGACCATCAAAGTTGCTCGGTGTACACTTTTTATTGTTCTTATATGTAAAATTTTATGAGTATAAGCTTCATAGATTATTTCGAAGCCAAAACACCAACTTTCTATGACAAATGGACGAAAACGTTGAAAGCACCTTCATAGAGAGAGTTGAGCAACTTCGGATCATTAAAGTTGCTCGGTGTACAATTTTTATTATTCTTATATGTCAAATTTTACGAGTTTAAGCTTCAAAGATTATCTCGATGCGAAAACACCAACTTTCTATGACAAATTTAAAAAACCGTTAAAAGCTTCTCCATAGAGAAAGTTGAGCAACTTCGGACTATCAAAGTCGCTCGCGATAGACTTTTAATTGTTGTTATAAGTCAAATCTTATGAGTATAAGCTTCTTGGATTATTTGGATGCCAAAACACCAACATTCTATGACAAATGGACAAAACCATTAAAAGCTCCTCCCTAGAGAGAGTTGAGCAACTACGGACTATCAAAGTCGCTCGGGATAGACTTTTTATTGTTCTTATATGTCAAATTTTATGAATATAACCTTCCTAGATTATTTCGATGCCAAAACACCAATTTTATATGACAAATGGACAAAACCGTTAAAAGCACCTCCATAGAGAGAGTGGAGCAACTTCGGACCATCAAAGTTGCTCGGTGTACAATTTTTATTGTTCTTATATGTCAAATTTTATGAATATAACCTTCCTAGATTATTTCGATGCCAAAACACAAACTTACTATGACAAATGGACAAAACCATTAAAAGCTCCTCCATGGAGAGCAACTTCGGACTATGAAAGTCGCTCGGGATAGACTTTTTATTGTTCTTATATGTCAAATTTTATGAATATAACCTTCCTAGATTATTTCGATGCCAAAACACCAACTTTCTATGACAAATGGACAAAACCGTTAAAAGCTCCTCCATAGAGAGAGTTGAGCAACTTCGGATCATCAAAGTTGCTCGGTGTACACTTTTTATTGTTCTTATTTGTCAAATTTTATGAGTATAAGTTTCCTAGATTATTTCGATGCCAAAACACCAACTTCTATGACAAATGGACAAAACCATTAAAATCTCCTCCATAGAGAGAGTTGAGCAACTTCGGACTATGAAAGTCTCTGGTGATAGACTTTTTATTGTTCTTATAAGTCAAATTTTATGAATATAACCTTCCTAGATTATTTCGATGCAAAAACAACAACTTTCTATGACAAATGGACAAAACCGTTAAAAGCTCCTCCATAGAGAGAGTTGAGCAACTTCGGATCATCAAAGTTGCTCGGCGTACAATATTTATTGTTCTTATATGTCAAATTTTATGAGTATAAGCTTCCTAGATTATTTCGGTGCCAAAACACCAACTTTCTATGACAAATGGACGAAACCGTTAGGAGCTTCTCCATAGAGAGAGTTGAGCAACTTCGGATCATCAAAGTTGCTCGGTGTACAATTATTATTGTTCTTATATGTCAAATTTTAAGAGTTTAAACTTCATAGATTATTTCGAAGCTAAAACACCAACTTTCTATGACAAATGGAAAAAACCGTTAAAAGCTCCTCCATAGAGAGAGTGGAGCAACTTCGGACCATCAAAGTTGCTCGGTGTACAATTTTTATTGTTCTTATATGTCAAATTTTATGAGTATAAGCTTCATAGATTATTTCGAAGCCAAAACACCAACTTTCTATGACAAATGGACGAAACCGTTGAAAGCACCTTCATAGAGAGAGTTGAGCAAATTCGGATCATTAAAGTTGCTCGGTGTACAATTTTTATTATTCTTATATGTCAAATTTTACGAGTTTAAGCTTCAAAGATTATTTCGATGCGAAAACACCAACTTTCTAAGACAAATTTCGAAAACCGTTAAAAGCTTCTCCATTGAGAAAGTTGAGCAACTTCGGACTATCAAAGTCGCTCGCGATAGACTTTTAATTGTTGTTATAAGTCAAATTTTATGAGTATAAGCTTCTTGGATTATTTGGATGCCAAAACACCAACATTCTATGACAAATGGACAAAACCATTAAAAGCTCCTCCCTAGAGAGAGTTGAGCAACTCGGACTATCAAAGTCGCTCGGGATACACTTTTTATTGTTCTTATATGTCAAATTTTATGAATATAACCTTCCTAGATTATTTCGATGCCAAAACACCAACTTTCTATGACAAATGGACAAAACCGTTAAAAGCTCCTCCATAGAGAGAGTTGAGCAACTTCGGATCATCAAAGTTGCTCGGTGTACACTTTTTATTGTTCTTATTTGTCAAATTTTATGAGTATAAGTTTCCTAGATTATTTCGATGCCAAAACACCAACTTCTATGACAAATGGACAAAACCATTAAAATCTCCTCCATAGAGAGAGTTGAGCAACTTCGGACTATGAAAGTCTCTGGTGATAGACTTTTTATTGTTCTTATAAGTCAAATTTTATGAATATAACCTTCCTAGATTATTTCGATGCAAAAACAACAACTTTCTATGACAAATGGACAAAACCGTTAAAAGCTCCTCCATAGAGAGAGTTGAGCAACTTCGGATCATCAAAGTTGCTCGGCGTACAATATTTATTGTTCTTATATGTCAAATTTTATGAGTATAAGCTTCCTAGATTATTTCGGTTCCAAAACACCAACTTTCTATGACAAATGGACGAAACCGTTAGGAGCTTCTCCATAGAGAGAGTTGAGCAACTTCGGATCATCAAAGTTGCTCGGTGTACAATTATTATTGTTCTTATATGTCAAATTTTAAGAGTTTAAACTTCTTAGATTATTTCGAAGCTAAAACACCAACTTTCTATGACAAATGGAAAAAACCGTTAAAAGCTCCTCCATAGAGAGAGTGGAGCAACTTCGGACCATCAAAGTTGCTCGGTGTACAATTTTTATTGTTCTTATATGTCAAATTTTATGAGTACAAGCTTCATAGATTATTTTGAAGCCAAAACACCAACTTTCTATGACAAATGGACGAAACCGTTGAAAGCACCTTCATAGAGAGAGTTGAGCAAATTCGGATCATTAAAGTTGCTCGGTGTACAATTTTTATTATTCTTATATGTCAAATTTTACGAGTTTAAGCTTCAAAGATTATTTCGATGCGAAAACACCAACTTTCTAAGACAAATTTCGAAAACCGTTAAAAGCTTCTCCATTGAGAAAGTTGAGCAACTTCGGACTATCAAAGTCGCTCGCGATAGACTTTTAATTGTTGTTATAAGTCAAATTTTATGAGTAAAAGCTTCTTGGATTATTTGGATGCCAAAACACCAACATTCTATGACAAATGGACAAAACCATTAAAAGCTCCTCCCTAGAGAGAGTTGAGCAACTCGGACTATCAAAGTCGCTCGGGATAGACTTTTTATTGTTCTTATATGTCAAATTTTATGAATATAACCTTCCTAGATTATTTCGATGCCAAAACACCAACTTTATATGACAAATGGACAAAACCGTTAAAAGCACCTCCATAGAGAGAGTGGAGCAACTTCGGACCATCAAAGTTGCTCGGTGTACAATTTTTATTGTTCTTAAATGTCAAATTTTATGAATATAACCTTCCTTGATTATTTCGATGCCAAAACACAAACTTACTATGACAAATGGACAAAACCATTAAAAGCTCCTCCATAGAGAGAGTTGAGCAACTTCGGACTATGAAAGTCGCTCGGGATAGACTTTTTATTGTTCTTATATGTCAAATTTTATGAATATAACCTTCCTAGATTATTTCGATGCCAAAACACCAACTTTCTATGACAAATGGACAAAACCGTTAAAAGCACCTCCATAGAGAGAGTTGAGCAACTTCGAGTCATCAAAGTTGCTCGGTGTACAATTTTTATTGTTCTTATATGTCAAATTTTACGGGTTTAAGCTTCATAGATTATTTCGATGCCGAAACACCAACTATCTATGACAAATGGACAAAACCGTTAAAAGCTCCTCCATAGAGAGAGTTGAGCAACTTCGGACTATCAAAGTCACTCGGGATAGACTTTTTATTGTTCATATACGTCAAATTTTATGAGTATAAGTTTCCTAGATTATTTGGATGCAAAAACACCAACTTTCTATGACAAATGGACAAAAACCATTAAAAGCTCTTCCATAGAGAGAGTTGAGCAACTTCGGACCAACAAAGTTGCTCGGTGTACAATTTTTATTGTTCTTATATGTCAAATTTTAAGAGTTTAAGCTTCCTAGATTATTTCGATGCCAAAACACCGACTTTCTATGACAAATAGACAAAACCATTAAAAGCACCTACATATAGAGAGTTGAGCAACTTCGGACCATCAAAGTTGCCCGGTGCACACTTTTCATTGTAATTTTATGTCAAATTTTACGAGTTTAAGCCTCATAGATTATTTCGATGCCAAAACACCAACTTTCTATGACAAATGGACAAAACCGTTAAAAGCTCCTCCATAGAGAGAGTTGAGCAACTTCGGGCCAACAAAGTTGCTCGGTCTACAATTTTTATTGTTCTTATATGTCTAATTTTACGAGTTTAAGCTTCATAGATTATTTCGATGCCGAAACACCAACTTTCAATGACAAATGGACAAAACCGTTAAAAGCTCCTCCATAGAGAGAGTTGAGCAACTTCGGACTATCAAAGTCGCTCGGGATAGACTTTTTACTGTTCTTATATGTCAAATTTTATGAATATAACCTTCCTAGATTATTTCGATGCCAAAACACAAACTTACTATGACAAATGGACAAAACCATTAAAATCTCCTCCATAGAGAGAGTTGAGCAACTTCGGACTATGAAAGTCGCTCGGGATAGACTTTTTATTGTTTTTATATGTCAAATTTTATGAATATAACCTTCCTAGATTATTTCGATGCCAAAACACCAACTTTCTATGACAAATGGACAAAACCGTTAAAAGCACCTACATAGAGAAAGATGAGCAACTTCGGACCATCAAAGTTGCTCGGTGCACACTTTTTATTGTAATTTTATGTCAAATTTTACGAGTTTAAGCTTCATAGATTATTTCGATGCCAAAACACCAACTTTCTATGACAAATGGACAAAACCGTTAAAAGCACCTCCACAGAGAGAGTTGAGCAACTTCGGACTATGAAAGTCGCTCGGGATAGACTTTTTATTGTTCTTATATGTCAAATTTTACGAGTTTAAGCTTCCTATATTATTTCGATGCCAAAACACCGACTTTCTATGACAAATAGACAAAACCGTTAAAAGCACCTATATAGAGAGAGATGAGCAACTTCGGACCATCAAAGTTGCTCGGTGCACACTTTTTATTGTACTTTTATGTCAAATTTTACGAGTTTAAGCTTCATAGATTATTTCGATGCCAAAACACCAACTTTCTATGACAAATGGACAAAACCGTTAAAAGCACCTCCATAGAGAGAGTTGAGTAACTTCGAGTCATCAAAGTTGCTCGGTGTACAATTTTTATTGTTCTTATATGTCAAATTTTACGAGTTTAAGCTTCATAGATTATTTCGATGCCGAAACACCCACTTTCTATGACAAATGGACAAAACCGTTAAAAGCTCCTCCATAGAGAGAGTTGAGCAACTTCGGACTATCAAAGTCACTCGGGATAGACTTTTTGTTGTTCTTATACGTCAAATTTTACGAGCTTAAGCTTCATAGATTATTTCGATGCCAAAACACCAACTTTCAATGACAAATGGACAAAACCATTAAATGCTCCTCGATGGAGAGAGTTGAGCAACTTCGGACTATGAAAGTCGCTCGGGATAGACTTTTTATTGTTCTTATATGTCAAATTTTATGAATATAACCTTCCTGGATTATTTCGATGCCAAAACACCAACTTTCTATGACAAATGGACAAAACCTTTAAAAGCACCACCATAGAGAGAGTTGAGCAACTTCGAGTCATCAAAGTTGCTCGGTGTACAATTTTTATTGTTCTTATATGTCAAATTTTACGAGTTTAAGCTTCATAGATTATTTCGATGCCGAAACACCAACTTTCTATGACAAATGGACAAAACCGTTAAAAGCTCCTCCATAGAGAGAGTTGAACAACTTCGGACTATCAAAGTCACTCGGGATAGACTTTTTATTTTTCTTATACGTCAAATTTTATGAGTATAAGTTTCCTAGATTATTTGGATGCCAAAACACCAACTTTCTATGACAAATGGACAAAACCATTAAAAGCTCCTCCCTAGAGAGAGTTGAGCAACTTCGGACCAACAAAGTTGCTCGGTGTACAATTTTTATTGTTCTTATATGTCAAATTTTAAGAGTTTAAGCTTCCTAGATTATTTCGATGCCAAAACACCGACTTTCTATGACAAATAGACAAAACCATTAAAAGCACCTACACAGAGAGAGTTGAGCAACTTCGGACCATCAAAGTTGCCCGGTGCACACTTTTTATTGTAATTTTATGTCAAATTTTACGAGTTTAAGCTTCATAGATTATTTCGATGCCAAAACACCAACTTTCTATGACAAATGGACAAAACCGTTAAAAGCTACTCCATAGAGAGAGTTGAGCAACTTCGGGCCAACAAAGTTGCTCGGTCTACAATTTTTATTGTTCTTATATGTCTAATTTTACGAGTTTAAGCTTCATAGATTATTTCGATGCCGAAACACCAAATTTCAATGACAAATGGACAAAACCGTTAAAAGCTCCTCCATAGAGAGAGTTGAGCAACTTCGGACTATCAAAGTCGCTCGGGATAGACTTTTTACTGTTCTTATATGTCAAATTTTATGAATATAACCTTCCTAGATTATTTCGATGCCAAAACACCAACTTTCTATGACAAATGGACAAAACCGTTAAAAGCTACTCCATAGAGAGAGTTGAGCAACTTCGGGCCAACAAAGTTGCTCGGTATACAATTTTTATTGTTCTTATATGTCAAATTTTACGAGTTTAAGCTTCATAGATTATTTCGATGCCAAAACACCAAATTTCAATGACAAATGGACAAAACCGTTAAAAGCTCCTCCATAGAGAGAGTTGAGCAACTTCGGACTATCAAAGTCGCTCGGGATAGACTTTTTATTGTTCTTATACGTCAAATTTTATGAGTATAAGTTTTCTATATTATTTGGATGCCCAAACACCAACTTTCTATGAAAAATGGACAAAACCGTTAAAAGCACCTCCATAGAGAGAGTTGAGCAACTTCGGACCAACAAAGTTGCTCGGTGCACACTTTTTATTGTACTTTTATGTCAAATTTTACGAGTTTAAGCCTCATAGATTATTTCGATGCCAAAACACCAACTTTCTATGACAAATGGACAAAACCGTTAAAAGCTCCTCCATAGAGAGAGTTGAGCAACTACGGGCCAACAAAGTTGCTCGGTCTACAATTTTTATTGTTCTTATATGTCTAATTTTACGAGTTTAAGCTTCATAGATTATTTCGATGCCGAAACACCAACTTTCAATGACAAATGGACAAAACCGTTAAAAGCTCCTCCATAGAGAGAGTTGAGCAACTTCGGACTATCAAAGTCGCTCGGGATAGACTTTTTACCGTTCTTATATGTCAAATTTTATGAATATAACCTTCCTAGATTATTTCGATGCCAAAACAAAAACTTACTATGACAAATGGACAAAACCATTAAAATCTCCTCCATAGAGAGAGTTGAGCAACTTCGGACTATGAAAGTCGCTCGGGATAGACTTTTTATTGTTTTTATATGTCAAATTTTATGAATATAACCTTCCTAGATTATTTCGATGCCAAAACACCAACTTTCTATGACAAATGGACAAAACCGTTAAAAGCACCTACATAGAGAAAGATGAGCAACTTCGGACCATCAAAGTTGCTCGGTGCACACTTTTTATTGTACTTTTATGTCAAATTTTACGAGTTTAAGCTTCATAGATTATTTCGATGCCAAAACACCAACTTTCTATGACAAATGGACAAAACCGTTAAAAGCACCTCCATAGAGAGAGTTGAGCAACTTCGGACTATGAAAGTCGCTCGGGATAGACTTTTTATTGTTCTTATATGTCAAATTTTACGAGTTTAAGCTTCCTAGATTATTTCGATGCCAAAACACCGACTTTCTATGACAAATAGACAAAACCGTTAAAAGCACCTATATAGAGAGAGATGAGCAACTTCGGACCATCAAAGTTGCTCGGTGCACACTTTTTATTGTACTTTTATGTCAAATTTTACGAGTTTAAGCTTCATAGATTATTTCGATGCCAAAACACTAACTTTCTATGACAAATGGACAAAACCGTTAAAAGCACCTCCATAGAGAGAGTTGAGTAACTTCGAGTCATCAAAGTTGCTCGGTGTACAATTTTTATTGTTCTTATATGTCAAATTTTACGAGTTTAAGCTTCATAGATTATTTCGATGCCGAAACACCCACTTTCTATGACAAATGGACAAAACCGTTAAAAGCTCCTCCATAGAGAGAGTTGAGCAACTTCGGACTATCAAAGTCACTCGGGATAGACTTTTTGTTGTTCTTATACGTCAAATTTTACGAGCTTAAGCTTCATAGATTATTTCGATGCCAAAACACCAACTTTCAATGACAAATGGACAAAACCATTAAATGCTCCTCGATGGAGAGAGTTGAGCAACTTCGGACTATGAAAGTCGCTCGGGATAGACTTTTTATTGTTCTTATATGTCAAATTTTATGAATATAACCTTCCTGGATTATTTCGATGCCAAAACACCAACTTTCTATGACAAATGGACAAAACCGTTAAAAGCACCTCCATAGAGAGAGTTGAGCAACTTCGAGTCATCAAAGTTGCTCGGTGTATAATTTTTATTGTTCTTATATGTCAAATTTTACGAGTTTAAGCTTCATAGATTATTTCGATGCCGAAACACCAACTTTCTATGACAAATGGACAAAACCGTTAAAAGCTCCTCCATAGAGAGAGTTGAACAACTTCGGACTATCAAAGTCACTCGGGATAGACTTTTTATTTTTCTTATACGTCAAATTTTATGAGTATAAGTTTCCTAGATTATTTGGATGCCAAAACACCAACTTTCTATGACAAATGGACAAAACCATTAAAAGCTCCTCCCTAGAGAGAGTTGAGCAACTTCGGACCAACAAAGTTGCTCGGTGTACAATTTTTATTGTTCTTATATGTCAAATTTTAAGAGTTTAAGCTTCCTAGATTATTTCGATGCCAAAACACCGACTTTCTATGACAAATAGACAAAACCATTAAAAGCACCTACACAGAGAGAGTTGAGCAACTTCGGACCATCAAAGTTGCCCGGTGCACACTTTTTATTGTAATTTTATGTCAAATTTTACGAGTTTAAGCTTCATAGATTATTTCGATGCCAAAACACCAACTTTCTATGACAAATGGACAAAACCGTTAAAAGCTACTCCATAGAGAGAGTTGAGCAACTTCGGGCCAACAAAGTTGCTCGGTCTACAATTTTTATTGTTCTTATATGTCTAATCTTACGAGTTTAAGCTTCATAGATTATTTCGATGCCGAAACACCAAATTTCAATGACAAATGGACAAAACCGTTAAAAGCTCCTCCATAGAGAGAGTTGAGCAACTTCGGACTATCAAAGTCGCTCGGGATAGACTTTTTACTGTTCTTATATGTCAAATTTTATGAATATAACCTTCCTAGATTATTTCGATGCCAAAACACCAACTTTCTATGACAAATGGACAAAACCGTTAAAAGCACCTCCATAGAGAGAGTTGAGCAACTTCGAGTCGTCAAAGTTGCTCGGTATACAATTTTTATTGTTCTTATATGTCAAATTTTACGAGTTTAAGCTTCATAGATTATTTCGATGCCGAAACAACAACTTTCTATGACAAATGGACAAAACCGTTAAAAGCTCCTCCATAGAGAGAGTTGAGCAACTTCGGACTATCAAAGTCACTCGGGATAGACTTTTTATTGTTCTTATACGTCAAATTTTATGAGTATAAGTTTTCTATATTATTTGGATGCCCAAACACCAACTTTCTATGAAAAATGGACAAAACCATTAAAAGCCCCTCTATAGAGAGAGTTGAGCAACTTCGGACCAACAAAGTTGCTCGGTGCACACTTTTTATTGTACTTTTATGTCAAATATTACGAGTTTAAGCTTCATAGATTATTTCGATGCCAAAACACCAACTTTCTATGACAAATGGACAAAACCATTAAAAGCTCCTCCATAGAGAGAGTTGTGCAACTTCGGACTATCAAAGTCGCTCGGGATAGACTTTTTATTGTTCTTATATGTCAAATTTTATGAATATAACCTTCCTAGATTATTTCGGTGCCAAAACACCAACTTTCTATGACAAATGAACAAAACCGTTAAAAGGTCCTCCATAGAGAGAGTTGAGCAACTTCAAACTACAAAGTTGCTCGGTGCACACATTTTATTGTACTTTTATGTCAAATATTACGAGTTTAAGCTTCATAGATTATTTCGATGCCAAAACACCAACTTTCTATGACAAATGGACAAAACCATTAAAAGCTCCTCCATAGAGAGAGTTGTGCAACTTCGGACTATCAAAGTCGCTCGGGATAGACTTTTTATTGTTCTTATATGTCAAATTTTATGAATATAACCTTCCTAGATTATTTCGGTGCCAAAACACCAACTTTCTATGACAAATGAACAAAACCGTTAAAAGGTCCTCCATAGAGAGAGTTGAGCAACTTCAAACTACCAAAGTTGCTCGGTGTACACATTTTATTGTACTTTTATGTCAAATTTTACGAGTTTAAGCTTCATAGATTATTTCGATGCCAAAACACCAACTTTCTATGACAAATGGACAAAACCGTTAAAAGCACCTCCATAGAGAGAGTTGAGTAACTTCGAGTCATCAAAGTTGCTCGGTGTACACTTTTTATTTTTCTTATATGTCAAATTTTACGAGTTTAAGCTTCATACATTATTTCGATGCCGAAACACCCACTTTCAATGACAAATGGACAAAACCGTTAAAAGCTCCTCCATAGAGAGAGTTGAGCAACTTCGGACTATCAAAGTCGCTCGGGATAGACTTTTTACTGTTCTTATATGTCAAATTTTATGAATATAACCTTCCTAGATTATTTCGATGCCAAAACACAAACTTACTATGACAAATGGACAAAACCATTAAAATCTCCCCCATAGAGAGAGTTGAGCAACTTCGGACTATGAAAGTCGCTCGGGATAGACTTTTTATTGTTTTTATATGTCAAATTTTATGAATATAACCTTCCTAGATTATTTCGATGCCAAAACACCAACTTTCTATGACAAATGGACAAAACCGTTAAAAGCACCTACATAGAGAGAGATGAGCAACTTCGGACCATCAAAGTTGCTCGGTGCACACTTTTTATTGTACTTTTATGTCAAATTTTACGAGTTTAAGCTTCATAGATTATTTCGATGCCAAAACACCAACTTTCTATGACAAATGGACAAAACCGTTAAAAGCACCTCCATAGAGAGAGTTGAGCAACTTCGGACTATGAAAGTCGCTCGGGATAGACTTTTTATTGTTCTTATATGTCAAATTTTACGAGTTTAAGCTTCCTAGATTATTTCGATGCCAAAACACCGACTTTCTATGACAAATAGACAAAACCGTTAAAAGCACCTATATAGAGAGAGATGAGCAACTTCGGACCATCAAAGTTGCTCGGTGCACACTTTTTATTGTACTTTTATGTCAAATTTTACGAGTTTAAGCTTCATAGATTATTTCGATGCCAAAACACCAACTTTCTATGACAAATGGACAAAACCGTTAAAAGCACCTCCATAGAGAGAGTTGAGTAACTTCGAGTCATCAAAGTTGCTCGGTGTACAATTTTTATTGTTCTTATATGTCAAATTTTACGAGTTTAAGCTTCATAGATTATTTCGATGCCGAAACACCCACTTTCTATGACAAATGGACAAAACCGTTAAAAGCTCCTCCATAGAGAGAGTTGAGCAACTTCGGACTATCAAAGTCACTCGGGATAGACTTTTTGTTGTTCTTATACGTCAAATTTTACGAGCTTAAGCTTCATAGATTATTTCGATGCCAAAACACCAACTTTCAATGACAAATGGACAAAACCATTAAATGCTCCTCCATGGAGAGAGTTGAGCAACTTCGGACTATGAAAGTCGCTCGGTATAGACTTTTTATTGTTCTTATATGTCAAATTTTATGAATATAACCTTCCTAGATTATTTCGATGCCAAAACACCAACTTTCTATGACAAATGGACAAAACCGTTAAATGCACCTCCATAGAGAGAGTTGAGCAACTTCGAGTCATCAAAGTTGCTCGGTGTACAATTTTTATTGTTCTTATATGTCAAATTTTACGAGTTTAAGCTTCATAGATTATTTCGATGCCGAAACACCAACTTTCTATGACAAATGGACAAAACCGTTAAAAGCTCCTCCATAGAGAGAGTTGAACAACTTCGGACTATCAAAGTCACTCGGGATAGACTTTTTATTTTTCTTATACGTCAAATTTTATGAGTATAAGTTTCCTAGATTATTTGGATGCCAAAACACCAACTTTCTATGACAAATGGACAAAACCATTAAAAGCTCCTCCCTAGAGAGAGTTGAGCAACTTCGGACCAACAAAGTTGCTCGGTGTACAATTTTTATTGTTCTTATATGTCAAATTTTAAGAGTTTAAGCTTCCTAGATTATTTCGATGCCAAAACACCGACTTTCTATGACAAATAGACAAAACCATTAAAAGCACCTACACAGAGAGAGTTGAGCAACTTCGGACCATCAAAGTTGCCCGGTGCACACTTTTTATTGTAATTTTATGTCAAATTTTACGAGTTTAAGCTTCATAGATTATTTCGATGCCAAAACACCAACTTTCTATGACAAATGGACAAAACCGTTAAAAGCTACTCCATAGAGAGAGTTGAGCAACTTCGGGCCAACAAAGTTGCTCGGTCTACAATTTTTATTGTTCTTATATGTCTAATCTTACGAGTTTAAGCTTCATAGATTATTTCGATGCCGAAACACCAAATTTCAATGACAAATGGACAAAACCGTTAAAAGCTCCTTCATAGAGAGAGTTGAGCAACTTCGGACTATCAAAGTCGCTCGGGATAGACTTTTTACTGTTCTTATATGTCAAATTTTATGAATATAACCTTCCTAGATTATTTCGATGCCAAAACACCAACTTTCTATGACAAATGGACAAAACCGTTAAAAGCACCTCCATAGAGAGAGTTGAGCAACTTCGAGTCGTCAAAGTTGCTCGGTATACAATTTTTATTGTTCTTATATGTCAAATTTTACGAGTTTAAGCTTCATAGATTATTTCGATGCCGAAACAACAACTTTCTATGACAAATGGACAAAACCGTTAAAAGCTCCTCCATAGAGAGAGTTGAGCAACTTCGGACTATCAAAGTCACTCGGGATAGACTTTTTATTGTTCTTATACGTCAAATTTTATGAGTATAAGTTTTCTATATTATTTGGATGCCCAAACACCAACTTTCTATGAAAAATGGACAAAACCATTAAAAGCCCCTCTATAGAGAGAGTTGAGCAACTTCGGACCAACAAAGTTGCTCGGTGCACACTTTTTATTGTACTTTTATGTCAAATATTACGAGTTTAAGCTTCATAGATTATTTCGATGCCAAAACACCAACTTTCTATGACAAATGGACAAAACCATTAAAAGCTCCTCCATAGAGAGAGTTGTGCAACTTCGGACTATCAAAGTCGCTCGGGATAGACTTTTTATTGTTCTTATATGTCAAATTTTATGAATATAACCTTCCTAGATTATTTCGGTGCCAAAACACCAACTTTCTATGACAAATGAACAAAACCGTTAAAAGGTCCTCCATAGAGAGAGTTGAGCAACTTCAAACTACCAAAGTTGCTCGGTGTACACATTTTATTGTTCTTATATGTCAAATTTTATGTGTATAAGCTTCATAGATTATTTCGATGCCAAAACACCAACTTTCTATGACAAATGGACAAAACCGTTAAAAGCTTCTCCATAGAGAGAGTTGAGCAACTTCGGGCCAACAAAGTTGCTCGGTCTACAATTTTTATTGTTCTTATATGTCTAATTTTACGAGTTTAAGCTTCATAGATTATTTCGATGCCGAAACACCAACTTTCAATGACAAATGGACAAAACCGTTAAAAGCTCCTCCATAGAGAGAGTTGAGCAAATTCGGACTATCAAAGTCGCTCGGGATAGACTTTTTACTGTTCTTATATGTCAAATTTTATGAATATAACCTTCCTAGATTATTTCGATGCCAAAACACAAACTTACTATGACAAATGGACAAAACCATTAAAATCTCCCCCATAGAGAGAGTTGAGCAACTTCGGACTATGAAAGTCGCTAGGGATAGACTTTTTATTGTTTTTATATGTCAAATTTTATGAATATAACCTTCCTAGATTATTTCGATGCCAAAACATCAACTTTCTATGACAAATGGACAAAACCGTTAAAAGCACCTACATAGAGAGAGATGAGCAACTTCGGACCATCAAAGTTGCTCGGTGCACACTTTTTATTGTACTTTTATGTCAAATTTTACGAGTTTAAGCTTCATAGATTATTTCGATGCCAAAACACCAACTTTCTATGACAAATGGACAAAACCGTTAAAAGCACCTCCATAGAGAGAGTTGAGCAACTTCGGACTATGAAAGTCGCTCGGGATAGACTTTTTATTGTTCTTATATGTCAAATTTTACGAGTTTAAGCTTCCTAGATTATTTCGATGCCAAAACACCGACTTTCTATGACAAATAGACAAAACCGTTAAAAGCACCTATATAGAGAGAGATGAGCAACTTCGGACCATCAAAGTTGCTCGGTGCACACTTTTTATTGTACTTTTATGTCAAATTTTACGAGTTTAAGCTTCATAGATTATTTCGATGCCAAAACACCAACTTTCTATGACAAATGGACAAAACCGTTAAAAGCACCTCCATAGAGAGAGTTGAGTAACTTCGAGTCATCAAAGTTTCTCGGTGTACAATTTTTATTGTTCTTATATGTCAAATTTTACGAGTTTAAGCTTCATAGATTATTTCGATGCCGAAACACCCACTTTCTATGACAAATGGACAAAACCGTTAAAAGCTCCTCCATAGAGAGAGTTGAGCAACTTCGGACTTTCAAAGTCACTCGGCATAGACTTTTTCTTGTTCTTATACGTCAAATTTTACGAGCTTAAGCTTCATAGATTATTTCGATGCCAAAACACCAACTTTCAATGACAAATGGACAAAACCATTAAAAGCTCCTCCATGGAGAGAGTTGAGCAACTTCGGACTATGAAAGTCGCTCGGTATAGACTTTTTATTGTTCTTATATGTCAAATTTTATGAATATAACCTTCCTAGATTATTTCGATGCCAAAACACCAACTTTCTATGACAAATGGACAAAACCGTTAAAAGCACCTCCATAGAGAGAGTTGAGCAACTTCGAGTCATCAAAGTTGCTCGGTGTACAATTTTTATTGTTCTTATATGTCAAATTTTACGAGTTTAAGCTTCATAGATTATTTCGATGCCGAAACACCAACTTTCTATGACAAATGGACAAAACCGTTAAAAGCTCCTCCATAGAGAGAGTTGAACAACTTCGGACTATCAAAGTCACTCGGGATAGACTTTTTATTTTTCTTATACGTCAAATTTTATGAGTATAAGTTTCCTAGATTATTTGGATGCCAAAACACCAACTTTCTATGACAAATGGACAAAACCATTAAAAGCTCCTCCATAGAGAGAGTTGAGCAACTTCGGACCAACAAAGTTGCTCGGTGTACAATTTTTATTGTTCTTATATGTCAAATTTTAAGAGTTTAAGCTTCCTAGATTATTTCGATGCCAAAACACCGACTTTCTATGACAAATAGACAAAACCATTAAAAGCACCTACACAGAGAGAGTTGAGCAACTTCGGACCATCAAAGTTGCCCGGTGCACACTTTTTATTGTAATTTTATGTCAAATTTTACGAGTTTAAGCTTCATAGATTATTTCGATGCCAAAACACCAACTTTCTATGAAAAATGGACAAAACCGTTAAAAGCTACTCCATAGAGAGAGTTGAGCAACTTCAGGCCAACAAAGTTGCTCGGTCTACAATTTTTATTGTTCTTATATGTCTAATTTTACGAGTTTAAGCTTCATAGATTATTTCGATGCCGAAACACCAAATTTCAATGACAAATGGACAAAACCGTTAAAAGCTCCTCCATAGAGAGAGTTGAGCAACTTCGGACTATCAAAGTCGCTCGGATAGACTTTTTACTGTTCTTATATGTCAAATTTTATGAATATAACCTTCCTAGATTATTTCGATGCCAAAACACCAACTTTCTATGACAAATGGACAAAACCGTTAAAAGCACCTCCATAGAGAGAGTTGAGCAACTTCGAGTCGTCAATGTTGCTCGGTATACAATTTTTATTGTTCTTATATGTCAAATTTTACGAGTTTAAGCTTCATAGATTATTTCGATGCCGAAACAACAACTTTCTATGACAAATGGACAAAACCGTTAAAAGCTCCTCCATAGAGAGAGTTGAGCAACTTCGGACTATCAAAGTCACTCGGGATAGACTTTTTATTGTTCTTATACGTCAAATTTTATGAGTATAAGTTTCCTATATTATTTGGATGCCCAAACACCAACTTTCTATGAAAAATGGACAAAACCGTTAAAAGCTACTCCATAGAGAGAGTTGAGCAACTTCGGACCAACAAAGTTGCTCGGTGCACACTTTTTATTGTACTTTTATGTCAAATTTTACGAGTTTAAGCTTCATAGATTATTTCGATGCCAAAACACCAACTTTCTATGACAAATGGACAAAACCATTAAAAGCTCCTCCATAGAGAGAGTTGTGCAACTTCGGACCAACAAAGTTGCTCGGTGCACACTTTTTATTGTACTTTTATGTCAAATTTTACGAGTTTAAGCTTCATAGATTATTTCGATGCCAAAACACCAACTTTCTATGACAAATGGACAAAACCATTAAAAGCTCCTCCATAGAGAGAGTTGTGCAACTTCGGACTATCAAAGTTGCTCGGTGCACACTTTTTATTGTACTTTTATGTCAAATTTTACGAGTTTAAGCTTCATAGATTATTTCGATGCCAAAACACCAACTTTCTTTGACAAATGGACAAAACCGTTAAAAGCACCTCCATAGAGAGAGTTGAGCAACTTCGGACTATGAAAGTCGCTCGGGATAGACTTTTTATTGTTCTTATATGTCAAATTTTACGAGTTTAAGCTTCCTAGATTATTTCGATGCCAAAACACCGACTTTCTATGACAAATAGACAAAACCGTTAAAAGCACCTATATAGATAGAGATGAGCAACTTCGGACCATCAAAGTTGCTCGGTGCACACTTTTTATTGTACTTTTACGTCAAATTTTACGAGTTTAAGCTTCATAGATTATTTCGATGCCAAAACACCAACTTTCTATGACAAATGGACAAAACCGTTAAAAGCACCTCCATAGAGAGAGTTGAGTAACTTCGAGTCATCAAAGTTGCTCGGTGTACACTTTTTATTTTTCTTATATGTCAAATTTTACGAGTTTAAGCTTCATACATTATTTCGATGCCGAAACACCCACTTTCTATGACAAATGGACAAAACCGTTAAAAGCTCCTCCATAGAGAGAGTTGAGCAACTTCGGACTATCAAAGTCACTCGGGATAGACTTTTTATTGTTCTTATACGTCAAATTTTACGAGCTTAAGCTTCATAGATTATTTCGATGCCAAAACACCAACTTTCAATGACAAATGGACAAAACCATTAAAAGCTCCTCCATGGAGAGAGTTGAGCAACTTCGGACTATGAAAGTCGCTCGGTATAGACTTTTTATTGTTCTTATATGTCAAATTTTATGAATATAACCTTCCTAGATTATTTCGATGCCAAAACACCAACTTTCTATGACAAATGGACAAAACCGTTAAAAGCACCTCCATAGAGAGAGTTGAGCAACTTCGAGTCATCAAAGTTGCTCGCTGTACAATTTTTATTGTTCTTATATGTCAAATTTTACGAGTTTAAGCTTCATAGATTATTTCGATGCCGAAACACCAACTTTCTATGACAAATGGACAAAACCGTTAAAAGCTCCTCCATAGAGAGAGTTGAACAACTTCGGACTATCAAAGTCACTCGGGATAGACTTTTTATTTTTCTTATACGTCAAATTTTATGAGTATAAGTTTCCTAGATTATTTGGATGCCAAAACACCAACTTTCTATGACAAATGGACAAAACCATTAAAAGCTCCTCCATAGAGAGAGTTGAGCAACTTCGGACCAACAAAGTTGCTCGGTGTACAATTTTTATTGTTCTTATATGTCAAATTTTAAGAGTTTAAGCTTCCTAGATTATTTCGATGCCAAAACACCGACTTTCTATGACAAATAGACAAAACCATTAAAAGCACCTACACAGAGAGAGTTGAGCAACTTCGGACCATCAAAGTTGCCCGGTGCACACTTTTTATTGTAATTTTATGTCAAATTTTACGAGTTTAAGCTTCATAGATTATTTCGATGCCAAAACACCAACTTTCTATGACAAATGGACAAAACCGTTAAAAGCTACTCCATAGAGAGAGTTGAGCAACTTCGGGCCAACAAAGTTGCTCGGTCTACAATTTTTATTGTTCTTATATGTCTAATTTTACGAGTTTAAGCTTCATAGATTATTTCGATGCCGAAACACCAAATTTCAATGACAAATGGACAAAACCGTTAAAAGCTCCTCCATAGAGAGAGTTGAGCAACTTCGGACTATCAAAGTCGCTCGGATAGACTTTTTACTGTTCTTATATGTCAAATTTTATGAATATAACCTTCCCAGATTATTTCGATGCCAAAACACCAACTTTCTATGACAAATGGACAAAACCGTTAAAAGCACCTCCATAGAGAGAGTTGAGCAACTTCGAGTCATCAAAGTTGCTCGGTATACAATTTTTATTGTTCTTATATGTCAAATTTTACGAGTTTAAGCTTCATAGATTATTTCGATGCCGAAACAACAACTTTCTATGACAAATGGACAAAACCGTTAAAAGCTCCTCCATAGAGAGAGTTGAGCAACTTCGGACTATCAAAGTCACTCGGGATAGACTTTTTATTGTTCTTATACGTCCAATTTTATGAGTATAAGTTTCCTATATTATTTGGATGCCCAAACACCAACTTTCTATGAAAAATGGACAAAACCATTAAAAGCCCCTCTATAGAGAGAGTTGAGAGACTTCGGACCAACAAAGTTGCTCGGTGCACACTTTTTATTGTACTTTTATGTCAAATTTTACGAGTTTAAGCTTCATAGATTATTTCGATGCCAAAACACCAACTTTCTATGACAAATGGACAAAACCATTAAAAGCTCCTCCATAGAGAGAGTTGTGCAACTTCGGACTATCAAAGTCGCTCGGGATAGACTTTTTATTGTTCTTATATGTCAAATTTTATGAATATAACCTTCCTAGATTATTTCGGTGCCAAAACACCAACTTTCTATGACAAATGAACAAAACCGTTAAAAGGTCCTCCATAGAGAGAGTTGAGCAACTTCAAACTACCAAAGTTGCTCGGTGTACACATTTTATTGTTCTTATATGTCAAATTTTATGTGTATAAGCTTCATAGATTATTTCGATGCCAAAACACCAACTTTCTATGACAAATGGACGAAAACGTTAGGAGCTTCTCCATAGAGAGAGTTGAGCAACTTCTGATCATCAAAGTTGCTCGGTGTACAATTATTATTGTTCTTATATTTCAAATTTTAAGAGTTTAAACTTCATAGATTATTTCGAAGCTAAAACACCAACTTTCTATGACAAATGGAGAAAACCGTTAAAAGCTCCTCCATAGAGAGAGTGGAGCAACTTCGGACCATCAAAGTTGTTCGGTGTACACTTTTTATTGTTCTTATATGTCAAATTTTATGAGTATAAGCTTCATAGATTATTTCGAAGCCAAAACACCAACTTTCTATGACAAATGGACGAAACTGTTAAAAGCACCTTCATAGAGAGAGTTGAGCAACTTCGGATCATCAAAGTTGCTTGGTGTACAATTTTTATCATTCTTATATGTCAAATTTTACGAGTTTAAGCTTCATAGATTATTTCGATGCAAAAACACCAACTTTCTATGACAAATGCCGAAAACCGTTAAAAGCTTCTCCATAGAGAAAGTTGAGCAACTTCGGATTATCGAAGTCGCTCGAGATAGAATTTTAATTGTTGTTATATGTCAAATTTTATGTGTATAAGCTTCTTGGATTATTTCGATGCCAAAACACCAACATTCTATGACAAATGAACAAAACCATTAAAAGCTCCTCCATAGAGAGAGTTGAGCAACTTCGGACTATCAAAGTCGCTCGGGATAGACTTTTTATTGTTCTTATATGTCAAATTTTATGAACATAACCTTCCTTGATTTTTCGATGCCAAAACACAAACTTTCTATGACAAATGGACAAAACCGTTAAAAGCACCTCCATAGAGAGAGTTGAGCAACTTCGGACCATCAAAGTTGCTCGGTGTACAATTTTTATTGTTCTTATATGTCAAATTTTTTCAATATAACCTTCCTAGATTATTTCGATGCCAAAACACCAACTTTCTATGACAAATGGACAAAATCGTTAAAAGCACCTCCATAGAGAGAGTGGAGCAACTTCGGACCATTAAAGTTGCTCGGTGTACAATTTTTATTGTTCTTATATGTCAAATTTTATGAATATAACCTTCCTAGATTATTTCGATGCCAAAACCCAACTTTCTACGACAAATGGACAAAACCGTTAAAAGCTCCTCCATAGAGAGAGTTGAGCAACTTCGGATCATCAAACTTGCTCGGTGTACAATTTTTATTTTTCTTATATGTCAAATTTTATGAGTATAAGCTTCATAGATTATTTCGAAGCCAAAACACCAACTTTCTATGACAAATGGACGAAACTGTTAAAAGCACCTTCATAGAGAGAGTTGAGCAACTTCGGATCATCAAAGTTGCTTGGTGTACAATTTTTATCATTCTTATATGTCAAATTTTACGAGTTTAAGCTTCATAGATTATTTCGATGCGAAAACACCAACTTTCTATGACAAATGCCGAAAACCGTTAAAAGCTTCTCCATAGAGAAAGTTGAGCAACTTCGGATTATCAAAGTCGCTCGAGATAGACTTTTAATTGTTGTTATATGTCAAATTTTATGAGTATAAGCTTCTTGGATTATTTGGATGCCAAAACACCATCATTCTATGACAAATGGACAAAACCATTAAAAGCTTCTCCATAGAGAGAGTTGAGCAACTTCGGACTATCAAAGTCGCTCGGGATAGACTTTTTATTGTTCTTATATGTCAAATTTTATGAATATAACCTTCCTAGATTATTTCGATGCCAAAACACCAACTTTCTATGACAAATGGACAAAACCGTTAAAAGCACCTTCATAGAGAGAGTTGAGCAACTTCGGATCATCAAAGTTGCTCGGTGTACAATTTTTATCATTCTTATATGTCAAATTTTACGAGTTTAAGCTTCATAGATTATTTCGATGCGAAAACACCAACTTTCTATGACAAATGCCGAAAACCGTTAAAAGCTTCTCCATAGAGAAAGTTGAGCAACTTCGGACTATCAAAGTCGCTCGAGATAGACTTTTAATTGTTGTTATATGTCAAATTTTATGAGTATAAGCTTCTTGGATTATTTGGATGCCAAAACACCAACATTCTATGACAAATGGACAAAACCATTAAAAGCTCCTCCATAGAGAGATTTGAGCAACTTCGGACTATCAAAGTCGCTCGGGATAGACTTTTTATTGTTCTTATATGTCAAATTTTATGAATATAACCTTCCTAGATTATTTCGATGCCAAAACACCAACTTTTTATGACAAATGGACAAAACCGTTAAAAGCACCTCCATAGAGAGAGTGGAGCAACTTCGGACCATCAAAGTTGCTCGGTGTACAATTTTTATTTTTCTTATATGTCAAATTTTATGAATATAACCTACCTAGATTATTTCAATGCCAAAACATCAACTTTCTACGACAAATGGACAAAACCGTTAAAAGCTCCTTCATAGAGAGAGTTGAGCAACTTCGGATCATCAAAGTTGCTCGGTGTACAATTTTTATCATTCTTATATGTCAAATTTTACGAGTTTAAGCTTCATAGATTATTTCGATGCGAAAACACCAACTTTCTATGACAAATGCCGAAAACCGTTAAAAGCTTCTCCATAGAGAAAGTTGAGCAACTTCGGACTATCGAAGTCGCTCGAGATAGAATTTTAACTGTTGTTATATTTCAAATTTTATGAGTATAAGCTTCTTGGATTATTTCGATGCCAAAACACCAACATTCTATGACAAATGAACAAAACCATTAAAAGCTCCTCCATAGAGAGAGTTGAGCAACTTCGGACTATCAAAGTCGCTCGGGATAGACTTTTTATTGTTCTTATATGTCAAATTTTATGAACATAACCTTCCTTGATTTTTCGATGCCAAAACACCAACTTTCTATGACAAATGGACAAAACCGTTAAAAGCACCACCATAGAGAGAGTTGAGCAACTTCGGACCATCAAAGTTGCTCGGTGTACAATTTTTATTGTTCTTATATGTCAAATTTTTTGAATATAACCTTCCTAGATTATTTCGATGCCAAAACACCAACTTTCTATGACAAATGGACAAAATCGTTAAAAGCACCTCCATAGAGAGAGTGGAGCAACTTCGGACCATTAAAGTTGCTCGGTATACAATTTTTATTGTTCTTATATGTCAAATTTTATGAATATAACCTTCCTAGATTATTTCGATGCCAAAACCCAACTTTCTACGACAAATGGACAAAACCGTTAAAAGCTCCTCCATAGAGAGAGTTGAGCAACTTCGGATCATCAAACTTGCTCGGTGTACACTTTTTATTGTTCTTATATGTCAAATTTTATGAGTATAAGCTACATAGATTATTTCGAAGCTAAAACACCAACTTTCTATGACAAATGGACGAAACTGTTAAAAGCACCTTCATAGAGAGAGTTGAGCAACTTCGGATCATCAAAGTTGCTTGGTGTACAATTTTTATCATTCTTATATGTCAAATTTTACGAGTTTAAGCTTCATAGATTATTTCGATGCGAAAACACCAACTTTCTATGACAAATGCCGAAAACCCTTAAAAGCTTCTCCATAGAGAAAGTTGAGCAACTTCGGATTATCAAAGTCGCTCGAGATAGACTTTTAATTGTTGTTATATGTCAAATTTTATGAGTATAAGCGTCTTGGATTATTTGGATGCCAAAACACCAACATTCTATGACAAATGGACAAAACCATTAAAAGCTTCTCTATAGAGAGAGTTGAGCAACTTCGGACTATCAAAGTCGCTCGGGATAGACTTTTTATTGTTCTTATATGTCAAATTTTTTGAATATAACCTTCCTAGATTATTTCGATGCCAAAACACCAACTTTCTATGACAAATGGACAAAACCGTTAAAAGCACCTCCATAGAGAGAGTTGAGCAACTTCGGATCATCAAAGTTGCTCGGTGTACAATTTTTATCATTTTTATTTGTCAAATTTTACTAGTTTAAGCTTCATAGATTATTTCGATGCGAAAACACCAACTTTCTATGACAAATGCCGAAAACCGTTAAAAGCTTCTCCATAAAGAAAGTTGAGCAACTTCGGATTATCAAACTCGCTCGAGATAGACTTTTAATTGTTGTTAAATGTCAAATTTTATGAGTATAAGCTTCTTGGATTATTTGGATGCCAAAACACCGACATTCTATGACAAATGGACAGAACCATTAAAAGCTTCTCCATAGAGAGAGTTGAGCAACTTCGGACTATCAAAGTCGCTCGGGATAGACTTTTTATTGTTCTTATATGTCAAATTTTTTGAATATAACCTTCCTAGATTATTTCGATGCCAAAACACCAACTTTCTATGACAAATGGACAAAATCGTTAAAAGCACCTCCATAGAGAGAGTGGAGCAACTTCAAACCATTAAAGTTGCTCGGTGTACAATTTTTATTGTTCTTATATGTCAAATTTTATGAATATAACCTTCCTAGATTATTTCGATGCCAAAACACCAACTTTCTACGACAAATGGACAAAACCGTTAAAAGCTCCTCCATAGAGAGAGTTGAGCAACTTCGGATCATCAAACTTGCTGGGTGTACACTTTTTATTGTTCTTATATGTCAAATTTTATGAGTATAAGCATCCTGGATTATTTCGATTCCAAAACACCAACTTTCTATGACAAACGGACAAAACCAGTAAAAGCTCCTCCATAGAGAGAGTTGAGCAACTTCGGACTATGAAAGTCGCTCGGGATAGACTTTTTATTGTTCTTATATGTCAAATTTTACGAGTTTAAGCTTCATAGATTATTTTCATGCCAAAACACAAACTTTCTATGACAAATGGACGAAACCGTTAAAAGCACCTTCATAGAGAGAGTTGAGCAACTTCGGATCATCAAAGTTGCTCGGTGTACAATTTTTATCATTCTTATATGTCAAATTTTACGAGTTTAAGCTTCATAGATTATTTCGATGCGAAAACACCAACTTTCTATGACAAATGCCGAAAACCGTTAAAAGCTTCTCCATAGAGAAAGTTGAGCAACTTCGGACTATCAAAGTCGCTCGAGATAGACTTTTAATTGTTGTTATATGTCAAATTTTATGAGTATAAGCTTCTTGGATTATTTGGATGCCAAAACACCAACATTCTATGACAAATGGACAAAACCATTAAAAGCTCCGCCATAGAGAGATTTGAGCAACTTCGGACTATCAAAGTCGCTCGGGATAGACTTTTTATTGTTCTTATATGTCAAATTTTATGAATATAACCTTCCTAGATTATTTCGATGCCAAAACACCAACTTTCTACGACAAATGGACAAAACCGCTAAAAGCTCCTCCATAGAGAGAGTTTAGCAACTTCGGATCATCAAACTTGCTGGGTGTACACTTTTTATTGTTCTTATATGTCAAATTTTATGAGTATAAGCATCCTGGATTATTTCGATTCCAAAACACCAACTTTCTATGACAAACGGACAAGACCAGTAAAAGCTCCTCCATAGAGAGAGTTGAGCAACTTCGGACTATGAAAGTCGCTCGGGATAGACTTTTTATTGTTCTTATATGTCAAATTTTACGAGTTTAAGCTTCATAGATTATTTTCATGCCAAAACACAAACTTTCTATGACAAATGGACGAAACCGTTAAAAGCACCTTCATAGAGAGAGTTGAGCAACTTCGGATCATCAAAGTTGCTCGGTGTACAATTTTTATCATTCTTATATGTCAAATTTTACGAGTTTAAGATTCATAGATTATTTCGATGCGAAAACACCAACTTTCTATGACAAATGCCGAAAACCGTTAAAAGCTTCTCCATAGAGAAAGTTGAGCAACTTCGGACTATCAAAGTCGCTCGAGATAGACTTTTAATTGTTGTTATATGTCAAATTTTATGAGTATAAGCTTCTTGGATTATTTGGATGCCAAAACACCGACATTCTATGACAAATGGACAGAACCATTAAAAGCTTCTCCATAGAGAGAGTTGAGCAACTTCGGACTATCAAAGTCGCTCGGGATAGACTTTTTATTGTTCTTATATGTCAAATTTTTTGAATATAACCTTCCTAGATTATTTCGATGCCAAAACACCAACTTTCTATGACAAATGGACAAAATCGTTAAAAGCACCTCCATAGAGAGAGTTGAGCAACTTCGGATCATCAAAGTTGCTCGGTGTACAATTTTTATCATTTTTATTTGTCAAATTTTACTAGTTTAAGCTTCATAGATTATTTCGATGCGAAAACACCAACTTTCTATGACAAATGCCGAAAACCGTTAAAAGCTTCTCCATAAAGAATGTTGAGCAACTTCGGATTATCAAACTCGCTCGAGATAGACTTTTAATTGTTGTTATATGTCAAATTTTATGAGTATAAGCTTCTTGGATTATTTGGATGCCAAAACACCGACATTCTATGACAAATGGACGGAACCAATAAAAGCTTCTCCATAGAGAGAGTTGAGCAACTTCGGACTATCAGAGTCGCTCGGGATAGACTTTTTATTGTTCTTATATGTCAAATTTTTTGAATATAACCTTCCTAGATTATTTCGATGCCAAAACACCAACTTTCTATGACAAATGGACAAAATCGTTAAAAGCACATCCATAGAGAGAGTGGAGCAACTTCAAACCATTAAAGTTGCTCGGTGTACAATTTTTATTGTTCTTATATGTCAAATTTTATGAATATAACCTTCCTAGATTATTTCGATGCCAAAACACCAACTTTCTACGACAAATGGACAAAACCGTTAAAAGCTCCTCCATAGAGAGAGTTGAGCAACTTCGGATCATCAAACTTGCTGGGTGTACACTTTTTATTGTTCTTATATGTCAAATTTTATGAGTATAAGCATCCTGGATTATTTCGATTCCAAAACACCAACTTTCTATGACAAACGGACAAAACCAGTAAAAGCTCCTCCATAGAGAGAGTTGAGCAACTTCGGACTATGAAAGTCGCTCGGGATAGACTTTTTATTGTTCTTATATGTCAAATTTTACGAGTTTAAGCTTCATAGATTATTTTCATGCCAAAACACAAACTTTCTATGACAAATGGACGAAACCGTTAAAAGCACCTTCATAGAGAGAGTTGAGCAACTTCGGATCATCAAAGTTGCTCGGTGTACAATTTTTATCATTCTTATATGTCAAATTTTACGAGTTTAAGCTTCATAGATTATTTCGATGCGAAAACACCAACTTTCTATGACAAATGCCGAAAACCGTTAAAAGCTTCTCCATAGAGAAAGTTGAGCAACTTCGGACTATCAAAGTCGCTCGAGATAGACTTTTAATTGTTGTTATATGTCAAATTTTATGAGTATAAGCTTCTTGGATTATTTGGATGCCAAAACACCAACATTCTATGACAAATGGACAAAACCATTAAAAGCTCCTCCATAGAGAGATTTGAGCAACTTCGGACTATCAAAGTCGCTCGGGATAGACTTTTTATTGTTCTTATATGTCAAATTTTATGAATATAACCTTCCTAGATTATTTCGATGCCAAAACACCAACTTTCTACGACAAATGGACAAAACCGTTAAAAGCTCCTCCATAGAGAGAGTTTAGCAACTTCGGATCATCAAACTTGCTGGGTGTACACTTTTTATTGTTCTTATATGTCAAATTTTATGAGTATAAGCATCCTGGATTATTTCGATTCCAAAACACCAACTTTCTATGACAAACGGACAAAACCAGTAAAAGCTCCTCCATAGAGAGAGTTGAGCAACTTCGGACTATGAAAGTCGCTCGGGATAGACTTTTTATTGTTCTTATATGTCAAATTTTACGAGTTTAAGCTTCATAGATTATTTTCATGACAAAACACAAACTTTCTATGACAAATGGACGAAACCGTTAAAAGCACCTTCGTAGAGAGAGTTGAGCAACTTCGGATCATCAAAGTTGCTCGGTGTACAATTTTTATCATTCTTATATGTCAAATTTTACGAGTTTAAGCTTCATAGATTATTTCGATGCGAAAACACCAACTTTCTATGACAAATGCCGAAAACCGTTAAAAGCTTCTCCATAGAGAAAGTTGAGCAACTTCGGACTATCAAAGTCGCTCGAGATAGACTTTTAATTGTTGTTATATGTCAAATTTTATGAGTATAAGCTTCTTGGATTATTTGGATGCCAAAACACCAACATTCTATGACAAATGGACAAAACCATTAAAAGCTCCTCCATAGAGAGATTTGAGCAACTTCGGACTATCAAAGTCGCTCGGGATAGACTTTTTATTGTTCTTATATGTCAAATTTTATGAACATAACCTTCCTTGATTTTTCGATGCCAAAACACCAACTTTCTATGACAAATGGACAAAACCGTTAAAAGCACCTCCATAGAGAGAGTTGAGAAACTTCGGACCATCAAAGTTGCTCGGTGTACAATTTTTATTGTTCTTATATGTCAAATTTTATGAATATAACCTTCCTAGATTATTTCGATGCCAAAACACCAACTTTCTACGACAAATGGACAAAACCGTTAAAAGCTCCTCCATAGAGAGAGTTTAGCAACTTCGGATCATCAAACTTGCTGGGTGTACACTTTTTATTGTTCTTATATGTCAAATTTTATGAGTATAAGCATCCTGGATTATTTCGATTCCAAAACACCAACTTTCTATGACAAATGGACAAAATCGTTAAAAGCACCTCCATAGAGAGAGTTGAGCAACTTCGGATCATCAAAGTTGCTCGGTGTACAATTTTTATCATTTTTATTTGTCAAATTTTACTAGTTTAAGCTTCATAGATTATTTCGATGCGAAAACACCAACTTTCTATGACAAATGCCGAAAACCGTTAAAAGCTTCTCCATAAAGAATGTTGAGCAACTTCGGATTATCAAACTCGCTCGAGATAGACTTTTAATTGTTGTTATATGTCAAATTTTATGAGTATAAGCTTCTTGGATTATTTGGATGCCAAAACACCGACATTCTATGACAAATGGACGGAACCAATAAAAGCTTCTCCATAGAGAGAGTTGAGCAACTTCGGACTATCAGAGTCGCTCAGGATAGACTTTTTATTGTTCTTATATGTCAAATTTTTTGAATATAACCTTCCTAGATTATTTCGATGCCAAAACACCAACTTTCTATGACAAATGGACAAAATCGTTAAAAGCACATCCATAGAGAGAGTGGAGCAACTTCAAACCATTAAAGTTGCTCGGTGTACAATTTTTATTGTTCTTATATGTCAAATTTTATGAATATAACCTTCCTAGATTATTTCGATGCCAAAACACCAACTTTCTACGACAAATGGACAAAACCGTTAAAAGCTCCTCCATAGAGAGAGTTGAGAAACTTCGGATCATCAAACTTGCTGGGTGTACACTTTTTATTGTTCTTATATGTCAAATTTTATGAGTATAAGCATCCTGGATTATTTCGATTCCAAAACACCAACTTTCTATGACAAACGGACAAAACCAGTAAAAGCTCCTCCATAGAGAGAGTTGAGCAACTTCGGACTATGAAAGTCGCTCGGGATAGACTTTTTATTGTTCTTATATGTCAAATTTTATGAGTTTAAGCTTCATAGATTATTTTCATGCCAAAACACAAACTTTCTATGACAAATGGACGAAACCGTTAAAAGCACCTTCATAGAGAGAGTTGAGCAACTTCGGATCATCAAAGTTGCTCGGTGTACAATTTTTATCATTCTTATATGTCAAATTTTACGAGTTTAAGCTTCATAGATTATTTCGATGCGAAAACACCAACTTTCTATGACAAATGCCGAAAACCGTTAAAAGCTTCTCCATAGAGAAAGTTGAGCAACTTCGGACTATCAAAGTCGCTCGAGATAGACTTTTAATTGTTGTTATATGTCAAATTTTATGAGTATAAGCTTCTTGGATTATTTGGATGCCAAAACACCAACATTCTATGACAAATGGACAAAACCATTAAAAGCTCCTCCATAGAGAGATTTGAGCAACTTCGGACTATCAAAGTCGCTCGGGATAGACTTTTTATTGTTCTTATATGTCAAATTTTATGAATATAACCTTCCTAGATTATTTCGATGCCAAAACACCAACTTTCTACGACAAATGGACAAAACCGTTAAAAGCTCCTCCATAGAGAGAGTTTAGCAACTTCGGATCATCAAACTTGCTGGGTGTACACTTTTTATTGTTCTTATATGTCAAATTTTATGAGTATAAGCATCCTGGATTATTTCGATTCCAAAACACCAACTTTCTATGACAAACGGACAAAACCAGTAAAAGCTCCTCCATAGAGAGAGTTGAGCAACTTCGGACTATGAAAGTCGCTCGGGATAGACTTTTTATTGTTCTTATATGTCAAATTTTACGAGTTTAAGCTTCATAGATTATTTTCATGACAAAACAAAAACTTTCTATGACAAATGGACGAAACCGTTAAAAGCACCTTCGTAGAGAGAGTTGAGCAACTTCGGATCATCAAAGTTGCTCGGTGTACAATTTTTATCATTCTTATATGTCAAATTTTACGAGTTTAAGCTTCATAGATTATTTCGATGCGAAAACACCAACTTTCTATGACAAATGCCGAAAACCGTTAAAAGCTTCTCCATAGAGAAAGTTGAGCAACTTCGGACTATCAAAGTCGCTCGAGATAGACTTTTAATTGTTGTTATATGTCAAATTTTATGAGTATAAGCTTCTTGGATTATTTGGATGCCAAAACACCAACATTCTATGACAAATGGACAAAACCATTAAAAGCTCCTCCATAGAGAGATTTGAGCAACTTCGGACTATCAAAGTCGCTCGGGATAGACTTTTTATTGTTCTTATATGTCAAATTTTATGAACATAACCTTCCTTGATTTTTCGATGCCAAAACACCAACTTTCTATGACAAATGGACAAAACCGTTAAAAGCACCTCCATAGAGAGAGTTGAGAAACTTCGGACCATCAAAGTTGCTCGGTGTACAATTTTTATTGTTCTTATATGTCAAATTTTATGAATATAACCTTCCTAGATTATTTCGATTGCCAAAACACCAACTTTCTACGACAAATGGACAAAACCGTTAAAAGCTCCTCCATAGAGAGAGTTGAGCAACTTCGGATCATCAAACTTGCTCGGTGTACACTTTTTATTGTTCTTATATGTCAAATTTTATGAGTATAAGCTTCCTGGATTATTTCGATTCCAAAATACCGATTTTCTATGACAAACGGACAAAACCATTAAAAGCTCCTCCATAGAGAGAGTTGAGCAACTTCGGACTATGAAAGTCGCTCGGGATAGACTTTTTACTGTTCTTATATGTCAAATTTTATGAATATAACCTTCCTAGATTATTTCGATGCCAAAACACCAACTTTCTATGACAAATGGACAAAACCGTTAAAAGCACCTCCATAGAGAGAGTTGAGCAACTTCGAGTCATCAAAGTTGCTCGGTGTACAATTTTTATTGTTCTTATATGTCAAATTTTACGAGTTTAAGCTTCATAGATTATTTCGATGCGAAAACACCAACTTTCTATGACAAATGCCGAAAACCGTTAAAAGCTTCTCCATAGAGAAAGTTGAGCAACTTCGGACTATCAAAGTCGCTCGAGATAGACTTTTAATTGTTGTTATATGTCAAATTTTATGAGTATAAGCTTCTTGGATTATTTGGATGCCAAAACACCAACATTCTATGACAAATGGACAAAACCATTAAAAGCTCCTCCATAGAGAGATTTGAGCAACTTCGGACTATCAAAGTCGCTCGGGATAGACTTTTTATTGTTCTTATATGTCAAATTTTATGAATATAACCTTCCTAGATTATTTCGATGCCAAAACACCAACTTTCTATGACAAATGGACAAAACCGTTAAAAGCACCTCCATAGAGAGAGTGGAGCAACTTCGGACCATCAAAGTTGCTCGGTGTACAATTTTTATTGTTCTTATATGTCAAATTTTATGAATATAACCTTCCTAGATTATTTCGATGCCAAAACATCAACTTTCTACGACAAATGGACAAAACCGTTAAAAGCTCCTTCATAGAGAGAGTTGAGCAACTTCGGATCATCAAAGTTGCTCGGTGTACAATTTTTATCTTTCTTATATGTCAAATTTTACGAGTTTAAGCTTCATATATTATTTCGATGCGAAAACACCAACTTTCTATGACAAATGCCGAAAACCGTTAAAAGCTTCTCCATAGAGAAAGTTGAGCAACTTCGGACTATCGAAGTCGCTCGAGATAGAATTTTAATTGTTGTTATATGTCAAATTTTATGAGTATAAGCTTCTTGGATTATTTCGATGCCAAAACACCAACATTCTATGACAAATGAACAAAACCATTAAAAGCTCCTCCATAGAGAGAGTTGAGCAACTTCGGACTATCAAAGTCGCTCGGGATAGACTTTTTATTGTTCTTATATGTCAAATTTTATGAACATAACCTTCCTTGATTTTTCGATGCCAAAACACAAACTTTCTATGACAAATGGACAAAACCGTTAAAAGCACCTCCATAGAGAGAGTTGAGCAACTTCGGACCATCAAAGTTGCTCGGTGTACAATTTTTATTGTTCTTATATGTCAAATTTTATGAATATAACCTTCCTAGATTATTTCGATGCCAAAACACCAACTTTCTACGACAAATGGACAAAACCGTTAAAAGCTCCTCCATAGAGAGAGTTGAGCAACTTCGGATCATCAAACTTGCTCGGTGTACACTTTTTATTGTTCTTATATGTCAAATTTTATGAGTATAAGCTTCCTGGATTATTTCGATTCCAAAACACCGATTTTCTATGACAAACGGACAAAACCATTAAAAGCTCCTCCATAGAGAGAGTTGAGCAACTTCGGACTATGAAAGTCGCTCGGGATAGACTTTTTACTGTTCTTATATGTCAAATTTTATGAATATAACCTTCCTAGATTATTTCGATGCCAAAACACCAACTTTCTATGACAAATGGACAAAACCGTTAAAAGCACCTCCATAGAGAGAGTTGAGCAACTTCGAGTCATCAAAGTTGCTCGGTGTACAATTTTTATTGTTCTTATATGTCAAATTTTACGAGTTTAAGCTTCCTATATTATTTCGATGCCAAAACACCGACTTTCTATGACAAGTAGACAAAACCGTTAAAAACACCTACATAGAGAGAGTTGAGCAACTTCAAACCATCAAAGTTGCTCGGTGCACACTTTTTATTGTACTTTTATGTCAAATTTCACGAGTTTAAGCTTCATAGATTATTTCGATGCCAAAACACCAACTTTCTATGACAAATGGACAAAACCGTTAAAAGCTCCTCCATAGAGAGAGTTGAGCAACTTCGGACTTTCAAAGTCGCTCGGGATAGACTTTTTATTGTTCTTATACGTCAAATTTTACGAATATAACCTTCCTAGATTATTTCGATGCCAAAACACCAACTTTCTACGACAAATGGACAAAACCGTTAAAAGCTCCTCCATAGAGAGAGTTGAGCAACTTCGGACCAACAAAGTTGCTCGGTGTACAATTTTTATTGTTCTTATACGTCAAATTTTACGAGTTTAAGCTTACTAGATTATTTCGATGCCAAAACACCGACTTTCTATGAAAAATGGACAAAACCGTTAAAAGCACCTATATAGAGAGAGATGAGCAACTTCGGACCATCAAAGTTGCTCGGCGCACAATTTTTATTGTACTTATATGTCAAATTTTACGAGTTTAAGCTTCATAGATTTTTTTGATGCCAAAACACAAACTTTCTACGACAAATGGACAAAACCGTTAAAAGCTCCTCCATAGAGAGAGTTGAGCAACTTCGGACTATGAAAGTCGCTCGGGATAGACTTTTTACTGTTCTTATATGTCAAATTTTATGAATATAACCTTCCTAGATTATTTCGATGCCAAAACACCAACTTTCTATGACAAATGGACAAAACCGTTAAAAGCACCTCCATAGAGAGAGTTGAGCAACTTCGAGTCATCAAAGTTGCTCGGTGTACAATTTTTATTGTTCGTATATGTCAAATTTTACGAGTTTAAGCTTCATAGATTATTTCGATGCGAAAACACCAACTTTCTATGACAAATGCCGAAAACCGTTAAAAGCTTCTCCATAGAGAAAGTTGAGCAACTTCGGACTATCAAAGTCGCTCGAGATAGACTTTTAATTGTTGTTATATGTCAAATTTTATGAGTATAAGCTTCTTGGATTATTTGGATGCCAAAACACCAACATTCTATGACAAATGGACAAAACCATTAAAAGCTCCTCCATAGAGAGATTTGAGCAACTTCGGACTATCAAAGTCGCTCGGGATAGACTTTTTATTGTTCTTATATGTCAAATTTTATGAATATAACCTTCCTAGATTATTTCGATGCCAAAACACCAACTTTCTATGACAAATGGACAAAACCGTTAAAAGCACCTCCATAGAGAGAGTGGAGCAACTTCGGACCATCAAAGTTGCTCGGTGTACAATTTTTATTGTTCTTATATGTCAAATTTTATGAATATAACCTTCCTAGATTATTTCGATGCCAAAACATCAACTTTCTACGACAAATGGACAAAACCGTTAAAAGCTCCTTCATAGAGAGAGTTGAGCAACTTCGGATCATCAAAGTTGCTCGGTGTACAATTTTTATCATTCTTATATGTCAAATTTTACGAGTTTAAGCTTCATATATTATTTCGATGCGAAAACACCAACTTTCTATGACAAATGCCGAAAACCGTTAAAAGCTTCTCCATAGAGAAAGTTGAGCAACTTCGGACTATCGAAGTCGCTCGAGATAGAATTTTAATTGTTGTTATATGTCAAATTTTATGAGTATAAGCTTCTTGGATTATTTCGATGCCAAAACACCAACATTCTATGACAAATGAACAAAACCATTAAAAGCTCCTCCATAGAGAGAGTTGAGCAACTTCGGACTATCAAAGTCGCTCGGGATAGACTTTTTATTGTTCTTATATGTCAAATTTTATGAACATAACCTTCCTTGATTTTTCGATGCCAAAACACCAACTTTCTATGACAAATGGACAAAACCGTTAAAAGCACCTCCATAGAGAGAGTTGAGCAACTTCGGACCATCAAAGTTGCTCGGTGTACAATTTTTATTGTTCTTATATGTCAAATTTTATGAATATAACCTTCCTAGATTATTTCGATGCCAAAACACCAACTTTCTACGACAAATGGACAAAACCGTTAAAAGCTCCTCCATAGAGAGAGTTGAGCAACTTCGGATCATCAAACTTGCTCGGTGTACACTTTTTATTGTTCTTATATGTCAAATTTTATGAGTATAAGCTTCCTGGATTATTTCGATTCCAAAACACCGATTTTCTATGACAAACGGACAAAACCATTAAAAGCTCCTCCATAGAGAGAGTTGAGCAACCTCGGACTATGAAAGTCGCTCGGGATAGACTTTTTACTGTTCTTATATGTCAAATTTTATGAATATAACCTTCCTAGATTATTTCGATGCCAAAACACCAACTTTCTATGACAAATGGACAAAACCGTTAAAAGCACCTCCATAGAGAGAGTTGAGCAACTTCGAGTCATCAAAGTTGCTCGGTGTACAATTTTTATTGTTCTTATATGTCAAATTTTACGAGTTTAAGCTTCCTATATTATTTCGATGCCAAAACACCGACTTTCTATGACAAATAGACAAAACCGTTAAAAACACCTACATAGAGAGAGTTGAGCAACTTCAAACCATCAAAGTTGCTCGGTGCACACTTTTTATTGTACTTTTGTGTCAAATTTTACGAGTTTAAGCTTCATAGATTATTTCGATGCCAAAACACCAACTTTCTATGACAAATGGACAAAACCGTTAAAAGCTCCTCCATAGAGAGAGTTGAGCAACTTCGGACTTTCAAAGTCGCTCGGGATAGACTTTTTATTGTTCTTATACGTCAAATTTTACGAATATAACCTTCCTAGATTATTTCGATGCCAAAACACCAACTTTCTACGACAAATGGACAAAATCGTTAAAAGCTCCTCCATAGAGAGAGTTGAGCAACTTCGGACCAACAAAGTTGCTCGGTGTACAATTTTTATTGTTCCTATATGTCAAATTTTACGAGTTTAAGCTTACTAGATTATTTCGATGCCAAAACACCGACTTTCTATGAAAAATGGACAAAACCGTTAAAAGCACCTATATAGAGAGAGATGAGCAACTTCGGACCATCAAAGTTGCTCGGCGCACAATTTTTATTGTACTTATATGTCAAATTTTACGAGTTTAAGCTTCATAGATTTTTTGATGCCAAAACACAAACTTTCTACGACAAATGGACAAAATCGTTAAAAGCTCCTCCATAGAGAGAGTTGAGCAACTTCGGATCATCAAAGTTTCTCGGTGTACAATTTTTATTGTTCTTATATGTCAAATTTTATGAGTATACGCTTCCTAGATTATTTCGATGCCAAAACACCAACTTTCTATGACAAATGAACAAAACCGTTAAAAGGTCCTCCATAGAGAGAGTTGAGCAACTTCAAACCATCAAAGTTGCTCGGTGTACACTTTTTATTGTTCTTATATGTCAAATTTTATGAGTATAAGCTTCATAGATTATTTCGATGCCAAAACACCAATTTTCTATGACAAATGGACGAAACCGTTAAAAGCTTCTCCATAGAGAGAGTTGAGCAACTTCGGATCATCAAAGTTGCTCGGTGTACAATTATTATTGTTCTTATATGTCAAATTTTACGAGTTTAAACTTCATAGATTATTTCGATGCTAAAACACCAACTTTCTATGACAAATGGAGAAAACCGTTAAAAGCTCGTCCATAGAGAGAGTTGAGCAACTTCGGACCATCAAAGTTGCTCGGTGTACACTGTTTATTGTTCTTATATGTCAAATTTTATGAGTATAAGCTTCCTAGATTATTTCGGTGCCAAAACACCAACTTTCTATGACAAATGAACAAAACCGTTAAAAGGTCCTCCATAGAGAGAGTTGAGCAACTTCAAACTATCAAAGTTGCTCGGTGTACACTTTTTATTGTTCTTATATATCAAATTTTATGTGTATAAGCTTCGTAGATTATTTCGATGCCAAAACACCAACTTTCTATGACAAATGGACGAAACCGTTAGGAGCTTCTCCATAGAGAGAGTTGAGCAACTTCGGATCATCAAAGTTGCTCGGTGTACAATTATTATTGTTCTTATATGTGAAATTTTTAGAGTTTAAACTTCATAGATTATTTCGAAGCTAAAACACCAACTTTCTATGACAAATGGAGAAAACCGTTAAAAGCTCCTCCATAGAGAGAGTGGAGCAACTTCGGACCATCAAAGTTGCTCGGTGTACACTTTTTATTGTTCTTATTTGTCAAATTTTATGAGTATAAGCTTCATAGATTATTTCGAAGCTAAAACACCAACTTTCTATGACAAATGGAGAAAACCGTTAAAAGCTCCTCCATAGAGAGAGTTGAGCAACTTCGGACTACCAAAGTCGCTCGGGATAGACTTTTTATTGTTCTTATATGTCAAATTTTATGAATATAACCTTCCTAGATTATTGTTTTGCCAAAACACCAACTTTCTATGACAAATGGACAAAACCGTTAAAAGCACCTCCATAGAGAGAGTTGAGCAACTTCGGATCATCAAAGTTGCTCGGTGTACAATTTTTATCATTCTTATATGTCAAATTTTACGAGTTTAAGCTTCATAGATTATTTCGATGCGAAAACACCAACTTTCAATGACAAATGCCGAAAACCGTTAAAAGCTTCTCCATAGAGAAATTTGAGCAACTTCGGATTATCAAAGTCTCTCGAGATAGAATTTTAATTGTTGTTATATGTCAAATTTTATGAGTATAAGCTTCTTGGATTATTTGGATGCCAAAACACCAACATTCTATGACAAATGGACAAAACCATTAAAAGCTCCTTCATAGAGAGAGTTGAGCAACTTCGGACTATCAAAGTCGCTCGGGATAGACTTTTTATTGTTCTTATATGTCAAATTTTTTGAATATAACCTTCCTAGATTATTTCGATGCCAAAACACCAACTTTCTATGACAAATGGACAAAATCGTTAAAAGCATCTCCATAGAGAGAGAGGAGCAACTTCGGACCATTAAAGTTGCTCGGTGTACAATTTTTATTGTTCTTATATGTCAAATTTTATGAATATAACCTTCCTAGATTATTTCGATGCCAAAACCCAACTTTCTACGACAAATGGACAAAACCGTTAAAAGCTCCTCCATAGAGAGAGTTGAGCAACTTCGGATCATCAAACTTGCTCGGTGTACACTTTTTATTGTTTTTATATGTCAAATTTTATGAGTATAAGCTTCATAGATTATTTCGATTCCAAAACACCAACTTTTTATGACAAACGGACAAAACCATTAAAAGCTCCTCCATAGAGAGAGTTGAGCAACTTCGGACTATGAAAGTCGCTCGGGATAGACTTTTTATTGTTCTTATATGTCAAATTTTACGAGTTTAAGCTTCATAGATTATTTTCATGCCAAAACACAAACTTTCTATGACAAATGGAGAAAATCGTTAAAAGATCCTCCATAGAGAGAGTGGAGCAACTTCGGACCATAAAGTTGCTCGGTGTAAACTTTTTATTGTTCTTATATGTCAAATTTTATGAGTATAAGCTTCATAGATTATTTCGAAGTCAAAACACCAACTTTCTATGAGAAATGGACGAAACCGTTAAAAGCACCTTCATAGAGAGAGTTGAGCAACTTCTGATCATCAAAGTTGCTCGGTGTACAATTTTTATCATTCTTATATGTCAAATTTTACGAGTTTAAGCTTCATAGATTATTTCGATGCGAAAACACCAACTTTCTATGACAAATGCCGAAAACCGTTAAAAGCTTCTCCATAGAGAAAGTTGAGCAACTTCGGACTATCAAAGTCGCTTGAGATAGACTTTTAATTGTTGTTATATGTCAAATTTTATGAGTATAAGCTTCTTGGATTATTTGGATGCCAAAACACCAATATTCTATGACAAATGGACAAAACCATTAAAAGCTCCTCCATAGAGAGATTTGAGCAACTTCGGAATATCAAAGTCGCTCGGGATAGACTTTTTATTTTTCTTATATGTCAAATTTTATGAATATTACCTTCCTAGATTATTTCGATGCCAAAACACCAATTTTCTATGACAAAGGGACAAAACCGTTAAAACCACCTCCATAGAGAGAGTGGAGCAATTTCGGACCATCAAAGTTGCTCGGTGTACAATTTTTATTGTTCTTATATGTCAAATTTTATGAATACAACCTTCCTAGATTATTTCGTTGCCAAAACACCAACTTTCTACGACAAATGGACAAAACCGTTAAAAGCTCCTCCATAGAGAGAGTTGAGCAACTTCGGATCATCAAACTTGCTCGGTGTACACTTTTTATTGTTCTCATATGTCAAGTTTTATGAGTATCAGCTTCCTGGATTATTTCGATTTCAAAACACCAACTTTCTATGACAAGTGGACGAAACCGTTAAAAGCACCTTCATAGAGAGAGTTGAGCAACTTCGGATCATCAAAGTTGCTCGGTGTACAATTTTTATCATTCTTATATGTCAAATTTTACGAGTTTAAGCTTCATAGATTATTTCGATGCGAAAACACCAACTTTCAATGACAAATGCCGAAAACCGTTAAAAGCTTCTCCATAGAGAAATTTGAGCAACTTCGGATTATCAAAGTCGCTCGAGGTAGAATTTTAATTGTTGTTATATGTCAAATTTTATGAGTATAAGCTTCTTGGATTATTTGGATGCCAAAACACCAACATTCTATGACAAATGGACAAAACCATTAAAAGCTCCTTCATAGAGAGAGTTGAGCAACTTCGGACTATCAAAGTCGCTCGGGATAGACTTTTTATTGTTCTTATATGTCAAATTTTTTGAATATAACCTTCCTAGATTATTTCGATGCCAAAACACCAACTTTCTATGACAAATGGACAAAATCGTTAAAAGCACCTCCATAGAGAGAGAGGAGCAACTTCGGACCATTAAAGTTGCTCGGTGTACAATTTTTATTGTTCTTATATGTCAAATTTTATGAATATAACCTTCCTAGATTATTTCGATGCCAAAACCCAACTTTCTACGACAAATGGACAAAACCGTTAAAAGCTCCTCCATAGAGAAAGTTGAGCAACTTCGGATCATCAAACTTGCTCGGTGTACACTTTTTATTGTTTTTATATGTCAAATTTTATGAGTATAAGCTTCATAGATTATTTCGATTCCAAAACACCAACTTTTTATGACAAACGGACAAAACCATTAAAAGCTCCTCCATAGAGAGAGTTGAGCAACTTCGGACTATGAAAGTCGCTCGGGATAGACTTTTTATTGTTCTTATATGTCAAATTTTACGAGTTTAAGCTTCATAGATTATTTTCATGCCAAAACACAAACTTTCTATGACAAATGGAGAAAATCGTTGAAAGATCCTCCATAGAGAGAGTGGAGCAACTTCGGACCATAAAGTTGCTCGGTGTAAACTTTTTATTGTTCTTATATGTCAAATTTTATGAGTATAAGCTTCATAGATTATTTCGAAGTCAAAACACCAACTTTCTATGAGAAATGGACGAAACCGTTAAAAGCACCCTCATAGAGAGAGTTGAGCAACTTCTGATCATCAAAGTTGCTCGGTGTACAATTTTTATCATTCTTATATGTCAAATTTTACGAGTTTAAGCTTCATAGATTATTTCGATGCGAAAACACCAACTTTCTATGACAAATGCCGAAAACCGTTAAAAGCTTCTCCATAGAGAAAGTTGAGCAACTTCGGACTATCAAAGTCGCTTGAGATAGACTTTTAATTGTTGTTATATGTCAAATTTTATGAGTATAAGCTTCTTGGATTATTTGGATGCCAAAACACCAATATTCTATGACAAATGGACAAAACCATTAAAAGCTCCTCCATAGAGAGATTTGAGCAACTTCGGAATATCAAAGTCGCTCGGGATAGACTTTTTATTTTTCTTATATGTCAAATTTTATGAATATTACCTTCCTAGATTATTTCGATGCCAAAACACCAATTTTCTATGACAAAGGGACAAAACCGTTAAAACCACCTCCATAGAGAGAGTGGAGCAATTTCGGACCATCAAAGTTGCTCGGTGTACAATTTTTATTGTTCTTATATGTCAAATTTTATGAATACAACCTTCCTAGATTATTTCGTTGCCAAAACACCAACTTTCTACGACAAATGGACAAAACCGTTAAAAGCTCCTCCATAGAGAGAGTTGAGCAACTTCGGATCATCAAACTTGCTCGGTGTACACTTTTTATTGTTCTCATATGTCAAGTTTTATGAGTATCAGCTTCCTGGATTATTTCGATTTCAAAACACCAACTTTCTATGACAAGTGGACGAAACCGTTAAAAGCACCTTCATAGAGAGAGTTGAGCAACTTCGGATCATCAAAGTTGCTCGGTGTACAATTTTTATCATTCTTATATGTCAAATTTTACGAGTTTAAGCTTCATAGATTATTTCGATGCGAAAACACCAACTTTCTATGACAAATGGAGAAAACCGTTAAAAGCTCCTCCATAGAGAGAGTTGAGCAACTTCGGACCATCCAAGTTGCTCGGTGTACATTGTTTATTATTCTTTTATGTCAAATTTTATGAGTATAAGCTTCCTAGATTATTTCGGTGCCAAAACACCAACTTTCTATGACAAATGAACAAAACCGTTAAAAGGTCCTCCATAGAGAGAGTTGAGCAACTTCAAACTATCAAAGTTGCTCGGTGTACACTTTTTATTGTTCTTATATGTCAAATTTTATGTGTATAAGCTTCATAGATTATTTCGGTGCCAAAACACCAAGTTTCTATGACAAATGGACGAAACCGTTAGGAGCTTCTCCATAGAGAGAGTTGAGCAACTTCGGATCATCAAACTTGCTCGGTGTACACTTTTTATTGTTCTTATATGTCAAATTTTATGAGTATAAGCTTCTTGGATTATTTGGATGCCAAAACATCAACATTCTATGACAAATGGACAAAACCATTAAAAGCTCCTCCATAGAGAGATTTGAGCAACTTCGGACTATCAAAGTCGCTCGGGATAGACTTTTTATGGTTCTTATATGTCAAATTTTGTGAATATAACCTTCCTAGATTATTTCGAGGCCAAAACACCAACTTTCTATGACAAATGGACCAAACCGTTAAAAGCACCTACATAGAGATAGTGGAGCAACTTCGGACCATCAAAGTTGCTCGGTGTACAATTTTTATTGTTCTTATATGTCAAATTTTATGAATATAACCTTCCTAGATTATTTCGATGCCAAAACCCAACTTTCTACGACAAATGGACAAAACCGTTAAAAGCTCCTCCATAGAGAGAGTTGAGCAACTTCGGATCATCAAACTTGCTCGGTGTACACTTTTTATTGTTTTTATATGTCAAATTTTATGAGTATAAGCTTCATAGATTATTTCGATTCCAAAACACCAACTTTTTATGACAAACGGACAAAACCATTAAAAGCTCCTCCATAGAGAGAGTTGAGCAACTTCGGACTATGAAAGTCGCTCGGGATAGACTTTTTATTGTTCTTATATGTCAAATTTTACGAGTTTAAGCTTCATAGATTATTTTCATGCCAAAACACAAACTTTCTATGACAAATGGAGAAAACCGTTAAAAGATCCTCCATAGAGAGAGTGGAGCTACTTCGGACCATAAAGTTGCTCGGTGTAAACTTTTTATTGTTCTTATATGTCAAATTTTATGAGTATAAGCTTCATAGATTATTTCGAAGTCAAAACACCAACTTTCTATGAGAAATGGACGAAACCGTTAAAAGCACCTTCATAGAGAGAGTTGAGCAACTTCTGATCATCAAAGTTGCTCGGTGTACAATTTTTATCATTCTTATATGTCAAATTTTACGAGTTTAAGCTTCATAGATTATTTCGATGCGAAAACACCAACTTTCTATGACAAATGCCGAAAACCGTTAAAAGCTTCTCCATAGAGAAAGTTGAGCAACTTCGGACTATCAAAGTCGCTTGAGATAGACTTTTAATTGTTGTTATATGTCAAATTTTATGAGTATAAGCTTCTTGGATTATTTGGATGCCAAAACACCAATATTCTATGACAAATGGACAAAACCATTAAAAGCTCCTCCATAGAGAGATTTGAGCAACTTCGGAATATCAAAGTCGCTCGGGATAGACTTTTTATTGTTCTTATATGTCAAATTTTATGAATATTACCTTCCTAGATTATTTCGATGCCAAAACACCAATTTTCTATGACAAAGGGACAAAACCGTTAAAACCACCTCCATAGAGAGAGTGGAGCAATTTCGGACCATCAAAGTTGCTCGGTGTACAATTTTTATTGTTCTTATATGTCAAATTTTATGAATACAACCTTCCTAGATTATTTCGTTGCCAAAACACCAACTTTCTACGACAAATGGACAAAACCGTTAAAAGCTCCTCCATAGAGAGAGTTGAGCAACTTCGGATCATCAAACTTGCTCGGTGTACACTTTTTATTGTTCTCATATGTCAAATTTTATGAGTATCAGCTTCCTGGATTATTTCGATTTCAAAACACCAACTTTCTATGACAAGTGGACGAAACCGTTAAAAGCACCTTCATAGAGAGAGTTGAGCAACTTCGGATCATCAAAGTTGCTCGGTGTACAATTTTTATCATTCTTATATGTCAAATTTTACGAGTTTAAGCTTCATAGATTATTTCGATGCGAAAACACCAACTTTCTATGACAAATGGAGAAAACCGTTAAAAGCTCCTCCATAGAGAGAGTTGAGCAACTTCGGACCATCCAAGTTGCTCGGTGTACATTGTTTATTATTCTTTTATGTCAAATTTTATGAGTATAAGCTTCCTAGATTATTTCGGTGCCAAAACACCAACTTTCTATGACAAATGAACAAAACCGTTAAAAGGTCCTCCATAGAGAGAGTTGAGCAACTTCAAACTATCAAAGTTGCTCGGTGTACACTTTTTATTGTTCTTATATGTCAAATTTTATGTGTATAAGCTTCATAGATTATTTCGGTGCCAAAACACCAAGTTTCTATGACAAATGGACGAAACCGTTAGGAGCTTCTCCATAGAGAGAGTTGAGCAACTTCGGATCATCAAACTTGCTCGGTGTACACTTTTTATTGTTCTTATATGTCAAATTTTATGAGTATAAGCTTCTTGGATTATTTGGATGCCAAAACATCAACATTCTATGACAAATGGACAAAACCATTAAAAGCTCCTCCATAGAGAGATTTGAGCAACTTCGGACTATCAAAGTCGCTCGGGATAGACTTTTTATGGTTCTTATATGTCAAATTTTGTGAATATAACCTTCCTAGATTATTTCGATGCCAAAACACCAACTTTCTATGACAAATGGACCAAACCGTTAAAAGCACCTACATTGAGATAGTGGAGCAACTTCGGACCATCAAAGTTGCTCGGTGTACAATTTTTATTGTTCTTATATGTCAAATTTTATGAATATAACCTTCCTAGATTATTTCGATGCCAAAACCCAACTTTCTACGACAAATGGACAAAACCGTTAAAAGCTCCTCCATAGAGAGAGTTGAGCAACTTCGGATCATCAAACTTGCTCGGTGTACACTTTTTATTGTTTTTATATGTCAAATTTTATGAGTATAAGCTTCATAGATTATTTCGATTCCAAAACACCAACTTTTTATGACAAACGGACAAAACCATTAAAAGCTCCTCCATAGAGAGAGTTGAGCAAATTCGGACTATGAAAGTCGCTCGGGATAGACTTTTTATTGTTCTTATATGTCAAATTTTACGAGTTTAAGCTTCATAGATTATTTTCATGCCAAAACACAAACTTTCTATGACAAATGGAGAAAACCGTTAAAAGATCCTCCATAGAGAGAGTGGAGCAACTTCGGACCATAAAGTTGCTCGGTGTAAACTTTTTATTGTTCTTATATGTCAAATTTTATGAGTATAAGCTTCATAGATTATTTCGAAGTCAAAACACCAACTTTCTATGAGAAATGGACGAAACCGTTAAAAGCACCTTCATAGAGAGAGTTGAGCAACTTCTGATCATCAAGGTTGCTCGGTGTACAATTTTTATCATTCTTATATGTCAAATTTTACGAGTTTAAGCTTCATAGATTATTTCGATGCGAAAACACCAACTTTCTATGACAAATGCCGAAAACCGTTAAAAGCTTCTCCATAGAGAAAGTTGAGCAACTTCGGACTATCAAAGTCGCTTGAGATAGACTTTTAATTGTTGTTATATGTCAAATTTTATGAGTATAAGCTTCTTGGATTATTTGGATGCCAAAACACCAATATTCTATGACAAATGGACAAAACCATTAAAAGCTCCTCCATAGAGAGATTTGAGCAACTTCGGAATATCAAAGTCGCTCGGGATAGACTTTTTATTGTTCTTATATGTCAAATTTTATGAATATTACCTTCCTAGATTATTTCGATACCAAAACACCAATTTTCTATGACAAAGGGACAAAACCGTTAAAACCACCTCCATAGAGAGAGTGGAGCAATTTCGGACCATCAAAGTTGCTCGGTGTACAATTTTTATTGTTCTTATATGTCAAATTTTATGAATACAACCTTCCTAGATTATTTCGTTGCCAAAACACCAACTTTCTACGACAAATGGACAAAACCGTTAAAAGCTCCTCCATAGAGAGAGTTGAGCAACTTCGGATCATCAAACTTGCTCGGTGTACACTTTTTATTGTTCTCATATGTCAAATTTTATGAGTATCAGCTTCCTGGATTATTTCGATTTCAAAACACCAACTTTCTATGACAAGTGGACGAAACCGTTAAAAGCACCTTCATAGAGAGAGTTGAGCAACTTCGGATCATCAAAGTTGCTCGGTGTACAATTTTTATCATTCTTATATGTCAAATTTTACGAGTTTAAGCTTCATAGATTATTTCGATGCGAAAACACCAACTTTCTATGAAAAATGGAGAAAACCGGTAAAAGCTCCTCCATAGAGAGAGTTGAGCAACTTCGGACCATCCAAGTTGCTCGGTGTACATTGTTTATTATTCTTTTATGTCAAATTTTATGAGTATAAGCTTCCTAGATTATTTCGGTGCCAAAACACCAACTTTCTATGACAAATGAACAAAACCGTTAAAAGGTCCTCCATAGAGAGAGTTGAGCAACTTCAAACTATCAAAGTTGCTCGGTGTACACTTTTTATTGTTCTTATATGTCAAATTTTATGTGTATAAGCTTCATAGATTATTTCGGTGCCAAAACACCAAGTTTCTATGACAAATGGACGAAACCGTTAGGAGCTTCTCCATAGAGAGAGTTGAGCAACTTCGGATCATCAAACTTGCTCGGTGTACACTTTTTATTGTTCTTATATGTCAAATTTTATGAGTATAAGCTTTTTGGATTATTTGGATGCCAAAACATCAAGATTCTACGACAAATGGACAAAACCATTAAAAGCTCCTCCATAGAGAGATTTGAGCAACTTCGGACTATCAAAGTCGCTCGGGATAGACTTTTTATGGTTCTTATATGTCAAATTTTGTGAATATAACCTTCCTAGATTATTTCGATGCCAAAACACCAACTTTCTATGACAAATGGACCAAACCGTTAAAAGCACCTCCATAGAGATAGTGGAGCAACTTCGGACCATCAAAGTTGCTCGGTGTACAATTTTTATTGTTCTTATATGTCAAATTTTATGAATATAACCTTCCTAGATTATTTCGATGCCAAAACACCAACTTTCTACGACAAATGGACAAAACCGTTAAAAGCTCCTCCATGCAGAGAGTTGAGCAACTTCGCATCATCAAACTTGCTCGGTGTACACTTTTTATTGTTCTTATATGTCAAATTTTAAGAGTTTAAACTTCATAGATTATTTCGAAGCTAAAACACCAACTTTCTATGACAAATGGAGAAAACCGTTAAAAGCTCCTCCATAGAGAGAGTGGAACAACTTCGGACCATCAAAGTTGCTCGGTGTACACTGTTTATTGTTCTTATATGTCAAATTTTACTAGTTTAAACTTCATAGATTATTTCGATGCTAAAACACCAACTTTCTATGACAAATGGAGAAAACCGTTAAAAGCTCCTCCATAGAGAGAGTTGAGCAACTTCAAACCATCAAAGTTGCTCGGTGTACACTTTTTATTGTTCTTATATGTCAAATTTTATGAGTATAAGCTTCATAGATTATTTCGAAGCCAAAACACCAACTTTCTATGACAAATGGACGAAACTGTTAAAAGCACCTTCATAGAGAGAGTTGAGCAACTTCAGATCATCAAAGTTGCTCGGTGTACAATTTTTATCATTCTTATATGTCAAATTTTATGAGTTTAAGCTTCATAGATTATTTCGATGCAAAAACACCAACTTTCTATGACAAATGCCGAAAACCGTTAAAAGCTTCTCCATAGAGAAAGTTGAGCAACTTCGGATCATCAAAGTTGCTCGGTGTACAATTTTTATCATTCTTATATGTCAAATTTTAGGAGTTTAAGCTTCGTAGATTATTTCGATGCGAAAACACCAACTTTCTATGACAAATGCCGAAAACCGTTAAAAGCTTCTCCATAGAGAAAGTTGAGCAACTTCGGATTATCAAAGTCGCTCGAGATAGACTTTTAATTGTTGTTATATGTCTAATTTTATGAGTATAAGCTTCTTGGATTATTTCGATGCCAAAACACCAACATTCTATGACAAATGGACAAAACCATTAAAAGCTCCTCCATAGAGAGAGTTGAGCAACTTCGGACTATCAAAGTCGCTCGGGATAGACTTTTTATTGTTCTTATACGTCAAATTTTACGAATATAACCTTCCTAGATTATTTCGATGCCAAAACACCAACTTTCTATGAAAAATGGACAAAACCATTAAAAGCACCTATATAGAGAGAGATGAGCAACTTCGGACCATCAAAGTTGCTCGGCGCACAATTTTTATTGTACTTATATGTCAAATTTTACGAGTTTAAGCTTCATAGATTATTTTGATGCCAAAACACAAACTTTCTACGACAAATGGACAAAACCGTTAAAAGCTCCTCCATAGAGAGAGTTGAGCAACTTCGGATCATCAAAGTTGCTCGGTGTACAATTTTTATTGTTCTTATATGTCAAATTTTATGAGTATACGCTTCCTAGATTATTTCGATGCCAAAACAAAAACTTTCTATGACAAATGAACAAAACCGTTAAAAGGTCCTCCATAGAGAGAGTTGAGCAACTTCAAACCATCAAAGTTGCTCGGTGTACACTTTTTATTGTTCTTATATGTCAAATTTTATGAGTATAAGCTTCATAGATTATTTCGATGCCAAAACACCAATTTTCTATGACAAATGGACGAAACCGTTAAAAGCTTCTCCATAGAGAGAGTTGAGCAACTTCGGATCATCAAAGTTGCTCGGTGTACAATTATTATTGTTCTTATATGTCAAATTTTACTAGTTTAAACTTCATAGATTATTTCGATGCTAAAACACCAACTTTCTATGACAAATGGAGAAAACCGTTAAAAGCTCCTCCATAGAGAGAGTTGAGCAACTTCGGACCATCAAAGTTGCTCGGTGTACACTGTTTATCGTTCTTATATGTCAAATTTTATGAGTATAAGCTTCCTAGATTATTTTGGTGCCAAAACACCAACTTTCTATGACAAATGAAGAAAACCGTTAAAAGGTCCTCCATAGAGAGAGTTGAGCAACTTCAAACTATCAAAGTTGCTCGGTGTACACTTTTTATTGTTCTTATATGTCAATTTTTATGTGTATAAGCTTCATAGATTATTTCGATGCCAAAACACCAACTTTCTATGACAAATGGACGAAACCGTTAGGAGCTTCTCCATAGAGAGAGTTGAGCAACTTCGGATCATCAAAGTTGCTCGGTGTACAATTATTATTGTTCTTATATGTCAAATTTTAAGAGTTTAAACTTCATAGATTATTTCGAAGCTAAAACACCAACTTTCTATGACAAATGGAGAAAACCGTTAAAAGCTCCTCCATAGAGAGAGTGGAACAACTTCGGACCATCAAAGTTGCTCGGTGTACACTGTTTATTGTTCTTATATGTCAAATTTTACTAGTTTAAACTTCATAGATTATTTCGATGCTAAAACACCAACTTTCTATGACAAATGGAGAAAACCGTTAAAAGCTCCTCCATAGAGAGAGTTGAGCAACTTCAAACCATCAAAGTTGCTCGGTGTACACTTTTTATTGTTCTTATATGTCAAATTTTATGAGTATAAGCTTCATAGATTATTTCGAAGCCAAAACACCAACTTTCTATAACAAATGGACGAAACTGTTAAAATCACCTTCATAGAGAGAGTTGAGCAACTTCAGATCATCAAAGTTGCTTGGTGTACAATTTTTATCATTCTTATATGTCAAATTTTATGAGTTTAAGCTTCATAGATTATTTCGATGCAAAAACACCAACTTTCTATGACAAATGCCGAAAACCGTTAAAAGCTTCTCCATAGAGAAAGTTGAGCAACTTCGGATTATCAAAGTCGCTCGAGATAGACTTTTAATTGTTTTTATATGTCAAATTTTATGAGTATAAGCTTCTTGGATTATTTGGATGCCAAAACACCAACATTCTATGACAAATGGACAAAACCGTTAAAAGCACCTCCATAGAGAGAGTGGAGCAACTTTGGACCATCAAAGTTGCTCGGTGTACAATTTTTATTGTTCTTATATGTCAAATTTTATGAATATAACCTTCCTAGATTATTTCGATGCCAAAACACCAACTTTCTACGACAAATGGACAAAATCGTTAAAAGCTCCTCCATAGAGAGAGTTGAGCAACTTCGGACCATCAAAGTTGCTCGGTGCACACTTTTTATTGTACTTTTATGTCAAATTTTACGAGTTTAAGCTTCATAGATTATTTCGATGCCAAAACACCAACTTTCTATGACAAATGGACAAAACCGTTAAAAGCTCCTCCATAGAGAGAGTTGAGCAACTACGGACTACCAAAGTCGCTCGGGATAGACTTTTTATTGTTCTTATACGTCAAATTTTATGAATATAACCTTCCTAGATTATTTCGATGCCAAAACACCAACTTTCTACGACAAATGGACAAAACCGTTAAAAGCTCCTCCATAGAGAGAGTTGAGCAACTTTGGACCAACAAAGTTGCCCGGTGAACAATTTTTATTGCTCTTATATGTCAAATTTTACGAGTTTAAGCTTACTAGATTATTTCGATGCCAAAACACCGACTTTCTATGAAAAATGGACAAAACCGTTAAAAGCACCTATATAGAGAGAGATGAGCAACTTCGGACCATCAAAGTTGCTCGGCGCACAATTTTTATTGTACTTATATGTCAAATTTTACGAGTTTAAGCTTCATAGATTATTTTGATGCCAAAACACAAACTTTCTACGACAAATGGACAAAACCGTTAAAAGCTCCTCCATAGAGAGAGTTGAGCAACTTCGGATCATCAAAGTTGCTCGGTGTACAATTTTTATTGTTCTTATATGTCAAATTTTATGAGTATACGCTTCCTAGATTATTTCGATGCCAAAACACCAACTTTCTATGACAAATGAACAAAACCGTTAAAAGGTCCTCCATAGAGAGAGTTGAGCAACTTCGGACCATCAAAGTTGCTCGGTGTACACTTTTTATTGTTCTTATATGTCAAATTTTATGAGTATAAGCTTCATAGATTATTTCGAAGCCAAAACACCAACTTTCTATGACAAATGGACGAAACTTTTAAAAGCACCTTCATAGAGAGAGTTGAGCAACTTCGGATCATCAAAGTTGCTCGGTGTACAATTTTTATCATTCTTATATGTCAAATTTTACGAGTTTAAGTTTCATAGATTATTTCGATGCGAAAACACCAACTTTCTATGACAAATGCCGAAAACCGTTAAAAGCTTCTCCATAGAGAAAGTTGAGCAACTTCGGACTATCAAAGTCGCTCGAGATAGACTTTTAATTGTTGTTATATGTCAAATTTTATGAGTATAAGCTTCTTGGATTATTTCGATGCCAAAACACCAACTTTCTATGACAAATGGACAAATTCGTTAAAAGCACCTCCATAGAGAGAGTGGAGCAACTTCGGACCATTAAAGTTGCTCGGTGTACAATTTTTATTGTTCTTATATGTCAATTTTTTTGAATATAACCTTCCTAGATTATTTCGATGCCAAAACACCAACTTTCTACGACAAATGGATAAAACCGTTAAAAGCTCCTCCATAGAGAGAGTTGAGCAACTTCGGATCATCAAACTTGCTCGGTGTACACTTTTTATTGTTCTTATATGTCAAATTTTATGAGTATAAGCATCCTGGATTATTTCGATTCCAAAACACCAACTTTCTATGAGAAACGGACAAAACCATTAAAAGCTCCTCCATAGAGAGAGTTGAGCAACTTCGGACTTTGAAAGTCGCTCGGGATAGACTTTTTATTGTTCTTATATGTCAAATTTTACGAGTTTAAGCTTCATAGATTATTTTCATGACAAAACACAAACTTTCTATGACAAATGGAGAAAACCGTTAAAAGCTCCTCCATAGAGAGAGTGGAGCAACTTCGGAACATCAAAGTTGCTCGGTGTAAACTTTTTATTGTTTTTATATGTCAAATTTTATGAGTATAAGCTTCATAGATTATTTCGAAGCCAAAACACCAACTTTCTATGACAAATGAACGAAACCGTTAAAAGCACCTTCATAGAGAGAGTTGAGCAACTTCGGATCATCAAAGTTGCTCGGTGTACAATTTTTATCATTCTTATATGTCAAATTTTACGAGTTTAAGCTTCATAGATTATTTCGATGCGAAAACACCAACTTTCTATGACAAATGCCGAAAACCGTTAAAAGCTTCTCCATAGAGAAAGTTGAGCAACTTCGGACTATCAAAGTCGCTCGAGATAGACTTTTAATTGTTGTTATATGTCAAATTTTATGAGTATAAGCTTCTTGGATTATTTGGATGCTAAAACACCAATATTCTATGACAAATGGACAAAACCGTTAAAAGCACCTTCATAGAGAGAGTTGAGCAACTTCGGATCATCAAAGTTGCTCGGTGTACAATTTTTATCATTCTTATATGTCAAATTTTACGAGTTTAAGCTTCATAGATTATTTCGATGCGAAAACACCAACTTTCTATGACAAATGCCGAAAACCGTTAAAAGCTTCTCCATAGAGAAAGTTGAGCAACTTCGGACTATCAAAGTCGCTCGAGATAGACTTTTAATTGTTGTTATATGTCAAATTTTATGAGTATAAGCTTCTTGGATTATTTGGATGCCAAAACACCAATATTCTATGACAAATGGACAAAACCATTAAAAGCTCCTCCATAGAGAGATTTGAGCAACTTCGGACTATCAAAGTCGCTCGGGATAGACTTTTTATTATTCTTATATGTAAAATTTTATGAATATAACCTTCCTAGATTATTTCGATGCCAAAACACCAACTTTCTATGACAAATGGACAAAACCGTTAAAAGCACCTCCATAGAGAGAGTGGAGCAATTTCTGACCGTCAAAGTTGCTCGGTGTACAATTTTTATTGTTCGTATATGTCAAATTTTATGAATATAACCTTCCTAGATTATTTCGATGCCAAAACACCAACTTTCTACGACAAATGGACAAAACCGTTAAAAGCTCCTCCATAGAGAGAGTTGAGCAACTTCGGAACATCAAAGTTGCTCGGTGTACAATTTTTATTGTTCTTATATGTCAAATTTTATGAGTATAAGCTTCCTGGATTATTTCGATTTCAAAACACCAACTTTCTATGACAAGTGGACGAAACCGTTAAAAGCACCCTCATAGAGATAGTTGAGCAACTTCGGACTTTGAAAGTTGCTCGGTGTACAATTTTTATCATTCTTATATGTCAAATTTTACGAGTTTAAGCTTCATAGATTATTTTCATGACAAAACACAAACTTTCTATGACAAATGGAGAAAACCGTTAAAAGCTCCTCCATAGAGAGAGTGGAGCAACTTCGGAACATCAAAGTTGCTCGGTGTAAACTTTTTATTGTTCTTATATGTCAAATTTTATGAGTATAAGCTTCATAGATTATTTCGAAGCCAAAACACCAACTTTCTATGACAAATGAACGAAACCGTTAAAAGCACCTTCATAGAGAGAGTTGAGCAACTTCGGATCATCAAAGTTGCTCGGTGTACAATTTTTATCATTCTTATATGTCAAATTTTACGAGTTTAAGCTTCATAGATTATTTCGATGCGAAAACACCAACTTTCTATGACAAATGCCGAAAACCGTTAAAAGCTTCTCCATAGAGAAAGTTGAGCAACTTCGGACTATCAAAGTCGCTCGAGATAGACTTTTAATTGTTGTTATATGTCAAATTTTATGAGTATAAGCTTCTTGGATTATTTGGATGCTAAAACACCAATATTCTATGACAAATGGACAAAACCGTTAAAAGCACCTTCATAGAGAGAGTTGAGCAACTTCGGATCGTCAAAGTTGCTCGGTGTACAATTTTTATCATTCTTATATGTCAAATTTTACGAGTTTAAGCTTCATAGATTATTTCGATGAGAAAACACCAACTTTCTATGACAAATGCCGAAAACCGTTAAAAGCTTCTCCATAGAGAAAGTTGAGCAACTTCGGACTATCAAAGTCGCTCGAGATAGACTTTTAATTGTTGTTATATGTCAAATTTTATGAGTATAAGCTTCTTGGATTATTTGGATGCCAAAACACCAATATTCTATGACAAATGGACAACACCATTAAAAGCTCCTCCATAGAGAGATTTGAGCAACTTCGGACTATCAAAGTCGCTCGGGATAGACTTTTTATTATTCTTATATGTAAAATTTTATGAATATAACCTTCCTAGATTATTTCGATGCCAAAACACCAACTTTCTATGACAAATGGACAAAACCGTTAAAAGCACCTCCATAGAGAGAGTGGAGCAATTTCTGACCGTCAAAGTTGCTCGGTGTACAATTTTTATTGTTCGTATATGTCAAATTTTATGAATATAACCTTCCTAGATTATTTCGATGCCAAAACACCAACTTTCTACGACAAATGGACAAAACCGTTAAAAGCTCCTCCATAGAGAGAGTTGAGCAACTTCGGAACATCAAAGTTGCTCGGTGTAAACTTTTTATTGTTCTTATATGTCAAATTTTATGAGTATAAGCTTCATAGATTATTTCGAAGCCAAAACACCAACTTTCTATGACAAATGAACGAAACCGTTAAAAGCACCTTCATAGAGAGAGTTGAGCAACTTCGGATCATCAAAGTTGCTCGGTGTACAATTTTTATCATTCTTATATGTCAAATTTTACGAGTTTAAGCTTCATAGATTATTTCGATGCGAAAACACCAACTTTCTATGACAAATGCCGAAAACCGTTAAAAGCTTCTCCATAGAGAAAGTTGAGCAACTTCGGACTATCAAAGTCGCTCGAGATAGACTTTTAATTGTTGTTATATGTCAAATTTTATGAGTATAAGCTTCTTGGATTATTTGGATGCTAAAACACCAATATTCTATGACAAATGGACAAAACCGTTAAAAGCACCTTCATAGAGAGAGTTGAGCAACTTCGGATCGTCAAAGTTGCTCGGTGTACAATTTATATCATTCTTATATGTCAAATTTTACGAGTTTAAGCTTCATAGATTATTTCGATGCGAAAACACCAACTTTCTATGACAAATGCCGAAAACCGTTAAAAGCTTCTCCATAGAGAAAGTTGAGCAACTTCGGACTATCAAAGTCGCTCGAGATAGACTTTTAATTGTTGTTATATGTCAAATTTTATGAGTATAAGCTTCTTGGATTATTTGGATGCCAAAACACCAATATTCTATGACAAATGGACAACACCATTAAAAGCTCCTCCATAGAGAGATTTGAGCAACTTCGGACTATCAAAGTCGCTCGGGATAGACTTTTTATTATTCTTATATGTAAAATTTTATGAATATAACCTTCCTAGATTATTTCGATGCCAAAACACCAACTTTCTATGACAAATGGACAAAACCGTTAAAAGCACCTCCATAGAGAGAGTGGAGCAATTTCTGACCGTCAAAGTTGCTCGGTGTACAATTTTTATTGTTCGTATATGTCAAATTTTATGAATATAACCTTCCTAGATTATTTCGATGCCAAAACACCAACTTTCTACGACAAATGGACAAAACCGTTAAAAGCTCCTCCATAGAGAGAGTTGAGCAACTTCGGATCATCAAACTTGCTCGGTGTACACTTTTTATTGTTCTTATATGTCAAATTTTATGAGTATAAGCTTCCTGGATTATTTCGATTTCAAAACACCAACTTTCTATGACAAGTGGACGAAACCGTTAAAAGCACCCTCATAGAGATAGTTGAGCAACTTCGGATCATCGAAGTTGCTCGGTGTACAATTTTTATCATTCTTATATGTCAAATTTTACGAGTTTAAGCTTCATAGATTATTTCGATGCGAAAACACCAACTTTCTATGACAAATGGAGAAAACCGTTAAAAGCACCTTCATAGAGAGAGTTGAGCAACTTCGGATCATCAAAGTTGCTCGGTGTACAATTTTTATCATTCTTATATGTCAAATTTTACGAGTTTAAGCTTCATAGATTATTTCGATGCCAAAACACCAACTTTCTATGACAAATGAACAAAACCGTTAAAAGGTCCTCCATAGAGAGAGTTGAGCAACTTCAAACTATCAAAGTTGCTCGGTGTACACTGTTTATTGTTCTTATATGTCAAATTTTACTAGTTTAAACTTCATAGATTATTTCGATGCTAAAACACCAACTTTCTATGACAAATGGAGAAAACCGTTAAAAGCTCCTCCATAGAGAGAGTTGAGCAACTTCAAACCATCAAAGTTGCTCGGTGTACACTTTTTATTGTTCTTATATGTCAAATTTTATGAGTATAAGCTTCATAGATTATTTCGAAGCCAAAACACCAACTTTCTATGACAAATGGACGAAACTGTTAAAAGCACCTTCATAGATAGAGTTGAGCAACTTCTGATCATCAAAGTTGCTTGGTGTACAATTTTTATCATTCTTATATGTCAAATTTTATGAGTTTAAGCTTCATAGATTATTTCGATGCAAAAACACCAACTTTCTATGACAAATGCCGAAAACCGTTAAAAGCTTCTCCATAGAGAAAGTTGAGCAACTTCGGATTATCAAAGTCGCTCGAGATAGACTTTTAATTGTTGTTATATGTCGAATTTTATGAGTATAAGCTTCTTGGATTATTTGGATGCCAAAACATCAACATTCTATGACAAATGGACATAACCGTTAAAAGCACCTCCATAGAGAGAGTGGAGCAACTTTGGACCATCAAAGTTGCTCGGTGTACAATTTTTATTGTTCTTATATGTCAAATTTTTTGAATATAACCTTCCTAGATTATTTCGATGCCAAAACACCAACTTTCTACGACAAATGGACAAAATCGTTAAAAGCTCCTCCATAGAGAGAGTTGAGCAACTTCGGATCATCAAACTTGCTCGGTGTACACTTTTTATTGTTCTTATATGTCAAATTTTATGAGTATAAGCTTCCTAGATTATTTCGATTCCAAAACACCAATTTTCTATGACAAACGGACAAACCATTAAAAGCTCCTCCATAGAGAGAGTTGAGCAACTTCGGACTATGAAAGTCGCTCGGGATAGACTTTTTATTGTTCTTATATGTCAAATTTTATGAATATAACCTTCCTAGATTATTTCGATGCCAAAACACCAACTTTCTATGACAAATGGACAAAACCGTTAAAAGCACCTCCATAGAGAGAGTTGAGCAACTTCGAGTCATCAAAGTTGCTCGGTGTACAATTTTTATTGTTCTTATATGTCAAATTTTACGAGTTTAAGCTTCCTAGATTATTTCGATGCCAAAACACCGACTTTCTATGACAAATGGACAAAACCGTTAAAAGCTCCTCCATAGAGAGAGTTGAGCAACTTCGGACCATCAAAGTTGCTCGGTGCACACTTTTTATTGTACTTTTATGTCAAATTTTACGAGTTTAAGCTTCATAGATTATTTCGATGCCAAAACACCAACTTTCTATGACAAATGGACAAAACCGTTAAAAGCTCCTCCATAGAGAGAGTTGAGCAACTACGGACTATCAAAGTCGCTCGGGATAGACTTTTTATTGTTCTTATACGTCAAATTTTATGAATATAACCTTCCTAGATTATTTCGATGCCAAAACACCAACTTTCTACGACAAATGGACAAAACCGTTAAAAGCTCCTCCATAGAGAGAGTTGAGCAACTTTGGACCAACAAAGTTGCCCGGTGTACAATTTTTATTGCTCTTATATGTCAAATTTTACGAGTTTAAGCTTACTAGATTATTTCGATGCCAAAACACCGACTTTCTATGAAAAATGGACAAAACCGTTAAAAGCACCTATATAGAGAGAGATGAGCAACTTCGGACCATCAAAGTTGCTCGGCGCACAATTTTTATTGTACTTATATGTCAAATTTTACGAGTTTAAGCTTCATAGATTATTTTGATGCCAAAACACAAACTTTCTACGACAAATGGACAAAACCGTTAAAAGCTCCTCCATAGAAAGAGTTGAGCAACTTCGGATCATCAAAGTTGCTCGGTGTACAATTTTTATTGTTCTTATATGTCAAATTTTATGAGTATACGCTTCCTAGATTATTTCGATGCCAAAACACCAACTATCTATGACAAATGAACAAAACCGTTAAAGGGTCCTCCATAGAGAGAGTTGAGCAACTTCGGACCATCAAAGTTGCTCGGTGTACACTTTTTATTGTTCTTATATGTCAAATTTTATGAGTATAAGCTTCATAGATTATTTCGAAGCCAAAACACCAACTTTCTATGACAAATGGACGAAACTTTTAAAAGCACCTTCATAGAGAGAGTTGAGCAACTTCGGATCATCAAAGTTGCTCGGTGTACAATTTTTATCATTCTTATATGTCAAATTTTACGAGTTTAAGTTTCATAGATTATTTCGATGCGAAAACACCAACTTTCTATGACAAATGCCGAAAACCGTTAAAAGCTTCTCCATAGAGAAAGTTGAGCAACTTCGGACTATCAAAGTCGCTCGAGATAGACTTTTAATTGTTGTTATATGTCAAATTTTATGAGTATAAGCTTCTTGGATTATTTCGATGCCAAAACACCAACTTTCTATGACAAATGGACAAATTCGTTAAAAGCACCTCCATAGAGAGAGTGGAGCAACTTCGGACCATTAAAGTTGCCCGGTGTACAATTTTTATTGTTCTTATATGTCAAATTTTATGAATATAACCTTCCTAGATTATTTCGATGCCAAAACACCAACTTTCTACGACAAATGGATAAAACCTTTAAAAGCTCCTCCATAGAGAGAGTTGAGCAACTTCGGATCATCAAACTTGCTCGGTGTACACTTTTTATTGTTCTTATATGTCAAATTTTATGAGTATAAGCATCCTGGATTATTTCGATTCCAAAACACCAACTTTCTATGATAAACGGACAAAACCATTAAAAGCTCCTCCATAGAGAGAGTTGAGCAACTTCGGACTTTGAAAGTCGCTCGGGATAGACTTTTTATTGTTCTTATATGTCAAATTTTACGAGTTTAAGCTTCATAGATTATTTTCATGAAAAAACACAAACTTTCTATGACAAATGGAGAAAACCGTTAAAAGCTCCTCCATAGAGAGAGTGGAGCAACTTCGGAACATCAAAGTTGCTCGGTGTAAACTTTTTATTGTTCTTATATGTCAAATTTTATGAGTATAAGCTACATAGATTATTTCGAAGCCAAAACACCAACTTTCTATGACAAATGGACGAAACCGTTAAAAGCACCTTCATAGAGAGAGTTGAGCAACTTCGGATCATCAAAGTTGCTCGGTGTACAATTTTTATCATTCTTATATGTCAAATTTTACGAGTTTAAGCTTCATAGATTATTTCGATGCGAAAACACCAACTTTCTATGACAAATGCCGAAAACCGTTAGGAGCTTCTCCATAGAGAGAGTTGAGCAACTTCGGACTATCAAAGTCGCTCGAGATAGACTTTTAATTGTTGTTATATGTCAAATTTTATGAGTATAAGCTTCTTGGATTATTTGGATGCCAAAACACCAATATTCTATGACAAATGGACAAAACCATTAAAAGCTCCTCCATAGAGAGATTTGAGCAACTTCGGAGTATCAAAGTCGCTCGGGATAGACTTTTTATTGTTCTTATATGTAAAATTTTATGAATATAACCTTCCTAGATTATTTCGATGCCAAAACACCAACTTTCTATGACAAATGGACAAAACCGTTAAAAGCACCTCCATAGAGAGAGTGGAGCAATTTCTGACCGTCAAAGTTGCTCGGTGTACACTTTTTATTGTTCTTATATGTCAAATTTTATGAATATAACCTTCCTAGATTATTTCAATGCCAAAACACCAACTTTCTACGACAAATGGACAAAACCGTTAAAAGCTCCTCCATAGAGAAATTTGAGCAACTTCGGATCAACAAAGTCGCTCGGGATAGACTTTTTATTGTTCTTATATGTCAAATTTTATGAATATAACCTTCGTAGATTATTTCGATGCCAAAACACCAACTTTCTATGACAAAGGGAGAAAACCGTTAAAAGCACCTCCATAGAGAGAGTGGAGCAATTTCGGACCATCAAAGTTGCTCGGTGTACAATTTTTATTGTTCTTATATGTCAAATTTTATGAATATAACCTTCCTAGATTATTTCGATGCCAAAACACCAACTTTCTACGACAAATGGACAAAACCGTTAAAAGCTCCTCCATAGAGAGAGTTGAGCAACTTCGGATCATCAAACTTGCTCGGTGTACACTTTTTATTGTTCTTATATGTCAAATTTTATGAGTATAAGCTTCCTGGATTATTTCGATTTCAAAATTCCAACTTTCTATGACAAGTGGACGAAACCGTTAAAAGCACCTTCATAGAGAGAGTTGAGCAACTTCGGATCATCAAAGTTGCTCGGTGTACAATTTTTATCATTCTTATATGTCAAATTTTACGAGTTTAAGCTTCATATATTATTTCGATGCGAAAACACCAACTTTCTATGACAAATGGAGAAAACCGTTAAAAGCACCTTCATAGAGAGAGTTGAGCAACTTCGGATCATCAAAGTTGCTCGGTGTACAATTTTTATGATTCTTATATGTCAAATTTTACGAGTTTAAGCTTCATAGATTATTTCGATGCGAAAACACCAACTTTCTATGACAAATGAACAAAACCGTTAAAAGGTCCTCCATAGAGAGAGTTGAGCAACTTCAAACTATCAAAGTTGCTCGGTGTACACTTTTTATTGTTCTTATATGTCGAATTTTATGTGTATAAGCTTCATAGATTATTTCGAAGCCAAAACACCAACTTTCTATGACAACTGGACGAAACCGTTAAAAGCACCTTCATAGAGAAAGTTGAGCAACTTCGGATCATCAAACTTGCTCGATGTACAATTTTTATTGTTCTTATATGTCAAATTTTATGAATATAACCTTCCTAGATTATTTCGATGCCAAAACACCAACTTTCTACGACAAATGGACAAAACCGTTAAAAGCTACTCCATAGAGAGAGTTGAGCAACTTCGGATCATCAAACTTGCTCGGTGTACACTTTTTATTGTTCTTATATGTCAAATTTTATGAGTATAAGCTTCCTGGATTATTTCGATTTCAAAACACCAACTTTCTATGACAAGTGGACGAAACCGTTAAAAGCACCTTCATAGAGAGAGTTGAGCAACTTCGGATCATCAAAGTTGCTCGGTGTACAATTTTTATTGTTCTTATATGTCAAATGTTATGAGTATACGCTTCCTAGATTATTTCGATGCCGAAACACCAACTTTCTATGACAAATGAACAAAACCGTTAAAAGGTCCTCCATAAAGAGAGTTGAGCAACTTCGGACCATCAAAGTTGCTCGGTGTACACTTTTTATTGTTCTTATATGTCAAATTTTATGTGTATAAGCTTCATAGATTATTTCGAAGCCAAAACACCAACTTTCTATGACAAATGGATGAAACCGTTAAAAGCACCTTCATAGAGAGAGTTGAGCAACTTCGGATCATTAAACTTGCTCGATGTACAATTTTTATTGTTCTTATATGTCAAATTTTATGAATATAACCTTCCTAGATTATTTCGATGCCAAAACACCAACTTTCTACGACAAATGGACAAAACCGTTAAAAGCTCCTCCATAGAGAGATTTGAGCAACTTCGGATCATCAAACTTGCTCGGTGTACACATTTTATTGTTCTTATATGTCAAATTTTATGAGTATAAGCTTCATGGATTATTTCGATTTCAAAACACCAACTTTCTATGACAAGTGGACGAAACCGTTAAAAGCACCTTCATAGAGAGAGTTGAGCAACTTCGGATCATCAAAGTTGCTCGGTGTACAATTTTTATCATTCTTATATGTCAAATTTTACGAGTTTAAGCTTCATAGATTATTTCGATGCGAAAACACCAAATTTCTGTGACAAATGGAGAAAACCGTTAAAAGCACCTTCATAGAGAGAGTTGAGCAACTTCGGATCATCAAAGTTTCTCGGTGTACAATTTTTATCATTCTTATATGTCAGATTTTACGGGTTTAAGCTTCATAGATTATTTCGATGCGAAAACACCAACTTTCTATGACAAATGAACAAAACCGTTAAAAGGTCCTCCATAGAGAGAGTTGAGCAACTTCAAACTATCAAAGTTGCTCGGTGTACACTTTTTATTGTTCTTATATGTCAAATTTTATGTGTATAAGCTTCATAGATTATTTCGATGCCAAAACACCAACTTTCTATGACAAATGCACGAAACCGTTAGGAGCTTCTCCATAGAGAGAGTTGAGCAACTTCGGATCATCAAACTTGCTCGGTGTACACTTTTTATTGTTCTTATATGTAAATTTTTTTTGAGTATAAGCTTCTTGGATTATTTGGATGCCAAAACACCAACATTCTATGACAAATGGACAAAACCATTAAAAGCTCCTCCATAGAGAGATTTGAGCAACTTCGGACTATCAAAGTCGCTCGGGATAGACTTTTTATTGTTCTTATATGTCAAATTTTATGAATATAACCTTCGTAGATTATTGAGATGCCAAAACACCAACTTTCTATGACAAAGGGACAAAACCGTTAAAAGCACCTCCATAGAGAGAGTGGAGCAATTTCGGACCATCAAAGTTGCTCGGTGTACAATTTTTATTGTTCTTATATGTCAAATTTTATGAATATAACCTTCCTAGATTATTTCGATGCCAAAACACCAACTTTCTACGACAAATGGACAAAACCGTTAAAAGCTCCTCGATAGAGAGAGTTGAGCAACTTCGGATCATCAAACTTGCTCGGTGTACACTTTTTATTGTTCTTATATGCCAAATTTTATGAGTATAAGCTTCACGGATTATTTCGATTTCAAAACGCCAACTTTCTATGACAAGTGGACGAAACCGTTAAAAGCACCTTCATAGAGAGAGTTGAGCAACTTCGGATCATCAAAGTTGCTCGGTGTACAATTTTTATCATTCTTATATGTCAAATTTTACGAGTTTAAGCTTCATAGATTATTTCGATGCGAAAACACTAACTTTCTATGACAAATGGAGAAAACCGTTAAAAGCACCTTCATAGAGAGAGTTGAGCAACTTCGGATCATCAAAGTTGCTCGGTGTACAATTTTTATCATTCTTATAAGTCAAATTTTACGAGTTTAAGCTTCATAGATTATTTTGATACGAAAACACCAACTTTCTATGACAAATGAACAAAACCGTTAAAAGGTCCTCCATAGAGAGAGTTGAGCAACTTCAAACTATCAAAGTTGCTCGGTGTACACTTTTTATTGTTCTTATATGTCAAATTTTATGTGTATAAGCTTCATAGATTATTTCGATGCCAAAACACCAACTTTCTATGACAAATGCACGAAACCGTTAGGAGCTTCTCCATAGAGAGAGTTGAGCAACTTCGGATCATCAAACTTGCTCGGTGTACACTTTTTATTGTTCTTATATGTAAATTTTTTTTGAGTATAAGCTTCTTGGATTATTTGGATGCCAAAACACCAACATTCTATGACAAATGGACAAAACCATTAAAAGCTCCTCCATAGAGAGATTTGAGCAACTTCGGACTATCAAAGTCGCTCGGGATAGACTTTTTATTGTTCTTATATGTCAAATTTTATGAATATAACCTTCGTAGATTATTGAGATGCCAAAACACCAACTTTCTATGACAAAGGGACAAAACCGTTAAAAGCACCTCCATAGAGAGAGTGGAGCAATTTCGGACCATCAAAGTTGCTCGGTGTACAATTTTTATTGTTCTTATATGTCAAATTTTATGAATATAACCTTCCTAGATTATTTCGATGCCAAAACACCAACTTTCTACGACAAATGGACAAAACCGTTAAAAGCTCCTCGATAGAGAGAGTTGAGCAACTTCGGATCATCAAACTTGCTCGGTGTACACTTTTTATTGTTCTTATATGCCAAATTTTATGAGTATAAGCTTCACGGATTATTTCGATTTCAAAACGCCAACTTTCTATGACAAGTGGACGAAACCGTTAAAAGCACCTTCATAGAGAGAGTTGAGCAACTTCGGATCATCAAAGTTGCTCGGTGTACAATTTTTATCATTCTTATATGTCAAATTTTACGAGTTTAAGCTTCATAGATTATTTCGATGCGAAAACACTAACTTTCTATGACAAATGGAGAAAACCGTTAAAAGCACCTTCATAGAGAGAGTTGAGCAACTTCGGATCATCAAAGTTGCTCGGTGTACAATTTTTATCATTCTTATAAGTCAAATTTTACGAGTTTAAGCTTCATAGATTATTTTGATACGAAAACACCAACTTTCTATGACAAATGAACAAAACCGTTAAAAGGTCCTCCATAGAGAGAGTTGAGCAACTTCAAACTATCAAAGTTGCTCGGTGTACACTTTTTATTGTTCTTATATGTCAAATTTTATGTGTATAAGCTTCATAGATTATTTCGATGCCAAAACACCAACTTTCTATGACAAATGCACGAAACCGTTAGGAGCTTCTCCATAGAGAGAGTTGAGCAACTTCGGATCATCAAACTTGCTCGGTGTACACTTTTTATTGTTCTTATATGTAAAATTTTATGAGTATAAGCTTCTTGGATTATTTGGATGCCAAAACACCAACATTCTATGACAAATGGACAAAACCATTAAAAGCTCCTCCATAGAGAGATTTGAGCAACTTCGGACTATCAAAGTCGCTCGGGATAGACTTTTTATTGTTCTTATATGTCAAATTTTATGAATATAACCTTCGTAGATTATTTCGATGCCAAAACACCAACTTTTTATGACAAAGGGACAAAACCGTTAAAAGCACCTCCATAGAGAGAGTGGAGCAATTTCGGACCATCAAAGTTGCTCGGTGTACAATTTTTATTGTTCTTATATGTCAAATTTTATGAATATAACCTTCCTAGATTATTTCGATGCCAAAACACCAACTTTCTACGACAAATGGACAAAACCGTTAAAAGCTCCTCCATAGAGAGAGTTGAGCAACTTCGGATCATCAAACTTGCTCGGTGTACACTTTTTATTGTTCTTATATGTCAAATTTTATGAGTATAAGCTTCATGGATTATTTCGATTTCAAAACACCAACTTTCTATGACAAGTGGACGAAACCGTTAAAAGCACCTTCATAGAGAGAGTTGAGCAACTTCGGATCATCAAAGTTGCTCGGTGTACAATTTTTATCATTCTTATATGTCAAATTTTACGAGTTTAAGCTTCATAGATTATTTCGATGCGAAAACACCAACTTTCTATGACAAATGGAGAAAACCGTTAAAAGCACCTTCATAGAGAGAGTTGAGCAACTTCGGATCATCAAAGTTGCTCGGTGTACAATTTTTATCATTCTTATATGTCAAATTTTACGAGTTTAAGCTTCATAGATTATTTCGATGCGAAAACACCAACTTTCTATGACAAATGAACAAAACCGTTAAAAGGTCCCCCATAGAGAGAGTTGAGCAACTTCAAACTATCAAAGTTGCTCGGTGTACACTTTTTATTGTTCTTATATGTCAAATTTTATGTGTATAAGCTTCATAGATTATTTCGAAGCCAAAACACCAACTTTCTAGGACAAATGGACGAAACCGTTAAAAGCACCTTCATAGAGAGAGTTGAGCAACTTCGGATCATCAAACTTGCTCGATGTACAATTTTTATTGTTCTTATATGTCAAATTTTATGAATATAACCTTCCTAGATTATTTCGATGCCAAAACACCAACTTTCTACGACAAATGGACAAAACCGTTAAAAGCTCCTCCATAGAGAGAGTTGAGCAACTTCGGATCATCAAACTTGCTCGGTGTACACTTTTTATTGTTCTTATATGTCAAATTTTATGAGTATAAGCTTCCTGGATTATTTTGATTTCAAAACACCAACTTTCTATGACAAGTGGACGAAACCGTTAAAAGCACCTTCATAGAGAGAGTTGAGCAACTCCGGATCATCAAAGTTGCTCGGTGTACAATTTTTATTGTTCTTATATGTCAAATTTTATGAGTATACGCTTCCTAGATTATTTCGATGCCGAAACACCAACTTTCTATGACAAATGAACAAAACCGTTAAAAGGTCCTCCATAGAGAGAGTTGAGCAACTTCGGACCATCAAAGTTGCTCGGTGTACACTTTTTATTGTTCTTATATGTCAAATTTTATGTGTATAAGCTTCATAGATTATTTCGAAGCCAAAACACCAACTTTCTATGACAAATGGACGAAACCGTTAAAAGCACCTTCATAGAGAGAGTTGAGCAACTTCGGATCATTAAACTTGCCCGATGTACAATTTTTATTGTTCTTATATGTCAAATTTTATGAATATAACCTTCCTAGATTATTTCGATGCCAAAACACCAACTTTCTACGACAAATGGACAAAACCGTTAAAAGCTCCTCCATAGAGAGAGTTGAGCAACTTCGGATCATCAAAGTTGCTCGGTGTACAATTTTTATTGTTCTTATATGTCAAATTTTATGAGTATACGCTTCCTAGATTATTTCGATGCCGAAACACCAACTTTCTATGACAAATGAACAAAACCGTTAAAAGGTCCTCCATAGAGAGAGTTTAGCAACTTCAAACTATCAAAGTTGCTCGGTGTACACTTTTTATTGTTCTTATATGTCAAATTTTATGTGTATAAGCTTCATAGATTATTTCGAAGCCAAAACACCAACTTTCTAGGACAAATGGACGAAACCGTTAAAAGCACCTTCATAGAGAGAGTTGAGCAACTTCGGATCATCAAACTTGCTCGATGTACAATTTTTATTGTTCTTATATGTCAAATTTTATGAATATAACCTTCCTAGATTATTTCGATGCCAAAACACCAACTTTCTATGACAAATGGACGAAACCGTTAAAAGCTCCTCCATAGAGAGAGTTGAGCAACTTCGGATCATCAAACTTGCCCGATGTACAATTTTTATTGTTCTTATATGTCAAATTTTATGAATATAACCTTCCTAGATTATTTCGATGCCAAAACACCAACTTTCTACGACAAATGGACGAAACCGTTAAAAGCTCCTCCATAGAGAGAGTTGAGCAACTTCGGATCATCAAAGTTGCTCGGTGTACAATTTTTATTGTTCTTATATGTCAAATTTTATGAGTATACGCTTCCTAGATTATTTCGATGCCGAAACACCAACTTTCTATGACAAATGAACAAAACCGTTAATAGGTCCTCCATAGAGAGAGTTTAGCAACTTCAAACTATCAAAGTTGCTCGGTGTACACTTTTTATTGTTCTTATATGTCAAATTTTATGTGTATAAGCTTCATAGATTATTTCGAAGCCAAAACACCAACTTTCTAGGACAAATGGACGAAACCGTTAAAAGCACCTTCATAGAGAGAGTTGAGCAACTTCGGATCATCAAACTTGCTCGATGTACAATTTTTATTGTTCTTATATGTCAAATTTTATGAATATAACCTTCCTAGATTATTTCGATGCCAAAACACCAACTTTCTACGACAAATGGACAAAACCGTTAAAAGCTCCTCCATAGAGAGAGTTGAGCAACTTCGGATCATCAAACTTGCTCGGTGTACACTTTTTATTGTTCTTATATGTCAAATTTTATGAGTATAGGCTTCCTGGATTATTTTGATTTCAAAACACCAACTTTCTATGACAAGTGGACGAAACCGTTAAAAGCACCTTCATAGAGAGAGTTGAGCAACTCCGGATCATCAAAGTTGCTCGGTGTACAATTTTTATTGTTCTTATATGTCAAATTTTATGAGTATACGCTTCCTAGATTATTTCGATGCCGAAACACCAACTTTCTATGACAAATGAACAAAACCGTTAATAGGTCCTCCATAGAGAGAGTTTAGCAACTTCAAACTATCAAAGTTGCTCGGTGTACACTTTTTATTGTTCTTATATGTCAAATTTTATGTGTATAAGCTTCATAGATTATTTCGAAGCCAAAACACCAACTTTCTAGGACAAATGGACGAAACCGTTAAAAGCACCTTCATAGAGAGAGTTGAGCAACTTCGGATCATCAAACTTGCTCGATGTACAATTTTTATTGTTCTTATATGTCAAATTTTATGAATATAACCTTCCTAGATTATTTCGATGCCAAAACACCAACTTTCTACGACAAATGGACAAAACCGTTAAAAGCTCCTCCATAGAGAGAGTTGAGCAACTTCGGATCATCAAACTTGCTCGGTGTACACTTTTTATTGTTCTTATATGTCAAATTTTATGAGTATAGGCTTCCTGGATTATTTTGATTTCAAAACACCAACTTTCTATGACAAGTGGACGAAACCGTTAAAAGCACCTTCATAGAGAGAGTTGAGCAACTCCGGATCATCAAAGTTGCTCGGTGTACAATTTTTATTGTTCTTATATGTCAAATTTTATGAGTATACGCTTCCTAGATTATTTCGATGCCGAAACACCAACTTTCTATGACAAATGAACAAAACCGTTAAAAGGTCCTCCATAGAGAGAGTTGAGCAACTTCGGACCATCAAAGTTGCTCGGTGTACACTTTTTATTGTTCTTATATGTCAAATTTTATGTGTATAAGCTTCATAGATTATTTCGAAGCCAAAACACCAACTTTCTACGACAAATGGACGAAACCGTTAAAAGCACCTTCATAGAGAGAGTTGAGCAACTTCGGATCATCAAAGTTGCTCGGTGTACAATTTTTATCATTCTTATATGTCAAATTTTACGAGTTTAAGCTTCATAGATTATTTCGATTCGAAAACACCAACTTTCTATGACAAATGGAGAAAACCGTTAAAAGCACCTTCATAGAGAGAGTTGAGCAACTTCGGATCATCAAAGTTGCTCGGTGTACAATTTTTATCATTCTTATATGTCAAATTTTACGAGTTTAAGCTTCATAGATTATTTCGATGCGAAAACACCAACTTTCTATGATAAATGAACAAAACCGTTAAAAGGTCCTCCATAGAGAGAGTTGACCAACTTCAAACTATCAAAGTTGCTCGGTGTACACTTTTTATTGTTCTTATATGTCAAATTTTATGTGTATAAGCTTCATAGATTATTTCGATGCCAAAACACCAACTTTCTATGACAAATGGACGAAACCGTTAGGAGCTTCTCCATAGAGAGAGTTGAGCAACTTCGGATCATCAAACTTGCTCGGGGTACACTTTTTATTGTTCTTATATGTCAAATTTTATGAGTATAAGCTTCTTGGATTATTTGGATGCCAAAACACCAACATTCTATGACAAATGGACAAAACCATTAAAAGCTCCTCCATAGAGAGATTTGAGCAACTTCGGACTATCAAAGTCGCTCGGGATAGACTTTTTATTGTTCTTATATGTCAAATTTTATGAATATAACCTTCGTAGATTATTTCGATGCCAAAACACCAACTTTCTATGACAAATGGACAAAACCGTTAAAAGCACCTCCATAGAGAGAGTGGAGCAACTTCGGACCATCAAAGTTGCTCGGTGTACAATTTTTATCATTCTTATATGTCAAATTTTACGTGTTTAAGCTTCATAGATTATTTCGATGCGAAAACACCAACTTTCTATGACAAATGAAGAAAACCGTTAAAAGGTCCTCCATAGAGAGAGTTGAGCAACTTCAAACTATCAAAGTTGCTCGGTGTACACTTTTTATTGTTCTTATATGTCAAATTTTATGTGTATAAGCTTCATAGATTATTTTGATGCCAAAACACAAACTTTCTACGACAAATGGACAAAACCGTTAAAAGCTCCTCCATAGAGAGAGTTGAGCAACTTCGGATCATCAAAGTTGCTCGGTGTACAATTTTTATTGTTCTTATATGTCAAATTTTATGAGTATACGCTTCCTAGATTATTTCGATGCCAAAACACCAACTTTCTATGACAAATGAACAAAACCGTTAAAAGGTCCTCCATAGAGAGAGTTGAGCAACTTCGGACCATCAAAGTTGCTCGGTGTACACTTTTTATTGTTCTTATATGTCAAATTTTGTGTGTATAAGCTTCATAGATTATTTCGAGCCAAAACACCAACTTTCTATGACAAATGGACGAAACCGTTAAAAGCACCTTCATAGAGAGAGTTGAGCAACTTCGGATCATCAAACTTGCTCGATGTACAATTTTTATTGTTCTTATACGTCAAATTTTATGAATATAACCTTCCTAGATTATTTCGATGCCAAAACACCAACTTTCTACGACGAATGGACAAAACCGTTAAAAGCTCCTCCATAGAGAGAGTTGAGCAACTTCGGATCATCAAACTTGCTCGGTGTACACTTTTTATTGTTCTTATATGTCAAATTTTATGAGTATAAGCTTCCTGGATTATTTCGATTTCAAAACACCAACTTTCTATGACAAGTGGACGAAACCGTTAAAAGCACCTTCATAGAGAGAGTTGAGCAACTTCGGATCATCAAAGTTGCTCGGTGTACAATTTTTATTGTTCTTATATGTCAAATTTTATGAGTATACGCTTCCTAGATTATTTCGATGCCAAAACACTAACTTTCTATGACAAATGAACAAAACCGTTAAAAGGTCCTCCATAGAGAGAGTTGAGCAACTTCGGACCATCAAAGTTGCTCGGTGTACACTTTTTATTGTTCTTATATGTCAAATTTTATGTGTATAAGCTTCATAGATTATTTCGAAGCCAAAACACCAACTTTCTATGACAAATGGACGAAACCGTTAAAAGCACCTTCATAGAGAGAGTTGAGCAACTTCGGATCATCAAACTTGCTCGATGTACAATTTTTATTGTTCTTATATGTCAAATTTTATGAATATAACCTTCCTAGATTATTTCGATGCCAAAACACCAACTTTCTACGACAAATGGACAAAACCGTTAAAAGCTCCTCCATAGAGAGATTTGAGCAACTTCGGATCATCAAACTTGCTCGGTGTACACTTTTTATTGTTCTTATATGTCAAATTTTATGAGTATAAGCTTCATGGATTATTTCGATTTCAAAACACCATCTTTCTATGACAAGTGGACGAAACCATTAAAAGCACCTTCATAGAGAGAGTTGAGCAACTTCGGATCATCAAAGTTGCTCGGTGTACAATTTTTATCATTCTTATATGTCAAATTTTACGAGTTTAAGCTTCATAGATTATTTCGATTCGAAAACGCCAACTTTCTATGACAAATGGAGAAAACCGTTAAAAGCACCTTCATAGAGAGAGTTGAGCAACTTCGGATCATCAAAGTTGCTCGGTGTACAATTTTTATCATTCTTATATGTCAAATTTTACGAGTTTAAGCTTCATAGATTATTTCAATGCGAAAACACCAACTTTCTATGATAAATGAACAAAACCGTTAAAAGGTCCTCCATAGAGAGAGTTGAGCAACTTCAAACTATCAAAGTTGCTCGGTGTACACTTTTTATTGTTCTTATATGTCAAATTTTATGTGTATAAGCTTCATAGATTATTTCGATGCCAAAACACCAACTTTCTATGACAAATGGACGAAACCGTTAGGAGCTTCTCCATAGAGAGAGTTGAGCAACTTCGGATCATTAAACTTGCTCGGTGTACACTTTTTATTGTTCTTATATGTCAAATTTTATGAGTATAAGCTTCTTGGATTATTTGGATGCCAAAACACCAACATTCTATGACAAATGGACAAAACCATTAAAAGCTCCTCCATAGAGAGATTTGAGCAACTTCGGACTATCAAAGTCGCTCGGGATAGACTTTTTATTGTTCTTATATGTCAAATTTTATGAATATAACCTTCGTAGATTATTTCGATGCCAAAACACCAACTTTCTATGACAAATGGACAAAACCGTTAAAAGCACCTCCATAGAGAGAGTGGAGCAACTTCGGACCATCAAAGTTGCTCGGTGTACAATTTTTATCATTCTTATATGTCAAATTTTACGAGTTTAAGCTTCATAGATTATTTCGATACGAAAACACCAACTTTCTATGACAAATGAAGAAAACCGTTAAAAGGTCCTCCATAGAGAGAGTTGAGCAACTTCAAACTATCAAAGTTGCTCGGTGTACACTTTTTATTGTTCTTATATGTCAAATTTTATGTGTATAAGCTTCATAGATTATTTTGATGCCAAAACACAAACTTTCTACGACAAATGGACAAAACCGTTAAAAGCTCCTCCATAGAGAGAGTTGAGCAACTTCGGATCATCAAAGTTGCTCGGTGTACAATTTTTATTGTTCTTATATGTCAAATTTTATGAGTATACGCTTCCTAGATTATTTCGATGCCAAAACACCAACTTTCTATGACAAATGAACAAAACCGTTAAAAGGTCCTCCATAGAGAGAGTTGAGCAACTTCGGACCATCAAAGTTGCTCGGTGTACACTTTTTATTGTTCTTATATGTCAAATTTTATGTGTATAAGCTTCATAGATTATTTCGAAGCCAAAACACCAACTTTCTGTGACAAATGGACGAAATCGTTAAAACCACCTTCATAGAGAGAGTTGAGCAACTTCGGATCATCAAACTTGCTCGATGTACAATTTTTATTGTTCTTATATGTCAAATTTTATGAATATAACCTTCCTAGATTATTTCGATGCCAAAACACCAACTTTCTACGACAAATGGACAAAACCGTTAAAAGCTCCTCCATAGAGAGACTTGAGCAACATCGGATCATCAAACTTGCTCGGTGTACACTTTTTATTGTTCTTATATGTCAAATTTTATGAGTATTAGCTTCCTGGATTATTTCGATTTCAAAACACCAACTTTCTATGACAAGTGGACAAAACCGTTAAAAGCACCTTCATAGCTCTTGCTCGGTGTATAATTTTTATCATTCTTATATGTCAAATTTTACGAGTTTAAGCTTCATAGATTATTTCGATGCGAAAACACCAACTTTCTATGACAAATGGAGAAAACCGTTAAAAGCACCTTCATAGAGAGAGTTGACCAACTTCGGATCATCAAAGTTGCTCGGTGTACAATTTTTATCATTCTTATATGTCAAATTTTACGAGTTTAAGCTTCATAGAATATTTCGATGCGAAAACAGCAACTTTCTATGACAAATGAACAAAACCGTTAAAAGGTCCTCCATAGAGAGAGTTGAGCAACTTCAAACTATCAAAGTTGCTCGGTGTACACTTTTTATTGTTCTTATATGTCAAATTTTATGTGTATAAGCTTCATAGATTATTTCGATGCCAAAACACCAACTTTCTATGACAAATGGACGAAACCGTTAGGAGCTTCTCCATAGAGAGAGTTAAGCAACTTCGGATCATCAAACTTGCTCGCTGTACACTTTTTATTGTTCTTATATGTCAAATTTTATGAGTATAAGCTTCTTGGATTATTTGGATGGCAAAACACCAACATTCTATGACAAATGGACAAAACCATTAAAAGCTCCTCCATAGAGAGATTTGAGCAACTTCAGACTATCAAAGTCGCTCGGGATAGACTTTTTATTGTTCTTATATGTCAAATTTTATGAATATAACCTTCGTAGATTATTTCGATGCCAAAACACCAACTTTCTATGACAAATGGACAAAACCGTTAAAAGCACCTCCATAGAGAGAGTGGAGCAACTTCAGACCATCAAAGTTGCTCGGTGTACAATTTTTATTGTTCTTTTATGTCAAATTTTATGAATATAACCTTCCTAGATTATTTCGATGCCAAAACACCAACTTTCTACGACAAATGGACAAAACCGTTAAAAGCTCCTCCATAGAGAGAGTTGAGCAACTTCGGATCATCAAACTTGGTCGGTGTACACTTTTTATTGTTCTTATATGGCAAATTTTATGAGTATAAGCTTCCTGGATTATTTCGATTTCAAAACACCAACTTTCTATGACAAATGGACGAAACCGTTAAAAGCACCTTCATAGAGAGAGTTGAGCAACTTCGGATCATCAAAGTTGCTCGGTGTACAATTTTTATCATTCTTATATGTCAAATTTTACGAGTTTAAGCTTCATAGATTATTTCGATGCGAAAACACCAACTTTCTATGAAAAATGCCGAAAACCGTTAAAAGCTTCTCCATAGAGAGAGTGGAGCAACTTCGAACCATCAAAGTTGCTCGATGTACAATTTTTATTGTTCTTATATGTCAAATTTTATGAATATAACCTTCCTAGATTATTTCGATGCCAAAACACCAACTTTCTACGACAAATGGACAAAACCGTTAAAAGCTCCTTCATAGAGAGAGTTGAGCAACTTCGGATCATCAAACTTGCTCGGTGTATACTATTTATTGTTCTTATATGTCAAATTTTATGAGTATAAGCTTCCTGGATTATTTCGATTTCAAAACACCAACTTTCTATGACAAATGGACGAAACCGTTAAAAGCATCTTCATAGAGAGAGTTGAGCAACTTCGGATCATCAAAGTTGCTCGGTGTACAATTTTTATCATTCTAATATTTCAAATTTTACGAGTTTAAGCTTCATTGATTATTTCGATGCGAAAACACCAACTTTCTATGAGAAATGTCGAAAACCGTTAAAAGCTTCTCCATAGAGAAAGTTGAGCAACTTCGGATTATCAAAGTCGCTCGAGATAGACTTTTAATTGTTGTTATATGTCAAATTTTATGAGTATAAGCTTCTTGGATTATTTCGATGCCAAAACACCAACATTCTATAACAAATGGACAAAACCATTAAAAGCTCCTCCATAGAGAGAGTTGAGCAACTTCGGACTATCAAAGTCGCTCGGGATAGACTTTTTATTGTTCTTATATGTCAAATTTTATGAATATATCCTACCTTGATTATTTCGATGCCAAAACACCAACTTTCTATGACAAATGGACAAAACCGTTAAAAGCACCTCCATAGAGAGAGTGGAGCAACTTTGGACCATCAAAGTTGCTCGGTGTACAATTTTTATTGTTCTTATATGTCAAATTTTATGAATATAACCTTCTTAGATTATTTCGATGCCAAAACACCAACTTTCTACGACAAATGTACAAAACCGTTAAAAGCTCCTCCATAGAGAGAGTTGAGCAACTTCGGAACATCAAACTTGCTCGGTGTACACTTTTTATTGTTCTTATATGTCAAATTTTATGAGTATAAGCTTCCTGGATTATTTCGATTTTAAAACACCAACTTTCTATGACAAGTGGACGAAACCGTTAAAAGCTCCTCCATAGAGAGAGTTGAGCAACTTCGGAATATCAAAGTCGCTCGGGAAAGACTTTTTATTGTTCTTATATGTCAAATTTTATGAATATAACCTTCCTAGATTATTTCGATGCCAAAACACCAACTTTCTATGACAAATGGACAAAACCATTAAAAGATCCTCCATGGAGAGAGTTGGGCAACTTCGGACTATCAAAGTCGCCCGGGATAGACTTTTTATTGTTCTTATATGTCAAATTTTATGAATATAATCTTTCTAGATTATTTCGATGCCAAAACACCAACTTTCTATGACAAATGGACAAAACCGTTAAAAGCACCTCCATAGAGAGAGTTGAGCAACTTCGGATCATCAAAGTTGCTCGGTGTACAATTTTTATTGTTCTTATATGTCAAATTTTATGAGTATAAGCTTCCTAGATTATTTCGATGCCAAAACACCAACTTTCAATGACAAATGGACAAAACCGTTAAAAGCTCCTCCATAGAGAGAGTTGAGCAACTTCGGATCATCAAAGTTGCTCGGTGTACAATTTTTATTGTTCTTATATGTCAAATTTTATGAGTATAAGCTTCCTAGATTATTTCGATGCCAAAACAACAACTTTCTGTGACAAATGGACAAAACCGTTAAAAGCACCTCCATAGAGAGAGTGGAGCAACTTCGGACCATCAAAGTTGCTCGGTGTACAATTTTTATTGTTCTTATATGTCAAATTTTATGAATATAACCTTCCTAGATTATTTCGATGCCAAAACACCAACTTTCTACGACAAATGTACAAAACCGTTAAAAGCACCTCCATAGAGAGAGTTGGGCAACTTCGGATCATCAATGTTGCTCGGTGTACAATTATTATTGTTCTTATATGTCAAATTTTATGAGTATAAGCTTCATAGATTATTTCGAAGCCAAAACAACAACTTTCTACGACAAATGGACAAAACCGTTAAAAGCACCACCATAGAGAGAGTTGAGCAACTTCGGACTATCAATGTTGCTCGGTGTACAATTTTTATTGTTCTTATATGTCAAATTTTATGAATATAACTTTCCAAGATTATTTCGATGCCAAAACACCAACTTTCTACGACAAATGGACAAAACCGTTAAAAACTCCTCCATAGAGAGAGTTGAGCAACTTCGGATCATCAAACTTGCTCGGTGTACACTATTTATTGTTCTTATATGTCAAATTTTATGAGTATAAGCTTCCTAGATTATTTCGATTTCAAAACACCAATTTTCTATGACAAATGGACGAAACCGTTAAAAGCACCTTCATAGAGAGAGTTGATCAACTTCGGATCATCAAAGTTGCTCGGTGTACAATTTTTATTGTTCTTATATGTCAAATTTTATGAGTATAAGCTTCCTAGATTATTTCGATGCCAAAACACCAACTTTCTATGACAAATGGACAAAACCGTTAAAAGCACCTCCATAGAGAGAGTGGAGCAACTTTGGACCATCAAAGTTGCTCGGTGTACAATTTTTATTGTTCTTATATGTCAAATTTTATGAGTATAAGCTTCCTAGATTATTTCGATGCCAAAACACCAACTTTCTATGACAAATGGACAAAACCGTTAAAAGCACCTCCATAGAGAGAGTGGAGCAACTTCGGACCATCAAAGTTGCTCGGTGTACAATTTTTATTGTTCTTATATGAAAAAATTTTATGAGTATAAGCTTCGTAGATTATTTCGATGCCAAAACACCAACTTTCTATGACAAGTGGGCGAAACCGTTAAAAGCTCCTCCATAGAGAGAGTTGTGCAACTTCGGATCATCAAAGTCGCTCGGGAAAGACTTTTTATTGTTCTTATATGTCAAATTTTATCAATATAACCTTCCTAGATTATTTCGATGCCAAAACACCAACTTTCTATGACAAATGGACAAAACCATTAAAAGATCCTCCATGGAGAGAGTTGGGCAACTTCGGACTATCAAAGTCGCCCGGGATAGACTTTTTATTGTTGTTATATGTCAAATTTTATGAGTATAAGCTTCTTGGATTATTTCGATGCGAAAACACCAACATTCTATGACAAATGGACAAAACCATTAAAAGCTCCTCCATAGAGAGAGTTGAGCAACTTCGGACTATCAAAGTCGCTCGGGATAGACTTTTTATTGTTCTTATATGTCAAATTTTATGAATATAACCTTCCTTGATTATTTCGATGCCAAAACAACAACTTTCTACGACAAATGGACAAAACCGTTAAAAGCACCTCCATAGAGAGAGTGGAGCAACTTCGGACCATCAAAGTTGCTCGGTGTACAATTTTTATTGTTCTTATATGTCATATTTTATGAATATAACCTTCCTAGATTATTTCGATGCCAAAACACCAACTTTCTACGACAAATGGACAAAACCGTTAAAAGCACCTCCATAGAGAGAGTTGGGCAACTTCGGATCATCAATGTTGCTCGGTGTACAATTATTATTGTTCTTATATGTCAAATTTTATGAGTATAATCTTCATAGATTATTTCGAAGCCAAAACAACAACTTTCTAGGACAAATGGACAAAACCGTTAAAAGCACCTCCATAGAGAGAGTTGAGCAACTTCGGACTATCAAAGTTGCTCGGTGTACAATTTTTATTGTTCTTATATGTCAAATTTTATGAATATAACTTTCCTAGATTATTTCGATGCCAAAACACCAACTTTCTACGACAAATGGACAAAATCGTTAAAAGCTCCTTCATAGAGAGAGTTGAGCAACTTCGGATCATCAAACTTGCTCGGTGTACACTATTTATTCTTCTTATATGTCAAATTTTATGAGTATAAGCTTCCTAGATTATTTCGATTTCAAAACACCAACTTTCTATGACAAATGGACGAAACCGTTAAAAGCACCTTCATAGAGAGAGTTGAGCAACTTCGGATCATCAAAGTTGCTCGGTGTACAATTTTTATCATTCTTATATGTCAAATTTTACGAGTATAAGCTTCCTGGATTATTTCGATTTCAAAACACCAACTTTCTATGACAAGTGGACGAAACCGTTAAAAGCTCCTCCATAGAGAGAGTTGAGCAACTTCGGAATATCAAAGTCGCTCGGGAAAGACTTTTTATTGTTCTTCTATGTCAAATTTTATGAATATAACCTTCCTAGATTATTTCGATGCCAAAACACCAACTTTCTATGACAAATGGACAAAACCATTAAAAGATCCTCCATAGAGAGAGTTGGGCAACTTTGGACTATCAAAGTCGCCCGGGATAGACTTTTTATTGTTCTTATATGTCAAATTTTATGAATATAATCTTTCTAGATTATTTCGATGCCAAAACACCAACTTTCTATGACAAATGGACAAAACCGTTAAAAGCACCTCCATAGAGAGAGTTGAGCAACTTCGGATCATCAAAGTTGCTCGGTGTACAATTTTTATTGTTCTTATATGTCAAATTTTATGAGTATAAGCTTCCTAGATTATTTCGATGCCAAAACACCAACTTTCTATGACAAATGGACAAAACCGTTAAAAGCTCCTCCATAGAGAGAGTTGAGAAACTTCGGATCATCAAAGTTGCTCGGTGTACAATTTTTATTGTTCTTATATGTCAAATTTTATGAGTATAAGCTTCCTAGATTATTTCGATGCCAAAACACCAACTTTCTATGACAAATGGACAAAAACCGTTAAAAGCACCTCCATAGAGAGAGTGGAGAAACTTCGGATTATCAAAGTCGCTCGAGATAGACTTTTAATTGTTGTTATATGTCAAATTTTATGAGTATAAGCTTCTTGGATTATTTCGATGCCAAAACACCAACATTCTATGACAAATGGACAAAACCATTAAAAGCTCCTCCATAGAGAGAGTTGAGCAACTTCGGACTATCAAAGTCGCTCGGGATAGACTTTTTATTGTTCTTATATGTCAAATTTTATGAATATAACCTTCCTTGATTATTTCGATGCCAAAACAACAACTTTCTACGACAAATGGACAAAACCGTTAAAAGCACCTCCATAGAGAGAGTGGAGCAACTTCGGACCATCAAAGTTGCTCGGTGTACACTTTTTATTGTTCGTATTTGTCAAATTTTGTGAATATAACTTTCCTAGATTATTTCGATGCCAAAACACCAACTTTCTACGACAAATGGACAAAACCGTTAAAAGCTCCTCCATAGAGAGAGTTGAGCAACTTCGGATCATCAAACTTGCTCGGTGTACACTATTTATTGTTCTTATATGTCAAATTTTATGAGTATAAGCTTCCTGGATTATTTCGATTTCAAAACACCAACTTTCTATGACAAGTGGACGAAACCGTTAAAAGCACCTTCATAGAGAGAGTTGAGCAACTTCGGATCATCAAAGTTGCTCGGTGTACAATTTTTATTGTTCTTATATGTCAAATTTTATGAGTATAAGCTTCCTAGATTATTTCGATGCCAAAACACCAACTTTCTATGACAAATGGACAAAACCGTTAAAAGCTCCACCATAGAGAGAGTTGAGCAACTTCGGATCATCAAAGTTCCTCGGTGTACAATTTTTATTGTTGTTATATGTCAAATTTTATGAGTATAAGCTTCCTAGATTATTTCGATGCCAAAACACCAACTTTCTATGACAAATGGACAAAACCGTTAAAAGCACCTCCATAGAGAGAGTGGAGCAACTTCGGATTATCAAAGTCGCTCGAGATAGACTTTTAATTGTTGTTATATGTCAAATTTTATGAGTATAAGCTTCTTGGATTATTTGGATGCCAAAACACCAACATTCTATGACAAATGGACAAAACCATTAAAAGCTCCTCCATAGAGAGAGTTGAGCAACTTCGGACTATCAAAGTCGCTCGGGATAGACTTTTTATTGTTCTTATATGTCAAATTTTATGAATATAACCTTCCTTGATTATTTCGATGCCAAAACAACAACTTTCTATGACAAATGGACAAAACCGTTAAAAGCACCTCCATAGAGAGAGTGGAGCAACTTCGGACCATCAAAGTTGCTCGGTGTACACTTTTTATTGTTCGTATTTGTCAAATTTTATGAATATAACTTTCCTAGATTATTTCGATGCCAAAACACCAACTTTCTACGACAAATGGACAAAACCGTTAAAAGCTCCTCCATAGAAAGAGTTGAGCAACTTCGGATCATCAAACTTGCTCGGTGCACACTATTTATTGTTCTTATATGTCAAATTTTATGAGTATAAGCTTCCTGGATTATTTCGATTTCAAAACACCAACTTTCTATGACAAGTGGACGAAACCGTTAAAAGCACCTTCATAGAGAGAGTTGAGCAACTTCGGATCATCAAAGTTGCTCGGTGTACAATTTTTATCATTCCTTTATGTCAAATTTTACGAGTTTAAGCTTCATAGATTATTTTGATGCCAAAACACCAACTTTCTACGACAAATGGACAAAACCGTTAAAAGCACCTCCATAGAGAGAGTGGAGCAACTTTGGACCATCAAACTTGCTCGGTGTACAATTATTATTGTTCTTATATGTCAAATTTTATGAGTATAAGCTTCGTAGATTATTTCGATGCCAAAACATCAACTTTCTATGACAAATGGACGAAACCGTTAAAAGCTTCTCCATAGAGAGAATTGAGCAACTTCGGAATATCAATGTTTCTCGGTGTACAATTATTATTGTTCTTATATGTCAAATTTTATGAGTTTAAACTTCATAGATTATTTCGATGCTAAAACACCAACTTTCTATGACAAATGGAGAAAACCGTTAAAAGCTCGTCCATAGAGAGAGTTGAGCAACTTCGGACCATAAAAGTTGCTCGGTGCACACATTTTATTGTTCTTATATGTCAAATTTTATGAGTATAAGCTTCATAGATTATTTCGAAGCCAAAACAACAACTTTCTACGACAAATGGACAAAACCGTTAAAAGCACCTCCATAGAGAGAGTTGAGCAACTTCGGACTATCAAAGTCGCTCGAGATAGACTTTTTATTGTTCTTATATGTCAAATTTTATGAGTATAAGCTTCATAGATTATTTCGATGCCAAAACAATAACTTTCTACGACAAATGGACAAAACCGTTAAAAGCACCTCCATAGAGAGAGTTGAGCAACTTCGGACTATCAAAGTTGCTCGGTGTACAATTTTTATTGTTCTTATATGTCAAATTTTATGAATATAACTTTCCTAGATTATTTCGATGCCAAAACACCAACTTTCTACGACAAATGGACAAAACCGTTAAAAGCTCCTCCATAGAGAGAGTTGAGCAACTTCGGATCATCAAACTTGCTCGGTGTACACTATTTATTGTTCTTATATGTCAAATTTTATGAGTATAAGATTCTTGGATTATTTCGATTTCAAAACACCAACTTTCTATGACAAATGGACGAAACCGTTAAAAGCACCTTCATAGAGAGAGTTGAGCAACTTCGGATCATCAAAGTTGCTCGGTGTACAATTTTTATCATTCTTATATGTCAAATTTTACGAGTTTAAGCTTCATAGATTATTTCGATGCGAAAACACCAACTTTCTATGACAAATGCCGAAAACCGTTAAAAGCTTCTTCATAGAGAAAGTTGAGCAACTTCGGATTATCAAAGTCGCTCGAGATAGACTTTTAATTGTTGTTATATGTCAAATTTTATGAGTATAAGCTTCTTGGAATATTTCGATGCCAAAACACCAACATTCTATGACAAATGGACAAAACCATTAAAAGCTCCCCCATAGAGAGAGTTGAGCAACTTCGGACTATCAAAGTCGCTCGGGATAGACTTTTTATTGTTCTTATATGTCAAATTTTATGAATATAAGCTTCAATGATTATTTCGATGCCAAAACACCAACTTTCTATGACAAATGGACGAAACCGTTAAAAGCACCTCCATAGAGAGAGTGGAGCAACTTTGGACCATCAAAGTTGCTCGGTGTACAATTTTTATTGTTCTTATATGTCAAATTTTATGAATATACCTTCCTAGATTATTTCGATGCCAAAACACCAACTTTCTACGACAAATGTACAAAACCGTTAAAAGCTCCTCCATAGAGAGAGTTGAGCAAATTCGGAACATCAAACCTGCTCGGTGTACACTTTTTATTGTTCTTATATGTCAAATTTTATGAGTATAAGCTTCCTGGATTATTTCGATTTCAAAATACCAACTTTCTATGACAAGTGGACGAAACCGTTAAAAGCACCTTCATAGAGAGAGTGGAGCAACTTCGGACCATCAAAGTTGCTCGGTGTACAATTTTTATTGTTCTTATGTCAAATTTTATGAGTATAAGCTTCCTAGATTATTTCGATGCCAAAACACCAACTTTCTATGACAAATGGACAAAACCGTTAAAAGCACCTCCATAGAGAGAGTGGAGCAACTTTGGACCATCAAACTTGCTCGATGTACAATTATTATTGTTCTTATATGTCAAATTTTATGAGTATAAGCTTCGTAGATTATTTCGATGCCAAAACACCAACTTTCTATGACAAATGGACGAAACCGTTAAAAGCTTCTCCATAGAGAGAATTGAGCAACTTCGGAATATCAATGTTGCTCGGTGTACAATTATTATGGTTCTTATATGTCAAATTTTATGAGTTTAAACTTCATAGATTATTTCGATGCTAAAACATCAACTTTCTATGACAAATGGAGAAAACCGTTAAAAGCTCGTCCATAGAGAGAGTTGAGCAACTTCGGACCATCAAAGTTGCTCGGTGCACACTTTTTATTGTTCTTATATGTCAAATTTTATGAGTATAAGCTTCATAGATTATTTTGAAGCCAAAACAACAACTTTCTACGACAAATGGACAAAACCGTTAAAAGCACCTCCATAGAGAGAATTGAGCAACTTCGGACTATCAAAGTCGCTCGAGATAGACTTTTTATTGTTCTTATATGTCAAATTTTATGAGTATAAGCTTCATAGATTATTTCGAAGCCAAAACAACAACTTTCTACGACAAATGGACAAAACCGTTAAAAGCACCTCCATAGAGAGAGTTGAGCAACTTCGGACTATCAAAGTTGCTCGGTGTACAATTTTTATTGTTCTTATATGTCAAATTTTATGAATATAACTTTCCTAGATTATTTCGATGCCAAAACACCAACTTTCTACGATAAATGGACAAAACCGTTAAAAGCTCCTCCAAAGAGAGAGTTGAGCAACTTCGGATCATCAAACTTTCTCGGTGTACACTATTTATTGTTCTTATATGTCAAATTTTATGAGTATAAGCTTCCTGGATTATTTCGATTTCAAAACACCAACTTTCTAGGACAAATGGACGAAACCGTTAAAAGCACCTTCATAGAGAGAGTTGAGCAACTTCGGATCATCAAAGTTGCTCGGTGTACAATTTTTATCATTCTTATATGTCAAATTTTACGAGTTTAAGCTTCATAGATTATTTCGATGCGAAAACACCAACTTTCTATGACAAATGCCGAAAACCGTTAAAAGCTTCTCCATAGAGAAAGTTGAGCAACTTCGGATTATCAAAGTCGCTCGAGATAGACTTTTAATTGTTGTTATATGTCAAATTTTATGAGTATAAGCTTCTTGGATTATTTCGATGCCAAAACACCAACATTCTATGACAAATGGACAAAACAATTAAAAGCTCCTCCATAGAGAGAGTTGAGCAACTTCGGACTATCAAAGTCGCTCGGGATAGACTTTTTATTGTTCTTATATGTCCAATTTTATGAGTATAAGCTTCAATGATTATTTCGATGCCAAAACACCAACTTTCTATGACAAATGGACAAAACCGTTAAAAGCACCTCCATAGAGAGAGTGGAGCAACTTTGGACCATCAAACTTGCTCGGTGTACAATTATTATTGTTCTTATATGTCAAATTTTATGAGTATAAGCTTCGTAGATTATTTCGATGCCAAAACACCAACTTTCTATGACAAATGGAGAAAACCGTTAAAATCTCGTCCATAGAGAGAGTTGAGCAACTTCGGACCATCAAAGTTGCTCTGTGCACACTTTTTATTGTTCTTATATGTCAAATTTTATGAGTATAAGCCTCATAGATTATTTCGAAGCCAAAACAACAACTTTCTACGACAAATGGACAAAACCGTTAAAAGCACCTCCATAGAGAGAGTTGAGCAACTTCGGACTATCAAAGTCGCTCGAGATAGACTTTTTATTGTTCTTATATGTCAAATTTTATGAGTATAAGCTTCATAGATTATTTCGAAGCCAAAACAACAACTTTCTACGACAAATGGACAAAACCGTTAAAACCACCTCCATAGAGAGAGTTGAGCAACTTCGGACTATCAAAGTTGCTCGGTGTACAATTTTTATTGTTCTTATATGTCAAATTTTATGAATATAACTTTCCTAGATTATTTCGAAGCCAAAACACCAACTTTCTACGACAAATGGACAAAACCGTTAAAAGCTCCTCCATAGAGAGAGTTGAGCAACTTCGGATCACCAAACTTGCTCGGTGTACACTATTTATTGTTCTTATATGTCAAATTTTATGAGTATAAGCTTCCTGGATTATTTCGATTTCAAAACACCAACTTTCTATGACAAATGGACGAAACCGTTAAAAGCACCTTCATAGAGAGAGTTGAGCAACTTCGGATCATCAAAGTTGCTCGGTGTACAATTTTTATCATTCTTATATGTCAAATTTTACGAGTTTAAGCTTCAAAGATTATTTCGATGCGAAAACACCAACTTTCTATGACAAATGCCGAAAACCGTTAAAAGCTTCTCCATAGAGAAAGTTGAGCAACTTCGGATTATCAAAGTCGCTCGAGATAGACTTTTAATTGTTGTTATATGTCAAATTTTATGAGTATAAGCTTCTTGGATTATTTCGATGCCAAAACACCAACATTCTATGACAAATGGACAAAACCATTAAAAGCTCCTCCATAGAGAGAGTTGAGCAACTTCGGACTATCAAAGTCGCTCGGGATAGACTTTTTATTGTTCTTATATGTCAAATTTTATGAATATAACCTTCCTTGATTATTTCGATGCCAAAACACCAACTTTTTATGACAAATGGACGAAACCGTTAAAAGCACCTCCATAGAGAGAGTGGAGCAACTTTGGACCATCAAAGTTGCTCGGTGTACAATTTTTATTGTTCTTATTTGTCAAATTTTATGAATATAACCCTCCTAGATTATTTCGATGTCAAAACACCAACTTTCTATGACAAATGGACAAAACCGTTAAAAGCTCCTCCATAGAGAGAGTTGAGCAACTTCGGATCATCAAAGTTGCACGGTGTACAATTTTTATTGTTCTTATATGTCAAATTTTATGAGTATAAGTTTCCTAGATTATTTCGATGCCAAAACACCAACTTTCTATGACAAATGGACAAAACCGTTAAAAGCACCTCCATAGAGAGAGTGGAGCAACTTCGGACCATCAAAGTTGCTCGGTGTACAATTTTTATTGTTCTTATATGTCAAATTTTATGAATATAACCTTCCTAGATTATTTCGATGACAAAACACCAACTTTCTCAACAAATGGACAAAACCGTTAAAAGCTCCTCCATAGAGAGAGTTGAGCAACTTCGGATCATCAAACTTGCTCGGTGTACACTATTTATTGTTCTTATATGTCAAATTTTATGAGTATAAGCTTCCTGGATTATTTCGATTTCAAAACACCAACTTTCTATGACAAATGGACGAAACCGTTAAAAGCACCTCCATAGAGAGAGTTGAGCAACTTCGGATCATCAAACTTGCTCGGCGTACACTTTTTATTGTTCTTATATGTCAAATTTTATGAGTATAAGCTTCCTGGATTATTTCGATTTCAAAACACCAACTTTCTATGACAAGTGGACGAAACCGTTAAAAGCTCCTCCATAGAGAGAGTTGAGCAACTTCGGAATATCAAAGTCGCTCGGGAAAGACTTTTTATTGTTCTTATATGTCAAATTTTATGAATATAACCTTCCTAGATTATTTCGATGCCAAAACACAAACTTTCTATGACAAATGGACAAAACCATTAAAAGATCCTCCATAGAGAGAGTTGGGCAACTTCGGACTATCAAAGTCGCCCGGGATAGACTTTTTATTGTTTTTATATATCAAATTTTATGAATATAATCTTTCTAGATTATTTCGATGCCAAAACACCAACTTTCTATGACAAATGGACAAAACCATTAAAAGCACCTCCATAGAGAGAGTTGAGCAACTTCGGATCATCAAAGTTGCTCGGTGTACAATTTTTATTGTTCTTATATGTCAAATTTTATGAGTATAAGATTCCTAGATTATTTCGATGCCAAAACACCAACTTTCTATGACAAATGGACAAAACCGTTAAAATCTCCTCCATAGAGAGAGTTGAGCAACTTCGGATCATCAAAGTTGCTCGGTGTACAATTTTTATTGTTCTTATATGTCAAATTTTATGAGTATAAGCTTCCTAGATTATTTCGATGCCAAAACACCAACTTTCTATGACAAATGGACAAAACCGTTAAAAGCACCTCCATAGAGAGAGTGGAGCAACTTCGGACCATCAAAGTTGCTCGGTGTACAATTTTTATTTTTCTTATATGTCAAATTTTATGAATATAACCTTCCTAGATTATTTCGATGCCAAAACACCAACTTTCTACGACAAATGGACAAAACTGCTAAAAGCTCCTCCATAGAGAGAGTTGAGCAACTTCGGATCATCAAACTTGCTCGGTGTACACTATTTATTGTTCTTATATGTCAAATTTTATGAGTATAAGCTTCCTGGATTATTTCGATTTCAAAACACCAACTTTCTATGACAAATGGACGAAACCGTTAAAAGCACCTCCATAGAGAGAGTTGAGCAACTTCGGATCATCAAACTTGCTCGGTGTACACTTTTTATTGTTCTTATATGTCAAATTTTATGAGTATAAGCTTCCTGGATTATTTCGATTTCAAAACACCAACTTTCTATGACAAGTGGACGAAACCATTAAAAGCTCCTCCATAGAGAGAGTTGAGCAACTTCGGAATATCAAAGTCGCTCGGGAAAGACTTTTTATTGTTTTTATATGTCAAATTTTATGAATATAACCTTCCTAGATTATTTCGATGCCAAAACACCAACTTTCTATGACAAATGGACAAAACCATTAAAAGATCCTCCATAGAGAGAGTTGGGCAACTTCGGACTATCAAAGTCGGCCGGGATAGACTTTTTATTGTTCTTATATGTCAAATTTTATGAATATAATCTTTCTAGATTATTTCGATGCCAAAACACCAACTTTCTATGACAAATGGACAAAACCGCTAAAAGCACCTCCATAGAGAGAGTTGAGCAACTTCGGATCAACAAAGTTGCTCGGTGTACAATTTTTATTGTTCTTATATGTCAAATTTTATGAGTATAAGCTTCCTAGATTATTTCGATGCCAAAACACCAACTTTCTATGACAAATGGACAAAACCGTTAAAAGCTCCTCCATAGAGAGAGTTGAGCAACTTCGGATCATCAAAGTTGCTCGGTGTACAATTTTTATTGTTCTTATATGTCAAATTTTATGAGTATAAGCTTCCTAGATTATTTCGATGCCAAAACACCAACTTTCTATGACAAATGGACAAAACCGTTAAAAACACCTCCATAGAGAGAGTGGAGCAACTTCGGACTATCAAAGTTGCTCGGTGTACAATTTTTATTGTTCTTATATGTCAAATTTTATGAATATAAACTTCGTAGATTATTTCAATGCCAAAACTCCAACTTTCTACGTCAAATGGACAAAACCGTTAAAAGCTCCTCCATAGAGAGAGTTGAGCAACTTCGGATCATCAAACTTGCTCGGTGTACACTATTTATTGTTCTTATATGTCAAATTTTATGAGTATAAGCTTCCTGGATTATTTCGATTTCAAAACACCAACTTTCTATGACAAATGGACGAAACCGTTAAAAGCACCTTCATAGAGAGAGTTGAGCAACTTCGGATCATCAAAGTTGCTCGGTGTACAATTTTTATCATTCTTATATGTCAAATTTTACAAGTTTAAGCTTCATAGATTATTTCGATGCGAAAACACCAACTTTCTATGACAAATGCCGAAAACCGTTAAAAGCTTCTCCATAGAGAAAGTTGAGCAACTTCGGATTATCAAAGTCGCTCGAGATAGACTTTTAATTGTTGTTATATGTCAAATTTTATGAGTATAAGCTTCTGGGATTATTTCGATGCCAAAACACCAACATTCTATGACAAATGGACAAAACCATTAAAAGCTCCTCCACAGAGAGAGTTGAGCAACTTCGGACTATCAAAGTCGCTCGGGATAGACTTTTTATTGTTCTTATATGTCAAATTTTATGAATATAACCTTACTTGATTATTTCGATGCCAAAACACCAACTTTCTATGACAAATGGACAAAACCGTTAAAAGCACCTCCATAGAGAGAGTGGAGCAACTTTGGACTATCAAAGTTGCTCGGTGTACAATTTTTACTGTGTTTATATGTCAAATTTTATGAATATAACATTCCTAGATTATTTCGATGCCAAAACACCAACCTTCTACGACAAATGTACAAAACCGTTAAAAGCTCCTCCATAGAGAGAGTTGAGCAACTTCGGAACATCAAACTTGCTCGGTGTACACTTTTTATTGTTCTTATATGTCAAATTTTATGAGTATAAGCTTCCTGGATTATTTCGATTTCAAAACACCAACTTTCTATGACAAGTGGACGAAACCGTTAAAAGCACTTTCATAGAGAGAGTTGAGCAACTTCGGATCATCAAAGTTGCTCGGTGTACAATTTTTATCATTCTTATATGTCAAATTTAACGAGTTTAAGCTTCATAGATTATTTTGATGCCAAAACACCAACTTTCTACGACAAATGGACAAAACCGTTAAAAGCACCTCCATAGAGAGAGTGGAGCAACTTTGGACCATCAAACTTGCTCGGTGTACAATTATTATTGTTCTTATATGTCAAATTTTATGAGTATAAGCTTCGTAGATTATTTCGATGCCAAAACACCAACTTTCTATGACAAATGGACAAAACCGTTAAAAGCTCCTCCATAGAGAGAGTTGAGCAACTTCGGATCATCAAAGTTGCACGGTGTACAATTTTTATTGTTCTTATATGTCAAATTTTATGAGTATAAGCTTCCTAGATTATTTCGATGCCAAAACACCAACTTTCTATGACAAATGGACAAAACCGTTAAAAGCACCTCCATAGAGAGAGTGGAGCAACTTCGGACCATCAAAGTTGCTCGGTGTACAATTTTTATTGTTCTTATATGTCAAATTTTATGAATATAACCTTCCTAGATTATTTCGATGCCAAAACACCAACTTTCTACGACAAATGGACAAAACCGTTAAAAGCTCCTCCATAGAGAGAGTTGAGCAACTTCGGATCATCAAACTTTCTCGGTGTACACTATTTATTGTTCTTATATGTCAAATTTTATGAGTATAAGCTTCCTGGATTATTTCGATTTCAAAACACCAACTTTCTATGACAAATGGACGAAACCGTTAAAAGCACCTCCATAGAGAGAGTTGAGCAACTTCGGATCATCAAACTTGCTCGGTGTACACTTTTTATTGTTCTTATATGTCAAATTTTATGAGTATAAACTTCCTGGATTATTTCAATTTCAAAACACCAACTTTCTATGACAAGTGGACGAAACCGTTAAAAGCTCCTCCATAGAGAGAGTTGAGCAACTTCGGAAAATCAAAGTCGCTCGGGAAACTCTTTTTATTGTTCTTATATGTCAAATTTTATGAATATAACCTTCCTAGATTATTTCGATGCCAAAACACCAACTTTCTATGACAAATGGACAAAACCATTAAAAGATCCTCCATAGAGAGAGTTGGGCAACTTCGGACTATCAAAGTCGCCCGGGATAGACTTTTTATTGTTCTTATATGTCAAATTTTATGAATATAATCTTTCTAGATTATTTCGATGCCAAAACACCAACTTTCTATGACAAATGGACAAAACCGTTAAAAGCACCTCCATAGAGAGAGTTGAGCAACTTCGGATCATCAAAGTTGCTCGGTGTACAATTTTTATTGTTCTTATATGTCAAATTTTATGAGTATAAGCTTCCTAGATTATTTCGATGACAAAACACCAACTTTCTATGACAAATGGACAAAACCGTTAAAAGCTCCTCCATAGAGAGAGTTGAGCAACTTCGGATCATCAAAGTTGCTCGGTGTACAATTTTTATTGTTCTTATATGTCAAATTTTATGAGTATAAGCTTCCTAGATTATTTCGATGCCAAAACACCAACTTTCTATGACAAATGGACAAAACCGTTAAAAGCACCTCCATAGAGAGAGTGGAGCAACTTCGGACCATCAAAGTTGCTCGGTGTACAATTTTTATTGTTCTTATATGTCAAATTTTATGAATATAACCTTCCTAGATTATTTCGATGCCAAAACACCAACTTTCTACGACAAATGGACAAAACCGTTAAAAGCTCCTCCATAGAGAGAGTTGAGCAACTTCGGATCATCAAACTTGCTCGGTGTACACTATTTATTGTTCTTATATGTCAAATTTTATGAGTATAAGCTTCCTGGATTATTTCGATTTCAAAACACCAACTTTCTATGACAAATGGACGAAACCGTTAAAAGCACCTCCATAGAGAGAGTTGAGCAACTTCGGATCATCAAACTTGCTCGGTGTACACTTTTTATTGTTCTTATATGTCAAATTTTAGGAGTATAAGCTTCCTGGATTATTTCGATTTCAAAACACCAACTTTCTATGACAAGTGGACGAAACCGTTAAAAGCTCCTCCATAGAGAGAGTTGAGCAAATTCGGAATATCAAAGTCGCTCGGGAAAGACTTTTTATTGTTCTTATATGTCAAATTTTATGAATATAACCTTCCTAGATTATTTCGATGCCAAAACACCAACTTTCTACGACAAATGGACAAAACCGTTAAAAGCTCCTCCATAGAGAGAGTTGAGCAACTTCGGATCATCAAACTTGCTCGGTGTACACTATTTATTGTTCTTATATGTCAAATTTTATGAGTATAAGCTTCCTGGATTATTTCGATTTCAAAACACCAACTTTCTATGACAAATGGACGAAACCGTTAAAAGCACCTCCATAGAGAGAGTTGAGCAACTTCGGATCATCAAACTTGCTCGGTGTACACTTTTTATTTTTCTTATATGTCAAATTTTATGAGTATAAGCTTCATGGATTATTTCGATTTCAAAACACCAACTTTCTATGACAAGTGGACGAAACCGTTAAAAGCTCCTCCATAGAGAGAGTTGAGCAACTTCGGAATATCAAAGTCGCTCGGGAAAGACTTTTTATTGTTCTTATATGTCAAATTTTATGAATATAACCTTCCTAGATTATTTCGATGCCAAAACACCAACTTTCTATGACAAATGGACAAAACCATTAAAAGATCCTCCATAGAGAGAGTTGGGCAACTTCGGACTATCAAAGTCGCCCGGGATAGACTTTTTATTGTTCTTATATGTCAAATTTTATGAATATAATCTTTCTAGATTATTTCGATGCCAAAACACCAACTTTCTATGACAAATGGACAAAACCGTTAAAAGCACCTCCATAGAGAGAGTTGAGCAACTTCGGATCATCAAAGTTGCTCGGTGTACAATTTTTATTGTTCTTATATGTCAAATTTTATGAGTATAAGCTTCCTAGATTATTTCGATGACAAAACACCAACTTTCTATGACAAATGGACAAAACCGTTAAAAGCTCCTCCATAGAGAGAGTTGAGCAACTTCGGATCATCAAAGTTGCTCGGTGTACAATTTTTATTGTTCTTATATGTCAAATTTTATAAGTATAAGCTTCCTAGATTATTTCGATGCCAAAACACCAACTTTCTATGACAAATGGACAAAACCGTTAAAAGCACCTCCATAGAGAGAGTGGAGCAACTTCGGACCATCAAAGTTGCTCGGTGTACAATTTTTATTGTTCTTATATGTCAAATTTTATGAATATAACCTTCCTAGATTATTTCGATGCCAAAACACCAACTTTCTACGACAAATGGACAAAACCGTTAGAAGCTCCTCCATAGAGAGAGTTGAGCAACTTCGGATCATCAAACTTGCTCGGTGTACACTATTTATTGTTCTTATATGTCAAATTTTATGAGTATAAGCTTCCTGGATTATTTCGATTTCAAAACACCAACTTTCTATGACAAATGGACGAAACCGTTAAAAGCACCTCCATAGAGAGAGTTGAGCAACTTCGGATCATCAAACTTGCTCGGTGTACACTTTTTATTGTTCTTATATGTCAAATTTTATGAGTATAAGCTTCCTGGATTATTTCGATTTCAAAACACCAACTTTCTATGACAAGTGGACGAAACCGTTAAAAGCTCCTCCATAGAGAGAGTTGAGCAACTTCGGAATATCAAAGTCGCTCGGGAAAGACTTTTTATTGTTCTTATATGTCAAATTTTATGAATATAACCTTCCTAGATTATTTCGATGCCAAAACACCAACTTTCTACGACAAATGGACAAAACCGTTAAAATCTCCTCCATAGAGAGAGTTGAGCAACTTCGGATCATCAAACTTGCTCGGTGTACACTATTTATTGTTCTTATATGTCAAATTTTATGAGTATAAGCTTCCTGGATTATTTCGATTTCAAAACACCAACTTTCTATGACAAATGGACGAAACCGTTAAAAGCACCTCCATAGAGAGAGTTGAGCAACTTCGGATCATCAAACTTGCTCGGTGTACACTTTTTATTTTTCTTATATGTCAAATTTTATGAGTATAAGCTTCATGGATTATTTCGATTTCAAAACACCAATTTTCTATGACAAGTGGACGAAACCGTTAAAAGCTCCTCCATAGAGAGAGTTGAGCAACTTCGGAATATCAAAGTCGCTCGGGAAAGACTTTTTATTGTTCTTATATGTCAAATTTTATGAATATAACCTTCCTAGATTATTTCGATGCCAAAACACCAACTTTCTATGACAAATGGACAAAACCATTAAAAGATCCTCCATAGAGAGAGTTGGGCAACTTCGGACTATCAAAGTCGCCCGGGATAGACTTTTTATTGTTCTTATATGTCAAATTTTATGAATATAACCTTCCTAGATTATTTCGATGCCAAAACACCAACTTTCTATGACAAATGGACAAAACCATTAAAAGATCCTCCATAGAGAGAGTTGGGCAACTTCGGACTATCAAAGTCGCCCGGGATAGACTTTTTATTGTTCTTATATGTCAAATTTTATGAATATAACCTTCCTAGATTATTTCGATGCCAAAACACCAACTTTCTACGACAAATGGACAAAACCGTTAAAAGCTCCTCCATAGAGAGAGTTGAGCAACTTCGGATCATCAAACTTGCTCGGTGTACACTATTTATTGTTCTTATATGTCAAATTTTATGAGTATAAGCTTCCTGGATTATTTCGATTTCAAAACACCAACTTTCTATGACAAATGGACGAAACCGTTAAAAGCACCTCCATAGAGAGAGTTGAGCAACTTCGGATCATCAAACTTGCTCGGTGTACACTTTTTATTTTTCTTATATGTCAAATTTTATGAGTATAAGCTTCATGGATTATTTCGATTTCAAAACACCAATTTTCTATGACAAGTGGACGAAACCGTTAAAAGCTCCTCCATAGAGAGAGTTGAGCAACTTCGGAATATCAAAGTCGCTCGGGAAAGACTTTTTATTGTTCTTATATGTCAAATTTTATGAATATAACCTTCCTAGATTATTTCGATGCCAAAACACCAACTTTCTATGACAAATGGACAAAACCGTTAAAAGCACCTCCATAGAGAGAGTTGAGCAACTTCGGATCATCAAAGTTGCTCGGTGTACAATTTTTATTGTTCTTATATGTCAAATTTTATGAGTATAAGCTTCCTAGATTATTTCGATGCCAAAACACCAACTTTCTATGACAAATGGACAAAACCGTTAAAAGCTCCTTCATAGAGAGAGTTGAGCAACTTCGGATCATCAAAGTTGCTCGGTGTACAATTTTTATTGTTCTTATATGTCAAATTTTATGAATATAACTTTCCTAGATTATTTCGATGCCAAAACACCAACTTTCTACGACAAATGGACAAAACCGTTAAAAGCTCCTCCATAGAGAGAGTTGAGCAACTTCGGATCATCAAACTTGCTCGGTGTACACTATTTATTGTTCTTATATGTCAAATTTTATGAGTATAAGCTTCCTGGATTATTTCGATTTCAAAACACCAACTTTCTATGACAAATGGACGAAACCGTTAAAAGCACCTTCATAGAGAGAGTTGAGCAACTTCGGATCATCAAACTTGCTCGGTGTACACTATTTATTGTTCTTATATGTCAAATTTTATGAGTATAAGCTTCCTGGATTATTTCGATTTCAAAACACCAACTTTCTATGACAAATGGACGAAACCGTTAAAAGCACCTTCATAGAGAGAGTTGAGCAACTTCGGATCATCAAAGTTGCTCGGTGTACAATTTTTATCATTCTTATATGTCAAATTTTACGAGTTTAAGCTTCATAGATTATTTCGATGCGAAAACACCAACTTTCTATGACAAATGCCGAAAACCGTTAAAAGCTTCTCCATAGAGAAAGTTGAGCAACTTCGGATTATCAAAGTCGCTCGAGATAGACTTTTAATTGTTGTTATATGTCAACTTTTATGAGTATAAGTTTCTGGGATTATTTCGATGCCAAAACACCAACATTCTATGACAAATGGACAAAACCATTAAAAGCTCCTCCATAGAGAGAGTTGAGCAACTTCGGACTATCAAAGTCGCTCGGGATAGACTTTTTATTGTTCTTATATGTCAAATTTTATGAATATAACCTTCCTTGATTATTTCGATGCCAAAACACCAACTTTCTATGACAAATGGACAAAACCGTTAAAAGCACCTCCATAGAGAGAGTGGAGCAACTTTGGACTATCAAAGTTGCTCGGTGTACAATTTTTACTGTGCTTATATGTCAAATTTTATGAATATAACCTTCCTAGATTATTTCGATGCCAAAACACCAACTTTCTACGACAAATGTACAAAACCGTTAAAAGCTCCTCCATAGAGAGAGTTGAGCAACTTCGGAACATCAAACTTGCTCGGTGTACACTTTTTATTGTTCTTATATGTCAAATTTTATGAGTATAAGCTTCCTGGATTATTTCGATTTCAAAACACCAACTTTCTATGACAAGTGGACGAAACCGTTAAAAGCACTTTCATAGAGAGAGTTGAGCAACTTCGGATCATCAAAGTTGCTCGGTGTACAATTTTTATCATTCTTATATGTCAAATTTTACGAGTTTAAGCTTCATAGATTATTTTGATGCCAAAACACCAACTTTCTACGACAAATGGACAAAACCATTAAAAGCACCTCCATAGAGAGAGTGGAGCAACTTTGGACCATCAAACTTGCTCGGTGTACAATTATTATTGTTCTTATATGTCAAATTTTATGAGTATAAGCTTCGTAGATTATTTCGATGCCAAAACACCAACTTTCTATGACAAATGGACGAAACCGTTAAAAGCTTCTTCATAGAGAGAATTGAGCAACTTCGGAATATCAATGTTGCTCGGTGTACAATTATTATTTTTCTTATATGTCAAATTTTATGAGTTTAAACTTCATAGATTATTTCGATGCTAAAACACCAACTTTCTATGACAAATGGAGAAAACCGTTAAAAGCTCGTCCATAGAGAGAGTTGAACAACTTCGGACCATCAAAGTTGCTCGGTGCACACTTTTTATTGTTCTTATATGTCAAATTTTATTAGTATAAGCTTCATAGATTATTTTGAAGCCAAAACAACAACTTTCTACGACAAATGGACAAAACCGTTAAAAGCACCTCCATAGAGAGAGTTGAGCAACTTCGGACTATCAAAGTCGCTCGAGATAGACTTTTTATTGTTCTTATATGTCAAATTTTATGACTATAGCCTTCCTAGATTATTTCGATGCCAAAACACCAACTTTCTATGACAATTGGACAAAACCGTTGAAAGCACCTCCATAGAGAGAGTTGAGCAACTTCGGATCATCAAAGTTTCTCGGTGTACAATTTTTATTGTTCTTATATGTCAAATTTTATGAGTATAAGCTTCCTATATTATTTCGATGCCAAAACACGAACTTTGTACGACAAATGGACAAAACCGTTAAAAGCACCTCCATAGAGAGAGTTGAGCAACTTCGGACTATCAAAGTCGCTCGGGATAGACTTTTTATTGTTCTTATATGTCAAATTTTATGAATATAACCTTCCTAGATTATTTCGATGCCAAAACGCCAACTTTCTATGACAAATGGACAAAACCATTAAAAGCTCCTCCTTAGAGAGAGTTGAGCAACTTCGGACTATGAAAGTCGCTCGGGGTAGACTTTTTATTGTTTTCATATGGAAAATTTTATGAATATAACCTTCCTAGATTATTTCGATGCCAAAATACCAACTTTCTATGACAAATGGACAAAACCATTAAAAGCTTCTCCATAGAGAGAATTTAGCAACTTCGGAATATCAAAGTTGCTCGGTTTACAATTATTATTGTTCTTATATGTCAAATTTTATGAGTTTAAACTTCATAGATTATTTCGATGCTAAAACACCAACTTTCTATGACAAATGGAGAAAACCGTTAAAAGCTCCTCCATAGAGAGAGTTGAGCAACTTCGGATCATCAAAGTTGCTCGGTGCACACTTTTTATTGTTCTTATATGTCAAATTTTATGAGTATAAGCTTCCTAGATTATTTCGATGCCAAAACACCAACTTTCTACGATAAATGGACAAAACCGTTAAAAGCACCTCCATAGAGAGAGTTGAGCAACTTCGGACTATCAAAGTCGCTCGGGATAGACTTATTATTGTTCTTATATGTCAAATTTTATGAATATAACCTTCCTAGATTATTTCGATGCCAAAACACCAACTTTCTACGACAAAATGGACAAAACCGTTAAAAGCACCTCCATAGAGAGAGTTGAGCAACTTCGGATCATCAAAGTTGCTCGGTGTACAATTTTTATTGTTCTTATATGTCAAATTTTATGAGTATAAACTTCCTAGACTATTTTGATGCCAAAACAACAACTTTCTATGACAAATGGATGAAACCGTCAGAAGCTTCTCCATAGAGAGAGTTGAGCATTTTCGGAGCATCAAAGTTGCTCGGTGTACAATTATTATTGTTCTTATATGTCAAATTTTATGAGTTTAAGCTTACTAGATTATTTTGATTCCAAAACACCGACTTTCTATGAAAAATGGACAAAACCGTTAAAAGCACCTACAAAGAGAGAGATGAGCAACTTTGGACGATCAAAGTTGCTCGGTGCACATTTTTTATTGTACTTATATGTCAAATTTTATGAGTTTAAGCTTCATAGATTATTTTGATGCCAAAACACCAACTTTCTACGACAAATGGACAAAACCGTTAAAAGCTCCTCCAAAGAGAGAGTTGAGCAACTTCGGACTATCAAAGTCGCTCGGGATAGACTTTTTATTGTTGTTATATGTCAAATTTTATGAATATAACCTTCCTAGATTATTTCGATGCCAAAACACCAACTTTCTAGGACAAATGGACAAAACCGTTAAAAGCACCTCGATAGAGAGAGTTGAGCAACTTCGGATTATCAGAGTTCTCGGTGAACAATTTTTATTTTTCTTATATGTCAAATTTTATGAGTATAAGCTTCCTAGATTATTTCGATGCCAAAACACCAACTTTCTACGACAAATGGACAAAACCATTAAAAGCACCTCCATAGAGAGAGTTGAGCAACTTCGGACTATCAAAGTCACTCGGGATAGACTTTTTATTGTTCTTATATGTCAAATTTGATGAATATAACCTTCCTAGATTATTTCGATGCCAAAACACCAACTTTCTATGACAAATGGACAAAACCATTAAAAGCTCCTCCATAGAGAGAGTTGAGCAACTTCGGACTATGAAACTCGCTCGGGATAGACTTTTTATTATTCTTATATGTCAAATTTTATGAATATAACATTCCTAGATTATTTCGATGCCAAAACACCAACTTTCTAGGACAAATGAACAAAACCATTAAAAGCTCCTCCACAGAGAGAGTTGAGCAACTTCGGACCATTAAAGTCGCTCGGGATAGACTTTTTATTGTTCTTATATGTCAAATTTTATGAATATAACCTTCCTAGATTATTTCGATGCCAAAACATCAACTTCCTATGACAAATGGACAAAACCGTTAAAAGTTCCTCCATAGAGAGAGTTGAGCAACTTCAAACCATCAAAGTTGTTCGGTGTACACTTTTTATTGTTCCTATATGTCAAATTTTAGGAGTATAAGCTTCCTAGATTATTTCGATGCCAAAACACCGACTTTCTATGACAAATGAACAAAACCGTTAAAAGGTCCTCCATAGAGAGAGTTGAGCAACTTCAAACTATCAAAGTCGCTCGGGATAGACTTTTAATTGTTGTTATATGTCAAATTTAATGATTATAAGCTTCCTAGATTATTTCGATGCCAAAACACCAACATTCTATGACAAATGGACAAAATCATTAAAAGCTCCCCCATAGAGAGAGTTGAGCAACTTCGGACTATCAAAGTCGCTCGGGATAGACTTATTGTTGTTCTTATATGTCAAATTTTATGAATATAACCTTCCTAGATTATTTCGATGCCAAAACACCAACTTTCTACGACAAAATGGACAAAACCGTTAAAAGCACCTCCATAGAGAGAGTTGAGCAACTTCGGATCATCAAAGTTGCTCGGTGTACAAGTTTTATTGTTCTTATATGTCAAATTTTATGAGTATAAGCTTCCTAGACTATTTTGATGCCAAAACAACAACTTTCTATGACAAATGGATGAAACCGTCAGAAGCTTCTCCATAGAGAGAGTTGAGCATTTTCGGAGCATCAAAGTTGCTCGGTGTACAATTATTATTGTTCTTATATGTCAAATTTTATGAGTTTAAGCTTACTAGATTATTTCGATTACAAAACACCGACTTTCTATGAAAAATGGACAAAACCGTTAAAAGCACCTACATAGAGAGAGATGAGCAACTTTGGACCATCAAAGTTGCTCGGTGCACATTTTTTATTGTACTTATATGTCAAATTTTATGAGTTTAAGCTTCATAGATTATTTTGATGCCAAAACACCAACTTTCTACGACAAATGGACAAAACCGTTAAAAGCTCCTCCAAAGAGAGAGTTGAGCAACTTCGGACTATCAAAGTCGCTCGGGATAGACTTTTTATTGTTCATATATGTCAAATTTTATGAATATAACCTTTCTAGATTATTTCGATGCCAAAACACCAACTTTCTAGGACAAATGGACAAAACCGTTAAAAGCACCTCGATAGAGAGAGTTGAGCAACTTTGGATTATCAAAGTTGCTCGGTGAACAATTTTTATTTTTCTTATATGTCAAATTTTATGAGTATAAGCTTCCTAGATTATTTCGATGCCAAAACACCAACTTTCTACGACAAATGGACAAAACCATTAAAAGCACCTCCATAGAGAGAGTTGAGCAACTTCGGACTATCAAAGTCACTCGGGATAGACTTTTTATTGTTCTTATATGTCAAATTTTATGAATATAACCTTCCTAGATTATTTCGATGCCAAAACACCAACTTTCTATGATAAATGGACAAAACCATTAAAAGCTTCTCCATAGAGAGAGTTGAGCAACTTCGGACTATGAAACTCGCTCGGGATAGACTTTTTATTATTCTTATATGTCAAATTTTATGAATATAACATTCCTAGATTATTTCGATGCCAAAACACCAACTTTCTACGACAAATGGACAAAACCATTAAAAGCTCCTCCACAGAGAGAGTTGAGCAACTTCGGACCATTAAAGTCGCTCGGGATAGACTTTTTATTGTTCTTATATGTCAAGTTTTATGAATATAACCTTCCTAGATTATTTCGATGCCAAAACACCAACTTTCTACGACAAATGGACAAAACCGTTAAAAGCACCTCCATAGAGAGAGTTGGGCAACTTCGGACTATCAAAGTTGCTCGGTGTACACTTTTTATTGTTCTTATATGTCATATTTTATGAGTATAAGCTTCATAGATTATTTCGATGCCAAAACACCAACTTTCCATGACAAATAGACGAAACCGTTAAAAGCTTCTCCATAGAGAGAATTGAGCAACTTCGGATCATCTAAGTTGCTCGGTGTACAATTATTATTGTTCTTATATGTCAAATTTTATGAGTTTAAATTTCATAGATTATTTCGATGCTAAAACACCAACTTTCTATGACAAATGGAGAAAACCGTTAAAAGCTCCTCCATAGAGAGAGTTGAGCAACTTCGGACCATCAAAGTTGCTCGGTGCACACTTTTTATTGTTCTTATATGTCAAATTTTATGAGTATAAGCTTCATAGATTATTTCGAAGCCAAAACAACAACTTTCTACGACAAATGGACGAAACCGTTAAAAGTACCTTCATAGAGAGAGTTGAGCAACTTCGGATCATCAAAGTTGCTCGGTGTACAATTTTTATTGTTCTTATATGTCAAATTTTACGAGTTTAAGTTTCATAGATTATTTTGATGCCAAAACACCAACTTCCTATGACAAATGGACAAAACCGTTAAAAGCTCCTCCATAGAGAGACTTGAGCAACTTCAAACCATCAAAGTTGCTCGGTGTACACTTTTTATTGTTCCTATATGTCAAATTTTAGGAGTATAAGCTTCCTAGATTATTTCGATGCCAAAACACCGACTTTCTATGACAAATGAACAAAACCGTTAAAAGGTCCTCCATAGAGAGAGTTGAGCAACTTCAAACTATCAAAGTCGCTCGGGATAGACTTTTAACTGTTGTTATATGTCAAATTTTATGAGTATAAGCTTCCTGGATTATTTCGATGCCAAAACACCAACATTCTATGACAAATGGACAAAATCATTAAAAGCTCCTCCATAGAGAGAGTTGAGCAATTTCGGACTATCAAAGTCGCTCGGGATAGACTTTTTATTGTTCTTATATGTCAAATTTTATGAATATAACCTTCCTAGATTATTTCGATGCCAAAACACCAACTTTCTATGACAAATGGACCAAACCGTTAAAAGCACCTCCATAGAGAGAGTTGAGCAACTTCGGATCATCAAAGTTGCTCGGTGTACAATTTTTATTGTTCTTGTATGTCAAATATTATGAGTATAAGCTTCCTAGATTATTTCGATGCCAAAACACCAACGTCCTATGACAAATGGACAAAACCGTTAAAAGCTCCTCCATAGAGAGAGTTGAGCAACTTGAAACCATCAAAGTTGCTCGGTGTACAATTTTTATTGTTCCTATATGTCAAATTTTATGAGTATAAGCTTCATAGATTATTTGGATACCAAAACACCAACTTTCTATGACAAATAGATGAAACCGTTAAAAGCTTCTCCATAGAGAGAGTTGAGCAACTTCGGATCCTCAAAGTTGCTCGGTGTACAATTATTATTGTTCTTATATGTCAAATTTTACGATTTTAAACTTCATAGATTATTTCTATGCTAAAACACCAACTTTCTATGACAAATGGACAAAACCATTAAAAGCTCCTCCATAGAGAGAGTTGAGCAACTTCGGACTATGAAAGACGCTCGGAATAGACTTTTTATTGTTCTTATATGTCAAATTGTATGAATATAACCTTCCTAGATTATTTCGATGCGAAAAAAACGAACTTTCTATGACAAATGGACAAAACCGTTAAAAGCACCTCCATAGAGAGAGTTGAGCAACTTCGGATGATCAAAGTTGCTCAGTGTACAATTTTTATTGTTCTTATATGTCAAATTTTATGAGTATAAGCTTCATAGATTATTTCGATGCCAAAACACCAACTTTCTATGACAAATGGCGAAAACCGTTAAAAGCTTCTCCGTAGAGAGTGTTGAGCAACTTCGGATCAACAAAGTTGCTCAGTGTACAATTTTTATTGTTCTTATATGTCAAATTTTATGAGTATAAGCTTCATAGATTATCTCGATGCCAAAACACCAACTTTCTATGACAAATGGCGAAAACCGTTAAAAGCTTCTCCGTAGAGAGAGTTGAACAACTTCGGACTATCAAAGTCGCTCGGGATAGACTTTTAATTGTTGTTATATGTCAAATTTTATGAGTATAAGCTTCCTGGATTATTTCGATGCCAAAACACCAACATTCTATGACAAATGGACAAAACCGTTAAAAGCACCTCCATAGAGAGAGTTGTGCAACTTCGGATCATCAAAGTTGCTCGGTGTACAATTTTTATTGTTCTTATATGTCAAATTTTATGAGTATAAGCTTCCTAGATTATTTCGATGCCAAAATACCAACTTTCTATGACAAATGGCGAAAACCGTTAAAAGCTTCTCCATAGAGAGAGTTGAGCAACTTCGGATCATCAAAGTTGCTCGGTGTACAATTTTTATTATTCTTATATGTCAAATTTTACGAGTATAAGCTTCATAGATTATTTCGATGCCAAAACACCAACTTTCTATGACAAGTGGACGAAACAGTTAAAAGCACTTTCATAGAGAGAGTTGAGCAACTTCGGATCATCAAAGTTGCTCGGTGTACAATTTTTATCATTCTTATATGTCAAATTTTACGAGTTTAAGCTTCATAGATTATTTTGATGCCAAAACACCAACTTTCTACGACAAATGGACAAAACCGTTAAAAGCACCTCCATAGAGAGAGTGGAGCAACTTTGGACCATCAAACTTGCTCGGTGTACAATTATTATTGTTCTTATATGTCAAATTTTATGAGTATAAGCTTCGTAGATTATTTCGATGCCAAAACACCAACTTTCTATGACAAATGGACGAAACCGTTAAAAGCTTCTTCATAGAGAGAATTGAGCAACTTCGGAATATCAATGTTGCTCGGTGTACAATTATTATTTTTCTTATATGTCAAATTTTATGAGTTTAAACTTCATAGATTATTTCGATGCTAAAACACCAACTTTCTATGACAAATGGAGAAAACCGTTAAAAGCTCGTCCATAGAGAGAGTTGAACAACTTCGGACCATCAAAGTTGCTCGGTGCACACTTTTTATTGTTCTTATATGTCAAATTTTATTAGTGTAAGCTTCATAGATTATTTTGAAGCCAAAACAACAACTTTCTACGACAAATGGACAAAACCGTTAAAAGCACCTCCATAGAGAGAGTTGAGCAACTTCGGACTATCAAAGTCGCTCGAGATAGACTTTTTATTGTTCTTATATGTCAAATTTTATGACTATAGCCTTCCTAGATTATTTCGATGCCAAAACACCAACTTTCTATGACAATTGGACAAAACCGTTGAAAGCACCTCCATAGAGAGAGTTGAGCAACTTCGGATCATCAAAGTTTCTCGGTGTACAATTTTTATTGTTCTTATATGTCAAATTTTATGAGTATAAGCTTCCTATATTATTTCGATGCCAAAACACCAACTTTCTACGACAAATGGACAAAACCGTTAAAAGCACCTCCATAGAGAGAGTTGAGCAACTTCGGACTATCAAAGTCGCTCGGGATAGACTTTTTATTGTTCTTATATGTCAAATTTTATGAATATAACCTTCCTGGATTATTTCGATGCCAAAACACCAACTTTCTATGACAAATGGACAAAACCATTAAAAGCTCCTCCTTAGAGAGAGTTGAGCAACTTCGGACTATGAAAGTCGCTCGGGGTAGACTTTTTATTGTTTTTATATGGAAAATTTTATGAATATAACCTTCCTAGATTATTTCGATGCCAAAATACCAACTTTCTATGACAAATGGACAAAACCATTAAAAGCTTCTCCATAGAGAGAATTTAGCAACTTCGGAATATCAAAGTTGCTCGGTTTACAATTATTATTGTTCTTATATGTCAAATTTTATGAGTTTAAACTTCATAGATTATTTCGATGCTAAAACACCAACTTTCTATGACAAATGGAGAAAACCGTTAAAAGCTCCTCCATAGAGAGAGTTGAGCAACTTCGGATCATCAAAGTTGCTCGGTGCACACTTTTTATTGTTCTTATATGTCAAATTTTATGAGTATAAGCTTCATAGATTATTTCGAAGCCAAAACAACAACTTTCTACGACAAATGGACGAAACCGTTAAAAGTACCTTCATAGAGAGAGTTGAGCAACTTCGGATCATCAAAGTTGCTCGGTGTACAATTTTTATTGTTCTTATATGTCAAATTTTACGAGTTTAAGTTTCATAGATTATTTTGATGCCAAAACACCAACTTCCTATGACAAATGGACAAAACCGTTAAAAGCTCCTCCATAGAGAGACTTGAGCAACTTCAAACCATCAAAGTTGCTCGGTGTACACTTTTTATTGTTCCTATATGTCAAATTTTAGGAGTATAAGCTTCCTAGATTATTTCGATGCCAAAACACCGACTTTCTATGACAAATGAACAAAACCGTTAAAAGGTCCTCCATAGAGAGAGTTGAGCAACTTCAAACTATCAAAGTCGCTCGGGATAGACTTTTAACCGTTGTTATATGTCAAATTTTATGAGTATAAGCTTCCTGGATTATTTCGATGCCAAAACACCAACATTCTATGACAAATGGACAAAATCATTAAAAGCTCCTCCATAGAGAGAGTTGAGCAATTTCGGACTATCAAAGTCGCTCGGGATAGACTTTTTATTGTTCTTATATGTCAAATTTTATGAATATAACCTTCCTAGATTATTTCGATGCCAAAACACCAACTTTCTATGACAAATGGACCAAACCGTTAAAAGCACCTCCATAGAGAGAGTTGAGCAACTTCGGATCATCAAAGTTGCTCGGTGTACAATTTTTATTGTTCTTGTATGTCAAATATTATGAGTATAAGCTTCCTAGATTATTTCGATGCCAAAACACCAACGTCCTATGACAAATGGACAAAACCGTTAAAAGCTCCTCCATAGAGAGAGTTGAGCAACTTGAAACCATCAAAGTTGCTCGGTGTACAATTTTTATTGTTCCTATATGTCAAATTTTATGAGTATAAGCTTCATAGATTATTTGGATACCAAAACACCAACTTTCTATGACAAATAGATGAAACCGTTAAAAGCTTCTCCATAGAGAGAGTTGAGCAACTTCGGATCCTCAAAGTTGCTCGGTGTACAATTATTATTGTTCTTATATGTCAAATTTTACGATTTTAAACTTCATAGATTATTTCTATGCTAAAACACCAACTTTCTATGACAAATGGACAAAACCATTAAAAGCTCCTCCATAGAGAGAGTTGAGCAACTTCGGACTATGAAAGACGCTCGGAATAGACTTTTTATTGTTCTTATATGTCAAATTGTATGAATATAACCTTCCTAGATTATTTCGATGCGAAAAAAACGAACTTTCTATGACAAATGGACAAAACCGTTAAAAGCACCTCCATAGAGAGAGTTGAGCAACTTCGGATGATCAAAGTTGCTCAGTGTACAATTTTTATTGTTCTTATATGTCAAATTTTATGAGTATAAGCTTCATAGATTATTTCGATGCCAAAACACCAACTTTCTATGACAAATGGCGAAAACCGTTAAAAGCTTCTCCGTAGAGAGTGTTGAGCAACTTCGGATCAACAAAGTTGCTCAGTGTACAATTTTTATTGTTCTTATATGTCAAATTTTATGAGTATAAGCTTCATAGATTATCTCGATGCCAAAACACCAACTTTCTATGACAAATGGCGAAAACCGTTAAAAGCTTCTCCGTAGAGAGAGTTGAACAACTTCGGACTATCAAAGTCGCTCGGGATAGACTTTTAATTGTTGTTATATGTCAAATTTTATGAGTATAAGCTTCCTGGATTATTTCGATGCCAAAACACCAACATTCTATGACAAATGGACAAAACCGTTAAAAGCACCTCCATAGAGAGAGTTGTGCAACTTCGGATCATCAAAGTTGCTCGGTGTACAATTTTTATTGTTCTTATATGTCAAATTTTATGAGTATAAGCTTCCTAGATTATTTCGATGCCAAAATACCAACTTTCTATGACAAATGGCGAAAACCGTTAAAAGCTTCTCCATAGAGAGAGTTGAGCAACTTCGGATCATCAAAGTTGCTCGGTGTACAATTTTTATTATTCTTATATGTCAAATTTTACGAGTATAAGCTTCATAGATTATTTCGATGCCAAAACACCAACTTTCTATGACAAGTGGACGAAACAGTTAAAAGCACTTTCATAGAGAGAGTTGAGCAACTTCGGATCATCAAAGTTGCTCGGTGTACAATTTTTATCATTCTTATATGTCAAATTTTACGAGTTTAAGCTTCATAGATTATTTTGATGCCAAAACACCAACTTTCTACGACAAATGGACAAAACCGTTAAAAGCACCTCCATAGAGAGAGTGGAGCAACTTTGGACCATCAAACTTGCTCGGTGTACAATTATTATTGTTCTTATATGTCAAATTTTATGAGTATAAGCTTCGTAGATTATTTCGATGCCAAAACACCAACTTTCTATGACAAATGGACGAAACCGTTAAAAGCTTCTTCATAGAGAGAATTGAGCAACTTCGGAATATCAATGTTGCTCGGTGTACAATTATTATTTTTCTTATTTGTCAAATTTTATGAGTTTAAACTTCATAGATTATTTCGATGCTAAAACACCAACTTTCTATGACAAATGGAGAAAACCGTTAAAAGCTCGTCCATAGAGAGAGTTGAACAACTTCGGACCATCAAAGTTGCTCGGTGCACACTTTTTATTGTTCTTATATGTCAAATTTTATTAGTGTAAGCTTCATAGATTATTTTGAAGCCAAAACAACAACTTTCTACGACAAATGGACAAAACCGTTAAAAGCACCTCCATAGAGAGAGTTGAGCAACTTCGGACTATCAAAGTCGCTCGAGATAGACTTTTTATTGTTCTTATATGTCAAATTTTATGACTATAGCCTTCCTAGATTATTTCGATGCCAAAACACCAACTTTCTATGACAATTGGACAAAACCGTTGAAAGCACCTCCATAGAGAGAGTTGAGCAACTTCGGATCATCAAAGTTTCTCGGTGTACAATTTTTATTGTTCTTATATGTCAAATTTTATGAGTATAAGCTTCCTATATTATTTCGATGCCAAAACACCAACTTTCTACGACAAATGGACAAAACCGTTAAAAGCACCTCCATAGAGAGAGTTGAGCAACTTCGGACTATCAAAGTCGCTCGGGATAGACTTTTTATTGTTCTTATATGTCAAATTTTATGAATATAACCTTCCTGGATTATTTCGATGCCAAAACACCAACTTTCTATGACAAATGGACAAAACCATTAAAAGCTCCTCCTTAGAGAGAGTTGAGCAACTTCGGACTATGAAAGTCGCTCGGGGTAGACTTTTTATTGTTTTTATATGGAAAATTTTATGAATATAACCTTCCTAGATTATTTCGATGCCAAAATACCAACTTTCTATGACAAATGGACAAAACCATTAAAAGCTTCTCCATAGAGAGAATTTAGCAACTTCGGAATATCAAAGTTGCTCGGTTTACAATTATTATTGTTCTTATATGTCAAATTTTATGAGTTTAAACTTCATAGATTATTTCGATGCTAAAACACCAACTTTCTATGACAAATGGAGAAAACCGTTAAAAGCTCCTCCATAGAGAGAGTTGAGCAACTTCGGATCATCACAGTTGCTCGGTGCACACTTTTTATTGTTCTTATATGTCAAATTTTATGAGTATAAGCTTCCTAGATTATTTCGATGCCAAAACACCAACTTTCTACGATAAATGGACAAAACCGTTAAAAGCACCTCCATAGAGAGAGTTGAGCAACTTCGGACTATCAAAGTCGCTCGGGATAGACTTATTATTGTTCTTATATGTCAAATTTTATGAATATAACCTTCCTAGATTATTTCGATGCCAAAACACCAACTTTCTACGACAAAATGGACAAAACCGTTAAAAGCACCTCCATAGAGAGAGTTGAGCAACTTCGGATCATCAAAGTTGCTCGGTGTACAATTTTTATTGTTCTTATATGTCAAATTTTATGAGTATAAGCTTCCTAGACTATTTTGATGCCAAAACAACAACTTTCTATGACAAATGGATGAAACCGTCAGAAGCTTCTCAATAGAGAGAGTTGAGCATTTTCGGAGCATCAAAGTTGCTCGGTGTACAATTATTATTGTTCTTATATGTCAAATTTTATGAGTTTAAGCTTACTAGATTATTTCGATTCCAAAACACCGACTTTCTATGAAAAATGGACAAAACCGTTAAAAGCACCTACATAGAGAGAGATGAGCAACTTTGGACCATCAAAGTTGCTCGGTGCACATTTTTTATTGTACTTATATGTCAAATTTTATGAGTTTAAGCTTCATAGATTATTTTGATGCCAAAACACCAACTTTCTACGACAAATGGACAAAACCGTTAAAAGCTCCTCCAAAGAGAGAGTTGAGCAACTTCGGACTATCAAAGTCGCTCGGGATAGACTTTTTATTGTTCTTATATGTCAAATTTTATGAATATAACCTTCCTAGATTATTTCGATGCCAAAACACCAACTTTCTAGGACAAATGGACAAAACCGTTAAAAGCACCTCGATAGAGAGAGTTGAGCAACTTCGGATTATCAAAGTTGCTCGGTGAACAATTTTTATTTTTCTTATATGTCAAATTTTATGAGTATAAGCTTCCTAGATTATTTCGATGCCAAAACACCAACTTTCTACGACAAATGGACAAAACCATTAAAAGCACCTCCATAGAGAGAGTTGAGCAACTTCGGACTATCAAAGTCACTCGGGATAGACTTTTTATTGTTCTTATATGTCAAATTTTATGAATATAACCTTCCTAGATTATTTCGATGCCAAAACACCAACTTTCTGTGACAAATGGACAAAACCATTAAAAGCTCCTCCATAGAGAGAGTTGAGCAACTTCGGACTATGAAACTCGCTCGGGATAGACTTTTTATTATTCTTATATGTCAAATTTTATGAATATAACATTCCTAGATTATTTCGATGCCAAAACACCAACTTTCTACGACAAATGGACAAAACCATTAAAAGCTCCTCCATAAAGAGACTTGAGCATCTTCAAACCATCAAAGTTGCTCGGTGTACACTTTTTATTGTTCCTATATGTAAAATTTTATGAGTATAAGCTTCCTAGATTATTTCGATGCCAAAACACCGACTTTCTATGACAAATGAACAAAACCGTTAAAAGGTCCTCCATAGAGAGAGTTGAGCAACTTCAAACTATCAAAGTCGCTCGGGATAGACTTTTAACTGTTGTTATATGTCAAATTTTATGAGTATAAGCTTCCTGGATTATTTCGATGCCAAAACAATAACATTCTATGACAAATGGACAAAATCATTAAAAGCTCCTCCATAGAGAGAGTTGAGCAATTTCGGACTATCAAAGTCGCTCGGGATAGACTTTTTATTGTTCTTATATGTCAAATTTTATGAATATAACCTTCCTAGATTATTTCGATGCCAAAACACCAACTTTCTATGACAAATGGACCAAACCGTTAAAAGCACCTCCATAGAGAGAGTTGAGCAACTTCGGATCATCAAAGTTTCTCGGTGTACAATTTTTATTGTTCTTGTATGTCAAATATTATGAGTATAAGCTTCCTAGATTATTTCGATGCCAAAACACCAACTTCCTATGACAAATGGACAAAACCGTTAAAAGCTCCTCCATAGAGAGAGTTGAGCAACTTGAAACCATCAAAGTTGCTCGGTGTACAATTTTTATTGTTCCTATATGTCAAATTTTATGAGTATAAGCTTCATAGATTATTTGGATACCAAAACACCAACTTTCTATGACAAATAGATGAAACCGTTAAAAGCTTCTCCATAGAGAGAGTTGAGCAACTTCGGATCCTCAAAGTTGCTCGGTGTACAATTATTATTGTTCTTATATGTCAAATTTTACGATTTTAAACTTCATAGATTATTTCGATGCTAAAACACCAACTTTCTATGACAAATGGACAAAACCATTAAAAGCTCCTCCATAGAGAGAGTTGAGCAACTTCGGACTATGAAAGACGCTCGGAATAGACTTTTTATTGTTCTTATATGTCAAATTGTATGAATATAACCTTCCTAGATTATTTCGATGCGAAAAAAACGAACTTTCTATGACAAATGGACAAAACCGTTAAAAGCACCTCCATAGAGAGAGTTGAGCAACTTCGGATGATCAAAGTTGCTCAGTGTACAATTTTTATTGTTCTTATATGTCAAATTTTATGAGTATAAGCTTCATAGATTATTTCGATGCCAAAACACCAACTTTCTATGACAAATGGCGAAAACCGTTAAAAGCTTCTCCGTAGAGAGTGTTGAGCAACTTCGGATCAACAAAGTTGCTCAGTGTACAATTTTTATTGTTCTTATATGTCAAATTTTATGAGTATAAGCTTCATAGATTATTTCGATGCCAAAACACCAACTTTCTATGACAAATGGCGAAAACCGTTAAAAGCTTCTCCGTAGAGAGAGTTGAACAACTTCGGACTATCAAAGTCGCTCGGGATAGACTTTTAATTGTTGTTATATGTCAAATTTTATGAGTATAAGCTTCCTGGATTATTTCGATGCCAAAACACCAACATTCTATGACAAATGGACAAAACCGTTAAAAGCACCTCCATAGAGAGAGTTGAGCAACTTCGGATCATCAAAGTTGCTCGGTGTACAATTTTTATTGTTCTTATATGTCAAATTTTATGAGTATAAGCTTCCTAGATTATTTCGATGCCAAAATACCAACTTTCTATGACAAATGGCGAAAACCGTTAAAAGCTTCTCCATAGAGAGAGTTGAGCAACTTCGGATCATCAAAGTTGCTCGGTGTACAATTTTTATTATTCTTATATGTCAAATTTTACGAGTATAAGCTTCATAGATTATTTCGATGCCAAAACACCAACTTTCTATGACAAGTGGACGAAACAGTTAAAAGCACTTTCATAGAGAGAGTTGAGCAACTTCGGATCATCAAAGTTGCTCGGTGTACAATTTTTATCATTCTTATATGTCAAATTTTACGAGTTTAAGCTTCATAGATTATTTTGATGCCAAAACACCAACTTTCTACGACAAATGGACAAAACCGTTAAAAGCACCTCCATAGAGAGAGTGGAGCAACTTTGGACCATCAAACTTGCACGGTGTACAATTATTATTGTTCTTATATGTCAAATTTTATGAGTATAAGCTTCGTAGATTATTTCGATGCCAAAACACCAACTTTCTATGACAAATGGACGAAACCGTTAAAAGCTTCTTCATAGAGAGAATTGAGCAACTTCGGAATATTAATGTTGCTCGGTGTACAATTATTATTTTTCTTATATGTCAAATTTTATGAGTTTAAACTTCATAGATTATTTCGATGCTAAAACACCAACTTTCTATGACAAATGGAGAAAACCGTTAAAAGCTCGTCCATAGAGAGAGTTGAACAACTTCGGACCATCAAAGTTTCTCGGTGCACACTTTTTATTGTTCTTATATGTCAAATTTTATTAGTGTAAGCTTCATAGATTATTTTGAAGCCAAAACAACAACTTTCTACGACAAATGGACAAAACCGTTAAAAGCACCTCCATAGAGAGAGTTGAGCAACTTCGGACTATCAAAGTCGCTCGAGATAGACTTTTTATTGTTCTTATATGTCAAATTTTATGACTATAGTCTTCCTAGATTATTTCGATGCCAAAACACCAACTTTCTATGACAATTGGACAAAACCGTTGAAAGCACCTCCATAGAGAGAGTTGAGCAACTTCGGATCATCAAAGTTTCTCGGTGTACAATTTTTATTGTTCTTATATGTCAAATTTTATGAGTATAAGCTTCCTATATTATTTCGATGCCAAAACACCAACTTTCTACGACAAATGGACAAAACCGTTAAAAGCACCTCCATAGAGAGAGTTGAGCAACTTCGGACTATCAAAGTCGCTCGGGATAGACTTTTTATTGTTCTTATATGTCAAATTTTATGAATATAACCTTCCTAGATTATTTCGATGCCAAAACACCAACTTTCTATGACAAATGGACAAAATCATTAAAAGCTCCCCCTTAGAGAGAGTTGAGCAACTTCGGACTATGAAAGTCGCTCGGGGTAGACTTTTTATTGTTTTTGTATGGAAAATTTTATGAATATAACCTTCCTAGATTATTTCGATGCCAAAATACCAACTTTCTATGAAAAATGGACAAAACCATTAAAAGCTTCTCCATAGAGAGAATTTTGCAACTTCGGAATATCAAAGTTGCTCGGTTTACAATTATTATTTTTCTTATATGTCAAATTTTATGAGTTTAAACTTCATAGATTATTTCGATGCTAAAACACCAACTTTCTATGACAAATGGAGAAAACCGTTAAAAGCTCCTCCATAGAGAGAGTTGAGCAACTTCGGATCATCAAAGTTGCTCGGTGCACACTTTTTATTGTTCCTATATGTCAAATTTTAGGAGTATAAGCTTCCTAGATTATTTCGATGCCAAAACACCGACTTTCTATGACAAATGAACAAAACCGTTAAAAGGTCCTCCATAGAGAGAGTTGAGCAACTTCAAACTATCAAAGTCGCTCGGGATAGACTTTTAATTGTTGTTATATGTCAAATTTTATGAGTATAAGCTTCCTGGATTATTTCGATGCCAAAACACCAACATTCTATGACAAATGGACGAAATCATTAAAAGCTCCTCCATAGAGAGAGTTGAGCAATTTCGGACTATCAAAGTCGCTCGGGATAGACTTTTTATTGTTCTTATATGTCAAATTTTATGAATATAACCTTTCTAGATTATTTCGATGCCAAAACACCAACTTTCTATGACAAATGGACCAAACCGTTAAAAGCACCTCCATAGAGAGAGTTGAGCAACTTCGGATCATCAAAGTTGCTCGGTGTACAATTTTTATTGTTCTTGTATGTCAAATATTATGAGTATAAGCTTCCTAGATTATTTCGATGCCAAAACACCAACTTCCTATGACAAATGGACAAAACCGTTAAAAGCTCCTCCATAGAGAGAGTTGAGCAACTTGAAACCATCAAAGTTGCTCGGTGTACAATTTTTATTGTTCCTATATGTCAAATTTTATGAGTATAAGCTTCATAGATTATTTCGATACCAAAACACCAACTTTCTATGACAAATAGATGAAACCGTTAAAAGCTTCTCCATAGAGAGAGTTGAGCAACTTCGGATCCTCAAAGTTGCTCGGTGTACAATTATTATTGTTCTTATATGTCAAATTTTACGATTTTAAACTTCATAGATTATTTCGATGCTAAAACACCAACTTTCTATGACAAATGGACAAAACCATTAAAAGCTCCTCCATAGAGAGAGTTGAGCAACTTCGGACTATGAAAGACGCTCGGAATAGACTTTTTATTGTTCTTATATGTCAAATTGTATGAATATAACCTTCCTAGATTATTTCGATGCGAAAAAAACGAACTTTCTATGACAAATGGACAAAACCGTTAAAAGCACCTCAATAGAGAGAGTTGAGCAACTTCGGATGATCAAAGTTGCTCAGTGTACAATTTTTATTGTTCTTATATGTCAAATTTTATGAGTATAAGCTTCATAGATTATTTCGATGCCAAAACACCAACTTTCTATGACAAATGGCGAAAACCGTTAAAAGCTTCTCCGTAGAGAGTGTTGAGCAACTTCGGATCAACAAAGTTGCTCAGTGTACAATTTTTATTGTTCTTATATGTCAAATTTTATGAGTATAAGCTTCATAGATTATTTCGATGCCAAAACACCAACTTTCTATGACAAATGGCGAAAACCGTTAAAAGCTTCTCCGTAGAGAGAGTTGAACAACTTCGGACTATCAAAGTCGCTCGGGATAGACTTTTAATTGTTGTTATATGTCAAATTTTATGAGTATAAGCTTCCTGGATTATTTCGATGCCAAAACACCAACATTCTATGACAAATGGACAAAACCGTTAAAAGCACCTCCATAGAGAGAGTTGAGCAACTTCGGATCATCAAAGTTGCTCGGTGTACAATTTTTATTGTTCTTATATGTCAAATTTTATGAGTATAAGCTTCCTAGATTATTTCGATGCCAAAATACCAACTTTCTATGACAAATGGCGAAAACCGTTAAAAGCTTCTCCATAGAGAGAGTTGAGCAACTTCGGATCATCAAAGTTGCTCGGTGTACAATTTTTATTATTCTTATATGTCAAATTTTACGAGTATAAGCTTCATAGATTATTTCGATGCCAAAACACCAACTTTCTATGACAAGTGGACGAAACAGTTAAAAGCACTTTCATAGAGAGAGTTGAGCAACTTCGGATCATCAAAGTTGCTCGGTGTACAATTTTTATCATTCTTATATGTCAAATTTTACGAGTTTAAGCTTCATAGATTATTTTGATGCCAAAACACCAACTTTCTACGACAAATGGACAAAACCGTTAAAAGCACCTCCATAGAGAGAGTGGAGCAACTTTGGACCATCAAACTTGCTCGGTGTACAATTATTATTGTTCTTATATGTCAAATTTTATGAGTATAAGCTTCGTAGATTATTTCGATGCCAAAACACCAACTTTCTATGACAAATGGACGAAACCGTTAAAAGCTTCTTCATAGAGAGAATTGAGCAACTTCGGAATATCAATGTTGCTCGGTGTACAATTATTATTTTTCTTATATGTCAAATTTTATGAGTTTAAACTTCATAGATTATTTCGATGCTAAAACACCAACTTTTTATGACAAATGGAGAAAACCGTTAAAAGCTCGTCCATAGAGAGAGTTGAACAACTTCGGACCATCAAAGTTTCTCGGTGCACACTTTTTATTGTTCTTATATGTCAAATTTTATTAGTGTAAGCTTCATAGATTATTTTGAAGCCAAAACAACAACTTTCTACGACAAATGGACAAAACCGTTAAAAGCACCTCCATAGAGAGAGTTGAGCAACTTCGGACTATCAAAGTCGCTCGAGATAGACTTTTTATTGTTCTTATATGTCAAATTTTATGACTATAGTCTTCCTAGATTATTTCGATGCCAAAACACCAACTTTCTATGACAATTGGACAAAACCGTTGAAAGCACCTCCATAGAGAGAGTTGAGCAACTTCGGATCATCAAAGTTTCTCGGTGTACAATTTTTATTGTTCTTATATGTCAAATTTTATGAGTATAAGCTTCCTATATTATTTCGATGCCAAAACACCAACTTTCTACGACAAATGGACAAAACCGTTAAAAGCACCTCCATAGAGAGAGTTGAGCAACTTCGGACTATCAAAGTCGCTCGGGATAGACTTTTTATTGTTCTTATATGTCAAATTTTATGAATATAACCTTCCTAGATTATTTCGATGCCAAAACACCAACTTTCTATGACAAATGGACAAAACCATTAAAAGCTCCTCCTTAGAGAGAGTTGAGCAACTTCGGACTGTGAAAGTCGCTCGGGGTAGACTTTTTATTGTTTTTATATGGAAAATTTTATGAATATAACCTTCCTAGATTATTTCGATGCCAAAATATCAACTTTCTATGACAAATGGACAAAACCATTAAAAGCTTCTCCATAGAGAGAATTTAGCAACTTCGGAATATCAAAGTTGCTCGGTTTACAATTATTATTGTTCTTATATGTCAAATTTTATGAGTTTAAACTTCATAGATTATTTCGATGCTAAAACACCAACTTTCTATGACAAATGGAGAAAACCGTTAAAAGCTCCTCCAAAGAGAGAGTTGAGCAACTTCGGATCATCAAAGTTGCTCGGTGCACACTTTTTATTGTTCTTATATGTCAAATTTTATGAGTATAAGCTTCCTAGATTATTTCGATGCCAAAACACCAACTTTCTACGATAAATGGACAAAACCGTTAAAAGCACCTCCATAGAGAGAGTTGAGCAACTTCGGACTATCAAAGTCGCTCGGGATAGACTTATTATTGTTCTTATATGTCAAATTTTATGAATATAACCTTCCTAGATTATTTCGATGCCAAAACACCAACTTTCTACGACAAAATGGACAAAACCGTTAAAAGCACCTCCATAGAGAGAGTTGAGCAACTTCGGATCATCAAAGTTGCTCGGTGTACAATTTTTATTGTTCTTATATGTCAAATTTTATGAGTATAAGCTTCCTAGACTATTTTGATGCCAAAACAACAACTTTCTATGACAAATGGATGAAACCGTCAGAAGTTTCTCCATAGAGAGAGTTGAGCATTTTCGAACCATCAAAGTTGCTCGGTGTACAATTATTATTGTTCTTATATGTCAAATTTTATGAGTTTAAGCTTACTAGATTATTTCGATTCTAAAACACCGACTTTCTATGAAAAATGGACAAAACCGTTAAAAGCACCTAATAGAGAGAGATGAGCAACTTTGGACCATCAAAGTTGCTCGGTGCACATTTTTTATTGTACTTATATGTCAAATTTTATGAGTTTAAGCTTCATAGATTATTTTGATGCCAAAACACCAACTTTCTACGACAAATGGACAAAACCGTTAAAAGCTCCTCCAAAGAGAGAGTTGAGCAACTTCGGACTATCAAAGTCGCTCGGGATAAACTTTTTATTGTTCTTATATGTCAAATTTTATGAATATAACCTTCCTAGATTATTTCGATGCCAAAACACCAACTTTCTAGGACAAATGGACAAAACCGTTAAAAGCACCTCGATAGAGAGAGTTGAGCAACTTCGGATTATCAAAGTTGCTCGGTGAACAATTTTTATTTTTCTTATACGTCAAATTTTATGAGTATAAGCTTCCTAGATTATTTCGATGCCAAAACACCAACTTTCTACGACAAATGGACAAAACCATTAAAAGCACCTCCATAGAGAGAGTTGAGCAACTTCGGACTATCAAAGTCACTCGGGATAGACTTTTTATTGTTCTTATATGTCAAATTTTATGAATATAACCTTCCTAGATTATTTCGATGCCAAAACACCAACTTTCCGTGACAAATGGACAAAACCATTAAAAGCTCCTCCATAGAGAGAGTTGAGCAACTTCGGACTATGAAACTCGCTCGGGATAGACTTTTTATTATTCTTATATGTCAAATTTTATGAATATAACATTCCTAGATTATTTCGATGCCAAAACACCAACTTTCTACGACAAATGGACAAAACCATTAAAAGCTCCTCCACAGAGAGAGTTGAGCAACTTCGGACCATTAAAGTCGCTCGGGATAGAATTTTTATTGTTCTTATATGTCAAATTTTATGAATATAACCTTCCTAGATTATTTCGATGCCAAAACACCAACTTTCTACGACAAATGGACAAAACCGTTAAAAGCACCTCCATAGAGAGAGTTGGGCAACTTCGGACTATCAAAGTTGCTCGGTGTACACTTTTTATTGTTCTTATATGTCATATTTTATGAGTATAAGCTTCATAGATTATTTCGATGCCAAAACACCAACTTTCCATGACAAATAGACGAAACCGTTAAAAGCTTCTCCATAGAGAGAATTGAGCAACTTCGGATCATCTAAGTTGCTCGGTGTACAATTATTATTGTTCTTATATGTCAAATTTTATGAGTTTAAATTTCATAGATTATTTCGATGCTAAAACACCAACTTTCTATGACAAATGGAGAAAACCGTTAAAAGCTCCTCCATAGAGAGAGTTGAGCAACTTCGGACCATCAAAGTTGCTCGGTGCACACTTTTTATTGTTCTTATATGTCAAATTTTATGAGTATAAGCTTCATAGATTATTTCGAAGCCAAAACAACAACTTTCTACGACAAATGGACGAAACCGTTAAAAGTACCTTCATAGAGAGAGTTGAGCAACTTCGGATCATCAAAGTTGCTCGGTGTACAATTTTTATTGTTCTTATATGTCAAATTTTACGAGTTTAAGTTTCATAGATTATTTTGATGCCAAAACAACAACTTCCTATGACAAATGGACAAAACCGTTAAAAGCTCCTCCATAGAGAGAGTTGAGCAACTTCAAACCATCAAAGTTGCTCGGTGTACACTTTTTATTGTTCCTATATGTCAAATTTTAGGAGTATAAGCTTCCTAGATTATTTCGATGCCAAAACACCGACTTTCTATGACAAATGAACAAAACCGTTAAAAGGTCCTCCATAGAGAGAGTTGAGCAACTTCAAACTATCAAAGTCGCTCGGGATAGACTTTTAATTGTTGTTATATGTCAAATTTTATGAGTATAAGCTTCCTGGATTATTTCGATGCCAAAACACCAACATTCTATGACAAATGGACAAAATCATTAAAAGCTCCTCCATAGAGAGAGTTGAGCAATTTCGGACTATCAAAGTCGCTCGGGATAGACTTTTTATTGTTCTTATATGTCAAATTTTATGAATATAACCTTCCTAGATTATTTCGATGCCAAAACACCAACTTTCTATGACAAATGGACCAAACCGTTAAAAGCACCTCCATAGAGAGAGTTGAGTAACTTCAGATCATCAAAGTTGCTCGGTGTACAATTTTTATTGTTCTTGTAAGTCAAATATTATGAGTATAAGCTTCCTAGATTATTTCGATGCCAAAACACCAACTTCCTATGACAAATGGACAAAACCGTTAAAAGCTCCTCCATAGAGAGAGTTGAGCAACTTGAAACCATCAAAGTTGCTCGGTGTACAATTTTTATTGTTCCTATATGTCAAATTTTATGAGAATAAGCTTCATAGATTATTTGGATACCAAAACACCAACTTTCTATGACAAATAGATGAAACCGTTAAAAGCTTCTCCATAGAGAGAGTTGCGCAACTTCGGATCCTCAAAGTTGCTCGGTGTACAATTATTATTGTTCTTATATGTCAAATTTTACGAGTTTAAACTTCATAGATTATTTCGATGCTAAAACACCAACTTTCTATGACAAATGCACAAAACCATTAAAAGCTCCTCCATAGAGAGAGTTGAGCAACTTCGGACTATGAAAGACGCTCGGAATAGACTTTTTATTGTTCTTATATGTCAAATTGTATGAATATAACCTTCCTAGATTATTTCGATGCGAAAAAAACGAACTTTCTTTGACAAATGGACAAAACCGTTAAAAGCACCTCCATAGAGAGAGTTGAGCAACTTCGGATGATCAAAGTTGCTCAGTGTACAATTTTTATTGTTCTTATATGTCAAATTTTATGAGTATAAGCTTCGTAGATTATTTCGATGCCAAAACACCAACTTTCTATGACAAATGGCGAAAACCGTTAAAAGCTTCTCCGTAGAGAGTGTTGAGCAACTTCGGATCAACAAAGTTGCTCAGTGTACAATTTTTATTGTTCTTATATGTCAAATTTTATGAGTATAAGCTTCATAGATTATTTCGATGCCAAAACACCAACTTTCTATGACAAATGGCGAAAACCGTTAAAAGCTTCTCCGTAGAGAGAGTTGAACAACTTCGGACTATCAAAGTCGCTCGGTGTACAATTTTTATTGTTCTTATATGTAAATTTTATGAGTATAAGCTTCATAGATTGTTTCGATGCCAAAACACCAACTTTCTATGACAAATGGCGAAAACCGTTTAAAGCTTCTCCATAGAGAGAGTTGAGCAACTTCGGATCATCAAAGTTGCTCGGTGTACAATTTTTATTGTTCTTATATGTCAAATTTTATGAGTATAAGCTTCATAGATTATTTCGATGCCACAACACCAACTTTCTATGGCAAATGGCGAAAACCGTTAAAAGCTTCTTCGTAGAGAGAGTTGAGCAACTTCGGACTATCAAAGTCGCTCGGGATAGACTTTTAATTGTTGTTATATGTAAAATTTTATGAGTATAAGCTTCCTGGATTATTTCGATTCCAAAACACCAACATTCTATGACAAATGGACAAAACCGTTAAAAGCACCTCAATAGAGAGAGTTGAGCAACTTCGGATCGTCAAAGTTGCTCGGTGTACAATTTTTATTGTTCTTATATGTCAAATTTTATGAGTATAAGCTTCATAGATTATTTCGATGCCAAAACACCAACTTTCTATGACAAATGGCGAAAACCGTTAAAAGCTTCTCCATAGAGAGAGTTGAGCAACTTCAGACTATCAAAGTCGCTCGGGATAGACTTTTAATTGTTGTTATATGTCAAATTTTATGAGTATAAGCTTCCTGGATTATTTCGATGCCAAAACACCAACATTCTATGACAAATGGACAAAACCGTTAAAAGCACCTCCATAGAGAGAGTTGAGCAACATCGGATCATCAAAGTCGCTCGGTGTACAATTTTTATTGTTCTTATATGTCAAATTTTATGAGTATAAGCTTCATAGATTATATCGATGCCAAAACACCAACTTTCTATGACAAATGGCGAAAACCGTTAAAAGCTTCTCCGTAGAGAGAGTTGAGCAACTTCGGACTGTCAAAGTTGCTCGGTGTACAATTTTTATTGTTCTTATATGTCAAATTTTATGAGTATAAGCTTCATAGATTATTTCGATGCCAAAACACCAACTTTCTCTGACAAATGGCGAAAACCGTTAAAAGCTTCTCCATAGAGAGAGTTGAGCAACTTCGGACTATCAAAGTCGCTCGGGATAGACTTTTAATTGTTGTTATATGTCAAATTTTATGAGTATATGCTTCCTGGATTATTTCGATGCCAAAACACCAACATTCTATGACAAATGGACAAAACCGTTAAAAGCACCTCCATAGAGAGAGTTGAGCAACATCGGATCATCAAAGTCGCTCGGTGTACAATTTTTATTGTTCTTATATGTCAAATTTTATGAGTATAAGCTTCATAGATTATTTCGATGCAAAACACCAACTTTCTATGACAAATGGCGAAAACCGTTAAAAGCTTCTCCGTAGAGAGTGTTGAGCAACTTCGGATCAACAAAGTTGCTCAGTGTACAATTTTTATTGTTCTTATATGTAAATTTTATGAGTATAATCTTCATAGATTGTTTCGATGCCAAAACACCAACTTTCTATGACAAATGGCGAAAACCGTTTAAAGCTTCTCCATAGAGAGAGTTGAGCAACTTCGGATCATCAAAGTTGCTCGGTGTACAATTTTTATTGTTCTTATATGTCAAATTTTATGAGTATAAGCTTCCTAGATTATTTCGATGCCAAAACACCAACTTTCTATGACAAATGGCGAAAACCGTTAAAAATTTCTCCATAGAGAGAGTTGAGCAACTTCGGATCATCAAAGTTGCTCGGTGTACAATTTTTATTGTTCTTATATGTCAAATTTTATGAGTATAAGCTTCCTAGATTATTTCGATGCCAAAACACCAACTTTCTATGTCAAATGGGCGAAAACCGTTAAAAGCTTCTCCATAGAGAGAGTTGAGCAACTTCGGATCATCAAAGTTGCTCGGTGTACAATTTTTATTATTCTTATATGTCAAATTTTACGAGTATAAGCTTCATAGATTATTTCGATGCCAAAACACCAACTTTCTATGACAAATGGCGAAAACCGTTAAAAGCTTCTCCGTAGAGAGAGTTGAGCAACTTCGGACTATCAAAGTTGCTCAGTGTACAATTTTTATTGTTCTTATATGTAAATTTTATGAGTATAAGCTTCATAGATTGTTTCGATGCCAAAACACCAACTTTCTATGACAAATGGCGAAAACCGTTTAAAGCTTCTCCATAGAGAGAGTTGAGCAACTTCGGATCATCACTGTTGCTCGGTGTACAATTTTTATTGTTCTTATATGTCAAATTTTATGAGTATAAGCTTCATAGATTATTTCGATGCCAAAACACCAACTTTCTATGGCAATTGGCGAAAACCGTTAAAAGCTTCTTCGTAGAGAGAGTTGAGCAACTTCGGACTATCAAAGTCGCTCGGGATAGACTTTTAATTGTTGTTATATGTAAAATTTTATGAGTATAAGCTTCCTGGATTATTTCGATTCCAAAACACCAACATTCTATGACAAATGGACAAAACCGTTAAAAGCACCTCAATAGAGAGAGTTGAGCAACTTCGGATCGTCAAAGTTGCTCGGTGTACAATTTTTATTGTTCTTATATGTCAAATTTTATGAGTATAAGCTTCATAGATTATTTCGATGCCAAAACACCAACTTTCTCTGACAAATGGCGAAAACCGTTAAAAGCTTCTCCATAGAGAGAGTTGAGCAACTTCGGACTATCAAAGTCGTTCGGGATAGACTTTTAATTGTTGTTATATGTCAAATTTTATGAGTATAAGCTTCCTGGATTATTTCGATGCCAAAACACCAACATTCTATGACAAATGGACAAAACCGTTAAAAGCACCTCCATAGAGAGAGTTGAGCAACATCGGATCATCAAAGTGGCTCGGTGTACAATTTTTATTGTTCTTATATGTCAAATTTTATGAGTATAAGCTTCCTAGATTATATCGATGCCAAAAAACCAACTTTCTATGACAAATGGCTAAAACCGTTAAAAGCTTCTCCGTAGAGAGAGTTGAGCAACTTCGGACTATCAAAGTTGCTCGGTGTACAATTTTTATTGTTCTTATATGTAAATTTTATGAGTATAAGCTTCATAGATTATTTCGATGCCAAAACACCAACTTTCTATGACAAATGGCGAAAACCGTTAAAAATTTCTCCATAGAGAGAGTTGAGCAACTTCGGATCATCAAAGTTGCTCGGTGTACAATTTTTATTGTTCTTATATGTCAAATTTTATGAGTATAAGCTTCCTAGATTATTTCGATGCCAAAACACCAACTTTCTATGTCAAATGGACGAAACCGTTTAAAGCTTCTCCATAGAGAGAGTTGAGCAAATTCGGATCATCAAAGTTGCTCGGTGTACAATTTTTATTGTTGTTATATGTAAAATTTTATGAGTATAAGCTTCCTAGATTATATCGATGCCAAAACACCAACTTTCTATGACAAATGGCGAAAACCGTTAAAAGCTTCTCTGTAGAGAGAGTTGAGCAACTTCGGACTATCAAAGTTGCTCGGTGTACAATTTTTATTGTTCTTATATGTAAATTTTATGAGTATAACCTTCATAGATTGTTTCGATGCCAAAACACCAACTTTCTATGACAAATGGCGAAAACCGTTTAAAGCTTCTCCATAGAGAGAGTTGAGCAACTTCGGATCATCAAAGTTGCTCGGTGTACAATTTTTATTGTTCTTATATGTCAAATTTTATGAGTATAAGCTTCATAGATTATTTCAATGCCAAAACACCAACTTTCTATGGCAAATGGCGAAAACCGTTAAAAGCTTCTTCGTAGAGAGAGTTGTGCAACTTCGGACTATCAAGGTCGCTCGGGATAGACTTTTAATTGTTGTTATATGTAAAATTTTATGAGTATAAGCTTCCTGGATTATTTCGATTCCAAAACACTAACATTCTATGACAAATGGACAAAACCGTTAAAAGCACCTCAATAGAGAGAGTTGAGCAACTACGGATCGTCAAAGTTGCTCGGTGTACAATTTTTATTGTTCTTATATGTCAAATTTTATGAGTATAAGCTTCATAGATTATTTCGATGCCAAAACACCAACTTTCTATGACAAATGGCGAAAACCGTTAAAAGCTTCTCCATAGAGAGAGTTGAGCAACTTCGGACTATCAAAGTCGCTCGGGATAGACTTTTAATTGTTGTTATATGTCAAATTTTATGAGTATAAGCTTTCTGGATTATTTCGATGCCGAAACACCAACATTCTATGACAAATGGACAAAACCGTTAAAAGCACCTCCATAGAGAGAGTTGAGCAACATCGGATCATCAAAGTCGCTCGGTGTACAATTTTTATTGTTCTTATATGTCAAATTTTATGAGTATAAGCTTCCTAGATTATATCGATGCCAAAACAACAACTTTCTATGACAAATGGCGAAAACCGTTAAAAGCTTCTCCGTAGAGAGAGTTGAGCAACTTCGGACTATCAAAGTTGCTCGGTGTACAATTTTTATTGTTCTTATATGTAAATTTTATGAGTATAAGCTTCATAGATTATTTCGATGCCAAAACACCAACTTTCTATGACAAATGGCGAAAACCGTTAAAAATTTCTCCATAGAGAGAGTTGAGCAACTTCGGATCATCAAAGTTGCTCGGTGTACAATTTTTATTGTTCTTATATGTCAAATTTTATGAGTATAAGCTTCCTAGATTATTTCGATGCCAAAACACCAACTTTCTATGACAAATGGCGAAAACCGTTAAAAATTTCTCCATAGAGAGAGTTGAGCAACTTCGGATCATCACTGTTGCTCGGTGTACAATTTTTATTGTTCTTATATGTCAAATTTTATGAGTATAAGCTTCATAGATTATTTCGATGCCAAAACACCAACTTTCTATGGCAAATGGCGAAAACCGTTAAAAGCTTCTTCGTAGAGAGAGTTGAGCAACTTCGGACTATCAAAGTCGCTCGGGATAGACTTTTAATTGTTGTTATATGTAAAATTTTATGAGTATAAGCTTCCTGGATTATTTCGATTCCAAAACACCAACATTCTATGACAAATGGACAAAACCGTTAAAAGCACCTCAATAGAGAGAGTTGAGCAACTTCGGATCGTCAAAGTTGCTCGGTGTACAATTTTTATTGTTCTTATATGTCAAATTTTATGAGTATAAGCTTCATAGATTATTTCGATGCCAAAACACCAACTTTCTCTGACAAATGGCGAAAACCGTTAAAAGCTTCTCCATAGAGAGAGTTGAGCAACTTCGGACTATCAAAGTCGTTCGGGATAGACTTTTAATTGTTGTTATATGTCAAATTTTATGAGTATAAGCTTCCTGGATTATTTCGATGCCAAAACACCAACATTCTATGACAAATGGACAAAACCGTTAAAAGCACCTCCATAGAGAGAGTTGAGCAACATCGGATCATCAAAGTCGCTCGGTGTACAATTTTTATTGTTCTTATATGTCAAATTTTATGAGTATAAGCTTCCTAGATTATATCGATGCCAAAACACCAACTTTCTATGACAAATGGCGAAAACCGTTAAAAGCTTCTCCGTAGAGAGAGTTGAGCAACTTCGGACTATCAAAGTTGCTCGGTGTACAATTTTTATTGTTCTTATATGTAAATTTTATGAGTATAACCTTCATAGATTATTTCGATGCCAAAACACCAACTTTCTATGACAAATGGCGAAAACCGTTAAAAATTTCTCCATAGAGAGAGTTGAGCAACTTCGGATCATCAAAGTTGCTCGGTGTACAATTTTTATTGTTCTTATATGTCAAATTTTATGAGTATAAGCTTCCTAGATTATTTCGATGCCAAAACACCAACTTTCTATGTCAAATGGACGAAACCGTTTAAAGCTTCTCCATAGAGAGAGTTGAGCAACTTCGGATCATCAAAGTTGCTCGGTGTACAATTTTTATTGTTCTTATATGTCAAATTTTATGAGTATAAGCTTCCTAGATTATATCGATGGCAAAACACCAACTTTCTATGACAAATGGCGAAAACCGTTAAAAGCTTCTCTGTAGAGAGAGTTGAGCAACTTCGGACTATCAAAGTTGCTCGGTGTACAATTTTTATTGTTCTTATATGTAAATTTTATGAGTATAACCTTCATAGATTGTTTCGATGCCAAAACACCAACTTTCTATGACAAATGGCGAAAACCGTTTAAAGCTTCTCCATAGAGAGAGTTGAGCAACTTCGGATCATCAAAGTTGCTCGGTGTACAATTTTTATTGTTCTTATATGTCAAATTTTATGAGTATAAGCTTCATAGATTATTTCAATGCCAAAACACCAACTTTCTATGGCAAATGGCGAAAACCGTTAAAAGCTTCTTCGTAGAGAGAGTTGAGCAACTTCGGACTATCAAAGTCGCTCGGGATAGACTTTTAATTGTTGTTATATGTAAAATTTTATGAGTATAAGCTTCCTGGATTATTTCGATTCCAAAACACTAACATTCTATGACAAATGGACAAAACCGTTAAAAGCACCTCAATAGAGAGAGTTGAGCAACTACGGATCGTCAAAGTTGCTCGGTGTACAATTTTTATTGTTCTTATATGTCAAATTTTATGAGTATAAGCTTCATAGATTATTTCGATGCCAAAACACCAACTTTCTATGACAAATGGCGAAAACCGTTAAAAGCTTCTCCATAGAGAGAGTTGAGCAACTTCGGACTATCAAAGTCGCTCGGGATAGACTTTTAATTGTTGTTATATGTCAAATTTTATGAGTATAAGCTTTCTGGATTATTTCGATGCCGAAACACCAACATTCTATGACAAATGGACAAAACCGTTAAAAGCACCTCCATAGAGAGAGTTGAGAAACATCGGATCATCAAAGTCGCTCGGTGTACAATTTTTATTGTTCTTATATGTCAAATTTTATGAGTATAAGCTTCCTAGATTATATCGATGCCAAAACAACAACTTTCTATGACAAATGGCGAAAACCGTTTAAAGCTTCTCCATAGAGAGAGTTGAGCAACTTCGGATCATCAAAGTTGCTCGGTGTACAATTTTTATTGTTCTTATATGTCAAATTTTATGAGTATAAGCTTCATAGATTATTTCAATGCCAAAACACCAACTTTCTATGGCAAATGGCGAAAACCGTTAAAAGCTTCTTCGTAGAGAGAGTTGTGCAACTTCGGACTATCAAAGTCGCTCGGGATAGACTTTTAATTGTTGTTATATGTAAAATTTTATGAGTATAAGCTTCCTGGATTATTTCGATTCCAAAACACTAACATTCTATGACAAATGGACAAAACCGTTAAAAGCACCTCAATAGAGAGAGTTGAGCAACTACGGATCGTCAAAGTTGCTCGGTGTACAATTTTTATTGTTCTTATATGTCAAATTTTATGAGTATAAGCTTCATAGATTATTTCGATGCCAAAACACCAACTTTCTATGACAAATGGCGAAAACCGTTAAAAGCTTCTCCATAGAGAGAGTTGAGCAACTTCGGACTATCAAAGTCGCTCGGGATAGACTTTTAATTGTTGTTATATGTCAAATTTTATGAGTATAAGCTTTCTGGATTATTTCGATGCCGAAACACCAACATTCTATGACAAATGGACAAAACCGTTAAAAGCACCTCCATAGAGAGAGTTGAGCAACATCGGATCATCAAAGTCGCTCGGTGTACAATTTTTATTGTTCTTATATGTCAAATTTTATGAGTATAAGCTTCCTAGATTATATCGATGCCAAAACAACAACTTTCTATGACAAATGGCGAAAACCGTTAAAAGCTTCTCCGTAGAGAGAGTTGAGCAACTTCGGACTATCAAAGTTGCTCGGTGTACAATTTTTATTGTTCTTATATGTAAATTTTATGAGTATAAGCTTCATAGATTATTTCGATGCCAAAACACCAACTTTCTATGACAAATGGCGAAAACCGTTAAAAATTTCTCCATAGAGAGAGTTGAGCAACTTCGGATCATCAAAGTTGCTCGGTGTACAATTTTTATTGTTCTTATATGTCAAATTTTATGAGTATAAGCTTCCTAGATTATTTCGATGCCAAAACACCAACTTTCTATGACAAATGGCGAAAACCGTTAAAAATTTCTCCATAGAGAGAGTTGAGCAACTTCGGATCATCACTGTTGCTCGGTGTACAATTTTTATTGTTCTTATATGTCAAATTTTATGAGTATAAGCTTCATAGATTATTTCGATGCCAAAACACCAACTTTCTATGGCAAATGGCGAAAACCGTTAAAAGCTTCTTCGTAGAGAGAGTTGAGCAACTTCGGACTATCAAAGTCGCTCGGGATAGACTTTTAATTGTTGTTATATGTAAAATTTTATGAGTATAAGCTTCCTGGATTATTTCGATTCCAAAACACCAACATTCTATGACAAATGGACAAAACCGTTAAAAGCACCTCAATAGAGAGAGTTGAGCAACTTCGGATCGTCAAAGTTGCTCGGTGTACAATTTTTATTGTTCTTATATGTCAAATTTTATGAGTATAAGCTTCATAGATTATTTCGATGCCAAAACACCAACTTTCTCTGACAAATGGCGAAAACCGTTAAAAGCTTCTCCATAGAGAGAGTTGAGCAACTTCGGACTATCAAAGTCGTTCGGGATAGACTTTTAATTGTTGTTATATGTCAAATTTTATGAGTATAAGCTTCCTGGATTATTTCGATGCCAAAACACCAACATTCTATGACAAATGGACAAAACCGTTAAAAGCACCTCCATAGAGAGAGTTGAGCAACATCGGATCATCAAAGTCGCTCGGTGTACAATTTTTATTGTTCTTATATGTCAAATTTTATGAGTATAAGCTTCCTAGATTATATCGATGCCAAAACACCAACTTTCTATGACAAATGGCGAAAACCGTTAAAAGCTTCTCCGTAGAGAGAGTTGAGCAACTTCGGACTATCAAAGTTGCTCGGTGTACAATTTTTATTGTTCTTATATTTAAATTTTATGAGTATAACCTTCATAGATTATTTCGATGCCAAAACACCAACTTTCTATGACAAATGGCGAAAACCGTTAAAAATTTCTCCATAGAGAGAGTTGAGCAACTTCGGATCATCAAAGTTGCTCGGTGTACAATTTTTATTGTTCTTATATGTCAAATTTTATGAGTATAAGCTTCCTAGATTATTTCGATGCCAAAACACCAACTTTCTATGTCAAATGGACGAAACCGTTTAAAGCTTCTCCATAGAGAGAGTTGAGCAACTTCGGATCATCAAAGTTGCTCGGTGTACAATTTTTATTGTTCTTATATGTCAAATTTTATGAGTATAAGCTTCCTAGATTATATCGATGCCAAAACACCAACTTTCTATGACAAATGGCGAAAACCGTTAAAAGCTTCTCTGTAGAGAGAGTTGAGCAACTTCGGACTATCAAAGTTGCTCGGTGTACAATTTTTATTGTTCTTATATGTAAATTTTATGAGTATAACCTTCATAGATTGTTTCGATGCCAAAACACCAACTTTCTATGACAAATGGCGAAAACCGTTTAAAGCTTCTCCATAGAGAGAGTTGAGCAACTTCGGATCATCAAAGTTGCTCGGTGTACAATTTTTATTGTTCTTATATGTCAAATTTTATGAGTATAAGCTTCATAGATTATTTCAATGCCAAAACACCAACTTTCTATGGCAAATGGCGAAAACCGTTAAAAGCTTCTTCGTAGAGAGAGTTGAGCAACTTCGGACTATCAAAGTCGCTCGGGATAGACTTTTAATTGTTGTTATATGTAAAATTTTATGAGTATAAGCTTCCTGGATTATTTCGATTCCAAAACACTAACATTCTATGACAAATGGACAAAACCGTTAAAAGCACCTCAATAGAGAGAGTTGAGCAACTACGGATCGTCAAAGTTGCTCGGTGTACAATTTTTATTGTTCTTATATGTCAAATTTTATGAGTATAAGCTTCATAGATTATTTCGATGCCAAAACACGAACTTTCTATGACAAATGGCGAAAACCGTTAAAAGCTTCTCCATAGAGAGAGTTGAGCAACTTCGGACTATCAAAGTCGCTCGGGATAGACTTTTAATTGTTGTTATATGTCAAATTTTATGAGTATAAGCTTTCTGGATTATTTCGATGCCGAAACACCAACATTCTATGACAAATGGACAAAACCGTTAAAAGCACCTCCATAGAGAGAGTTGAGCAACATCGGATCATCAAAGTCGCTCGGTGTACAATTTTTATTGTTCTTATATGTCAAATTTTATGAGTATAAGCTTCCTAGATTATATCGATGCCAAAACAACAACTTTCTATGACAAATGGCGAAAACCGTTAAAAACTTCTCCGTAGAGAGAGTTGAGCAACTTCGGACTATCAAAGTTGCTCGGTGTACAATTTTTATTGTTCTTATATGTAAATTTTATGAGTATAAGCTTCATAGATTATTTCGATGCCAAAACACCAACTTTCTATGACAAATGGCGAAAACCGTTAAAAATTTCTCCATAGAGAGAGTTGAGCAACTTCGGATCATCAAAGTTGCTCGGTGTACAATTTTTATTGTTCTTGTATGTCAAATTTTATGAGTATAAGCTTCCTAGATTATTTCGATGCCAAAACACCAACTTTCTATGTCAAATGGGCGAAAAGCGTTAAAATCTTCTCCATAGAGAGAGTTGAGCAACTTCGGATCATCAAAGTTGCTCGGTGTACAATTTTTATTATTCTTATATGTCAAATTTTACGAGTATAAGCTTCATAGATTATTTCGATGCCAAAACACCAACTTTCTATGACAAATGGCGAAAACCGTTAAAAGCTTCTCCGTAGAGAGAGTTGAGCAACTTCGGACTATCAAAGTTGCTCAGTGTACAATTTTTATTGTTCTTATATGTAAATTTTATGAGTATAAGCTTCATAGATTGTTTCGATGCCAAAACACCAACTTTCTATGACAAATGGCGAAAACCGTTTAAAGCTTCTCCATAGAGAGAGTTGAGCAACTTCGGATCATCACTGTTGCTCGGTGTACAATTTTTATTGTTCTTATATGTCAAATTTTATGAGTATAAGCTTCATAGATTATTTCGATGCCAAAACACCAACTTTCTATGGAAAATGGCGAAAACCGTTAAAAGCTTCTTCGTAGAGAGAGTTGAGCAACTTCGGACTATCAAAGTCGCTCGGGATAGACTTTTAATTGTTGTTATATGTAAAATTTTATGAGTATAAGCTTCCTGGATTATTTCGATTCCAAAACACCAACATTCTATGACAAATGGACAAAACCGTTAAAAGCACCTCAATAGAGAGAGTTGAGCAACTTCGGATCGTCAAAGTTGCTCGGTGTACAATTTTTATTGTTCTTATATGTCAAATTTTATGAGTATAAGCTTCATAGATTATTTCGATGCCAAAACACCAACTTTCTCTGACAAATGGCGAAAACCGTTAAAAGCTTCTCCATAGAGAGAGTTGAGCAACTTCGGACTATCAAAGTCGTTCGGGATAGACTATTAATTGTTGTTATATGTCAAATTTTATGAGTGTAAGCTTCCTGGATTATTTCGATGCCAAAACACCAACATTCTATGACAAATGGACAAAACCGTTAAAAGCACCTCCATAGAGAGAGTTGAGCAACATCGGATCATCAAAGTCGCTCGGTGTACAATTTTTATTGTTCTTATATGTCAAATTTTATGAGTATAAGCTTCCTAGATTATATCGATGCCAAAACACCAACTTTCTATGACAAATGGCGAAAACCGTTAAAAGCTTCTCCGTAGAGAGAGTTGAGCAACTTCGGACTATCAAAGTTGCTCGGTGTACAATTTTTATTGTTCTTATATGTAAATTTTATGAGTATAAGCTTCATAGATTATTTCGATGCCAAAACACCAACTTTCTATGACAAATGGCGAAAACCGTTAAAAATTTCTCCATAGAGAGAGTTGAGCAACTTCGTATCATCAAAGTTGCTCGGTGTACAATTTTTATTGTTCTTATATGTCAAATTTTATGAGTATAAGCTTCCTAGATTATTTCGATGCCAAAACACCAACTTTCTATGTCAAATGGACGAAACCGTTTAAAGCTTCTCCATAGAGAGAGTTGAGCAACTTCGGATCATTAAAGTTGCTCGGTGTACAATTATTATTGTTCTTATATGTCAAATTTTACGAGTTTAAACTTCATAGATTATTTCGATGCTTAAACACAAACTTTCTATGACAAATGGACAAAACCATTAAAAGCTCCTCCACAGAGAGAGTTCAGCAACTTCGGACTATCAAAGTCGCTCGGGATAGACTTTTAATTGTTGTTATATGTAAAATTTTATGAGTATAAGCTTCCTGGATTATTTCGATGCCAAAACACCAACATTCTATGACAAATGGACAAAACCGTTAAAAGCACATCCATAGAGAGAGTTGAGCAACTTCGGATCGTCAAAGTTGCATGGTGTACAATTTTTATTGTTCTTATATGTCAAATTTTAGGAGTATAAGCTTCCTGGATTATTTCGATGCCAAAACACCAACATTCTATGACAAATGGAAAAAACCGTTAAAAGCACCTACATAGAGAGAGTTGAGCAACTTCGGATCATCAAAGTTGTTCGGTGTACAATTTTTATTGTTCTTATATGTCAAATTTTATGAGTATAAGCTTCCTCGATTATATCGATGCCAAAACACCAAGTTTCTATGTCAAATGGACGAAACCGTTTAAAGCTCCTCCATAGAGAGAGTTGAGGAACTTCGGATCATCAAAGTTGCTCGGTGTACAATTATTATTGTTCTTATATGTCAAATTTTACGAGTTTAAACTTCATAGATTATTTCGATGCCAAAACACCAACTTTCTATGACAAATGGAGAAAACCGTTAAAAGCTCCTCCATAGAGAGAGTTGAGCAACTTGGGACCATCAAAGTTGCTCGGTGCACACTTTTTATTGTTCTTATATGTCAAATTTTATGAGTATAAGCTTCCTCGATTATTTCGATGCCAAAACACCAACTTTCTACGACAAATGGACAAAATCGTTAAAAGCAACTCCATAGAGAGAGTTGAGCAACTTCGGACTATCAAAGTCGCTCGGGATAGACTTTTTATTGTTCTTATATGTCAAATTTTATGAAAATAACCTTCCTAGATTATTTCGATGCCAAAACACCAACTTTCTATGACAAATGGACAAAACCATTAAAAGCTCCTCCATAGAGAGAGTTGAGCAACTTCGGTCTATGAAAGTCGCTCGGGATAGACTTTTTATTGTTCTTATATGTCAAATTTTATGAATATAACCTTCCTAGATTATTTCGATGCCAAAACACCAACTTTCTATGACAAATGGACAAAACCATTAAAAGCTCCTCCATAGAGAGAGTTGAGCAACTTCGGACTATGAAAGTCGCTCGGGATAGACTTTTTATTGTTCTTATATGTCAAATTTTATGAATATAACCTTCCTAGATTATTTCGATGCCAAAACACGAACTTTCTATGACAAATGGACAAAACCGTTAAAAGCACCTCCATAGAGAGAGTGGAGCAACTTCGGATCATCGAAGTTGCTCGATGTACAATTTTTTTTGTTCTTATATGTCAAATTTTATGATTATAATAAGCTTCCTAGATTATTTCGATGCCAAAACAACAACTTTCTATGACAAAAGAACAAAACCGTTAAAAGGTCCTCCAAAGAGAGAGTTGGGCAACTTCAAACTATCAAAGTTGCTCAGTGTACACTTTTTATTGTTCTTATATGTCAAATTTTATGAGTATAAGCTTCATAGATTATTTCGATGCCAAAACACCAACATTCTATGTCAAATGGACGAAACCGTTCAAAGCTTCTCCATAGAGAGAGTTGAGCAACTTCGGATAATCAAAGTTGCTCGGTGTACAATTATTATTGTTCTTATATGTCAAATTTTACGAGTTTAGACTTCATAGATTATTTCGATGCTAAAACACCAACTTTCTATGACAAATGGGGAAAACCGTTAAAAGCTTCTCCATAGAGAGAGTTGAGCAACTTCGGATCGTCAAAGTTGCTCGGTGTACAATTTTTATTGTTCTTATATGTCAAATTTTATGAGTATAAGCTTCATAGATTATTTCGATGCCAAAACACCAACTTTCTATGACAAATGGCGAAAACCGTTAAAAGGTTCTCCGTTGAGAGAGTTGAGCAACTTCGGACTATCAAAGTTGCTCGGGATAGACTTTTAATTGTTGTTATATGTAAAATTTTATGAGTATAAGCTTCCTGGATTATTTCGATGCCAAAACACCAACATTCTATGACAAATGGACAAAACCGTTAAAAGCACCTCCATAGAGAGAGTTGAGCAACTTCGGATCATCAAAGTTGCTCGGTGTACAATTTTTATTGTTCTTATATGTCAAATTTTATGAGTATAAGCTTCATAGATTATTTCGATGCCAAAACACCAACTTTCTATGACAAATGGCGAAAACCGTTAAAAGCTTCTCCATTGAGAGAGTTGAGCAATTTCGGATTATCAAAGTCGCTCGGGATAGACTTTTAATTGTTGTTATATGTCAAATTTTAGGAGTATAAGCTTCCTGGATTATTTCGATGCCAAAACACCAACATTCTATGACAAATGGACAAAACCGTTAAAAGCACCTCCATAGAGAGAGTTGAGCAACTTCGGATCATCAAAGTTGTTCGGTGTACAATTTTTATTGTTCTTATATGTCAAATTTTATGAGTATAAGCTTCCTCGATTATATCGATGCCAAAACACCAACTTTCTATGTCAAATGGACGAAACCGTTTAAAGCTCCTCCATAGAGAGAGTTGAGGAACTTCAGATCATCAAAGTTGCTCGGTGTACAATTATTATTGTTCTTATATGTCAAATTTTACGAGTTTAAACTTCATAGATTATTTCGATGCCAAAACACCAACTTTCTATGACAAATGGAGAAAACCGTTAAAAGCTCCTCCATAGAGAGAGTTGAGCAACTTGGGACCATCAAAGTTGCTCGGTGCACACTTTTTATTGTTCTTATATGTCAAATTTTATGAGTATAAGCTTCCTCGATTATTTCGATGCCAAAACACCAACTTTCTACGACAAATGGACAAAATCGTTAAAAGCAACTCCATAGAGAGAGTTGAGCAACTTCGGACTATCAAAGTCGCTCGGGATAGACTTTTTATTGTTCTTATATGTCAAATTTTATGAATATAACCTTCCTAGATTATTTCGATGCCAAAACACCAACTTTCTATGACAAATGGACAAAACCATTAAAAGCTCCTCCATAGAGAGAGTTGAGCAACTTCGGTCTATGAAAGTCGCTCGGGATAGACTTTTTATTGTTCTTATATGTCAAATTTTATGAATATAACCTTCCTAGATTATTTCGATGCCAAAACACCAACTTTCTATGACAAATGGACAAAACCATTAAAAGCTCCTCCATAGAGAGAGTTGAGCAACTTCGGACTATGAAAGTCGCTCGGGATAGACTTTTTATTGTTCTTATATGTCAAATTTTATGAATATAACCTTCCTAGATTATTTCGATGCCAAAACACGAACTTTCTATGACAAATGGACAAAACCGTTAAAAGCACCTCCATAGAGAGAGTGGAGCAACTTCGGATCATCAAAGTTGCTCGATGTACAATTTTTTTTGTTCTTATATGTCAAATTTTATGATTATAATAAGCTTCCTAGATTATTTCGATGCCAAAACAACAACTTTCTATGACAAAAGAACAAAACCGTTAAAAGGTCCTCCAAAGAGAGAGTTGGGCAACTTCAAACTATCAAAGTTTCTCGATGTACACTTTTTATTGTTCTTATATGTCAAATTTTATGAATATAAGCTTCATAGATTATTTCGATGCCAAAACACCAACTTTCTATGTCAAATGGACGAAACCGTTCAAAGCTTCTCCATAGAGAGAGTTGAGCAACTTCGGATAATCAAAGTTGCTCGGTGTACAATTATTATTGTTCTTATATGTCAAATTTTACGAGTTTAGACTTCATAGATTATTTCGATGCTAAAACACCAACTTTCTATGACAAATGGGGAAAACCGTTAAAAGCTTCTCCATAGAGAGAGTTGAGCAACTTCGGATCGTCAAAGTTGCTCGGTGTACAATTTTTATTGTTCTTATATGTCAAATTTTATGAGTATAAGCTTCATAGATTATTTCGATGCCAAAACACCAACTTTCTATGACAAATGGCGAAAACCGTTAAAAGGTTCTCCTTAGAGAGAGTTGAGCAACTTCGGACTATCAAAGTTGCTCGGGATAGACTTTTAATTGTTGTTATATGTAAAATTTTATGAGTATAAGCTTCCTTGATTATTTCGATGGCAAAACACCAACATTCTATGACAAATGGACAAAACCGTTAAAAGCACCTCCATAGAGAGAGTTGAGCAACTTCGGATCATCAAAGTTGCTCGGTGTACAATTTTTATTGTTCTTATATGTCAAATTTTATGAGTATAAGCTTCATAGATTATTTCGATGCCAAAACACCAACTTTCTATGACAAATGGCGAAAACCGTTAAAAGCTTCTCCATTGAGAGAGTTGAGCAATTTCGGATTATCAAAGTCGCTCGGGATAGACTTTTTTAATTGTTGTTATATGTCAAATTTTAGGAGTATAAGCTTCCTGGATTATTTCGATGCCAAAACACCAACATTCTATGACAAATGGACAAAACCGTTAAAAGCACCTCCATAGAGAGAGTTGAGCAACTTCGTATCATCAAAGTTGTTCGGTGTACAATTTTTATTGTTCTTATATGTCAAATTTTATGAGTATAAGCTTCCTCGATTATATCGATGCCAAAACACCAACTTTCTTTGTCAAATGGACGAAACCGTTTAAAGCTCCTCCATAGAGAGAGTTGAGGAACTTCGGATCATCAAAGTTGCTCGGTGTACAATTATTATTGTTCTTATATGTCAAATTTTACGAGTTTAAGCTTCATAGATTATTTCGATGCCAAAACACCAACTTTCTATGACAAATGGAGAAAACCGTTAAAAGCTCCTCCATAGAGAGAGTTGAGCAACTTGGGACCATCAAAGTTGCTCGGTGCACACTTTTTATTGTTCTTATATGTCAAATTTTATGAGTATAAGCTTCCTCGATTATTTCGATGCCAAAACACCAACTTTCTACGACAAATGGACAAAATCGTTAAAAGCAACTCCATAGAGAGAGTTGAGCAACTTCGGACTATCAAAGTCGCTCGGGATAGACTTTTTATTGTTCTTATATGTCAAATTTTATGAATATAACCTTCCTAGATTATTTCGATGCCAAAACACCAACTTTCTATGACAAATGGACAAAACTATTAAAAGCTCCTCCATAGAGAGAGTTGAGCAACTTCGGTCTATGAAAGTCGCTCAGGATAGACTTTTTATTGTTCTTATATGTCAAATTTTATGAATATAACCTTCCTAGATTATTTCGATGCCAAAACACGAACTTTCTATGACAAATGGACAAAACCGTTAAAAGCAACTCCATAGAGAGAGTTGAGCAACTTCGGACTATCAAAGTCGCTCGGGATAGACTTTTTATTGTTCTTATATGCCAAATTTTATGAATATAGCCTTCCTAGATTATTTCGATGCCAAAACACCAACTTTCTAAGACAAATGGACGAAACCGTTAAAAGAACCTCCACAGAGAGAGTTGAGCAACTTCGGATCATCAAAGTTGCTCGATGTACAATTATTATTGTTCTTATATGACAAATTTTACGAGTTTAAACTTCATAGATTATTTCGATTGTAAAACACCAACTTTCTATGACAAATCGAGAAAACCGTTAAAAGCTTCTCCATAGAGAGAGTTGAGCAACTTCGGATCGTCAAAGTTGCTCTGTGTACAATTTTTATTGTTCTTATATGTCAAATTTTATGAGTATAAGCTTCATAGATTATTTCGATGCCAAAACACCAACTTTCTATGACAAATGGCGAAAACCGTTAAAAGCTTCTCCATTGAGAGAGTTGAGCAATTTCGGATTATCAAAGTCGCTCGGGATAGACTTTTTTAATTGTTGTTATATGTCAAATTTTAGGAGTATAAGCTTCCTGGATTATTTCGATGCCAAAACACCAACATTCTATGACAAATGGACAAAACCGTTAAAAGCACCTCCATAGAGAGAGTTGAGCAACTTCGTATCATCAAAGTTGTTCGGTGTACAATTTTTATTGTTCTTATATGTCAAATTTTATGAGTATAAGCTTCCTCGATTATATCGATGCCAAAACACCAACTTTCTTTGTCAAATGGACGAAACCGTTTAAAGCTCCTCCATAGAGAGAGTTGAGGAACTTCGGATCATCAAAGTTGCTCGGTGTACAATTATTATTGTTCTTATATGTCAAATTTTACGAGTTTAAGCTTCATAGATTATTTCGATGCCAAAACACCAACTTTCTATGACAAATGGAGAAAACCGTTAAAAGCTCCTCCATAGAGAGAGTTGAGCAACTTGGGACCATCAAAGTTTCTCGGTGCACACTTTTTATTGTTCTTATATGTCAAATTTTATGAGTATAAGCTTCCTCGATTATTTCGATGCCAAAACACCAACTTTCTACGACAAATGGACAAAATCGTTAAAAGCAACTCCATAGAGAGAGTTGAGCAACTTCGGACTATCAAAGTCGCTCGGGATAGACTTTTTATTGTTCTTATATGTCAAATTTTATGAATATAACCTTCCTAGATTATTTCGATGCCAAAACACCAACTTTCTATGACAAATGGACAAAACTATTAAAAGCTCCTCCATAGAGAGAGTTGAGCAACTTCGGTCTATGAAAGTCGCTCGGGATAGACTTTTTATTGTTCTTATATGTCAAATTTTATGAATATAACCTTCCTAGATTATTTCGATGCCAAAACACGAACTTTCTATGACAAATGGACAAAACCGTTAAAAGCACCTCCATAGAGAGAGTTGAGCAACTTCGGACTATCAAAGTCGCTCGGGATAGACTTTTTATTGTTCTTATATGCCAAATTTTATGAATATAACCTTCCTAGATTATTTCGATGCCAAAACACCAACTTTCTAAGACAAATGGACGAAACCGTTAAAAGCACCTCCACAGAGAGAGTTGAGCAACTTCGGATCATCAAAGTTGCTCGGTGTACAATTATTATTGTTCTTATATGACAAATTTTACGAGTTTAAACTTCATAGATTATTTCGATTGTAAAACACCAACTTTCTATGACAAATCGAGAAAACCGTTAAAAGCTTCTCCATAGAGAGAGTTGAGCAACTTCGGATCGTCAAAGTTGCTCTGTGTACAATTTTTATTGTTCTTATATGTCAAATTTTATGAGTATAAGCTTCATAGATTATTTCGATGCCAAAACACCAACTTTCTATGACAAATGGCGAAAACCGTTAAAAGCTTCTCCGTAGAGAGAGTTGAGCAACTTTGGACTATCAAAGTCGCTCGGGATAGACTTTTAATTGTTGTTATATGTAAAATTTTATGAGTATAAGCTCCCTGGATTATTTCGATGCCAAAACACCAACATTCTATGACAAATGGACAAAACCGTTAAAAGCAGCTCCATAGAGAGAGTTGAGCAACTTCGGATCATCAAAGTTGCTCGGTGTACAATTTTTATTGTTCTTATATGTCAAATTTTGTGAGTATAAGCTTCATAGATTATTTCGATGCCAAAACAACAACTTTCTATGACAAATGTCGAAAACCGTTAAAAGCTTCTCCATAGAGAGAGTTGAGCAACTTCGGACTATCAAAGTCGCTCGGGATAGACTTTTAATTGTTGTTATATGTCAAATTTTAGGAGTATAAGCTTTCTGTATTATTTCGATGTCAAAACACCAACATTCTATGACAAATGGACTAAACCGTTAAAAGCACCTCCATAGAGAGAGTTGAGCAACTTCGGATCATCAAAGTTGCTCGGTGTACAATTTTTATTGTTCTTATATGTCAAATTTTATGAGTATAAGCTTCCTCGATTATATCGATGCCAAAACACCAACTTTCTATGTCAAATGGACGAAACCGTTTAAAGCTCCTCCATAGAGAGAGTTGAGCAACTTCGGATCATCAAAGTTGCTCGGTGTACAATTATTATTGTTCTTATATGTCAAATTTTACGAGTTTAAATTTCATAGATTATTTCGATGCTAAAACACCAACTTTCTATGACAAATGGAGAAAACCGTTAAAAGCTCCTCCATAGAGAGAGTTGAGCAACTTCGGACCATCAAAGTTGCTCGGTGCACACTTTTTATTGTTCTTATATGTCAAATTTTATGAGTATAAGCTTCCTCGATTATTTCGATGCCAAAACACCAACTTTCTACGACAAATGGACAAAACCGTTAAAAGCTCCTCCATAGAGAGAGTTGAGCAACTTCAAACCATCAAAGTTGCTCGGTGTACACTTTTTATTGTTCCTATATGTCAAATTTTATGAGTATAAGCTTCCTAGATTATTTCGATGCCAAAACACCAACTTTCTATGACAAATGGACAAACCCGTCAAAAGGTCCTCCATAGAGAGAGTTGAGCAACTTCGGATCATCAAAGTTGCTCGGTGTACAATTTTTATTGTTCTTACATGTCAAATTTTATGAGTATAAGCTTCCTCGATTATATCGATGCCAAAACACCAACTTTCTATGTCAAATGGACGAAACCGTTTAAAGCTCCTCCTTAGAGAGAGTTGAGCAACTTCGGATCATCAAAGTTGCTCGGTGTACAATTATTATTGTTCTTATATGTCAAATTTTACGAGTTTAAACTTCATAGATTATTTCGATGCTAAATCACCAACTTTCTATGACAAATGGACAAAACCGTTAAAAGCACCTCCATAGAGAGAGTTGAGCAACTTCGAACCATCAAAGTTGCTCGGTGTACACTTTTTATTGTTCCTATATGTCAAATTTTATGAGTATAACCTTCCTAGATTATTTCGATGCCAAAACACCAACTTTCTATGACAAATGGACCAAACCGTTAAAAGCACCTCCATAGAGAGAGTTGAGCAACTTCGGATCATCAACGTTGCTCGGTGTACAATTTTTATTGTTCTTATATGTCAAATTTTATGAGTATAAGCTTCCTAGATTATTTCGTTGCCAAAACACCAACTTTCTATTACAATTGGACAAAACCGTTAAAAGCTCCTCCATAGAGAGAGTTGAGCAACTTCAAACCATCAAAGTTGCTCGGAGTACACTTTTTATTGTTCCTATATGTCAAATTTTATGAGGATAAGCTTCATAGATTATTTCGATACCAAAACACCAACTTTCTATGACAAATAGATGAAACCGTTAAAAGCTTCTCCATAGAGAGAGTTGAGCAACTTTGGATCATCAAAGTTGCTCAGTGTACAGTTATTATTGTTCTTATATGTCAAATTTTACGAGTTTAAACTTCATAGATTATTTCGATGCTAAAACACCAACTTTCTATGACAAATGGACAAAACCGTTAAAAGCTCCTCCATAGAGAGAGTTGAGCAACTTCGGACCAACAAAGTTGCTCGGTGTACAATTTTTATTGTTCTTATATGTCAAATTTTACGAGTTTAAAGCTTCCTAGATTATTTCAATGCCAAAACACCGACTTTCTATGACAAATGGACAAAACCGTTTAAAGCACCTATATAGGGAGACTTGAGCAACTTCGGACCATCAAAGTTGCTCGGTGCACACTTTTTATTGTACTTATATGTCAAATTTTACGAGTTTAAGCTTCATAGATTATTTTTATGCCAAAACACCAACTTTCTATGACAAATCGACAAAACCGTTAAAAGCTCCCCCATAGAGTGAGTTGAGCAACTTCGGACTATCAAAGTAGCTCGGGATAGACTTTTTATTGTTCTTATACGTCAAATTTTGTGAATATAACCTTCCTAGATTATCTCAATGCCAAAACACCAACTTTCTATGACAAATGGACAAAACCGTTAAAAGCTCCTCCATAGAGAGAGTTGAGCAACTTCGGACCAACAAAGTTGCTCGGTGTACAATTTTTATTGTTCTTATATGTCAAATTTTACGAGTTTAAGCTTACTTGATTATTTCGATGGCAAAACACCGACTTTGTATGAAAAATGGACAAAACCGTTAAAAGCACCTACATAGAGAGAGATGAGCAACTTCGGACCATCAAAGTTGCTGGGTGCACAATTTTAATTGTACTTATATGTCAAATTTTACGAGTTTAAGCTTCATAGATTATTTCGATGCGAAAACACCAACTTTCTATGACAAATGGACAAAACCGTTAAAAGCTCCTCCATAGAGAGTTAAGCACCTTCGGACTATCAAAGTCGCTCAGGATAGACTTTTTATTGTTCTTATACGTCAAATTTTATGAATATAACAACCTTCCTAGATTATTTCGATGCTAAAACACCAACTTTCTATGACAAATGGACAAAACTGTTAAAAGGTCCTCCATAGAGAGAGTTGATCAACTTCGGACCAACAAAGTTGCTCAGTGTACAATTTTTATTGTTCTTATATGTAAAATTTTACGATTTTAAGCTTACTAGATTATTTCGATGCCAAAACACCGACTTTGTATGAAAAATAGACAAAACCGTTAAAAGCAGCTACATAGAAAGAGATGAGCAACTTCGGACCATCAAAGTTGCTCGGTGCACAATTTTTATTGTACTTATATGTCAAATTTTACGAAATTAAGCTTCATAGATTATTTCGATGCCAAAACACCAACTTTCTATGACAAATGGACAAAACCGTTAAAAGCTCCTCCATAGAGAGAGTTAAGCACCGTCGGACTATCAAAGTCGCTCAGGATAGACTTTTTATTGTTCTTATACGTCAAATTTTATGAATATAACCTTCCTAGATTATCTCAATGCCAAAACACCAACTTTCTATGACAAATGGAAAAAACCGTTAAAAGCTTCTCCATAGAGAGAGTTGAGCAACTTCGGACCAACAAAGTTGCTCGGTGTACAATTTTTATTGTTCTTATATGTCAAATTTTACGAGTTTAAGCTTACTAGATTATTTCGATGGCAAAACACCGACTTTGTATGAAAAATGGACAAAACCGTTAAAAGCACCTACATAGAGAGAGATGAGCAACTTCGGACCATCAAAGTTGCTCGGTGCACAATTTTAATTGTACTTATATGTCAAATTTTACGAGTTTAAGCTTCATAGATTATTTCGATGCGAAAACACCAACTTTCTATGACAAATGGACAAAACCGTTAAAAGCTCCTCCATAGAGAGTTAAGCACCTTCGGACTATCAAAGTCGCTCAGGATAGACTTTTTATTGTTCTTATACGTCAAATTTTATGAATATAACCTTCCTAGATTATTTCAATGCTAAAACACCAACTTTCTATGACAAATGGACAAAACTGTTAAAAGCTCCTCCATAGAGAGAGTTGAGCAACTTCGGACCAACAAAGTTGCTCGGTGTACAATTTTTATTGTACTTATATGTCAAATTTTACGAGATTAAGCTTCATAGATTATTTCGGTGCCAAAACACCAACTTTCTATGACAAATGGACAAAACCGTTAAAAGCTCCTCCATAGAGAGAGTTAAGCACCGTCGGACTATCAAAGTCGCTCAGGATAGACTTTTTATTGTTCTTATACGTCAAATTTTATTAATATAACCTTCCTAGATTATTTCGATGCCAAAACACTAACTTTCAATGACAAATGGACAAAACCGTTAAAAGCTCCTCCATAGAGAGAGTTGAGCAACTTCGGACCAACAAAGTTGCTCGGTGTACATTTTTTATTGTTCTTATATGTCAAATTTTACGAGTATAAGCTTACTAGATTATTTCGATGCCAAAACACCGACTTTCTATGAAAAATGGACAAAACCGTTAAAAGCACCTACATAGAGAGAGATGAGCAACTTCGGACCATCAAAGTTGCTCAGTGCACAATTTTTATTGTACTTATATGTCATATTTTACGAGTTTAAGCTTCATAGATTATTTTGATGCCAAAACAAAAGCTTTCCACGACAAATGGACAAAACCGTCAAAAGCTCCTCCATAGAGAGAGTTGAGCAACTTCGGAATATGAAAGTCGCTCGGGATAGACTTTTAATTGTTGTTATATGTCAAATTTTATGAGTATAAGCTTCCTGGATTATTTCGATGCCAAAACACCAACATTCTATGACAAATGAACAAAACCGATAAAAGGTCCTCCATAGAGAGAGTTGAGCAACTTCAAACTATTAAAGTCGCTCGGGATAGACTTTTAATTGTTGTTATATGTCAAATTTTATGAGTATAAGCTTCCTGGATTATTTCGATGCCAAAACACCAACATTCTATGACAAATGGACAAAATCATTAAAAGCTCCTCCATAGAGAGAGTTGAGCAACTTCGTACTATTAAAGTCGCTCGGGATAAACTTTTAATTGTTGTTATATGTCAAATTTTATGAGTATAAGCTTCCTGGATTATTTCGATGCCAAAACACCAACTTTCTATGACAAATGGAAAAAACCATTAAAAGCTCCTCCATAGAGAGAGTTGAGCAACTTCGGACTATCAAAGTCGCTCGGGATAGACTTTTTATTGTTCTTATATGTCAAATTTTATGAATATAACCTTCCTAGATTATTTCGATGCCAAAACACCAACTTTCTACGACAAATGGACCAAACCGTTAAAAGCACCTTCATAGAGAGAGTTCAGCGACTTCGGATCGTCAAAGTTGCTCGGTGTACAATTTTTATTGTTCTTATATGTCAAATTTTATGAGATTAAGCTTCATAGATTATTTCGATGCCAAAACACCAACTTTCTATGACAAATGGACAAAACCGTTAAAAGCTCCTCCATAGAGAGAGTTAAGCACCGTCGGACTATCAAAGTCGCTCAGGATAGACTTTTTATTGTTCTTATACGTCAAATTTTATGAATACAACCTTCCTAGATTATCTCAATGCCAAAACACCAACTTTCTATGACAAATGGACAAAACCGTTAAAAGCTCCTCCATAGAGAGAGTTGAGCAACTTCGGACTAACAAAGTTGCTCGGTGTACAATTTTTATTGTTCTTATATGTCAAATTTTACGAGTTTAAGCTTACTAGATTATTTCGATGGCAAAACACCGACTTTGTATGAAAAATGGACAAAACCGTTAAAAGCACCTACATAGAGAGAGATGAGCAACTTCGGAGCATCAAAGTTGCTCGGTGCACAATTTTAATTGTACTTATATGTCAAATTTTACGAGTTTAAGCTTCATAGATTATTTCGATGCGAAAACACCAACTTTCTATGACAAATGGACAAAACCGTTAAAAGCTCCTCCATAGAGAGTTAAGCACCTTCGGACTATCAAAGTTGCTCAGGATAGACTTTTTATTGTTCTTATACGTCAAATTTTATGAATATAACCTTCCTAGATTATTTCGAAGCTAAAACACCAACTTTCTATGACAAATGAACAAAACTGTTAAAAGCTCCTCCATAGAGAGAGTTGAGCAACTTCGGACCAACAAAGTTGCTCGGTGTACAATTTTTATTGTTCTTATATGTAAAATTTTACGAGTTTAAGCTTACTAGATTATTTCGATGCCAAAACAACGACTTTGTATGAAAAATAGACAAAACCGTTAAAAGCAGCTACATAGAGAGAGATAAGCAACTTCGGACCATCAAAGTTGCTCGGTGCACAATTTTTATTGTACTTATATGTCAAATTTTACGAGATTAAGCTTCATAGATTATTTCGATGCCAAAACACCAACTTTCTATGACAAATGGACAAAACCGTTAAAAGCACCTCCATAGAGAGAGTTAAGCACCGTCGGACTATCAAAGTCGCTCAGGATAGACTTTTTATTGTTCTTATACGTCAAATTTTATGAATATAACCTACCTAGATTATTTCGATGCCAAAACACTAACTTTCTATGACAAATGGATAAAACCGTTAAAAGCTCCTCCATAGAGAGAATTGAGCAACTTCGGACCAACAAAGTTGCTCGGTGTACAATTTTTATTGTTCTTATATGTCAAATTTTACGAGTTTAAGCTTACTAGATTATTTCGATGCCAAAACACCGACTTTCTTTGAAAAATGGACAAAATCGTTAAAAGCACCTACATAGAGAGAGATGAGCAACTTCGGACCATCAAAGTTGCTCAGTGCACAATTTTTATTGTACTTATATGTCATATTTTACGAGTTTAAGCTTCATAGATTATTTCGATGACAAAACACCAACTTTCTATGACAAATGGACAAAACCGTTAAAAGCTCCTCCATAGAGAGAGTTGAGCAACTTCGGACTATGAAAGTCGCTCGGGATAGACTTTTTATTGTTCTTATACGTCAAATTTTATGAATATAACTTCCTAGATTATTTCGATGCCAAAACATCAACTTTCTATCCCAAATGGACAAAACTGTTAAAAGCTCCTCTATAGAGAGAGTTGAGCCACTTCGGACCAACAAAGTTGCTCGGTGTACAATTTTTATTGTTCTCATATGTCAAATTTTACGAGTTTAAGCTTACTAGATTATTTCGATGCCAAAACAACGACTTTCTATGAAAAATGGACAAGACCATTAAAAGCACCTACATAGAGAGAGATGAGCAACTTCGGACCATCAAAGTTGCTCGGTGCACAATTTTTATTGTACTTATATGTCAAATTTTACGAGTTTAAGCTTCATAGATTATTTTGATGCCAAAACAAAAGCTTTCTACGACAAATGCACAAAACCGTCAAAAGCTCCTCCATAGAGAGAGTTGAGCAACTTCGGAATATGAAAGTCGCTCGGGATAGACTTTTAATAGTTGTTATATGTCAAATTTTATGAGTATAAGCTTCCTGGATTATTTCGATGCCAAAACACCAACATTCTATGACAAATGAATAAAACCGATAAAAGGTCCTCCATAGAGAGAGTTGAGCAACTTCAAACTATTAAAGTCGCTCGGGATAGACTTTTAATTGTTGTTATATGTCAAATTTTATGAGTATAAGCTTCCTGGATTATTTCGATGCCAAAACACCTACATTCTATGACAAATGGACAAAATCATTAAAAGCTCCTCCATAGAGAGAGTTGAGCAACTTAGTACTATTAAAGTCGCTCGGGATAAACTTTTAATTGTTGTTATATGTCAAATTTTATGAGTATAAGCTTCCTGGATTATTTCGATGCCAAAACACCAACTTTCTATGACAAATGGAAAAAACCATTAAAAGCTCCTCCATAGAGAGAGTTGAGCAACTTCGGACTATCAAAGTCGCTCGGGATAGACTTTTTATTGTTCTTATATGTCAAATTTTATGAATATAACCTTCCTAGATTATTTCGATGCCAAAACACCAACTTTCTACGACAAATGGACCAAACCGTTAAAAGCACCTCCATAGAGAGAGTTCAGCGACTTCGGATCGTCAAAGTTGCTCGGTGTACAATTTTTATTGTTCTTATATGTCAAATTTTATGAGATTAAGCTTCATAGATTATTTCGATGCCAAAACACCAACTTTCTATGACAAATGGACAAAACCGTTAAAAGCTCCTCCATAGAGAGAGTTAAGCACCGTCGGACTATCAAAGTCGCTCAGGATAGACTTTTTATTGTTCTTATACGTCAAATTTTATGAGTATAGCTTCAAAGATTATTTCGATGCCAAAACACCAACTTTCTATGACAAATGGACAAAACCGTTAAAAGCTCCTCCATAGAGAGATTTGAGCAACTTCGGACCAACAAAGTTGCTCGGTGTACAATTTTTATTGTTCTTATATGTCAAATTTTACGAGTTTAAAGCTTCCTAGATTATTTCAATGCCAAAACACCGACTTTCTATGACATATGGACAAAACCATTAAAAGCTCCTCCATAGAGTGAGTTGAGCAACTTCGGACTATCAAAGTAGCTCGGGATAGACTTTTTATTGTTCTTATACGTCAAATTTTATGAATATAACCTTCCTAGATTATTTCGATGCCAAAACACCAACTTTCTATGACAAATGGACAAAACCGTTAAAAGCTCCTTCATAGAAAGGGTTGAGCAACTTCGGACCAACAAAGTTGCTCGGTGTATAATTTTATTGTTCTTATATGTCAAATTTTAAGAGTTTAAGCTTACTAGATTATTTTGATGCCAAAACACCGACTTTGTATGAAAAATGGACAAAACCGTTAAAAGCACCTACATAGAGAGAGATGAGCAACTTCGGACCATCAAAGTTGCTCGGTGCACAATTTTTATTGTACTTATATGTCAAATTTTTCGAGTTTAAGCTTCATAGATTATTTCGATGCCAAAACACCAACTTTCTATGACAAATGGACAAAACCGTTAAAAGCTCCCCCATAGAGAGAGTTGAGCAACTTCGGACCAACAAAGTTGCTTGGTGTTCAATTTTTATTGTTCTTATATGTCAAATTTTACGAGTTTAAGCTTACTAGATTATTTCGATGCCAAAACACCGACTTTCTATGAAAAATGGACAAAACCGTTAAAAGCACCTACATAGAGAGAGATGAGCAACTTCGGACCATCAAAGTTGCTCAGTGCACAATTTTTATTGTACTTATATGTCATATTTTACGAGTTTAACCTTCCTAGATTATTTCGATGCCAAAACACCAACTTTCTATGAAAAATGGACAAAACCGTTAAAAGTTCCACCATAGAGAGAGTTGAGCAACTTCGGACCAACAAAGTTGCTCGTTGTACAATTTTTCATGTTCTTATATGTCAAATTTTACGAGTTTAAGCTTACTAGATTATTTCGATGCCAAAACATCGACTTTCTACAAAAAATGGACAAAACCGTTAAAAGCACCTACATAGAGAGAGATGAGCAACTTCGGACCATCAAAGTTGCTCAGTGCACAATTTTTATTGTACTTATATGTCATATTTTACGAGTTTAAGCTTCATAGATTATTTCGATGCCAAAACACCAATTTCTATGACAAATGGACAAAACTGTTAAAAGCTCCTCCATAGAGAGAGTTGAGCAACTTCGGACTATGAAAGTCGCTCGGGATAGACTTTTTATTGTTCTTATACGTCAAATTTTATGAATATAAGCTTCCTAGATTATTTCGATGCCAAAACACCAACTTTCTATCACAAATCGACAAAACTGTTAAAAGCTCCTCCATAGAGAGAGTTGAGCCACTTCGGACCAACAAAGTTCCTCGGTGTACAATTTTTATTGTTCTTATATGTCAAATTTAACGAGTTTAAGCTTACTAGATTATTTCAATGCCAAAACACCGACTTTCTATGAAAAATGGACAAAACCGTTAAAAGCACCTACATAGAGAGAGATGAGAAACTTCGGATCATCAAAGTTGCTCGGTGTACAATTATTATTGTTCTTATATGTCAAATTTTACGAGTTTAAACTTCATAGATTATTTCGATGCTAAAACACCAACTTTCTATGACAAATGGACAAAACCGTTAAAAGCTCCTCCATAGAGAGAGTTGAGCAACTTCAGACCAACAAAGTTGCTCGGTGTACAATTTTTATTGTTCTTATATGTCAAATTTTACGAGTTTAAAGCTTCCTAGATTATTTCAATGCCAAAACACCGACTTTCTATGACATATGGACAAAACCGTTAAAAGCACCTATATAGAGAGACTTGAGCAACTTCGGACCATCAAAGTTGCTCGGTGCACACCTTTTATTGTACTTATATGTCAAATTTTACGATTTTAAGCTTCATAGATTCTTTTTATGCCAAAACACCAACTTTCTATGACAAATGGGCAAAACCGTTAAAAGCTCCTCCATAGAGTGAGTTGAGCAACTTCGGATTATGAAAGTCGCTCGGGATAGACTTTTAATCGTTCTTATACGTCAAATTTTATGAATATAACCTTCCTAGATTATTTCGATGCCAAAACACCAACTTTCTATGACAAATGAACAAAACCGTTAAAAGCTTCTCCATAGACAGAGTTGAACAACTTCGGACCAACGAAGTTGCTCGGTGTACAATTTTTATTGTTCTTATATGTCAAATTTTATGAGTTTAAGCTTACTAGATTATTTCGATGCCAAAATACCGACTTTCTATGAAAAATGGACAAAACCGTTAAAAGCACCTACATAGAGAGAGTTGAGCAACTTCGGACTATGAAAGTCGCTCGGGATAGACTTTTTATTGTTCTTTTATGTTAAATTTTATGAATATAACCTTCCTAGATTATTTCGATGCCAAAACACGAATTTTCTATGACAAATGGACAAAACCGTTAAAAGCACCTCTATAGAGAGAGTTGAGCAACTACGGATCATCAAAGTTGCTCGGTGTACAATTTTTATTGTTCTTATATGTCAAATTTTATGAGTATAAGCTTCATAGATTATTTCGATGCCAAAACACCAACTTTCTATGACAAATGGCGAAAACCGTTAAAAGCTTCTCCATAGAGAGAGTTGAGCAACTTCGGACTATCAAAGTCGCTCGGGATAGACTTTTTATTGTTCTTATATGTTAAATGTTATGAATATAACCTTCCTAGATTATTTCGATGCCAAAACATGAACTTTCTATGACAAATGGACAAAACCGTTAAATGCACCTCCATAGAGAGAGTTGAGCAACTACGGATCATCAAAGTTGCTCGATGTACAATTTTTATTGTTCTTATATGTCAAATTTTATGAGTATAATAAGCTTCCTAGATTATTTCGATGCCAAAACAACAACTTTCTATGACAAATGAACAAAACCGTTAAAAGGTCCTCCAAAGAGAGAGTTGAGCAACTTCAAACCATCAAAGTTGCTCGGTGTACACTTTTTATTGTTCTTATATGTCAAATTTTATGAGTATAAGCTTCATAGATTATTTCGATGCCAAAACACCAACTCTCTATGTCAAATGGAGGAAACCGTTTAAAGCTTCTCCATAGAGAGAGTTGAGCAACTTCGGATCACCAAGGTTGCTCGGTGTACAATTATTATTGTTCTTATATGTCAAATTTTATGAGTATAAATTTCCTAGATTATTTCGATGCCAAAACACCAACTTTGTACGAAAAATGGACAAAACCGTTAAAAGCACCTCCATAGAGAGAGTTGAGCAACTTCGGACTATCAAAGTCGCTCGGGATAGACTTTTTTATTGTTCTTATATGTCAAATTTTATGAATATAACCTTCCTAGATTATTTCGATGCCAAAAGACCAACTTTCTATGACAAATGGACAAAACCATTAAAAGCTCCTCCATAGAGAGAGTTGAGCAACTTCGGACTATGAAAGTCGCTCGGGATAGACTTTTTATTGTTCTTATATGTCAAATTTTATGAATATAACCTTCCTAGATTATTTAGATGCCAAAACACCAACTTTCTATGACAAATGAATAAAACTGTTAAAAGCACCTCCATAGACAGAGTTGAGCAACTTCGGATCATCAAAGTTGCTCAGTGTACAATTTTTATTGTTCTTATATGTCAAATTTTATGAGTATAAGCTTCCTAGATTATTTCGATGCCAAAACACCAACTTTCTATGACAAATGAACAAAACCGTTAAAAGGTCCTCCATAGAGAGAGCTGAGCAACTTCAAACTATCAAAGTTGCTCGGTGTACACTTTTTATTCTTCTTATATGTCAAATTTTATGAGTGTAAGGTTCATAGATTATTTCGATGCCAAAACACCAACTTTCTATGACAAATGGCGAAAGTCGTTAAAAGCTTCTCCATAGAGAGAGTTGAGCAACTTCGGACTATCAAAGTCGCTCGGAATAGACTTTTAATTGTTGTTATATGTGAAATTTTATGAGTATAAGCTTCCTGGATTATTTCGATGCCAAAACACTAACATTCTATGACAAATGGACAAAATCATTAAAAGCTCCTCCATAGAGAGAGTTGAGCAACTTCGGACTATCAAAGTCGCTCGGGATAGACTTTTTACTGTTCTTATATGTCAAATTTTATGAATATAACCTTCCTAGATTATTTTGATGCCAAAACACCAACTTTCTATGACAAATGGAAAAATCCATTAAAAGCTCTTCCATAGAGAGAGTTGAGCAACTTCGGACTATCAAAGTCGCTCGGGATAGACTTTTTATTGTTCTTATATGTCAAATTTTATGAATATAACCTTCCTAGATTATTTCGATGCCAAAACACCAACTTTCTATGACAAATGGACGAAACCGTTAAAAGCACCTCCATAGAGAGAGTTGAGCAACTTCGGATTATCAAAGTTGCTCGGTGTACAATTTTTATTGTTCTTATATGTCAAATTTTATGAGTATAAGCTTCCTAGATTATTTCGATGCCAAAACACTGACTTTCTATGAAAAATGGACAAAACCGTTAAAAGCACCTACATAGAGAGAGATGAGCAACTTCGGACCATCAAAGTTGCTCGGTGCACAATTTTTATTGTACTTATATGTCAAATTTTACGAGTTTAAGCATCATAGATTATTTGGATGCCAAAAGAAAAACTTTCTACGACAAATGGACAAAACCGTTAAAAGCTCCTCCATAGAGAGAGTTGAGCAACTTCGGACTATGAAAGTCACTCGCGATAGACTTTTTATTGTTCTTGTATGTCAAATTTTATGAATATAACCTTCCTAGATTATTTCGATGCCAAAACACCAACTTTCTATGACAAATGGACGAAACCGTTAAAAGCACCTCCATAGATAGAGTTGAGCAATTTCGGATTATCAAAGTTGCTCGGTGCACAATTTTTATTGTACTTATATGTCAAATTTTACGAGTTTAAGCATCATAGATTATTTTGATGCCAAAACAAAAACTTTCTACGACAAAAGGACAAAACCGTTAAAAGCACCTACATAGAGAGAGTTGAGCAACTTCGGATCATCAAAATTGCTCGGTGTACAATTTTTATTGTTCTTATATGTCAAATTTTATGAGTATAAGCTTCCTACATTATTTCGATGCCAAAACACCAACTTTCTACGAAAAATGGACAAATCCATTAAAAGCACCTCCATAGAGAGAGTTGAGCAACTTCGGACCACCAAAGTTGCTCGGTGCACACTTTGTATTGTTCTTATATATCAAATTTTACGAGTTTAAGCATCATAGATTATTTCGATGCCAAAACACCAACTTTCTATGACAAATGGACGAAACCGTTTAAAGCTCTCCATAGAGAGAGTTGAGCAACTTCGGATCATCAAAATTGCTCGGTGTGCAATTTTTATTGTTTTTATACGTCAAATTTTATGAGTATAACCTTCCTAGATTATTTCGATGCCAAAACACCAACTTTCTACGAAAAATGGACAAAACCGTTAAAAGCACCTCCATAGAGAGAGTTGAGCAACTTCGGACCAACAAAGTTGCTCGGTGCACACTTTTTATTGTTCTTATATGTCAAATTTTACGAGTTTAAGCTTACAAGATTATTTCGATGCCAAAACACCGACTTTCTATGAAAAATGGACGAAATCGTTAAAAGCTTCTCCTTAGAGAGAGTTGAGCAACTTCGGATCATCAAAGTTGCTCGGTGTACACTTTGTATTGTTCTTATATATCAAATTTTACGAGTTTAAGCATCATAGATTATTTCGATGCCAAAACACCAACTTTCTATGACAAATGGAGAAAACCGTTAAAAGCTCCTCCATAGAGAGAGTTGAGCAACTTCGGACCATCAAAGTTGCTAGGTGCACACTTTGTATTGTTCTTATATGTCAAATTTTATGAGTATAAGCTTCATAGGTTATTTCGAAGCCAAAACGCCAACTTTCTATGACAAATGGACGAAACCGTTAAAAGCACCTTCATAGAGAGACTTGAGCAACTTCGGATCAACAAAGTTGCTCGGTGTACAATTATTATTGTTCTTATATGTTAAATTTTATGACTATAGGCTTCATAGATTATTTCGATGCTAAAACACCAACTTTCTATGACAAATGGACAAAACCGTTAAAAGCTGCTACATTGAGAGAGTTGAGCAACTTCGGACCATCAAAATTCCCCGGTGCACACATTGTATTGTTCTTATATGTCAAATTTTATGAGTATAACCTTCCTAGATTATTTCGACGCCAAAACACCAACTTTCTATGACAAATGGGCAAAACCGTTAAAAGCTCCTCCATAGAGAGAGTTGAGCAACTTCGGACTATGAAAGTCGCTCGGGATAGACTTTTTATTGTTCTTATATGTCAAATTTTATGAATATAACCTTCCTAGATTATTTAGATGCCAAAACACCAACTTTCTATAACAAATGAATAAAACCGTTAAAAGCACCACCATAGACAGAGTTGAGCAACTTCGGATCATCAAAGTTGCTCGGTGTACAATTTTTATTGTTCTTATATGTCAAATTTTTTGAGTATAAGCTTCCTAGATTATTTTGATGCCAAAACACCAACTTTCTATGACAAATGAACAAAACCGTTAAAAGGTCCTCCATAGAGAGAGTTGAGCAACTTCAAACTATCAAAGTTGCTCTGTGTACACTTTTTATTGTTCTCATATGTCAAATTTTATGCGTATAAGGTTCACAGATTATTTCGATGCCAAAACACCAACTTTCTATGACAAATGGCGAAAGTCGTTAAAAGCTTCTCCAAAGAGAGAGTTGAGCAACTTCGGACTATCAAAGTCGCTCGGGATAGACTTTTAATTGTTGTTATAGGTGAAATTTTATGAGTATAAGCTTCCTGGATTATTTCGATGCCAAAACACCAACATTCTAGGACAAATGGCGAAAACCGTTAAAAGCTTCTCCATAGAGAGAGTTGTGCAACTTCGGACTAATAAAGTCGCTCGGGATAGACTTTTAATTGTTGTTATATGTCAAATTTTATGAGTATAAGCTTCCTGGATTATTTCGATGCCAAAACACCAACATTCTATGACAAATGGACAAAACCGTAAAAAGCACCTCCATAGAGAGAGTTGAGCAACTTCGGATCATCAAAGTTGCCCGTTGTACAATTTTTATTGTTCTTATATGTCAAATTTTATGAGTATGAGCTTCCTATGTTATTTCGTTGCCAAAACCCAAACTTTCTATGACAAATGGACAAAATCGTTAAAAGCTCCTCCATAGATAGAGTTGAGCAACTTCGGATCATCAAAGTTGCTCGTTGTACAATTTTTATTGTTCTTATATGTCAAATTTTACGAGTTTAAACTTCATAGATTATTTCGATGCGAAAACACCAACTTTCTATGACAAATGGAGAAAACCGTTAAAAGCTCCTCCATAGAGAGAGTTGAGCATCTTCGGACCATCAAAGTTGATCGGTGCACACATTTTATTGTTCTTATATGTCAAATTTTATGAGTATAAGCTTCATAGATTATTTCGAAGCCAAAACACCAACTTTCTATGACAAATGGACGAAACCGTTAAAAGCACCTTCATAGTGAGAGTTGAGCAATTTCGGATCATCAAAGTTGCTCGGTGTACAATTTTTATTGTTCTTATATATCAAATTTTACGAGTTTAAGCTTCATAGATTATTTCGATGCCAAAACACCAACTTTCTATGACAAATGGACAAAACCATTAAAAGCTCCTCCATAGAGAGAGTTCAGCAACTTCGGACTATCAAAGTCGCTCGGGATAGACTTTTAATTGTTGTTATATGTAAAATTTTATGAGTATAAGCTTCCATGATTATTTCGATGCCAAAACACCAACATTCTATGGCAAATGGACAAAACCGTTAAAAGCACCTCCATAGAGAGAGTTGAGCAACTTCGGATCGTCAAAGTTGCTCGGTGTACAATTTTTATTATTCTTATATGTCAAATTTTATGTGTATAAGCTTCATAGATTATTTCGATGCCAAAACACCAACTTTCTATGACAAATGGCGAAAACCGTTAAAAGCTTCTCCATAGAGAGAGTTGTGCAACTTCGGACTATCAAAGTCGCTCGGGATAGACTTTTAATTGTTGTTATATGTCAAATTTTATGAGTATAAGCTTCCTGGATTATTTCGATGCCAAAACACCAACATTCTATGACAAATCGACAAAACCGTTAAAAGCACCTCCGTAGAGAGAGTTGAGCAACTTCGGATCATCAAAGTTGCCCGTTGTACAATTTTTATTGTTCTTATATGTCAAATTTTATGAGTATAAGCTTCCTAGATTATTTCGATGCCAAAACACCAACTTTCTATGACAAATGGCGAAAACCGTTAAAAGCTTCTCCATAGAGAGAGTTGTGCAACTTCGGACTATCAAAGTCGCTCGGGATAGACTTTTAATTGTTGTTATATGTCAAATTTTATGAGTATAAGCTTCCTGGATTATTTCGATGCCAAAACACCAACATTCTAAGATAAATGGACAAAACCGTTAAAAGCACCTCCATAGAGAGAGTTGAGCAACTTCGGATCATCAAAGTTGCCCGTTGTACAATTTTTATTGTTCTTATATGTCAAATTTTATGAGTATAAGCTTCCTAGATTATTTCGATGCCAAAACACCAACTTTCTATGTCAAATGGACGTAACCGTTTAGAGCTTCTCCATAGAGAGAGTTGAGCAACTTCGGATCATCAAAGTTTCTCGGTGTACAATTATTATTGTTCTTATATGTCAAATTTTACGAGTTTAAACTTCATAGATTATTTCGATGCTAAAACACCAACTTTCTATGACAAATAGAGAAAACCATTAAAAGCTCTTCCATAGAGAGAGTTGAGCATATTCGGACCATCAAAGTTGCTCGGTGCAGACTTTTTCTTGTTCTTATATGTCAAATTTTATGAGTATAAGCTTCATAGATTATTTCGATTCCAAAACACCAACTTTCTGTGTCAAATGGACGAAACCGTTTAAAGCTTCTCCATAGAGAGAGTTGAGCAAGTTCGGATCATCAAAGTTGCTCGGTGTACAATTATTATTAATCTTATATGTCAAATTTTACGAGTTTAAACTTCATAGATTATTTCGCTGCTAAAACACCAACTTTCTATGACAAATGGAGAAAACCGTTAAAAGCTCCTCCATAGAGAGAGTTGAGCATCTTCGGACCATCAAAGTTGCTCGGTGCACACCTTTAATTGTTGTTATATGTCAAATTTTATGAGTATAAGCTTCCTGGATTATTTCGATGCCAAAACACCAACATTCTAAGACAAATGGACAAAACCGTTAAAAGCGCCTCCATTGAGAGAGTTGAGCAACTTCGGATCATCAAAGTTGCCCGTTGTACAATTTTTATTGTTCTTATATGTCAAATTTTATGAGTATAAGCTTCCTAGATTATTTCGATGCCAAAACACCAACTTTCTATGTCAAATGGACGAAACCGTTTAAAGATTCTCCATAGAGAGAGTTGAGCAACTTCGGATCATCAAAGTTGCCCGTTGTACAATTTTTATTGTTCTTATATGTCAAATTTTATGAGTATAAGCTTCCTAGATTATTTCGATGCCAAAACACCAACTTTCTATGACAAATGGACAAAACCGTTAAAAACTCCTCCATAGATAGAGTTGAGCAACTTCGGATCATCAAAGTCGCTCGGTGTACAATTTTTATTGTTCTTATATATCAAATTTTACGAGTTTAAGCTTCATAGATTATTTCGATGCCAAAACACCAACTTTCTATGACAAATGGCGAAAACCGTTAAAAGCTTCTCCATAGAGAGAGTTGAGGAACTTCGGACTATCAAAGTCGCTCGGGATAGACTTTTAATTGTTGTTATATGTCAAATTTTATGAGTATAAGCTTCCTGGATTATTTCGATGCCAAAAAACCAACATTCTATGACAAATGGACAAAACCGTTAAAAGCACCTCCATAGAGAGAGTTGAGCAACTTCGGATCATCAAAGTTGCTCGGTGCACACTTTTTATAGTTCTTATATGTCAAATTTTATGAGTATAAGCTTCATAGATTATTTCGACGCTAAAACACCAACTTTCTATGTCAAATGGACGAAACCGTTTAAAGCTTCTCCATAGAGGAGTTGAGCAACTTCGGATCATCAAAGTTGCTCGGTGTACAATTATTATTGTTCTTATATGTCAAATTTTACGAGTTTAAACTTCATAGATTATTTCGATGCTAAAACACCAATTTTCTATGACAAATAGACAAAACCGTTAAAAGCTCCTCCATAGAGAGAGTTGAGCAACTTCAAACCATCAAAGTTGCTCGGTGTACACTTTTTATTGTTCTTATATGTCAAATTTTATGAGTATAACTACATAGATTATTTCGATGCCAAAACACCAAATTTCTATGTCAAATGGACGAAACCGTTTAAAGCTTCTCCATAGAGAGAGTTGAGCAACTTCGGATCATCAAAGTTGCTCGGTGTACAATTATTATTGTTCTTATATGTCAAATTTTATGAGTTTAAACTTCATAGATTATTTCGATGCCAAAACACCAACTTTCTATGACAAATGGCGAAAACCGTTAAAAGCTCCTTCATAGAGAGAGTTGAGCATCTTCGGACCATCAAAGTTGCTCGTGGCACACCTTTTATTGTTTTTATATGTAAAATTTTATAAGTATAAGCTTCATAGATTATTTCGAAGCCAAAACACCAACTTTCTATGACAAATGGACGAAACCGTTAAAAGCACCTTCATAGAGAGAGTTGAGCAACTTCGGATCATCAAAGTTGCTCGGTGTACAATTTTTATTGTTCTTATATATCAAATTTTATGAGTTTAACCTTCATAGATTATTTCGATGCCAAAACACCAACTTTCTATGACAAATGGCGAAAACCGTTAAAAGTTTCTCCATAGAGAGAGTTGTGCAACTTCGGACTATCAAAGTCGCTCGGGATAGACTTTTAATTGTTGTTATATGTCAAATTTTATGAGTATAAGCTTCCTGGATTATTTCGATGCCAAAACACCAACATTCTAAGACAAATGGACAAAACCGTTAAAAGCACCTCCATAGAGAGAGTTGAGCAACTTCGGATCATCAAAGTTGCCCGTTGTACAATTTTTATTGTTCTTATATGTCAAATTTTATGAGTATAAGCTTCCTAGATTATTTCGATGCCAAAACACCAACTTTCTATGTCAAATGGACGAAACCGTTTAGAGCTTCTCGATAGAGAGAGTTGAGCAACTTCGGATCATCAAAGTTTCTCGGTGTACAATTATTATTGTTCTTATATGTCAAATTTTACGAGTTTAAACTTCATAGATTATTTCGATGCTAAAACACCAACTTTCTATGACAAATAGAGAAAACCGTTATAAGCTCCTCCATAGAGAGAGTTGAGCATCTTCGGACCATCAAAGTTGCTCGGTGCACACATTTTATTGTTCTTATATGTCAAATTTTATGAGTATAAGCATCATAGATTATTTCGAAGCCAAAACACCAACTTTCTATGACGAATGGACGAAACCGTTAAAAGCACCTTCATAGAGAGAGTTGAGCAACTTCGGATCATCAAAGTTGCTCGGTGTACAATTTTTATTGTTCTTATATATAAAATTTTACGAGTTTAAGCTTCATAGATTATTTCGATGCCAAAACACCAACTTTCTATGACAAATGGCGAAAACCGTTAAAAGCTTCTCCATAGAGAGAGTTGTGCAACTTCGGACTATCAAAGTCGTTCGAGATAGACTTTTAATTGTTGTTATATGTCAAATTTTATGAGTATAAGCTTCCTGGATTATTTCGATGCCAAAACACCAACATTCTATGACAAATGGACAAAACCGTTAAAAGTAACTTCATAGAGAGAGTTGAGCAACTTCGGATCATCAAAGTTGCTCGGTGCACACTTTTTATTGTTCTTATATGTCAAATTTTATTAGTATAAGCTTCATAGATTATTTCGATGCCAAAACACCAACTTTCTCTGTCAAATGGACGAAATCGTTTAAAGCTTCTCCATAGAGGAGTTGAGCAACTTCGGATCATCAAAGTTGCTCGGTGTACAATTATTATTGTTCTTATATGTCAAATTTTACGAGTTTAAACTTCATAGATTATTTCGATGCTAAAACACCAACTTTCTATGACAAATAGACAAAACCGTTAAAAGCTCCTCCATACAGAGAGTTGAGCAACTTCAAACCATCAAAGTTGCTCGGTGTACACTTTTTATTGTTCTTATATGTCAAATTTTATGAGTATAAGCTTCATAGATTATTTCGATGCCAAAACACCAACTTTCTATGTCAAATGGACGAAACCGTTTAAAGCTTCTCTATAGAGAGAGTTGAGCAACTTCGGATCATCAAAGTTGCTCGGTGTACAATTATTATTGTTCTTATATGTCAAATTTTACGAGTTTAAACTTCATAGATTATTTCGATGCTAAAACACCAACTTTCTATGACAAATGCAGAAAACCGTTAAAAGCTCCTCCATAGAGAGAGTTGAGCATCTTCGGACCATCAAAGTTGCTCGGTGCACACTTTTTCTTGTTCTTATATGTCAAATTTTATGAGTATAAGCTTCATAGATTATTTCGATGCCAAAACACCAACTTTCTATGTCAAATGGACGAAACCGTTTAAAGCTACTCCATAGAGAGAGTTGAGCAAGTTCGGATCATCAAAGTTGCTCGGTGTACAATTATTATTAATCTTATATGTCAAATTTTACGAGTTTAAACTTCATAGATTATTTCGCTGCTAAAACACCAACTTTCTATGACAAATGGAGAAAACCGTTAAAAGCTCCTCCATAGAGAGAGTTGAGCATCTTCGGACCATCAAAGTTGCTCGGTGCACACCTTTTATTGTTTTTATATGTCAAATTTTATGAGTATAAGCATCATAGATTATTTCGAAGCCAAAACACCAACTTTCTATGACGAATGGACGAAACCGTTAAAAGCACCTTCATAGAGAGAGTTGAGCAACTTCGGATCATCAAAGTTGCTCGGTGTACAATTTTTATTGTTCTTATATATCAAATTTTACGAGTTTAAGCTTCATAGATTATTTCGATGCCAAAACACCAACTTTCTATGACAAATGGACGAAACCGTTTAAAGCTTCTCCATAGAGAGAGTTGAGCAACTTCGGATCATCAAAGTTGCTCGGTGTACAATTATTATTGTTCTTATATGTCAAATTTTACGAGTTTAAGCTTCATAGATTATTTCGATGCCAAAACACCAACTTTCTATGACAAATGGCGAAAACCGTTAAAAGCTTCTCCATAGAGAGAGTTGTGCAACTTCGGACTATCAAAGTCGCTCGCGATAGACTTTTAATTGTTGTTATATGTCAAATTTTATGAGTATAAGCTTCCTGGATTATTTCGATGCCAAAACACCAACATTCTATGACAAATGGACAAAACCGTTAAAAGCAACTCCATAGAGAGAGTTGAGCAACTTCGGATCATCAAAGTTGCCCGTTGTATAATTTTTACTGTTCTTATATGTCAAATTTTATGAGTATAAGCTTCCTAGATTATTTCGATGCCAAAACACCAACTTTCTATGACAAATGGACAAAACCGTTAAAAGCTCCTCCATAGATAGAGTTGAGCAACTTCGGATCATCAAAGTTGCTCGGTGTACAATTTTTATTGTTCTTATATATCAAATTTTATGAGTTTAAGCTTCATAGATTATTTCGATGCCAAAACACCAACTTTCTATGACAAATGGCGAAAACCGTTAAAAGCTTCTCCATAGAGAGAGTTGAGGAACTTCGGACTATCAAAGTCGCTCGGGATAGACTTTTAATTGTTGTTATATGTCAAATTTTACGAGTATAAGCTTCCTGGATTATTTCGATGCCAAAACACCAACATTCTATGACAAATGGACAAAACCGTTAAAAGCACCTCCATAGAGAGAGTTGAGCAACTTCGGATCATCAAAGTTGCTCGGTGCACACTTTTTATTGTTCTTATATGTCAAATTTTATGAATATAGGCTTCATAGATTATTTCGATGCCAAAACACCAACTTTCTATGTCAAATGGACGAAACCGTTTAAAGCTTCTCCATAGAGGAGTTGAGCAACTTCGGATCATCAAAGTTGCTCGGTGTACAATTATTATTGTTCTTATATGTCAAATTTTACGAGTTTAAACTTCATAGATTATTTCGATGCTAAAACACCAACTTTCTATGACAAATAGACAAAACCGTTAAAAGCTCCTCCATAGAGAGAGTTGAGCAACTTCAAACCATCAAAGTTGCTCGGTGTACACTTTTTATTGTTCTTATATGTCAAATTTTATGAGTATAAGCTTCATAGATTATTTCGATGCCAAAACACCAACTTTCTATGTCAAATGGACGAAACCGTTTAAAGCTTCTCCATAGAGAGAGTTGAGCAACTTCGGATCATCAAAGTTGCTCGGTGTACAATTATTATTGTTCTTATATGTCAAATTTTACGAGTTTAAGCTTCATAGATTATTTCGATGCCAAAACACCAACTTTCTATGACAAATGGCGAAAACCGTTAAAAGCTTCTCCATAGAGAGAGTTGTGCAACTTCGGACTATCAAAGTCGTTCGGGATAGACTTTTAATTGTTGTTATATGTCAAATTTTATGAGTATAAGCTTCCTGGATTATTTTGATGAAAAACACCAACATTCTATGACAAATGGACAAAACCGTTAAAAGTACCTTCATAGAGAGAGTTGAGCAACTTCGGATCATCAAAGTTGCTCGGTGCACACTTTTTATTGTTCTTATATGTCAAATTTTATTAGTATAAGCTTCATAGATTATTTCGATGCCAAAACACCAACTTTCTATGACGAATGGACGAAACCGTTAAAAGCACCTTCATAGAGAGAGTTGAGCAACTTCGGATCATCAAAGTTGCTCGGTGTACAATTTTTATTGTTCTTATATATCAAATTTTACGAGTTTAAGCTTCATAGATTATTTCGATGCCAAAACACCAACTTTCTATGACAAATGGACGAAACCGTTTAAAGCTTCTCCATAGAGAGAGTTGAGCAACTTCGGATCATCAAAGTTGCTCGGTGTACAATTATTATTGTTCTTATATGTCAAATTTTACGAGTTTAAGCTTCATAGATTATTTCGATGCCAAAACACCAACTTTCTATGACAAATGGCGAAAACCGTTAAAAGCTTCTCCATAGAGAGAGTTGTGCAACTTCGGACTATCAAAGTCGCTCGCGATAGACTTTTAATTGTTGTTATATGTCAAATTTTATGAGTATAAGCTTCCTGGATTATTTCGATGCCAAAACACCAACATTCTAAGACAAATGGACAAAACCGTTAAAAGCACCTCCATAGAGAGAGTTGAGCAACTTCGGATCATCAAAGTTGCCCGTTGTACAATTTTTATTGTTCTTATATGTCAAATATGAGTATAAGCTTCCTAGATTATTTCGATGCCAAAACACCAACTTTCTATGTCAAATGGACGAAACCGTTTAGAGCTTCTCGATAGAGAGAGTTGAGCAACTTCGGATCATCAAAGTTTCTCGGTGTACAATTATTATTGTTCTTATATGTCAAATTTTACGAGTTTAAACTTCATAGATTATTTCGATGCTAAAACACCAACTTTCTATGACAAATAGAGAAAACCGTTATAAGCTCCTCCATAGAGAGAGTTGAGCATCTTCGGACCATCAAAGTTGCTCGGTGCACACATTTTATTGTTCTTATATGTCAAATTTTATGAGTATAAGCATCATAGATTATTTCGAAGCCAAAACACCAACTTTCTATGACGAATGGACGAAACCGTTAAAAGCACCTTCATAGAGAGAGTTGAGCAACTTCGGATCATCAAAGTTGCTCGGTGTACAATTTTTATTGTTCTTATATATCAAATTTTACGAGTTTAAGCTTCATAGATTATTTCGATGCCAAAACACCAACTTTCTATGACAAATGGACGAAACCGTTTAAAGCTTCTCCATAGAGAGAGTTGAGCAACTTCGGATCATCAAAGTTGCTCGGTGTACAATTATTATTGTTCTTATATGTCAAATTTTACGAGTTTAAGCTTCATAGATTATTTCGATGCCAAAACACCAACTTTCTATGACAAATGGCGAAAACCGTTAAAAGCTTCTCCATAGAGAGAGTTGTGCAACTTTGGACTATCAAAGTCGCTCGGGATAGACTTTTAATTGTTGTTATATGTCAAATTTTATGAGTATAAGCTTCCTGGATTATTTCGATGCCAAAACACCAACATTCTATGACAAATGGACAAAACCGTTAAAAGCAACTCCATAGAGAGAGTTGAGCAACTTCGGATCATCAAAGTTTCCCGTTGTATAATTTTTACTGTTCTTATATGTCAAATTTTATGAGTATAAGCTTCCTAGATTATTTCGATGCCAAAACACCAACTTTCTAGGACAAATGGACAAAACCGTTAAATGCTCCTCCATAGATAGAGTTGAGCAACTTCGGATCATCAAAGTTGCTCGGTGTACAATTTTTATTGTTCTTATATATCAAATTTTATGAGTTTAAGCTTCATAGATTATTTCGATGCCAAAACACCAACTTTCTATGACAAATGGCGAAAACCGTTAAAAGCTTCTCCATAGAGAGAGTTGAGGAACTTCGGACTATCAAAGTCGCTCGGGATAGACTTTTAATTGTTGTTATATGTCAAATTTTACGAGTATAAGCTTCCTGGATTATTTCGATGCCAAAACACCAACATTCTATGACAAATGGACAAAACCGTTAAAAGCACCTCCATAGAGAGAGTTGAGCAACTTCGGATCATCAAAGTTGCTCGGTGCACACTTTTTATTGTTCTTATATGTCAAATTTTATGAATATAGGCTTCATAGATTATTTCGATGCCAAAACACCAACTTTCTATGTCAAATGGACGAAACCGTTTAAAGCTTCTCCATAGAGGAGTTGAGCAACTTCGGATCATCAAAGTTGCTCGGTGTACAATTATTATTGTTCTTATATGTCAAATTTTACGAGTTTAAACTTCATAGATTATTTCGATGCTAAAACACCAACTTTCTATGACAAATAGACAAAACCGTTAAAAGCTCCTCCATAGAGAGAGTTGAGCAACTTCAAACCATCAAAGTTGCTCGGTGTACACTTTTTATTGTTCTTATATGTCAAATTTTATGAGTATAAGCTTCATAAATTATTTCGATGCCAAAACACCAACTTTCTATGTCAAATGGACGAAACCGTTTAAAGCTTCTCCATAGAGAGAGTTGAGCAACTTCGGATCATCAAAGTTGCTCGGTGTACAATTATTATTGTTCTTATATGTCAAATTTTACGAGTTTAAGCTTCATAGATTATTTCGATGCCAAAACACCAACTTTCTATGACAAATGGCGAAAACCGTTAAAAGCTTCTCCATAGAGAGAGTTGTGCAACTTCGGACTATCAAAGTCGTTCGGGATAGACTTTTAATTGTTGTTATATGTCAAATTTTATGAGTATAAGCTTCCTGGATTATTTCGATGAAAAACATCAACATTCTATGACAAATGGACAAAACCGTTAAAAGTACCTTCATAGAGAGAGTTGAGCAACTTCGGATCATCAAAGTTGCTCGGTGCACACTTTTTATTGTTCTTATATGTCAAATTTTATTAGTATAAGCTTCATAGATTATTTCGATGCCAAAACACCAACTTTCTATGTCAAATGGACGAAATCGTTTAAAGCTTCTCCATAGAGGAGTTGAGCAACTTCGGATCATCAAAGTTGCTCGGTGTACAATTATTATTGTTCTTATATGTCAAATTTTACGAGTTTAAACTTCATAGATTATTTCGATGCTAAAACACCAACTTTCTATGACAAATAGACAAAACCGTTAAAAGCTCCTCCATACAGAGAGTTGAGCAACTTCAAACCATCAAAGTTGCTCGGTGTACACTTTTTATTGTTCTTATATGTCAAATTTTATGAGTATAAGCTTCATAGATTATTTCGATGCCAAAACACCAACTTTCTATGTCAAATGGACGAAACCGTTTAAAGCTTCTCCATAGAGAGAGTTGAGCAACTTCGGATCATCAAAGTTGCTCGGTGTACAATTATTATTGTTCTTATATGTCAAATTTTACGAGTTTAAACTTCATAGATTATTTCGATGCTAAAACACCAACTTTCTATGACAAATGCAGAAAACCGTTAAAAGCTCCTCCATAGAGAGAGTTGAGCATCTTCGGACCATCAAAGTTGCTCGGTGCACACTTTTTCTTGTTCTTATATGTCAAATTTTATGAGTATAAGCTTCATAGATTATTTCGATGCCAAAACACCAACTTTCTATGTCAAATGGACGAAACCGTTTAAAGCTACTCCATAGAGAGAGTTGAGCAAGTTCGGATCATCAAAGTTGCTCGGTGTACAATTATTATTAATCTTATATGTCAAATTTTACGAGTTTAAACTTCATAGATTATTTCGCTGCTAAAACACCAACTTTCTATGACAAATGGAGAAAACCGTTAAAAGCTCCTCCATAGAGAGAGTTGAGCATCTTCGGACCATCAAAGTTGCTTGGTGCACACCTTTTATTGTTTTTATATGTCAAATTTTATGAGTATAAGCATCATAGATTATTTCGAAGCCAAAACACCAACTTTCTATGACGAATGGACGAAACCGTTAAAAGCACCTTCATAGAGAGAGTTGAGCAACTTCGGATCATCAAAGTTGCTCGGTGTACAATTTTTATTGTTCTTATATATCAAATTTTACGAGTTTAAGCTTCATAGATTATTTCGATGCCAAAACTCCAACTTTCTATGACAAATGGACGAAACCGTTTAAAGCTTCTCCATAGAGAGAGTTGAGCAACTTCGGATCATCAAAGTTGCTCGGTGTACTATTATTATTGTTCTTATATGTCAAATTTTACGAGTTTAAGCTTCATAGATTATTTCGATGCCAAAACACCAACTTTCTATGACAAATGGCAAAAACCGTTAAAAGCTTCTCCATAGAGAGAGTTGTGCAACTTCGGACTATCAAAGTCGCTCGGGATAGACTTTTAATTGTTGTTATATGTCAAATTTTATGAGTATAAGCTTCCTGGATTATTTCGATGCCAAAACACCAACATTCTATGACAAATGGACAAAACCGTTAAAAGCAACTCCATAGAGAGAGTTGAGCAACTTCGGATCATCAAAGTTGCCCGTTGTATAATTTTTATTGTTCTTATATGTCAAATTTTATGAGTATAAGCTTCCTAGATTATTTCGATGCCAAAACACCAACTTTCTATGATAAATGGACAAAACCGTTAAAAGCTCCTCCATAGATAGAGTTGAGCAACTTCGGATCATCAAAGTTGCTCGGTGTACAATTTTTATTGTTCTTATATATCAAATTTTATGAGTTTAAGCTTCATAGATTATTTCGATGCCAAAACACCAACTTTCTATGACAAATGGCGAAAACCGTTAAAAGCTTCTCCATAGAGAGAGTTGAGGAACTTCGGACTATCAAAGTCGCTCGGGATAGACTTTTAATTGTTGTTATATGTCAAATTTTACGAGTATAAGCTTCCTGGATTATTTCGATTCCAAAACACCAACATTCTATGACAAATGGACAAAACCGTTAAAAGCACCTCCATAGGGAGAGTTGAGCAACTTCGGATCATCAAAGTTGCTCGGTGCACACTTTTTATTGTTCTTATATGTCACATTTTATGAATATAGGCTTCATAGATTATTTCGATGCCAAAACACCAACTTTCTATGTCAAATGGACGAAACCGTTTAAAGCTTCTCCATAGAGGAGTTGAGCAACTTCGGATCATCAAAGTTGCTCGGTGTACAATTATTATTGTTCTTATATGTCAAATTTTACGAGTTTAAACTTCATAGATTATTTCGATGCTAAAACACCAACTTTCTATGACAAATAGACAAAACCGTTAAAAGCTCCTCCATAGAGAGAGTTGAGCAACTTCAAACCATCAAAGTTGCTCGGTGTACACTTTTTATTGTTCTTATATGTCAAATTTTATGAGTATAAGCTTCATAGATTATTTCGATGCCAAAACACCAACTTTCTATGTCAAATGGACGAAACCGTTTAAAGCTTCTCCATAGAGAGAGTTGAGCAACTTCGGATCATCAAAGTTGCTCGGTGTACAATTATTATTGTTCTTATATGTCAAATTTTACGAGTTTAAACTTCATAGATTATTTCGATGCTAAAACACCAACTTTCTATGACAAATGGAGAAAACCGTTAAAAGCTCCTCCATAGAGAGAGTTGAGCATCTTCGGACCATCAAAGTTGCTCGGTGCACACTTTTTCTTGTTCTTATATGTCAAATTTTATGAGTATAAGCTTCATAGATTATTTCGATGCCAAAACACCAACTTTCTATGTCAAATGGACGAAATCGTTTAAAGCTTCTCCATAGAGAGAGTTGAGCAAGTTCGGATCATCAAAGTTGCTCGGTGTACAATTATTATTAATCTTATATGTCAAACTTTACGAGTTTAAATTTCATAGATTATTTCGCTGCTAAAACACCAACTTTCTATGACAAATGGAGAAAACCGTTAAAAGCTCCTCCATAGAGAGATTTGAGCATCTTCGGACCATCAAAGTTGCTCGGTGCACACCTTTTATTGTTTTTATATGTCAAATTTTATGAGTATAAGCATCATAGATTATTTCGAAGCCAAAACACCAACTTTCTATGACGAATGGACGAAACCGTTAAAAGCACCTTCATAGAGAGAGTTGAGCAACTTCGGATCATCAAAGTTGCTCGGTGTACAATTTTTATTGTTCTTATATATCAAATTTTACGAGTTTAAGCTTCAATGATTATTTCGATGCCAAAACACCAACTTTCTATGACAAATGGCGAAAACCGTTAAAAGCTTCTCCATAGAGAGAGTTGTGCAACTTCGGACTATCAAAGTCACTCGGGATAGACTTTTAATTGTTGTTATATGTCAAATTTTATGAGTATAAGCTTCCTGGATTATTTCGATGCCAAAACACCAACATTCTATGACAAATGGACAAAACCGTTAAAAGCACCTCCATAGAGAGAGTTGAGCAACTTCGGATCATCAAAGTTGCACGTTGTACAATTTTTATTGTTCTTATATGTCAAATTTTATGAGTATAAGCTTCCTAGATTATTTCGATGCCAAAACACCAACTTTCTATGACAAATGGACAAAACCGTTAAAAGCTCCTCCATAGATAGAGTTGAGCAACTTCGGATCATCAAAGTTGCTCGGTGTACAATTTTTATTGTTCTTATATATCAAATTTTATGAGTTTAAGCTTCATAGATTATTTCGATGCCAAAACACCAACTTTCTATGACAAATGGCGAAAACCGTTAAAGGTTTCTCCAAAGAGAGAGTTGAGGAACTTCGGACTATCAAAGTCGCTCGGGATAGACTTTTAATTGTTGTTATATGTCAAATTTTATGAGTATAAGCTTCCTGGATTATTTCGATGCCAAAACACCAACATTCTATGACAAATGGACAAAACCGTTAAAAGCACCTCCATAGAGAGAGTTGAGCAACTTCGGATCATCAAAGTTGCTCGGTGTACAATTATTATTGTTCTTATATGTCAAATTTTACGAGTTTAAACTTCATAGATTATTTCGATGCTAAAACACCAACTTTCTATGACAAATAGACAAAACCGTTAAAAGCTCCTCCATAGAGAGAGTTGAGCATCTTCGGACCATCAAAGTTGCTCGGTGCACATCTTTTATTGTTTTTATATGTCAAATTTTATGAGTATAAGCATCATAGATTATTTCGAAGCCAAAACACCAACTTTCTATGACGAATGGACGAAACCGTTAAAAGCACCTTCATAGAGAGAGTTGAGCAACTTCGGATCATCAAAGTTGCTCGGTGTACAATTTTTATTGTTCTTATATAAAAAAAAATTATGAGTTTAAGCTTCATAGATTATTTCGATGCCAAAACACCAACTTTCTATGACAAATGGCGAAAACCGTTAAAAGCTTCTCGATAGAGAGAGAGTTGAGGAACTTCGGACTATCAAAGTCGCTCGGGATAGACTTTTAATTGTTGTTATATGTTAAATTTTATGAGTATAAGCTTCCTGGATTATTTCGATTCCAAAACACCAACATTCTATGACAAATGGACAAAACCGTTAAAAGCAACTCCATAGAGAGAGTTGAGCAACTTCGGATCATCAAAGTTGCCCGTTGTACAATTTTTATTGTTCTTATATGTCAAATTTTATGAGTATAAGCTTCCTAGATTATTTCGATGCCAAAACACCAACTTTCTATGACAAATGGACAAAACCGTTAAAAGCTCCTCCATAGATAGAGTTGAGCAACTTCGAATCATCAAAGTTGCTCGGTGTACAATTTTTATTGTTCTTATATATCAAATTTTACGAGTTTAAACTTCATAGATTATTTCGCTCCTAAAACACCAACTTTCTATGACAAATGGAGAAAACCGTTAAAAGCTCCTCATTAGAGAGAGTTGAGCATCTTCGGACCATCAAAGTTGCTCGGTGCACACCTTTTATTGTTTTTATATGTCAAATTTTATGAGTATAAGCTTCATAGATTATTTCGAAGCCAAAACACCAACTTTCTATGACGAATGGACGAAACCGTTAAAAGCACCTTCATAGAGAGAGTTGAGCAACTTCGGATCATCAAAGTTGCTCGGTGTATAATTTTTATTGTTCTTATATATCAAATTTTACAAGTTTAAGCTTCATAGATTATTTCGATGCCAAAACACCAACTTTCTATGACAAATGGCGAAAACCGTTAAAAGCTTCTCCATAGAGAGAGTTGTGCAACTTCGGACTATCAAAGTCGGTCGGGATAGACTTTTAATTGTTGTTATATGTAAAATTTTATGAGTATAAGCTTCCTGGATTATTTCGATGCCAAAACACCAACATTCTATGACAAATGGACAAAACCGTTAAAAGCAACTCCATAGAGAGAGTTGAGCAACTTCGGATCATCAAAGTTGCCCGTTGTACAATTTTTATTGTTCTTATATGTCAAATTTTATGAGTATAAGCTTTCTAGATTATTTCGATGCCAAAACACCAACTTTCTATGACAAATGGACAAAACCGTTAAAAGCTCCTCCATAGATAGAGTTGAGCAACTTCGGATCATCAAAGTTGCTCGGTGTACAATTTTTATTGTTCTTATATATCAAATTTTATGAGTTTAAGCTTCATAGATTATTTCGATGCCAAAACACCAACTTTCTATAACAAATGGCGAAAACCGTTAAAAGCTTCTCCATAGAGAGAGTTGAGGAACTTCGGACTATCAAAGTCGCTCGGGATAGACTTTTAATTGTTGTTATATGTCAAATTTTATGAGTATAAGCTTCCTGGATTATTTCGATGCCAAAACACCAACATTCTATGACAAATGGACAAAACCGTTAAAAGCACCTCCATAGAGAGAGTTGAGCAACTTCGGATCATCAAAGTTGCTCGGTGCACACTTTTTATTGTTCTTATATGTCAAATTTTATGAGTATAAGCTTCATAGATTATTTCGATGCCAAAACACCAACTTTCTATGTCAAATGGACGAAACCGTTTAAAGCTTCTCCATAGAGAGAGTTGAGCAACTTCGGATCATCAAAGTTGCTCGGTGTACAATTATTATTGTTCTTATATGTCAAATTTTATGAGTTTAAACTTCATAGATTATTTCGATGCTAAAACACCAACTTTCTATGACAAATGGCGAAAACCGTTAAAAGCTTCTCCATAGAGAGAGTTGTGCAACTTCGGATCATCAAAGTTGCTCGGTGCACACTTTTTATTGTTCTTATATGTCAAATTTTATGAGTATAAGCTTCATAGATTATTTCGATGCCAAAACACCAACTTTCTATGTCAAATGGACGAAACCGTTTAAAGCTTCTCCATAGAGAGAGTTGAGCAACTTCGGATCATCAAAGTTGCTCGGTGTATAATATTTATTGTTCTTATATATCAAATTTTACAAGTTTAAGCTTCATAGATTATTTTGATGCCAAAACACCAACTTTCTATGACAAATGGCGAAAACCGTTAAAAGCTTCTCCATAGAGAGAGTTGTGCAACTTCGGACTATCAAAGTCGCTCGGGATAGACTTTTAATTGTTGTTATATGTCAAATTTTATGAATATAAGCTTCCTGGATTATTTCGATGCCAAAATACCAACATTCTATGACAAATGGACAAAACCGTTAAAAGCAACTCCATAGAGAGAGTTGAGCAACTTCGGATCATCAAAGTTGCCCGTTGTACAATTTTTATTGTTCTTACATGCCAAATTTTATGAGTATAAGCTTCCTAGATTATTTCGATGCCAAAACACCAACTTTCTATGACAAATGGACAAAACCGTTAAAAGCTCCTCCATAGATAGAGTTGAGCAACTTCGGATCATCAAAGTTGCTCGGTGTACAATTTTTATTGTTCTTATATATCAAATTTTATGAGTTTAAGCTTCATAGATTATTTCGATGCCAAAACACCAGCTTTCTATAACAAATGGCGAAAACCGTCAAAAGCTTCTCCATAGAGAGAGTTGAGGAACTTCGAACTATCAAAGTCGCTCGGGATAGACTTTTAATTGTTGTTATATGTCAAATTTTCTGAGTATAAGCTTCCTGGATTATTTCGATGCCAAAACACCAACATTCTATGACAAATGGACAAAACCGTTAAAAGCACCTCCATAGAGAGAGTTGAGCAACTTCGGATCATCAAAGTTGCTCGGTGCACACTTTTTATTGTTCTTATATGTCAAATTTTATGAGTATAAGCTTCATAGATTATTTCGATGCCAAAACACCAACTTTCTATGTCAAATGGACGAAACCGTTTAAAGCTTCTCCATGGAGGAGTTGAGCAACTTCGGATCATCAAAGTTGCTCGGTGTACAATTATTATTGTTCTTATATGTCAAATTTTACGAGTTTAAACTTCATAGATTATTTCGATGCTAAAACACCAACTTTCTATGACAAATAGACAAAACCGTTAAAAGCTCCTCCATAGAGAGAGTTGAGCAACTTCAAACCATCAAAGTTGCTCGGTGTACACTTTTTATTGTTCTTATATGTCAAATTTTATGAGTATAAGCTTCATAGATTATTTCGATGCCAAAACACCAACTTTCTATGTCAAATGGACGAAACCGTTTAAAGCTCCTCCATAGAGAGAGTTGAGCAACTTCAAACCATCAAAGTTGCTCGGTGTACACTTTTTATTGTTCTTATATGTCAAATTTTATGAGTATAAGCTTCATAGATTATTTCGATGCCAAAACACCAACTTTCTATGTCAAATGGACGAAACCGTTTAAAGCTTCTCCATAGAGAGAGTTGAGCAACTTCGGATCATCAAAGTTGCTCGGTGTACAATTATTATTGTTCTTATATGTCAAATTTTACGAGTTTAAACTTCATAGATTATTTCGATGCTAAAACACCAACTTTCTATGACAAATGGACGAAACCGTTTAAAGCTTCTCCACAGAGAGAGTCGAGCAACTTCGGATCATCAAAGTTGCTCAGTGTACAATTATTATTGTTCTTATATGTCAAATTTTAAGAGTTTAAGCTTCATAGATTATTTCGATGCCAAAACACCAACTTTCTATGTCAAATGGACGAAACCGTTTAAAGCTTCTCCATAGAGAGAGTTGAGCAACTTCGGATCATCAAAGTTGCTCGGTGTACAATTATTATTGTTCTTATATGTCAAATTTTACGAGTTTAAACTTCATAGATTATTTCGATGCCAAAACACCAACTTTCTATGTCAAATGGACGAAACCGTTTAAAGCTTCTCCATAGAGAGAGTTGAGCAACTTCGGATCATCAAAGTTGCTCGGTGTACAATTATTATTGTTCTTATATGTCAAATTTTACGAGTTTAAACTTCATAGATTATTTCGATGCTAAAACACCAACTTTCTATGACAAATGGAGAAAACCGTTAAAAGCTCCTCCATAGAGAGAGTTGAGCAACTTCAAACCATCAAAGTTGCTCGGTGTACACTTTTTATTGTTCTTATATGTCAAATTTTATGAGTATAAGCTTCATAGATTATTTCGATGCCAAAACACCAACTTTCTATGTCAAATGGACGAAACCGTCTAAAGCTTCTACATAGAGAGAGTTGAGCAACTTCGGATCATCAAAGTTGCTCGGTGTACAATTATTATTGTTGTTATATGTCAAATTTTACGAGTTTAAACTTCATAGATTATTTCGATGCTAAAACACCAACTTTCTATGACAAAAGGAGAAAACCGTTAAAAGCTCCTCCATAGAGAGAGTTGAGCATCTTCGGACCATCAAAGTTGCTCGGTGCACATCTTTTATTGTTTTTATATGTCAAATTTTATGAGTATAAGCATCATAGATTATTTCGAAGCCAAAACACCAACTTTCTATGACGAATGGACGAAACCGTTAAAAGCACCTTCATAGAGAGAGTTGAGCAACTTCGGATCATCAAAGTTGCTCGGTGTACAATTTTTATTGTTCTTATATATCAAATTTTACGAGTTTAAGCTTCATAGATTATTTCGATGCCAAAACACCAACTTTCTATGACAAATGGCGAAAACCGTTAAAAGCTTCTCCATAGAGAGAGTTGTGCAACTTCGGACTATCAAAGTCGCTCGTGATAGACATTTAATTGTTGTTATATGTCAAATTTTATGAGTATAAGCTTCCTGGATTATTTCGATGCCAAAACACCAACATTCTATGACAAATGGACAAAACCGTTAAAAGCACCTCCATAGAGAGAGTTGAGCACGGATCATCAAAGTTGCACGTTGTACAATTTTTGTTGTTCTTATATGTCAAATTTTATGAGTATAAGCTTCCTAGATTATTTCGATGCCAAAACACCAACTTTCTATGAAAAATGGACAAAACCGTTAAAAACTCCTCCATAGATAGCGTTGAGCAACTTCGGATCATCAAAGTTGCTCGGTGTACAATTTTTATTGTTCTTATATATCAAATTTTCTGAGTTTAAGCTTCATAGATTATTTCGATGCCAAAACACCAACTTTCTATGACAAATGGCGAAAACCGTTAAAAGCTTCTCCAAAGAGAGAGTGGAGGAACTTCGGACTATCAAAGTCGCTCGGGATAGACTTTTAATTGTTGTTATATGTCAATTTTTATGAGTATAAGCTTCCTGGATTATTTCGATGACAAAACACCAACATTCTATGACAAATGGACAAAACCGTTAAAAGCACCTCCATAGAGAGAGTTGAGCATCTTCGGACCATCAAAGTTGCTCGGTGCACACATTTTATTGTTCTTATATGTCAAATTTTATGAGTGTAAGCTTCATAGATTATTTCGAAGCCAAAACACCAACTTTCTATGACGAATGGACGAAACCGTTAAAAGCACCTTCATAGAGAGAGTTGAGCAACTTCGGATCATAAAAGTTGCTCGGTGTACAATTTTTATTGTTCTTATATATCAAATTTTACGAGTTTAAGCTTCATAGATTATTTCGATGCCAAAACACCAAATTTCTATGACAAATGGCGAAAACCGTTAAAAGCTTCTCCATAGAGAGAGTTGTGCAACTTCGGACTATCAAAGTCGCTCGGGATAGACTTTTAATTGTTGTTATATGTCAAATTTTATGAGTATAAGCTTCCTGGATTATTTCGATGCCAAAACACCAACATTCTATGACAAACGGACAAAACCGTTAAAAGCAACTCCATAGAGAGAGTTGAGCAACTTCGGATCATCAAAGTTGCCCGTTGTCCAATTTTTATTGTTCTTATATGTCAAATTTTATGAGTATAAGCTTCCTAGATTATTTCGATGCCAAAACACCAACTTTCTATGACAAATGGACAAAACCGTTAAAAGCTCCTCCGTGGATAGAGTTGAGCAACTTCGGATCATCAAAGTTGCTCGGTGTACAATTATTATTAATCTTATATGTCAAATTTTACGAGTTTAAACTTCATAGATTATTTCGCTGCTAAAACACCAACTTTCTAAGACAAATGGAGAAAACCGTTAAAAGCTCCTCCATAGAGAGAGTTGAGCATCTTCGGACCATCAAAGTTGCTCGGTGCACATCTTTTATTGTTTTTATATGTCAAATTTTATGAGTATAAGCATCATAGATTATTTCGAAGCCAAAACACCAACTTTCTTTGACGAATGGACGAAACCGTTAAAAGCACCTTCATAGAGAGAGTTGAGCAACTTCGGATCATCAAAGTTGCTCGGTGTACAATTTTTATTGTTCTTATATAAAAAAAATTTATGAGTTTAAGCTTCATAGATTATTTCGATGCCAAAACACCAACTTTCTATGACAAATGGCGAAAACCGTTAAAAGCTTCTCGATAGAGAGAGAGTTGAGGAACTTCGGACTATCAAAGTCGCTCGGGATAGACTTTTAATTGTTGTTATATGTCAAATTTTATGAGTATAAGCTTCCTGGATTATTTCGATTCCAAAACACCAACATTCTATGACAAATGGACAAAACCGTTAAAAGCAACTCCATAGAGAGAGTTGAGCAACTTCGGATCATCAAAGTTGCCCGTTGTACAATTTTTATTGTTCTTATATGTCAAATTTTATGAGTATAAGCTTCCTAGATTATTTCGATGCCAAAACACCAACTTTCTATGACAAATGGACAAAACCGTTAAAAGCTCCTCCGTAGATAGAGTTGAGCAACTTCGAATCATCAAAGTTGCTCGGTGTACAATTTTTATTGTTCTTATATATCAAATTTTACGAGTTTAAACTTCATAGATTATTTCGCTCCTAAAACACCAACTTTCTATGACAAATGGAGAAAACCGTTAAAAGCTCCTCATTAGAGAGAGTTGAGCATCTTCGGACCATCAAAGTTGCTCGGTGCACACCTTTTATTGTTTTTATATGTCAAATTTTATGAGTATAAGCTTCATAGATTATTTCGAAGCCAAAACACCAACTTTCTATGACGAATGGACGAAACCGTTAAAAGCACCTTCATAGAGAGAGTTGAGCAACTTCGGATCATCAAAGTTGCTCGGTGTATAATTTTTATTGTTCTTATATATCAAATTTTACAAGTTTAAGCTTCATAGATTATTTCGATGCCAAAACACCAACTTTCTATGACAAATGGCGAAAACCGTTAAAAGCTTCTCCATAGAGAGAGTTGTGCAACTTCGGACTATCAAAGTCGGTCGGGATAGACTTTTAATTGTTGTTATATGTAAAATTTTATGAGTATAAGCTTCCTGGATTATTTCGATGCCAAAACACCAACATTCTATGACAAATGGACAAAACCGTTAAAAGCAACTCCATAGAGAGAGTTGAGCAACTTCGGATCATCAAAGTTGCCCGTTGTACAATTTTTATTGTTCTTATATGTCAAATTTTATGAGTATAAGCTTTCTAGATTATTTCGATGCCAAAACACCAACTTTCTATGACAAATGGACAAAACCGTTAAAAGCTCCTCCATAGATAGAGTTGAGCAACTTCGGATCATCAAAGTTGCTCGGTGTACAATTTTTATTGTTCTTATATATCAAATTTTATGAGTTTAAGCTTCATAGATTATTTCGATGCCAAAACACCAACTTTCTATAACAAATGGCGAAAACCGTTAAAAGCTTCTCCATAGAGAGAGTTGAGGAACTTCGGACTATCAAAGTCGCTCGGGATAGACTTTTAATTGTTGTTATATGTCAAATTTTATGAGTATAAGCTTCCTGGATTATTTCGATGCCAAAACACCAACATTCTATGACAAATGGACAAAACCGTTAAAAGCACCTCCATAGAGAGAGTTGAGCAACTTCGGATCATCAAAGTTGCTCGGTGCACACTTTTTATTGTTCTTATATGTCAAATTTTATGAGTATAAGCTTCATAGATTATTTCGATGCCAAAACACCAACTTTCTATGTCAAATGGACGAAACCGTTTAAAGCTTCTCCATAGAGAGAGTTGAGCAACTTCGGATCATCAAAGTTGCTCGGTGTACAATTATTATTGTTCTTATATGTCAAATTTTATGAGTTTAAACTTCATAGATTATTTCGATGCTAAAACACCAACTTTCTATGACAAATGGCGAAAACCGTTAAAAGCTTCTCCATAGAGAGAGTTGTGCAACTTCGGATCATCAAAGTTGCTCGGTGCACACTTTTTATTGTTCTTATATGTCAAATTTTATGAGTATAAGCTTCATAGATTATTTCGATGCCAAAACACCAACTTTCTATGTCAAATGGACGAAACCGTTTAAAGCTTCTCCATAGAGAGAGTTGAGCAACTTCGGATCATCAAAGTTGCTCGGTGTATAATTTTTATTGTTCTTATATATCAAATTTTACAAGTTTAAGCTTCATAGATTATTTTGATGCCAAAACACCAACTTTCTATGACAAATGGCGAAAACCGTTAAAAGCTTCTCCATAGAGAGAGTTGTGCAACTTCGGACTATCAAAGTCGCTCGGGATAGACTTTTAATTGTTGTTATATGTCAAATTTTATGAGTATAAGCTTCCTGGATTATTTCGATGCCAAAATACCAACATTCTATGACAAATGGACAAAACCGTTAAAAGCAACTCCATAGAGAGAGTTGAGCAACTTCGGATCATCAAAGTTGCCCGTTGTACAATTTTTATTTTTCTTATATGCCAAATTTTATGAGTATAAGCTTCCTAGATTATTTCGATGCCAAAACACCAACTTTCTATGACAAATGGACAAAACCGTTAAAAGCTCCTCCATAGATAGAGTTGAGCAACTTCGGATCATCAAAGTTGCTCGGTGTACAATTTTTATTGTTCTTATATATCAAATTTTATGAGTTTAAGCTTCATAGATTATTTCGATGCCAAAACACCAGCTTTCTATAACAAATGGCGAAAACCGTCAAAAGCTTCTCCATAGAGAGAGTTGAGGAACTTCGAACTATCAAAGTCGCTCGGGATAGACTTTTAATTGTTGTTATATGTCAAATTTTCTGAGTATAAGCTTCCTGGATTATTTCGATGCCAAAACACCAACATTCTATGACAAATGGACAAAACCGTTAAAAGCACCTCCATAGAGAGAGTTGAGCAACTTCGGATCATCAAAGTTGCTCGGTGCACACTTTTTATTGTTCTTATATGTCAAATTTTATGAGTATAAGCTTCATAGATTATTTCGATGCCAAAACACCAACTTTCTATGTCAAATGGACGAAACCGTTTAAAGCTTCTCCATGGAGGAGTTGAGCAACTTCGGATCATCAAAGTTGCTCGGTGTACAATTATTATTGTTCTTATATGTCAAATTTTACGAGTTTAAACTTCATAGATTATTTCGATGCTAAAACACCAACTTTCTATGACAAATAGACAAAACCGTTAAAAGCTCCTCCATAGAGAGAGTTGAGCAACTTCAAACCATCAAAGTTGCTCGGTGTACACTTTTTATTGTTCTTATATGTCAAATTTTATGAGTATAAGCTTCATAGATTATTTCGATGCCAAAACACCAACTTTCTATGTCAAATGGACGAAACCGTTTAAAGCTTCTCCATAGAGAGAGTTGAGCAACTTCGGATCATCAAAGTTGCTCGGTGTACAATTATTATTGTTCTTATATGTCAAATTTTACGAGTTTAAACTTCATAGATTATTTCGATGCTAAAACACCAACTTTCTATGACAAATGGACGAAACCGTTTAAAGCTTCTCCACAGAGAGAGTCGAGCAACTTCGGATCATCAAAGTTGCTCAGTGTACAATTATTATTGTTCTTATATGTCAAATTTTAAGAGTTTAAGCTTCATAGATTATTTCGATGCCAAAACACCAACTTTCTATGTCAAATGGACGAAACCGTTTAAAGCTTCTCCATAGAGAGAGTTGAGCAACTTCGGATCATCAAAGTTGCTCGGTGTACAATTATTATTGTTCTTATATGTCAAATTTTACGAGTTTAAACTTCATAGATTATTTCGATGCCAAAACACCAACTTTCTATGTCAAATGGACGAAACCGTTTAAAGCTTCTCCATAGAGAGAGTTGAGCAACTTCGGATCATCAAAGTTGCTCGGTGTACAATTATTATTGTTCTTATATGTCAAATTTTACGAGTTTAAACTTCATAGATTATTTCGATGCTAAAACACCAACTTTCTATGACAAATGGAGAAAACCTTTAAAAGCTCCTCCATAGAGAGAGTTGAGCATCTTCGGACCATCAAAGTTGCTCGGTGCACACTTTTTCTTGTTCTTATATGTCAAATTTTATGAGTATAAGCTTCATAGATTATTTCGATGCCAAAACACCAACTTTCTATGTCAAATGGACGAAACCGTTTAAAGCTTCTCCATAGAGAGAGTTGAGCAAGTTCGGATCATCAAAGTTGCTCGGTGTACAATTATTATTAATCTTATATGTCAAATTTTACGAGTTTAAACTTCATAGATTATTTCGCTGCTAAAACACCAACTTTCTATGACAAAAGGAGAAAACCGTTAAAAGCTCCTCCATAGAGAGAGTTGAGCATCTTCGGACCATCAAAGTTGCTCGGTGCACATCTTTTATTGTTTTTATATGTCAAATTTTATGAGTATAAGCATCATAGATTATTTCGAAGCCAAAACACCAACTTTCTATGACGAATGGACGAAACCGTTAAAAGCACCTTCATAGAGAGAGTTGAGCAACTTCGGATCATCAAAGTTGCTCGGTGTACAATTTTTATTGTTCTTATATATCAAATTTTACGAGTTTAAGCTTCATAGATTATTTCGATGCCAAAACACCAACTTTCTATGACAAATGGCGAAAACCGTTAAAAGCTTCTCCATAGAGAGAGTTGTGCAACTTCGGACTATCAAAGTCGCTCGTGATAGACATTTAATTGTTGTTATATGTCAAATTTTATGAGTATAAGCTTCCTGGATTATTTCGATGCCAAAACACCAACATTCTATGACAAATGGACAAAACCGTTAAAAGCACCTCCATAGAGAGAGTTGAGCACGGATCATCAAAGTTGCACGTTGTACAATTTTTGTTGTTCTTATATGTCAAATTTTATGAGTATAAGCTTCCTAGATTATTTCGATGCCAAAACACCAACTTTCTATGAAAAATGGACAAAACCGTTAAAAACTCCTCCATAGATAGCGTTGAGCAACTTCGGATCATCAAAGTTGCTCGGTGTACAATTTTTATTGTTCTTATATATCAAATTTTCTGAGTTTAAGCTTCATAGATTATTTCGATGCCAAAACACCAACTTTCTATGACAAATGGCGAAAACCGTTAAAAGCTTCTCCAAAGAGAGAGTGGAGGAACTTCGGACTATCAAAGTCGCTCGGGATAGACTTTTAATTGTTGTTATATGTCAATTTTTATGAGTATAAGCTTCCTGGATTATTTCGATGACAAAACACCAACATTCTATGACAAATGGACAAAACCGTTAAAAGCACCTCCATAGAGAGAGTTGAGCATCTTCGGACCATCAAAGTTGCTCGGTGCACACATTTTATTGTTCTTATATGTCAAATTTTATGAGTATAAGCTTCATAGATTATTTCGAAGCCAAAACACCAACTTTCTATGACGAATGGACGAAACCGTTAAAAGCACCTTCATAGAGAGAGTTGAGCAACTTCGGATCATCAAAGTTGCTCGGTGTACAATTTTTATTGTTCTTATATATCAAATTTTACGAGTTTAAGCTTCATAGATTATTTCGATGCCAAAACACCAACTTTCTATGACAAATGGCGAAAACCGTTAAAAGCTTCTCCATAGAGAGAGTTGTGCAACTTCGGACTATCAAAGTCGCTCGGGATAGACTTTTAATTGTTGTTATATGTCAAATTTTATGAGTATAAGCTTCCTGGATTATTTCGATGCCAAAACACTAACATTCTATGACAAATGGACAAAACCGTTAAAAGCAACTCCATAGAGAGAGTTGAGCAACTTCGGATCATCAAAGTTGCCCGTTGTACAATTTTTATTGTTCTTATATGTCAAATTTTATGAGTATAAGCTTCCTAGATTATTTCGAGGCCAAAACACCAACTTTCTATGACAAATGGACAAAACCGTTAAAAGCTCCTCCATAGATAGAGTTGAGCAACTTCGGATCATCAAAGTTGCTCGGTGTACAATTTTTATTGTTCTTATATATCAAATTTTATGAGTTTAAGATTCATAGATTATTTCGATGCCAAAACACCAACTTTCTATGACAAATGGCGAAAACCGTTAAAAGCTTCTCGATAGAGAGAGAGTTGAGGAACTTCGGACTATCAAAGTCGCTCGGGATAGACTTTTAATATTTGTTATATGTCAAATTTTATGAGTATAAGCTTCCTGGATTATTTCGATGCCAAAACACCAACATTCTATGACAAATGGACAAAACCGTTAAAAGCAACTCCATAGAGAGAGTTGAGCAACTTCGGATTATCAAAGTTGCCCGTTGTACAATTTTTATTGTTCTTATATGTCAAATTTTATGAGTATAAGCTTCCTAGATTATTTCGATGCCAAAACACCAACTTTCTATGACAAATGGACAAAACCGTTAAAAGCTCCTCCATAGATAGAGTTGAGCAACTTCGGATCATCAAAGTTGCTCGGTGTACAATTTTTATTGTTCTTATATATCAAATTTTACGAGTTTAAACTTCATAGATTATTTCGCTGCTAAAACACCAACTTTCTATGACAAATGGAGAAAACCGTTAAAAGCTCCTCCATAGAGAGAGTTGAGCATCTTCGGACCATCAAAGTTGCTCGGTGCACACCTTTTATTGTTTTTATATGTCAAATTTTATGAGTATAAGCTTCATAGATTATTTCGAAGCCAAAACACCAACTTTCTATGACGAATGGACGAAACCATTAAAAGCACCTTCATAGAGAGAGTTGAGCAACTTCGGATCATCAAAGTTGCTCGGTGTACAATTTTTATTGTTCTTATATATCAAATTTTACAAGTTTAAGATTCATAGATTATTTCGATGCCAAAACACCAACTTTCTATGACAAATGGCGAAAACCGTTAAAAGCTTCTCCATAGAGAGAGTTGTGCAACTTCGGACTATCAAAGTCGATCAGGATAGACTTTTAATTGTTGTTATATGTCAAATTTTATGAGTATAAGCTTCCTGGATTATTTCGATGCCAAAACACCAACATTCTATGACAAATGGACAAAACCGTTAAAAGCACCTCCATAGAGAGAGTTGAGCAACTTCGTATCATCAAAGTTGCACGTTGTACAATTTTTATTGTTGTTATATGTCAAATTTTATGAGTATAAGCTTCCTAGATTATTTCGATGCCAAAACACCAACTTTCTATGACAAATGGACAAAACCGTTAAAAGCTCCTCCATAGATAGAGTTGAGCAACTTCGGATCATCAAAGTTGCTCGGTGTACAATTTTTATTGTTCTTATATATCAAATTTTATGAGTTTAAGCTTCATAGATTATTTCGATGCCAAAACACCAACTTTCTATGACAAATGCCGAAAACCGTTAAAAGCTTCTCCAAAGAGAGAGTTGAGAAACTTCGGACTATCAAAGTCGCTCGGGATAGACTTTTAATTGTTGTTATATGTCAAATTTTATGAATATAAGCTTCCTGGATTATTTCGATGCCAAAACACCAACATTCTATGACAAATGGACAAAACCGTTAAAAGCACCTCCATTGACAGAGTTGAGCAACTTCGGATCATCAAAGTTGCTCGTTGCACACTTTTTATTGTTCTTATATGTCAAATTTTATGAGTATAAGCTTCATAGATTATTTCGATGCCAAAACACCAACTTTCTATGTCAAATGGACGAAAGCGTTTAAAGCTTCTCCATAGAGGAGTTGAGCAACTTCGGATCATCAAAGTTGCTCGGTGTACAATTATTACTGTTCTTATATGTCAAATTTTACGAGTTTAAACTTCATAGATTATTTCGATGCTAAAACACCAACTTTCTATGACAAATGGAGAAAACCGTTAAAAGCTCCTCCATAGAGAGAGTTGAGCATCTTCGGACCATCAAAGTTGCTCGGTGCACACATTTTATTGTTCTTATATGTCAAATTTTATGAGTATAAGCTTCATAGATTATTTCGAAGCCAAAACACCAACTTTCTATGACGAATGGACGCAACCGTTAAAAGCACCTTCATAGAGAGAGTTGAGCAACTTCGGATCATCAAAGTTGCTCGGTGTACAATTTTTATTGTTCTTATATATCAAATTTTACGAGTTTAAGCTTCATAGATTATTTCGATGCCAAAACACCAACTTTCTATGACAAATGGCGAAAACCGTTAAAAGCTTCTCCATAGAGAGAGTTGTGCAACTTCGGACTATCAAAGTCGCTCGGGATACACTTTTAATTGTTGTTATATGTCAAATTTTATGAGTATAAGCTTCCTGGATTATTTCGATGCCAAAACACCAACATTCTATGACAAATGGACAAAACCGTTAAAAGCAACTCCATAGAGAGAGTTGAGCAACTTCGGATCATCAAAGTTGCCCGTTGTACAATTTTTATTGTTCTTATATGTCAAATTTTATGAGTATAAGCTTCCTAGATTATTTTGATGCCAAAACACCAACTTTCTATGACAAATGGACAAAACCGTTAAAAGCTCCTCCATAGATAGAGTTGAGCAACTTCGGATCATCAAAGTTGCTCAGTGTACAATTTTTATTGTTCTTATATATCAAATTTTTTGAGTTTAAGCTTCATAGATTATTTCGATGCCAAAACACCAACTTTCTATGACAAATGGCGAAAACCTTTAAAAGCTTCTCCATAGAAAGAGTTGAGGAACTTCGGACTATCAAAGTCGCTCGGGATAGACTTTTAATTGTTGTTATATGTCAAATTTTATGAGTATAAGCTTCCTGGATTATTTCGATGCCAAAACACCAACATTCTATGACAAATGGACAAAACCGTTAAAAGCACCTCCATAGAGAGAGTTGAGCAACTTCGGATCATCAAAGTTGCTCGGTGCACACTTTTTATTGTTCTTATATGTCAAATTTTATGAGTATAAGTTTCATAGATTATTTCGATGCCAAAACACCAACTTTCTATGTCAAATGGACGAAACCGTTTAAAGCTTCTCCATAGAGGAGTTGAGCAACTTCGGATCATCAAAGTTGCTCGGTGTACAATTATTATTGTTCTTATATGTCAAATTTTACGAGTTTAAACTTCATAGATTATTTCGATGCTAAAACACCAACTTTCTATGACAAATAGACAAAACCGTTAAAAGCTCCTCCATAGAGAGAGTTGAGCAACTTCAAACCATCAAAGTTGCTCGGTGTACACTTTTTATTGTTCTTATATGTCAAATTTTATGAGTATAAGCTTCATAGATTATTTCGATGCCAAAACACCAACTTTCTATGTCAAATGGATGAAACCGTTTAAAGCTTCTCCATAGAGAGAGTTGAGCAACTTCGGATCATCAAAGTTGCTCGGTGTACAATTATTATTGTTCTTATATGTCAAATTTTACGAGTTTAAACTTCATAGATTATTTCGATGCTAAAACACCAACTTTCTATGACAAATGGAGAAAACCGTTAAAAGCTCCTCCATAGAGAGAGTTGAGCATCTTCGGACCATCAAAGTTGCTCGGTGCACACTTTTTCTTGTTCTTATATTTCAAATTTTATGAGTATAAGCTTCATAGATTATTTCGATGCCAAAACAACAACTTTCTGTGTCAAATGGACGAAACCGTTTAAAGCTTCTCCATAGAGAGAGTTGAGCAAGTTCGGATCATCAAAGTTGCTCGGTGTACAATTATTATTAATCTTATATGTCAAATTTTACGAGTTCAAACTTCATAGATTATTTCGCTGCTAAAACACCAACTTTCTATGACAAATGGAGAAAACCGTTAAAAGCTCCTCCATAGAGAGAGTTGAGCATCTTCGGACCATCAAAGTTGCTCGGTGCACACCTTTAATTGTTGTTATATGTCAAATTTTATGAGTATAAGCTTCCTGGATTATTTCGATGCCAAAACACCAACATTCTAAGACAAATGGACAAAACCGTTAAAAGCACCTCCATAGAGAGAGTTGAGGAACTTCGGATCATCAAAGTTGCCCGTTGTACAATTTTTATTGTTCTTATATGTCAAATTTTATGAGTATAAGCTTCCTAGATTATTTCGATGCCAAAACACCAACTTTCTATGTCAAATGGACGAAACCGTTTAAAGCTTCTCCATAGAGAGACTTGAGCAACTTCGGATCATCAAAGTTGCCCGTTGTACAATTTTTATTGTTCTTATATGTCAAATTTTACGAGTATAAGCTTCCTAGATTATTTCGATGCCAAAACACCAACTTTCTATGCAAAATGGAAAAAACCTTTAAAAGCTCCTCCATAGATAGAGTTGAGCAACTTCGGATCATCAAAGTCGCTCGGTGTACAATTTTTATTGTTCTTATATATCAAAGTTTACGAGTTTAAGCTTCATAGATTATTTCGATGCCAAAACACCAACTTTCTATGACAAATGGCGAAAACCGTTAAAAGCTTCTCCATAGAGAGAGTTGAGGAACTTCGGACTATCAAAGTCACTCGGGATAGACTTTTAATTGTTGTTATATGTCAAATTTTATGAGTATAAGCTTCCTGGATTATTTCGATGACAAAAAACCAACATTCTATGACAAATGGACAAAACCGTTAAAAGCACCTCCATAGAGAGAGTTGAGCAACTTCGGATCATCAAAGTTGCTCGGTGCACACTTTTTATAGTTCTTATATGTCAAATTTTATGAGTATAAGCTTCATAGATTATTTCGATGCCAAAACACCAACTTTCTATGTCAAATGGACGAAACCGTTTAAAGCTTCTCCATAGAGGAGTTGAGCAACTTCGGATCATCAAAGTTGCTCGGTGTACAATTATTATTGTTCTTATATGTCAAATTTTACGAGTTTAAACTTCATAGATTATTTCGATGCTAAAACACCAATTTTCTATGACAAACAGACAAAACCGTTAAAAGCTCCTCCATAGAGAGAGTTGAGCAACTTCAAACCATCAAAGTTGCTCGGTGTACACTTTTTATCGTTCTTATATGTCAAATTTTATGAGTATAAGCTACATAGATTATTTCGATGCCAAAACACCAACTTTCTATGTCAAATGGACGAAACCGTTTAAAGCTTCTCCATAGAGAGAGTTGAGCAACTTCGGATCATCAAAGTTGCTCGGTGTACAATTATTATTGTTCTTATATGTCAAATTTTATGAGTTTAAACTTCATAGATTATTTCGATGCTAAAACACCAACTTTCTATGACAAATGGAGAAAACCGTTAAAAGCTCCTCCATAGAGAGAGTTGAGCATCTTCGGACCATCAAAGTTGCTCGGTGCACACTTTTTATTGTTCTTATATGTCAAATTTTATGAGTATAAGCTTCATAGATTATTTCGATGCCAAAACACCAACTTTCTATGTCAAATGGACGAAACCGTTTAAAGCTTCTCCATAGAGAGAGTTGAGCAACTTCGGATCATCAAAGTTGCTCGGTGTACAATTATTATTGTTCTTATATGTCAAATTTTACGAGTTTAAACTTCATAGATTATTTCGATGCTAAAACACCAACTTTCTATGACAAATGGAGAAAACCGTTAAAAGCTCCTCCATAGAGAGAGATGAGCATCTTCGGACCATCAAAGTTGCTCGGTGCACACCTTTTATTGTTTTTATATGTCAAATTTTATGAGTATAAGCTTCATAGATTATTTCGAAGCCAAAACACCAACTTTCTATGACAAATGGACGAAACCGTTAAAAGCACCTTCATAGAGAGAGTTGAGCAACTTCGGATCATCAAAGTTGCTCGGTGTACAATTTTTATTGTTCTTATATATCAAATTTTATGAGTTTAACCTTCATAGATTATTTCGATGACAAAACACCAACTTTCTATGACAAATGGCGAAAACCTTTAAAAGCTTCTCCATAGAGAGAGTTGTGCAACTTCGGACTATCAAAGTCGCTCGGGATAGACTTTTAATTGTTGTTATATGTCAAATTTTATGAGTATAAGCTTCCTGGAATATTTCGATGCCAAAACACCAACATTCTAAGACAAATGGACAAAACCGTTAAAAGCACCTCCATAGAGAGAGTTGAGCAACTTCGGATCATCAAAGTTGCCCGTTGTACAATTTTTATTGTTCTTATATGTCAAATTTTATGAGTATAAGCTACCTAGATTATTTCGATGCCAAAACACCAACTTTCTATGTCAAATGGACGAAACCGTTTAGAGCTTCTCCATAGAGAGAGTTGAGCAACTTCGGATCATCAAAGTTGCTCGGTGTACAATTATTATTGTTCTTATATGTCAAATTTTACGAGTTTAAACTTCATAGATTATTTCGATGCTAAAACACCAATTTTCTATGACAAATAGACAAAACCGTTAAAAGCTCCTCCATAGAGAGAGTTGAGCAACTTCAAACCATCAAAGTTGCTCGGTGTACACTTTTTATTGTTCATATATGTCAAATTTTATGAGTATAAGCTACATAGATTATTTCGATGCCAAAACACCAACTTTCTATGTCAAATGGACGAAACCGTTTAAAGCTTCTCCATAGAGAGAGTTGAGCAACTTCGGATCATCAAAGTTGCTCGGTGTACAATTATTATTGTTCTTATATGTTAAATTTTACGAGTTTAAACTTCATAGATTATTTCGATGCTAAAACACCAACTTTCTATGACAAATAGACAAAACCGTTAAAAGCTCCTCCATAGAGAGAGTTGAGCAACTTCAAACCATCAAAGTTGCTCGGTGCACACTTTTTATTGTTCTTATATGTCAAATTTTATGAGTATAAGCTTCATAGATTATTTCGATGCCAAAACACCAACTTTCTTTGTCAAATGGACGAAACCGTTTAAAGCTTCTCCATAGAGAGAGTTGAGCAACTTCGGATCATCAAAGTTGCTCGGTGTACAATTATTATTGTTCTTATATGTCAAATTTAACGAGTTTAAACTTCATAGATTATTTTGATGCTAAAACATCAACTTTCTATAACAAATGGAGAAAACCGTTAAAAGCTCCTCCATAGAGAGAGTTGAGCATCTTCGGACCATCAAAGTTGCTCGGTGCACACCTTTTATTGTTTTTATATGTCAAATTTTATGAGTATAAGCTTCATAGATTATTTCGAAGCCAAAACACCAACTTTCTATGACAAATGGACGAAACCGTTAAAAGCACCTTCATAGAGAGAGTTGAGCAACTTCGGATTATCAAAGTTGCTCGGTGTACAATTTTTATTGTTCTTATATATCAAATTTTATGAGTTTAACCTTCATAGATTATTTCGATGCCAAAACACCAACTTTCTATGACAAATGGCGAAAACTGTTAAAAGCTTCCCCATAGAGAGAGTTGTGCAACTTCGGACTATCAAAGTCGCTCGGGATAGACTTTTAATTGTTGTTATATGTCAAATTTTATGAGTATAAGCTTCCTGGAATATTTCGATGCCAAAACACCAACATTCTAAGACAAATGGACAAAACCGTTAAAAGCACCTCCATAGAGAGAGTTGAGCAACTTCGGATCATCAAAGTTGCCCGTTGTAGCATTTTTATTGTTCTTATATGTCAAATTTTGTGAGTATAAGCTACCTAAATTATTTCGATGCCAAAACACCAACTTTCTATGTCAAATGGACGAAACCGTTTAGAGCTTCTCCATAGAGAGAGTTGAGCAACTTCGGATCATCAAAGTTGCTCGGTGTACAATTATTATTGTTCTTATATGTCAAATTTTACGAGTTTAAACTTCATAGATTATTTCGATGCTAAAACACGAACTTTCTATGACAAATGGAGAAAACCGTTATAAGCTCCTCCATAGAGAGAGTTGAGCATCTTCTGACCATCAAAGTTGCTCGGTGCACACATTTTATTGTTCTTATATGTCAAATTTTATGAGTATAAGCTTCATAGATTATTTCGAAGCCAAAACACCAACTTTCTATGACGAATGGACGAAACCGTTAAAAGCAACTTCATAGAGAGAGTTGAGCAACTTCGGATCATCAAAGTTGCTCGGTGTACAATTTTTATTGTTCTTATATATCAAATTTTACGAGTTTAAGCTTCATAGATTATTTCGATGCCAAAACACGAACTTTCTATTACAAATGGCGAAAACCGTTAAAAGCTTCTCCATAGAGAGAGTTGTGCAACTTCGGACTATCAAAGTCGCTCGGGATAGACTTTTAATTGTTGTTATATGTCAAATTTTATGAGTATAAGCTTCCTGGATTATTTCGATGTCAAAACACCAACATTCTATGACAAATGGACAAAACCGTTAAAGGCAACTCCATAGAGAGAGTTGAGCAACTTCGGATCATCAAAGTTGCCCGTTGTACAATTTTTATTGTTCTTATATGTCAAATTTTATGAGTATAAGCTTCCTAGATTATTTCGATGCCAAAACACCAACTTTCTATGACAAATGGACAAATCCGTTAAAAGCTCCTCCATAGATAGAGTTGAGCAACTTCGGATCATCAAAGTTGCTCGGTGTACAATTTTTATTGTTCTTATATATCAAATTTTATGAGTTTAATCTTCATAGATTATTTCGATGCCAAAACACCAACTTTCTATGACAAATGGCGAAAACCGTTAAAAGCTTCTCCATAGAGAGAGTTGAGGAACTTCGGACTATCAAAGTCGCTCGGGATAGACTTTTAATTGTTGTTATATGTCAAATTTTATGAGTATAAGCTTCCTGGATTGTTTCGATGCCAAAACACCAACATTCTATGACAAATGGACAAAACCGTTAAAAGCACCTTCATAGAGAGAGTTGAGCAACTTCGGATCATCAAAGTTGCTCGGTGCACACTTTTTATTGTTCTTATATGTCAAATTTTATGAGTATAAGCTTCATAGATTATTTCGATGCCAAAACACCAACTTTCTATGTCAAATGGACGAAACCGTTTAAAGCTTCTCCATAGAGGAGTTGAGCAACTTCGGATCATCAAAGTTGCTCGGTGTACAATTATTATTGTTCTTATATGTCAAATTTAACGAGTTTAAACTTCATAGATTATTTCGATGCTAAAACATCAACTTTCTATGACAAATGGAGAAAACCGTTAAAAGCTCCTCCATAGAGAGAGTTGAGCATCTTCGGACCATCAAAGTTGCTCGGTGCACACCTTTTATTGTTTTTATATGTCAAATTTTATGAGTATAAGCTTCATAGATTATTTCGAAGCCAAAACACCAACTTTCTATGACAAATGGACGAAACCGTTAAAAGCACCTTCATAGAGAGAGTTGAGCAACTTCGGATCATCAAAGTTGCTCGGTGTACAATTATTATTGTTCTTATATGTCAAATTTAACGAGTTTAAACTTCATAGATTATTTCGATGCTAAAACATCAACTTTCTATGACAAATGGAGAAAACCGTTAAAAGCTCCTCCATAGAGAGAGTTGAGCATCTTCGGACCATCAAAGTTGCTCGGTGCACACCTTTTATTGTTTTTATATGTCAAATTTTATGAGTATAAGCTTCATAGATTATTTCGAAGCCAAAACACCAACTTTCTATGACAAATGGACGAAACCGTTTAAAGCTTCTCCATAGAGGAGTTGAGCAACTTCGGATCATCAAAGTTGCTCGGTGTACAATTATTATTGTTCTTATATGTCAAATTTTACGAGTTTAAACTTCATAGATTATTTCGATGCCAAAACACCAACTTTCTATGACAAATGGCGAAAACCGTTAAAAGCTTCCCCATAGAGAGAGTTGTGCAACTTCGGACTATCAAAGTCGCTCGGGATAGACTTTTAATTGTTGTTATATGTCAAATTTTATGAGTATAAGCTTCCTGGAATATTTCGATGCCAAAACACCAACATTCTAAGACAAATGGACAAAACCGTTAAAAGCACCTCCATAGAGAGAGTTGAGCAACTTCGGATCATCAAAGTTGCCCGTTGTAACACTTTTTATTGTTCTTATATGTCAAATTTTATGAGTATAAGCTTCATAGATTATTTCGATGCCAAAACACCAACTTTCTATGTCAAATGGAGAAAACCGTTAAAAGCTCCTCCATAGAGAGAGTTGAGCATCTTCGGACCATCAAAGTTGCTCGGTGCACACTTTTTCTTGTTCTTATATGTCAAATTTTATGAGTATAAGCTTCATAGATTATTTCGATGCCAAAACACCAACTTTCTATGTCAAATGGACGAAACCGTTTAAAGCTTCTCCATAGAGAGAGTTGAGCAAGTTCGGATCATCAAAGTTGCTCGGTGTACAATTATTATTAATCTTATATGTCAAATTTTACGAGTTTAAACTTCATAGATTATTTCGCTGCTAAAACACCAACTTTCTATGACAAATGGAGAAAACCGTTAAAAGCTCCTCCAGAGAGAGAGTTGAGCATCTTCAGACGATCAAAGTTGCTCGGTGCACACCTTTTATTGTTTTTATATGTCAAATTTTATGAGTATAAGCTTCATAGATTATTTCGAAGCCAAAACACCAACTTTCTATGACAAATGGAGAAAACCGTTAAAAGCACCTTCATAGAGAGAGTTGAGCAACTTCGGATCATCAAAGTTGCTCGGTGTACAATTTTTATTGTTCTTATATATCAAATTTTAGGAGTTTAACCTTCATAGATTATTTCGATGCCAAAACACCAACTTTCTATGACAAATGGCGAAAACCGTTAAAAGCTTCTCCATAGAGAGAGTTGTGCAACTTCGGACTATCAAAGTCGCTCGGGATAGAATTTTAGTTGTTGTTATATGTTAAATTTTATGAGTATAAGCTTCTTGGATTATTTCGATGCCAAAACACCAACATTCTAAGACAAATGGACAAAACCGTTAAAAGCACCTCCATAGAGAGAGTTGAGCAACTTCGAATCATCAAAGTTGCCCGTTGTACAATTTTTATTGTTCTTATATGTCAAATTTTATGAGTATAAGCTTCCTAGATTATTTCGATGCCAAAACACCAACTTTCTATGTCAAATGGACGAAACCGTTTAAAGCTTCTCCATAGAGAGAGTTGAGCAACTTCGGATCATCAAAGTTGCTCGGTGTACAATTATTATTGTTCTTATATGTCAAATTTTACGAGTTTAAACTTCTTAGATTATTTCGATGCTAAAACACCAACTTTCTATGACAAATGGAGAAAACCATTAAAAGCTCTTCCATAGAGAGAGTTGAGCATCTTCGGACCATCAAAGTTGCTCGGTGCAAACATTTTATTGTTCTTATATGTCAAATTTTATGAGTATAAGCTTCATAGATTATTTCGAAGCCAAAACACCAACTTTCTATGACGAATGGACGAAACCGTTAAAAGCACCTTCATAGAGAGAGTTGAGCAACTTCGGATCATCAAAGTTGCTCGGTGTACAATTTTTATTGTTCTTATATATCAAATTTTACGAGTTTAAGCTTCATAGATTATTTCGATGCCAAAACACCAACTTTCTATGACAAATGGCGAAAACCGTTAAAAGCTTCTCCAAAAAGAGAGTTGAGGAACTTCGGACTATCAAAGTCGCTCGGGGTAGACTTTTAATTGTTGTTATATGTCAAATTTTATGAGTATAAGCTTCCTGGATTATTTCGATGCCAAAACACCAACATTCTATGACAAATGGACAAAACCGTTAAAAGCACCTCCATAGAGAGAGTTGAGCAACTTCGGATCATCAAAGTTGCCCGTTGTACAATTTTTACTGTTCTTATATGTTAAATTTTATGAGTATAAGCTTCCTAGATTATTTCGATGACAAAATACCAACTTTCTATGACAAATGGACAAAACCGTTAAAAGCTCCTCCATAGATAGAGTTGAGCAACTTCGGATCATCAAAGTTGCTCGGTGTACAATTTTTATTGTTCTTATATATTAAATTTTATGAGTTTAAGCTTCATAGATTATTTCGATGCCAAAACACCAACTTTCTATGACAAATGGCGAAAACCGTTAAAAGCTTCTCCAAAAAGAGAGTTGAGGAACTTCGGACTATCAAAGTCGCTCGGGGTAGACTTTTAATTGTTGTTATATGTCAAATTTTATGAGTATAAGCTTCCTGGATTATTTCGATGCCAAAACACCAACATTCTATGACAAATGGACAAAACCGTTAAAAGCAACTCCATTGAGAGAGTTGAGCAACTTCGGATCATCAAAGTTGCCCGTTGTACAATTTTTATTGTTCTTATATGTGAAATTTTATGAGTATAAGCTTCCTAGATTATTTCGATGCCAAAACACCAACTTTCTATGACAAATGGACAAAACCGTTAAAAGCTCCTCCATAGATAGAGTTGAGCAACTTCGGATCATCAAAGTTGCTCGGTGTACAATTTTTATTGTTCTTATATATCAAATTTTATGAGTTTAATCTTCATAGATTATTTCGATGCCAAAACACCAACTTTCTATGGCAAATGGCGAAAACCGTTAAAATCTTCTCCATAGAGAGAGTTGAGGAACGTCGGACTATCAAAGTCGCTCGGGATAGACTTTTAATTGTTGTTATATGTCAAATTTTATGAGTATAAGCTTCCTGGATTGTTTCGATGCAAAAACACCAACATTCTATGACAAATGGACAAAACCGTTAAAAGCACCTTCATAGAGAGAGTTGAGCAACTTCGGATCATCAAAGTTGCTCGGTGCACACTTTTTATTGTTCTTATATGTCAAATTTTATGAGTATAAGCTTCATAGATTATTTCGATGCCAAAACACCAACTTTCTATGTCAAATGGACGAAACCGTTTAAAGCTTCTCCATAGAGGAGTTGAGCAACTTTGGATCATCAAAGTAGCTCGGTGTACAATTATTATTGTTCTTATATGTCAAATTTAACGAGTTTAAACTTCATAGATTATTTCGATGCTAAAACACCAACTTTCTATGACAAATAGACAAAACCGTTAAAAGCTCCTCCATAGAGAGAGTTGAGCAACTTCAAACCATCAAAGTTGCTCGGTGTACACTTTTTATTGTTCTTATATGTCAAATTTTATGAGTATAAGCTTCATAGATTATTTCGATGCCAAAACACCAACTTTCTATGTCAAATGGACGAAACCGTTTAAAGCTTCTCCATAGAGAGAGTTGAGCAACTTCGGATCATCAAAGTTGCTCGGTGTACAATTATTATTGTTCTTATATGTCAAATTTTACGAGTTTAAACTTCATAGATGATTTCGATGCTAAAACACCAACTTTCTATGACAAATGGAGAAAACCGTTAAAAGCTCCTCCATAGAGAGAGTTGAGCATCTTCGGACCATCAAAGTTGGTCGGTGCACACTTTTTCTTGTTCTTATATGTCAAATTTTATGAGTATAAGCTTCATAGATTATTTCGATGCCAAAACACCAACTTTCTATGTCAAATGGACGAAACCGTTTAAAGCTTCACCATAGAGAGAGTTGAGCAAGTTCGGATCATCAAAGTTGCTCGGTGTACAATTATTATTAATCTTATATGTCAAATTTTACGAGTTTAAACTTCATAGATTATTTCGCTGCTAAAACACCAACTTTCTATGACAAACGGAGAAAACCGTTAAAAGCTCCTCCATAGAGAGAGTTGAGCATCTTCAGACCATCAAAGTTGCTCGGTGCACACCTTTTATTGTTTTTATACGTCAAATTTTATGAGTATAAGCTTCATAGATTATTTCGAAGCCAAAACACCAACTTTCTATGACAAATCGACGAAACCGTTAAAAGCACCTTCATAGAGAGAGTTGAGCAACTTCGGATCATCAAAGTTGCTCGGTGTACAATTTTTATTGTTCTTATATATCAAATTTTAGGAGTTTAACCTTCATAGATTATTTCGATGCCAAAACACCAACTTTCTATGACAAATGGCGAAAACCGTTAAAAGCATCTCCATAGAGAGTGTTGTGCAACTTCGGACTATCAAAGTCGCTCGGGATAGAATTTTAGTTGTTGTTATATGTTAAATTTTATGAGTATAAGCTTCCTGGATTATTTCGATGCCAAAACACCAACATTGTAAGACAAATGGACAAAACTGTTAAAAGCACCTCCATAGAGAGAGTTGAGCAACTTCGGATCATCAAAGTTGCCCGTTGTACAATTTTTATTGTTCTTATATGTCAAATTTTATGAGTATAAGCTTCCTAGATTATTTCGATGCCAAAACACCAACTTTCTATGTCAAATGGACGAAACTGTTTAAAGCTTCTCCATAGAGAGAGTTGAGCAACTTCGGATCATCAAAGTTGCTCGGTGTACAATTATTATTGTTCTTATATGTCAAATTTTACGAGTTTAAACTTCTTAGATTATTTCGATGCTTAAACACCAACTTTCTATGACAAATGGAGAAAACCGTTAAAAGCTCCTCCATAGAGAGAGTTGAGCATCTTCGGACCATCAAAGTTGCTCGGTGCACACATTTTATTGTTCTTATATGTCAAATTTTATGAGTATAAGCTTCATAGATTATTTCGAAGCCAAAACACCAACTTTCTATGACGAATGGACGAAACCGTTAAAAGCACCTTCATAGAGAGAGTTGAGCAACTTCGGATCATCAAAGTTGCTCGGTGTACAATTTTTATTGTTCTTATATATCAAATTTTACGAGTTTAAGCTTCATAGATTATTTCGATGCCAAAACACCAACTTTCTATGACAAATGGCGAAAATCGTTAAAAGCTTCTCCATAGAGAGAGTTGTGCAACTTCGGACTATCAAAGTCGCTCGGGATAGACTTTTAATTGTTGTTATATGTCAAATTTTATGAGTATAAGCTTCCTGGATTATTTCGATGCCAAAACACCAACATTCTATAACAAATGGACAAAACCGTTAAAAGCACCTCCATAGAGAGAGTTGAGCAACTTCGGATCATCAAAGTTGCCCGTTGTACAATTTTTATTGTTCTTATATGTCAAATTTTATGAGTATAAGCTTCCTAGATTATTTCGATGCCAAAACACCAACTTTCTATGACAAATGGACAAAACCGTTAAAAGCTCCTCCATAGATAGAGTTGAGCAACTTCGGATCATCAAAGTTGCTCGGTGTACAATTTTTATTGTTCTTATATATCAAATTTTATGAGTTTAAGCTTCATAGATTATTTCGATGCCATACACCCACTTTCTATGACAAATGGCGAAAACCGTTAAAAGCTTCTCGATAGAGAGAGTTGAGGAACTTCGGACTACCAAAGTCGCTCGGGATAGACTTTTAATTGTTGTTATATGTCAAATTTTATGAGTATAAGCTTCCTGGATTATTTCGATGCCAAAAGACCAACATTCTATGACAAATGGACAAAACCGTTAAAAGCACCTCCATAGAGCGAGTTGAGCAACTTCGGATCATCAAAGTTGCTCGGTGCACACTTTTTATTGTTCTTATATGTCAAATTTTATGAGTATAAGCTTCCTAGATTATTTCGATGCCAAAACACCAACTTTCTATGTCAAATGGACGAAACCGTTTAAAGCTTCTCCATAGAGGAGTTGAGCAACTTCGGATCATCAAAGTTGCTCGGTGTACAATTATTATTGTTCTTATATGTCAAATTTTACGAGTTTAAACTTCATAGATTATTTCGATGCTAAAACGCGAACTTTCTATGACAAATGGAGAAAACCGTTATAAGCTCCTCCATAGAGAGAGTTGAGCATCTTCGTACCATCAAAGTTGCTCGGTGCACACATTTTATTGTTCTTATATGTCAAATTTTATGAGTATAAGCTTCATAGATTATTTCGAAGCCAAAACACCAACTTTCTATGACGAATGGACGAAACCGTTAAAAGCACCTTCATAGAGAGAGTTGAGCAACTTCGGATCATCAAAGTTGCTCGGTGTACAATTTTTATTGTTCTTATATATCAAATTTTACGAGTTTAAGCTTCATAGATTATTTCGATGCCAAAACACCAACTTTCTATTACAAATGGCGAAAACCGTTAAAAGCTTCTCCATAGAGAGAGTTGTGCAACTTCGGACTATCAAAGTCGCTCGGGATAGACTTTTAATTGTTGTTATATGTCAAATTTTATGAGTATATGCTTCCTGGATTATTTCGATGCCAAAACACCAACATTCTATGACAAATGGACAAAACCGTTAAAAGCAACTCCATAGAGAGAGTTGAGCAACTTCGGATCATCAAAGTTGCCCGTTGTACAATTTTTATTGTTCTTATATGTCAAATTATATGAGTATAAGCTTCCTAGATTATTTCGATGCCAAAACACCAACTTTCTATGACAAATGGACAAAACCGTTAAAAGCTCCTCCATAGATAGAGTTGAGCAACTTCGGATCATCAAAGTTGCTCGGTGTACAATTTTTATTGTTCTTATATATCAAATTTTATGAGTTTAATCTTCATAGATTATTTCGATGCCAAAACTCCAACTTTCTATGACAAATGGCGAAAACCGTTAAAAGCTTCTCCATAGAGAGAGTTGAGGAACTTCGAACTATCAAAGTCGCTCGGGATAGACTTTTAATTGTTGTTATATGTCAAATTTTATGAGTATAAGCTTCCTGGATTGTTTCGATGCCAAAACACCAACATTCTATGACAAATGGACAAAACCGTTAAAAGCACCTTGATAGAGAGAGTTGAGCAACTTCGGATCATCAAAGTTTCTCGGTGCACACTTTTTATTGTTCTTATATGTCAAATTTTATGAGTATAAGCTTCATAGATTATTTCGATGCCAAAACACCAACTTTCTATGTCAAATGGACGAAACCGTTTAAAGCTTCTCCATAGAGGAGTTGAGCAACTTCGGATCATCAAAGTTGCTCGGTGTACAATTATTATTGTTCTTATATGTCAAATTTTACGAGTTTAAACTTCATAGATTATTTCGATGCTAAAACACCAACTTTCTATGACAAATAGACAAAACCGTTAAAAGCTCCTCCATAGAGAGAGTTGAGCAACTTCAAACCATCAAAGTTGCTCGGTGTACACTTTTTATTGTTCTTATATGTCAAATTTTATGAGTATAAGCTTCATAGATTATTTCGATGCCAAAACACCAACTTTCTATGTCAAATGGACGAAACCGTTTAAAGCTTCTCCATAGAGAGAGTTGAGCAACTTCGGATCATCAAAGTTGCTCGGTGTACAATTATTATTGTTCTTATATGTCAAATTTTACGAGTTTAAACTTCATAGATTATTTCGATGCGAAAACACCAACTTTCTATGACAAATGGAGAAAACCGTTAAAAGCTCCTCCATAGAGAGAGTTGAGCATCTTCGGACCATCAAAGTTGCTCGGTGCACACTTTTTCTTGTTCTTATATGTCAAATTTTATGAGTATAAGCTTCATAGATTATTTCGATGCCAAAACACCTACTTTCTATGTCAAATGGACGAAACCGTTAAAAGCACCTTCATAGAGAGAGTTGAGCAACTTCGGATCTTCAAAGTTGCTCGGTGTACAATTTTTATTGTTCTTATATATCAAATTTTACGAGTTTAAGCTTCACAGATTATTCCGATGCCAAAACACCAACTTTCTATGACAAATGGCGAAAACCGTTAAAAGCTTCTCCATAGAGAGAGTTGTGCAACTTCGGATCATCAAAATTGCTCGGTGCACACTTTTTCTTGTTCTTATATGTCAAATTTTATGAGTATAAGCTTCATAGATTATTTCGATGCCAAAACACCAACTTTCTATGTCAAATGGACGAAACCGTTTAAAGCACCTTCATAGAGAGAGTTGAGCAACTTCGGATCATCAAAGTTGCTCGGTGTACAATTTTTATTGTTCTTATACATCAAATTTTAGGAGTTTAACCTTCATAGATTATTTCGATGCCAAAACACCAACTTTCTATGACAAATGGCGAAAACCGTTAAAAGCTTCTCCATAGAGAGGGTTGTGCAACTTCGGACTATCAAAGTCGCTCGTGATAGAATTTTAGTTGTTGTTATATGTTAAATTTTATGAGTATAAGCTTCCTGGATTATTTCGATGCCAAAACACCAACATTCTAAGACAAATGGACAAAACCGTTAAAAGCACCTCCATAGAGAGAGTTGAGCAACTTCGGATCATCAAAGTTGCCCGTTGTACAATTTTTATTGTTCTTATATGTCAAATTTTATGAGTATAAGCTTCCTAGATTATTTCGATGCCAAAACACCAACTTTCTATGTCAAATGGACAAAACCGTTTAAAGCTTCTCCATAGAGAGAGTTGAGCAACTTCGGATCATCAAAGTTGCTCGGTGTACAATTATTATTGTTCTTATATGTCAAATTTTACGAGTTTAAACTTCTTAGATTATTTCGATGCTTAAACACCAACTTTCTATGACAAATGGAGAAAACCGTTAAAAGCTCCTCCATAGAGAGAGTTGAGCATCTTCGGACCATCAAAGTTGCTCGGTGCACACATTTTATTGTTCTTATATGTCAAATTTTATGAGTATAAGCTTCATAGATTATTTCGAAGCCAAAACACCAACTTTCTATGACGAATGGACGAAACCGTTAAAAGCACCTTCATAGAGAGAGTTGAGCAACTTCGGATCATCAAAGTTGCTCGGTGTACAATTTTTATTGTTCTTATATATCAAATTTTACGAGTTTAAGCTTCATAGATTATTTCGATGCCAAAACACCAACTTTCTATGACAAATGGCGAAAATCGTTAAAAGCTTCTCCATAGAGAGAGTTGTGCAACTTCGGACTATCAAAGTCGCTCGGGATAGACTTTTAATTGTTGTTATATGTCAAATTTTATGAGTATAAGCTTCCTGGATTATTTCGATGCCAAAACACCAACATTCTATAACAAATGGACAAAACCGTTAAAAGCACCTCCATAGAGAGAGTTGAGCAACTTCGGATCATCAAAGTTGCCCGTTGTACAATTTTTATTGTTCTTATATGTCAAATTTTATGAGTATAAGCTTCCTAGATTATTTCGATGCCAAAACACCAACTTTCTATGACAAATGGACAAAACCGTTAAAAGCTCCTCCATAGATAGAGTTGAGCAACTTCGGATCATCAAAGTTGCTCGGTGTACAATTTTTATTGTTCTTATATATCAAATTTTATGAGTTTAAGCTTCATAGATTATTTCGATGCCATACACCCACTTTCTATGACAAATGGCGAAAACCGTTAAAAGCTTCTCGATAGAGAGAGTTGAGGAACTTCGGACTACCAAAGTCGCTCGGGATAGACTTTTAATTGTTGTTATATGTCAAATTTTATGAGTATAAGCTTCCTGGATTATTTCGATGCCAAAACACCAACATTCTATGACAAATGGACAAAACCGTTAAAAGCACCTCCATAGAGCGAGTTGAGCAACTTCGGATCATCAAAGTTGCTCGGTGCACACTTTTTATTGTTCTTATATGTCAAATTTTATGAGTATAAGCTTCCTAGATTATTTCGATGCCAAAACACCAACTTTCTATGTCAAATGGACGAAACCGTTTAAAGCTTCTCCATAGAGGAGTTGAGCAACTTCGGATCATCAAAGTTGCTCGGTGTACAATTATTATTGTTCTTATATGTCGAATTTTACGAGTTTAAACTTCATAGATTATTTCGATGCTAAAACGCGAACTTTCTATGACAAATGGAGAAAACCGTTATAAGCTCCTCCATAGAGAGAGTTGAGCATCTTCGTACCATCAAAGTTGCTCGGTGCACACATTTTATTGTTCTTATATGTCAAATTTTATGAGTATAAGCTTCATAGATTATTTCGAAGCCAAAACACCAACTTTCTATGACGAATGGACGAAACCGTTAAAAGCACCTTCATAGAGAGAGTTGAGCAACTTCGGATCATCAAAGTTGCTCGGTGTACAATTTTTATTGTTCTTATATATCAAATTTTACGAGTTTAAGCTTCATAGATTATTTCGATGCCAAAACACCAACTTTCTATTACAAATGGCGAAAACCGTTAAAAGCTTCTCCATAGAGAGAGTTGTGCAACTTCGGACTATCAAAGTCGCTCGGGATAGACTTTTAATTGTTGTTATATGTCAAATTTTATGAGTATATGCTTCCTGGATTATTTCGATGCCAAAACACCAACATTCTATGACAAATGGACAAAACCGTTAAAAGCAACTCCATAGAGAGAGTTGAGCAACTTCGGATCATCAAAGTTGCCCGTTGTACAATTTTTATTGTTCTTATATGTCAAATTATATGAGTATAAGCTTCCTAGATTATTTCGATGCCAAAACACCAACTTTCTATGACAAATGGACAAAACCGTTAAAAGCTCCTCCATAGATAGAGTTGAGCAACTTCGGATCATCAAAGTTGCTCGGTGTACAATTTTTATTGTTCTTATATATCAAATTTTATGAGTTTAATCTTCATAGATTATTTCGATGCCAAAACTCCAACTTTCTATGACAAATGGCGAAAACCGTTAAAAGCTTCTCCATAGAGAGAGTTGAGGAACTTCGAACTATCAAAGTCGCTCGGGATAGACTTTTAATTGTTGTTATATGTCAAATTTTATGAGTATAAGCTTCCTGGATTGTTTCGATGCCAAAACACCAACATTCTATGACAAATGGACAAAACCGTTAAAAGCACCTTGATAGAGAGAGTTGAGCAACTTCGGATCATCAAAGTTTCTCGGTGCACACTTTTTATTGTTCTTATATGTCAAATTTTATGAGTATAAGCTTCATAGATTATTTCGATGCCAAAACACCAACTTTCTATGTCAAATGGACGAAACCGTTTAAAGCTTCTCCATAGAGGAGTTGAGCAACTTCGGATCATCAAAGTTGCTCGGTGTACAATTATTATTGTTCTTATATGTCAAATTTTACGAGTTTAAACTTCATAGATTATTTCGATGCTAAAACACCAACTTTCTATGACAAATAGACAAAACCGTTAAAAGCTCCTCCATAGAGAGAGTTGAGCAACTTCAAACCATCAAAGTTGCTCGGTGTACACTTTTTATTGTTCTTATATGTCAAATTTTATGAGTATAAGCTTCATAGATTATTTCGATGCCAAAACACCAACTTTCTATGTCAAATGGACGAAACCGTTTAAAGCTTCTCCATAGAGAGAGTTGAGCAACTTCGGATCATCAAAGTTGCTCGGTGTACAATTATTATTGTTCTTATATGTCAAATTTTACGAGTTTAAACTTCATAGATTATTTCGATGCGAAAACACCAACTTTCTATGACAAATGGAGAAAACCGTTAAAAGCTCCTCCATAGAGAGAGTTGAGCATCTTCGGACCATCAAAGTTGCTCGGTGCACACTTTTTCTTGTTCTTATATGTCAAATTTTATGAGTATAAGCTTCATAGATTATTTCGATGCCAAAACACCTACTTTCTATGTCAAATGGACGAAACCGTTAAAAGCTCCTCCATAGATAGAGTTGAGCAACTTCGGATCATCAAAGTTGCTCGGTGTACAATTTTTATTGTTCTTATATATCAAATTTTATGAGTTTAATCTTCATAGATTATTTCGATGCCAAAACTCCAACTTTCTATGACAAATGGCGAAAACCGTTAAAAGCTTCTCCATAGAGAGAGTTGAGGAACTTCGAACTATCAAAGTCGCTCGGGATAGACTTTTAATTGTTGTTATATGTCAAATTTTATGAGTATAAGCTTCCTGGATTGTTTCGATGCCAAAACACCAACATTCTATGACAAATGGACAAAACCGTTAAAAGCACCTTGATAGAGAGAGTTGAGCAACTTCGGATCATCAAAGTTTCTCGGTGCACACTTTTTATTGTTCTTATATGTCAAATTTTGTGAGTATAAGCTTCATAGATTATTTCGATGCCAAAACACCAACTTTCTATGTCAAATGGACGAAACCGTTTAAAGCTTCTCCATAGAGGAGTTGAGCAACTTCGGATCATCAAAGTTGCTCGGTGTACAATTATTATTGTTCTTATATGTCAAATTTTACGAGTTTAAACTTCATAGATTATTTCGATGCTAAAACACCAACTTTCTATGACAAATAGACAAAACCGTTAAAAGCTCCTCCATAGAGAGAGTTGAGCAACTTCAAACCATCAAAGTTGCTCGGTGTACACTTTTTATTGTTCTTATATGTCAAATTTTATGAGTATAAGCTTCATAGATTATTTCGATGCCAAAACACCAACTTTCTATGTCAAATGGACGAAACCGTTTAAAGCTTCTCCATAGAGAGAGTTGAGCAACTTCGGATCATCAAAGTTGCTCGGTGTACAATTATTATTGTTCTTATATGTCAAATTTTACGAGTTTAAACTTCATAGATTATTTCGATGCGAAAACACCAACTTTCTATGACAAATGGAGAAAACCGTTAAAAGCTCCTCCATAGAGAGAGTTGAGCATCTTCGGACCATCAAAGTTGCTCGGTGCACACTTTTTCTTGTTCTTATATGTCAAATTTTATGAGTATAAGCTTCATAGATTATTTCGATGCCAAAACACCTACTTTCTATGTCAAATGGACGAAACCGTTAAAAGCACCTTCATAGAGAGAGTTGAGCAACTTCGGATCTTCAAAGTTGCTCGGTGTACAATTTTTATTGTTCTTATATATCAAATTTTACGAGTTTAAGCTTCACAGATTATTCCGATGCCAAAACACCAACTTTCTATGACAAATGGCGAAAACCGTTAAAAGCTTCTCCATAGAGAGAGTTGTGCAACTTCGGATCATCAAAATTGCTCGGTGCACACTTTTTCTTGTTCTTATATGTCAAATTTTATGAGTATAAGCTTCATAGATTATTTCGATGCCAAAACACCAACTTTCTATGTCAAATGGACGAAACCGTTTAAAGCACCTTCATAGAGAGAGTTGAGCAACTTCGGATCATCAAAGTTGCTCGGTGTACAATTTTTATTGTTCTTATACATCAAATTTTAGGAGTTTAACCTTCATAGATTATTTCGATGCCAAAACACCAACTTTCTATGACAAATGGCGAAAACCGTTAAAAGCTTCTCCATAGAGAGGGTTGTGCAACTTCGGACTATCAAAGTCGCTCGTGATAGAATTTTAGTTGTTGTTATATTTTAAATTTTATGAGTATAAGCTTCCTGGATTATTTCGATGCCAAAACACCAACATTCTAAGACAAATGGACAAAACCGTTAAAAGCACCTCCATAGAGAGAGTTGAGCAACTTCGGATCATCAAAGTTGCCCGTTGTACAATTTTTATTGTTCTTATATGTCAAATTTTATGAGTATAAGCTTCCTAGATTATTTCGATGCCAAAACACCAACTTTCTATGTCAAATGGACAAAACCGTTTAAAGCTTCTCCATAGAGAGATTTGAGCAACTTCGGATCATCAAAGTTGCTCGGTGTACAATTATTATTGTTCTTATATGTCAAATTTTACGAGTTTAAACTTCTTAGATCATTTCGATGCTAAAACACCAACTTTCTATGACAAATGGAGAAAACCGTTAAAAGCTCCTCCATAGAGAGAGTTGGGCATCTTCGGACCATCAAAGTTGCTCGGTGCACACATTTTATTGTTCTTATATGTCAAATTTTATGAGTATAAGCTTCATAGATTATTTCGAAGCCAAAACACCAACTTTCTATGACGAATGGACGAAACCGTTAAAAGCACCTTCATAGAGAGAGTTGAGCAACTTCGGATCATCAAAGTTGCTCGGTGTACAATTTTTATTGTTCTTATATATCAAATTTTACGAGTTTAAGCTTCATAGATTATTTCGATGCCAAAACACCAACTTTCTATGACAAATGGCGAAAACCGTTAAAAGCTTCTCCATAGAGAGAGTTGTGCAACTTCGGACTATCAAAGTCGCTCGGGATAGACTTTTAATTGTTGTTATATGTCAAATTTTATGAGTATAAGCTTCCTGGATTATTTCGATGCCAAAACACCAACATTCTATGACAAATGGACAAAACCGTTAAAAGCACCTCCATAGAGAGAGTTGAGCAACTTCGGATCATCAAAGTTGCACGTTGTACAATTTTTATTGTTCTTATATGTTAAATTTTATGAGTATAAGCTTCCTAGATTATTTCGATGCCAAAACACCAACTTTCTATGACAAATGGACAAAACCGTTAAAAGCTCCTCAATAGATAGAGTTGAGCAACTTCGGATCATCAAAGTTGCTCGGTGTACAATTTTTATTGTTCTTATATATTAAATTTTATGAGTTTAAGCTTCATAGATTATTTCGATGACAAAACACCAACTTTCTATGACAAATGGTGAAAACCGTTAAAAGCTTCTCCAAAGAGAGAGTTGAGGAACTTCGGACTATCAAAGTCGCTCGGGATAGACTTTTAATAGTTGTTATATGTCAAATTTTATGAGTATAAGCTTCCTGGATTATTTCGATGCCAAAACACCAACATTCTATGACAAATGGACAAAACCGTTAAAAGCACCTCCATAGAGAGAGTTGAGCAACTTCGGATCATCAAAGTTGCTCGGTGCACACTTTTTATTGTTCTTATATGTCAAATTTTATGAGTATAAGCTTCCTAGATTATTTCGATGCCAAAACACCAACTTTCTATGTCAAATGGACGAAACCGTTTAAAGCTTCTCCAAAGAGGAGTTTAGCAACTTCGGATCATCAAAGTTGCTCGGTGTACAATTATTATTGTTCTTATATGTCAAATTTTACGAGTTTAAACTTCATAGATTATTTCGATGCTAAAACACCAACTTTCTATGACAAATGGAGAAAACCGTTAAAAGCTCCTCCATAGATGGAGTTGAGCATCTTCGGACCATCAAAGTTGCTCGGTGCACACATTTTATTGTTCTTATATGTCAAATTTTATGAGTATAAGCTTCATAGATTATTTCGAAGCCAAAACACCAACTTTCTATGACGAATGGACGAAACCGTTAAAAGCACCTTCATAGAGAGAGTTGAGCAACTTCGGATCATCAAAGTTGCTCGGTGTACAATTTTTATTGTTCTTATATATCAAATTTTACGAGTTTAAGCTTCATAGATTATTTCGATGCCAAAAACCAACTTTCTATGACAAATGGAGAAAACCGTTAAAAGCTTCTCCATAGAGAGAGTTGTGCAACTTCGGACTATCAAAGTCGCTCGGGATAGACTTTTAATTGTTGTTATATGTCAAATTTTATGAGTATAAGCTTCCTGGATTATTTCGATGCCAAAACACCAACATTCTATAACAAATGGACAAAACCGTTAAAAGCACCTCCATAGAGAGAGTTGAGCAACTTCGGATCATCAAAGTTGCCCGTTGTACAATTTTTATTGTTCTTATATATCAAATTTTATGAGTTTAAGCTTCATAGATTATTTCGATGCCATACACCCACTTTCTATGACAAATGTCGAAAACCGTTAAAAGCTTCTCCATAGAGAGAGTTGAGGAACTTCGGACTACCAAAGTCGCTCGGGATAGACTTTTAATTGTTGTTATATGTCAAATTTTGATGAGTATAAGCTTCCTGGATTATTTCGATGCCAAAACACCAACATTCTATGACAAATGGACAAAACCGTTAAATGCACCTCCATAGAGAGAGTTGAGCAACTTCGGATCATCAAAGTTGCTCGGTGCACACTTTTTATTGTTCTTATATGTCAAATTTTATGAGTATAAGCTTCCTAGATTATTTCGATGCCAAAACACCAACTTTTTATGTCAAATGGATGAAACCGTTTAAAGCTTCTCCATAGAGGAGTTGAGCAACTTCGGATCATCAAAGTTCCTCGGTGTACATTTATTATTGTTCTTATATGTCAAATTTTACGAGTTTAAACTTCATAGATTATTTCGATGCTAAAACACCAACTTTCTATGACAATTGGAGAAAACCGTTATAATCTCCTCCATAGAGAGAGTTGAGCATCTTCGGACCATCAAAGTTGCTCGGTGCACACATTTTATTGTTCTTATATGTCAAATTTTATGAGTATAAGCTTCATAGATTATTTCGAAGCCAAAACACCAACTTTCTATGACGAATGGACGAAATCGTTAAAAGCACCTTCATAGAGAGAGTTGAGCAACTTCGGATCATCAAAGTTGCTCGGTGTACAATTTTTATTGTTCTTATATATCAAATTTTACGAGTTTAAGCTTCATAGATTATTTCGATGCCAAAACACCAACTTTCTATGACAAATGGCGAAAACCGTTAAAAGCTTCTCCATAGAGAGAGTTGTGCAACTTCGGACTATCAAAGTCGCTCGGGATAGACTTTTAATTGTTGTTATATGTCAAATTTTATGAGTATAAGCTTCCTGGATTATTTCGATGCCAAAACACCAACATTCTATGACAAATGGACAAAACCGTTAAAAGCTCCTCCATAGATAGAGTTGAGCAACTTCGAATCATCAAAGTTGCCCGTTGTACAATTTTTATTGTTCTTATATGTCAAATTTTATGACCATAAGCTTCCTAGATTATTTCGATGCCAAAACACCAACTTTCTATGACAAATGGACAAAACCGTTAAAAGCTCCTCCATAGATAGAGTTGAGCAACTTCGAATCATCAAAGTTGCTCGGTGTACAATTTTTATTGTTCTTATATATTCAATTTTATGAGTTTAAGCTTCATAGATTATTTCGATGCCAAAACACCAACTTTCTATGACAAATGGCGAAAACCGTTAAAAGCTTCTCCATAGAGAGAGTTGAGGAACTTCGGACTATCAAAGTCGCTCGGGATGGACTTTTAATTGTTGTTATATGTCAAATTTTATGAGTATAGGCTTCCTGGATTATTTCGATGCCAAAACACCAACATTCTATGACAAATGGACAAAACCGTTAAAAGCACCTCCATAGAGAGAGTGGAGCAACTTCGGATCATCAAAGTTGCTCGATGCACACTTTTTATTGTTCTTATATGTCAAATTTTATGAGTATAAGCTTCATAGATTATTTCGATGCCAAAACACCAACTTTCTATGTCAAATGGACGAAACCGTTTAAAGCTTCTCCATAGAGGAGTTGAGCAACTTCGGATCATCAAAGTTGCTCGGTGTACAATTATTATTGTTCTTATATGTCAAATTTTACGAGTTTAAACTTCATAGATTATTTCGATGCTAAAACACCAACTTTCTATGACAAATAGACAAAACCGTTAAAAGCTCCTCCATAGAGAGAGTTGAGGAACTTCAAACCGTCAAAGTTGCTCGGTGTACACTTTTTATTGTTCTTATATGTCAAATTTTATGAGTATAAGCTTCATAGATTATTTCGATGCCAAAACACCAACTTTCTATGTCAAATGGACGAAACCGTTTAAAGCTTCTCCATAGAGAGAGTTGAGCAACTTCGGATCATCAAAGTTGATCGGTGTACAATTATTATTGTTCTTATATGTCAAATTTTACGAGTTTAAACTTCATAGATTATTTCGATGCTAAAACACCAATTTTCTATGACAAATGGAGAAAACCGTTAAAAGCTCCACCATAGAGAGAGTTGAGCATCTTCGGACCATCAAAGTTGCTCGGTGCACACTTTTTATTGTTCTTATCTGTCAAATTTTATGAGTATAAGCTTCATAGATTATTTCGATGCCAAAACACCAACTTTCTATGCAAATGGACGAAACCGTTTAAAGCTTCTCCATAGAGGAGTTGAGCAACTTCGGATCATCAAAGTTGCTCGGTGTACAATTATTATTGTTCTTATATGTCAAATTTTACGAGTTTAAACTTCATAGATTATTTCGATGCCAAAACACCAACTTTCTATGTCAAATGGACGAAACCGTTTAAAGCTTCTCCATAGAGAGACTTGAGCAACTTCGGATCATCAAAGTTGCTCGGTGTACAATTATTATTGTTCTTATATGTCAAATTTTACGAGTTTAAACTTCATAGATTATTTCGATGCTAAAACACCAACTTTCTATGACAAATGGAGAAAACCGTTAAAAGCTCCTTCATAGAGAGAGTTGAGCATCTTCGGACCATCAAAGTTGCTCGGTGCACACATTTTATTGTTCTTATATGTCAAATTTTATGAGTATAAGCTTCATAGATTATTTCGAAGCCAAAACACCAACTTTCTATGACGAATGGACGAAACCGTTAAAAGCACCTTCATAGAGAGAGTTGAGCAACTTCGGATCTTCAAAGTTGCTCGGTGTACAATTTTTATTGTTCTTATATATCAAATTTTACGAGTTTAAGATTCATAGATTATTTCGATGCCAAAACAACAACTTTCTATGACTAATGGCGAAAACCGTTAAAAGCTTCTCCATAGAGAGAGTTGTGCAACTTCGGACTATCAAAGTCGCTCGGGATAGACTTTTAATTGTTGTTATATGTCAAATTTTATGAGTATAAGCTTCCTGGATTATTTCGATGCCAAAACACCAACATTCTATGACAAATGGACAAAACCGTTAAAAGCACCTCCATAGAGAGAGTTGAGCAACTTCGGATCATCAAAGTTGCCCGTTGTACAATTTTTATTGTTCTTATCTGTCAAATTTTATGAGTACAAGCTTCCTAGATTATTTCGATGCCAAAACACCAACTTTCTATGACAAATGGACAAAACCGTTAAAAGCTCCTCCATAGATAGAGTTGAGCAACTTCGGATCATCAAAGTTGCTCGGTGTACAATTTTTATTGTTCTTATATATCAAATTTTATGAGTTTAAGCTTCATAGATTATTTCGATGCCATACACCCACTTTCTATGACAAATGGCGAAAACCGTTAAAAGCTTCTCCATAGAGAGAGTTGAGGAACTTCGGACTACCAAAGTCGCTCGGGATAGACTTTTAATTGTTGTTATATGTCAAATTTTATGAGTATAAGCTTCCTGGATTATTTCGATGCCAAAACACCAACATTCTATGACAAATGAACAAAACCGTTAAAAGCACCTCCATGGAGAGAGTTGAGCAACTTCGGATCATCAAAGTTGCTCGGTGCACACTTTTTATTGTTCTTATATGTCAAATTTTATGAGTATAAGCTTCCTAGATTATTTCGATGCCAAAACGCCAACTTTCTATGTCAAATGGACGAAACCGTTTAAAGCTTCTCCATAGAGGAGTTGAGCAACTTCGGATCATCAAAGTTGCTCGGTGTACATTTATTATTGTTCTTATATGTCAAATTTTACGAGTTTAAACTTCGTAGATTATTTCGATGCTAAAACACCAACTTTCTATGACAATTGGAGAAAACCGTTATAAGCTCCTCCATAGAGAGAGTTGAGCATCTTCGGACCATCAAAGCTGCTCGGTGCACACATTTTATTGTTCTTATATGTCAAATTTTATGAGTATAAGCTTCATAGATTATTTCGAAGCCAAAACACCAACTTTCTATGATGAATGGACGAAATCGTTAAAAGCACCTTCATAGAGAGAGTTGAGCAACTTCGGATCATCAAAGTTGCTCGGTGTACAATTTTTATTGTTCTTATATATCAAATTTTACGAGTTTAAGCTTCATAGATTATTTCGATGCCAAAACACCAACTTTCTATGACAAATGGCGAAAACCGTTAAAAGCTTCTCCATATAGAGAGTTGTGCAACTTCGGACTATCAAAGTCGCTCGGGATAGACTTTTAATTGTTGTTATATGTCAAATTTTATGAGTATAAGCTTCCTGGATTATTTCGATGCCAAAACACCAACATTTTATGACAAATGGACAAAACCGTTAAAAGCAACTCCATAGAGAGAGTTGAGCAACTTCGGATCATCAAAGTTGCCCGTTGTACAATTTTTATTGTTCTTATATGTCAAATTTTATGAGTATAAGCTTCCTAGATTATTTCGATGCCAAAACACCAACTTTCTATGACAAATGGACAAAACCGTTAAAAGCTCCTCCATAGATAGAGTTGAGCAACTTCGGATCATCAAAGTTGCTCGGTGTATAATTTTTATTGTTCTTATATATCAAATTTTATGAGTTTAAGCTTCATAGATTATTTCGATGCCAAAACACCAACTTTCTATGACAAATGGCGAAAACCGTTAAAAGCTTCTCCATAGAGAGAGTTGAGGAACTTCGGACTATCAAAGTCGCTCGGGATAGACTTTTAATTGTTGTTATATGTCAAATTTTATGAGTATAAGCTTCCTGGATTATTTCGATGCCAAAACACCAACATTCTATGACAAATGGAAAAAACCGTTAAAAGCACCCCCATAGAGAGAGTTGAGCAACTTTGGATCATCAAAGTTGCTCGATGCACACTTTTTATTGTTCTTATATGTCAAATTTTATGAGTATAAGCTTCATAGATTATTTCGATGCCAAAACACCAACTTTCTATGTCAAATGGACGAAACCGTTTAAAGCTTCTCCATAGAGGAGTTGAGCAACTTCGGATCATCAAAGTTGCTCGGTGTACAATTATTATTGTTCTTATATGTCAAATTTTACGAGTTTGAACTTCATAGATTATTTCGATGCTAAAACACCAACTTTCTATGACAAATAGACAAAACCTTTAAAAGCTCCTCCATAGAGAGAGTTGAGCAACTTCAAACCATCAAAGTTGCTCGGTGTACACTTTTTATTGTTCTTATATGTCAAATTTTATGAGTATAAGCTTCATAGATTATTTCGATGCCAAAACACCAACTTTTTATGTCAAATGGACGAAACCGTTTAAAGCTTCTCCATAGAGAGAGTTGACCAACTTCGGATCATCAAAGTTGCTCGGTGTACAATTATTATTGTTCTTATATGTCAAATTTTATGAGTATAAGCTTCCTGGATTATTTCGATGCCAAAACACCAACATTTTATGAAAAATGGACAAAACCGTTAAAAGCAACTCCATAGAGAGAGTTGAGCAACTTCGGACCATCAAAGTTGCTCGGTGCACAATTTTTATTGTTCTTATATGTCAAATTTTATGAGTATAAGCTTCCTAGATTATTTCGATGCCAAAACACCAACTTTCTATGACGAATGGACGAAACCGTTAAAAGCTCCTCCATAGATAGAGTTGAGCAACTTCGGATCTTCAAAGTTGCTCGGTGTACAATTTTTATTGTTCTTATATATCAAATTTTACGAGTTTAAGCTTCATAGATTATTTCGATGCCAAAACACCAACTTTCTATGACAAATGGCGAAAACCGTTAAAAGCTTCTCCATAGAGAGAGTTGTGCAACTTCGGACTATCAAAGTCGCTCGGGATAGACTTTTAATTGTTGTTATATGTCAAATTTTATGAATATAAGCTTCCTGGATTATTTCGATGCCAAAACACCAACATTCTATGACAAATGGACAAAACCGTTAAAAGCACCTCCATAGAGAGAGTTGAGCAACTTCGGATCATCAAAGTTGCCCGTTGTACAATTTTTATTGTTCTTATATGTCAAATTTTATGAGTATAAGCTTCCTAGATTATTTCGATGCCAAAACACCAACTTTCTATGACAAATGGACAAAACCGTTAAAAGCTCCTCCATAGATAGAGTTGAGCAACTTCGGATCATCAAAGTTGCTCGGTGTACAATTTTTATTGTTCATATATATTAAATTTTATGAGTTTAAGCTTCATAGATTATTTCGATGCGATACACCCACTTTCTATGACAAATGGCGAAAACCGTTAAAAGCTTCTCCATAGAGAGAGTTGAGGAACTTCGGACTACCAAAGTCGCTCGGGATAGACTTTTAATTGTTGTTATATGTCAAATTTTATGAGTATAAGCTTCCTGGATTATTTCGATGCCAAAACACCAACATTCTATGACAAATGGACAAAACCGTTAAAAGCACCTCCATAGAGAGAGTTGAGCAACTTCGGATCATCAAAGTT